>CM060948.1:285708187-286348187 GCA_030765055.1 Mantis religiosa | reverse complement strand
CTCATTTAAATTAAATCTGTAATACACCGAGCGTTTTGTGTATTGAAAAATGCTGTAACAAAAGAACATAGTGCTTTATCCAATAGCTAAAAGGGTGCTTTAAAAATAGCTAACATTAAGAAAACAACAAGTGTAAAGTGAAAGGTATAAGAGAAAAGAAAAGAAAGAGGAAATCTGGGTTTTTACTTTTTCTACCACTTATTATTGATGTATTGCTTTAAAATCTTAAGTAAAATATATTTGTGTCACTGTGTTTACTGTGAGTACCATGCAGCTAATTAAGCATATAAGCAGTTAAATGTGGTGGAAAAGGAATAGGAGGTAAGCTATAAGCATGCTAATATATACAATATATTCTCCAAAGGAGTCATATAAAATGTAGCACAAGATCTAATTTTATGCGTCTGAAATTGCATGTTTCACTTAAGAATGTTCAATTTGCAAGAAGAAAACTGTTACTAGAGTCTGAGTATGAGAAGTGTTAGTGCAGTTGAATAATGGAACATTTTGTGACCCACTATTATTCATATTACCTCTATAGTTTGTGTTAACTATGTTAATATGAATGTTTCAGATCAGAGGCAGAAGAGTAAGGGAGGAGGGAGCAACTGCTGTTCAGCATCATGCTGCATCCTGTAATCTCATTGTCATGGACAACACGGTGCTAGTGCAACACAACATCAGGTGTCTCAGTGTAAACTGTATAAGTTGTGCACCCTGGGACTGCAAAGCCTGCCATAATAAGTCTTATTGTGAGATTTTCATATTGTTGTGATATTCAGGTAATGTAAAGAACATGGTGCGTGTACACATAACGATCATGTTGAACTTAATAATCTGGTCGTTGTGCCGTTGTCAAATGCATTTCTTTACATCCATTATTCACTAGGAATAAAAAAAGGGGAAAAAAATAAAAAATAAAAAAGAAATTCCTTATATAAATACATTTTTAATTTAACATTCTTGAACTATTTCCTAGAATTGTACATACATATATTATTTACAAGTTATTATGCTTCAAAAATTTTGTTTAACATACAGGAAAAAAAAGTTAAAAGAAAGAGAAAAGATATTAATTCTTTGCAGGACTATTTTTTCTTTCCATAATCTGTCTCTTATACAATACCAGCTGCAAAATTTTACTGGAGATTGACAAAATTGTGTTTGCATGCTGTTTTTATTGAAATGCTTTGAACACAAAATGTTGTATTTTATCACTTAGTATTAATGTACACAAGTGGAAACCTAGACAACACTCGGATCTGGCATTTGTTCATGAATTTGTCATATATGTACAATATAATATATATATATGAACACATGAACATATACATGTATATGTGTGTGGGTGTGTGTATATATATATATATGCATAACTTTATCCATTTTTTTTATTTCTTTTTTTATGAAACCAATGTCAAAGTTTTAAGAAATTTATATGGTAAACCTGTATATAAAATTTGGATCAAAATTGAAGAGTTTATCTTATCAGCAAATTTATAGTTGTCAGTTTCAGAAATTTAAAGAAAAAAAACTGGTAAACAGTTTCAGATATTATAAAGCAGTTATGCACCACATTACTCTGACAAGACAATTAGATGGGTGCTTTGCTTTTTTGTTAACCAAGAATGTGGAAATTAGAGTATATGTACTATATACTTAGTGTTTGTTGTCTCAAGGCCCAGCCTATCCTTCGAACATGTCCAAGCAGCAAAACTAAATGGAGCCCAAAATAATCCATTTTCAGAGTGCTTATCTTGGAGAATCACATGATTTCATCAAATTGATGTCATGGCTGTTTTATGTTATGTTTTACTTTTGTTGAGAGGATAAATCAAAAGTGCTTCATATATTGGCATGCTTAATGGAAATAAAAAAAAATGACATAAATAGTGGCCTACTTCTGTGAAAAAAATCATTTAATCCAGTGTTATAATGTCCATCGTAAATAACTAGCAAGAAACTGTTGAATGGAAAGTTGGTACAATATATAAATGCAGTTCATAAATATTATAAAAATAAATATACTTACAATATAACACATATATTATCAGTTAAAACTGTACTTTCATCTGCATGGTATTTCCTTCCTCTTAATTGTCAGCAGAGAATCATTTTGTATAGAAATTCTCATAAAAGTTTACATTTTTGACATTAATTGCTTTGTTCCTAGTACCAACTGCATAATAAATTCAAGTACCTTAAACATTTCATGTGTTTAGTATTAGCTATTTATGTGCAAGGTGAATTGTTTTGCATCTCTTTGCCCATTTCCTTCACTGTACCAATTAGCCGCAGATGTATTATATTTGTTATGGGAATCGAGCTCATTATGTGTGCATATGAGAGAGTGAGTGTGTGTGTGTATATGTGGTGTGTGTGTTACAATGCAGAGGCTGATATAGGCCACCATTTTGTTTGTAAAACTGATGTCAGCAGTTAACTGCTAAATGAATGTAAGCATTCTTTTCTTTTGTCAACATGTCTATTTACATTCTATAGTGTAAATATTGCAGTACTAATGTATTTTTGTTTCGTATGGTATGTGATTCCTCTAAGAGAGGATTTTATTCTGCAGAGATGGAATAGTATTAGAAAATAAAGTTCAAATCACAAAGTAGAAAGCTTCCTTTTTCTTGGCCCTTTTTTCTCCTGATATAAAAATAAGAATTATATCCTAACCATGTTCCTTAGTCCTTTACTTTAAAAATTTAAACATTTAATAGCAGAAAATTCAGTTATGGTTTGATATGAGCTGAAATAAAGTGGTAATATTATTACAAAAAACAAATTCATCTGCTCCATAAATTCTTCTTGAGGCAGTAGGATGCTCCTAACCACAAGATGGATTGGATGATGAAGTACAGCAAGTGGGTGGGGGTTCTCTCTCTCTCTCTCTCTCTCTCTCTCTCTCTCTCTCTCTCTCTCTCTCTCTCTCTCTCTCATGGCTGGTGATTCTGATGTGGATTAACAAAATACTTCTGGATAAATAACTTTAATTACACAGTTACTTTTCTTCACTCCCAAAATTTGATTCTGACAACACAAGTATTTTCTATTAATACCACATTTTGATGTTATAATAGTTGTACTGTTATGTGTACCCTCTAAGCAAGTTATATATATGTTTCTCGCTAGACTTCCAAATTGTAATTTTGTCTCTCCAACACACTACCCGTTTAAATGGCTGGTGCCCACCCTATACATCAGTTTCCCCAGAATTTCAAACTTTTCCATGTGAACTGATGCAACATTGAGATAAAGCACGTATAATCAGTGCCTCAAATTTCACTTGTAATATGGGATTCTTACATAGTGGACACATCTGTTGGCCAGACCAAGGTTTCTTCAGCCCACAGAGAGGCGTCCAGTCTTAACTGTAAATATATTTAGGCCAATAACTCAGGTAAGGTCAATGTCATTGAACACAAAAATATAATGCAAGATAGTAAGCATAGTTTTAATGCATACTTTTCATCAGGAAAAGACAGTTCAACTTTTGAGCACTTCTTTGTACATTTTAAGAACCTGATACTCATAATGCTTGCATTGCTAATATGATTAACCCATCAGTACGTGCTACGAGTGCACTGAACAAGTGAGGAAAGAGAACATTTTGTTTCATAGTATCAATATATAAAAGCTGGAATGAAAGTTATCAAGTGCTTCATTTTAGTATTAAAAGACAGAGGACCATAAGGCGCATGAATTTGTCTCCAAGTTCATGATTGCATATATTGGTAGGATTTGCAAAAATTATCTTAAATTGTATAATTCTTTTCCTCTATATAACCTGTCGCTTAGCATTGCAAATCTGAACTTGATGGCCAAAGGTCATTGAGTACTTGTTTGAAATTAATAACTTCATATAATTATGTTTACCAAAATTGAGTAGAATAATTACAAGGTGGTGGTTGCTAAAAGCCTGGAATTACAGGCATTGTGAAACTTGGAAGGCAAGAACCTGTTTCTCTGCACTATACAGTCATAGAATTTTTAAAGTTTTAATTGAGTATAAATATACATATATCACAGTTAGAACAATTTTAACATTTGTTATCTCTGCAAGACCGTATAATGGGATATACCTACAATTTTGTATTTATGGTAATGTGTTGAGTCTCGACAGATTTCTCTCCAGCTCCTACATACTTTTAGAAAGTATATGTGCTTTAACTTCACATTATAGTGGCATAATCTTCTCAGAATAGAATAAGTGGAACAAAAGTGCTTTAAGGAAACCAAACACTCAAGTACAACAAAATAATAATGTGTTCACAAATCTATTGTTCATTTAGAGTCACCCGCTTCATCATGACAGCTTTACATATGCATGCTCATCCTTGCCTAAACATGTCCTACAAATTTGAACTGTGCTTATATATTTTTTGCTTCAATGACCGCCCCTCACATTCTTAATCTGTTTTGCTATATTCTGCTTGGAAGCATAGCTTGTCTTCCTGTATTGGCTGTAGTGATTCTTCTACCAGCTTGCTTGCTTTTTCAGGTGTAACAAAAGGTATAACCAGGCTTTAATATGTTGTTGAAAGTGTCCGGAAAAATACTGTAAACAGGAAGGAAAATGTAATTCAGATAAACCTACTTTCATTGTTATGATGGGTGCTGGTGTTTCTGGTTATGAAACTTTTCAGAGATGTACTAAACAGCTCATTAGCTGTGTCTTTTTGTGTGCACTTGCATGCATGCACATCATTTTGACCCGATGTCAAGTTTAAAGCTCAAAAGCCTATAAAATTTAGTGATATAAAGTTAAAACACAAAGTTTAAACATGAAATACAATACTAAAAATGTTAAAGATTAACTTTATAAAAAAGTTGCACAATAAATTTTAAAATTCAAAAATGCTCCTGAAAGTACAAGTAGGATGTATGTAATTACATATTATTGGTGACCTGCTACTGGGTCGTCATCGAAAATTGGGAGCAGTTTATCACTGAGGCCAAGATACTGGCAGTCACGAGCGAATTGCAGACAGGCCGGGTTACCATGTAAAAGATGGCATGTGTTCCGCATGTGACCTTAGGCAGGTTAGAATAACCTCAGACTGCCGGAATTCCCTGAAATATGTTAGCCAGAGCTGTACGGTCACTTGATTTTTCGGAGTTGAGTGCCCAGCAATGCTTTCCAGAACTGCTGTCAGAACAAATAGCAATGGAAGCAGCACTGAACCTCCTGATATGTAACAGTGGCATGGAACACTGCAGTAAATGGCATGTGGACATAGCAGCCACATCTGCTACTTCATCACTGGGAATGCCCACATGGACTGGCACCCATGTGAAAGGTAACTAGTATGTGTCTGAGCAACTGAGAGATCTGTAGTTTTAGAACCAATACGGACGAGTCTATAAACTGTTCCAGGGCCTGAAAAGTGCTCACTGTGTCAGAGCAAATAATAAAAGATGGACATAAGTAGTAAGAAATAAAACGATGCATGATTGGAGGAATTTGGTAACATTGACGTCAAAATTAATTGAAAAAACTATTGGTATTTGATTTTTTTACACTTCTCCACAATGTAAGTGATGAAGTGTCAAAAAGCTCTTACAAATACTTTTTTCATGAAATAAAATATTGCAAACATCTCGGTGGTAAAATTGGAACTGGCATCCGAAAGGTGATATTGTGAGCCTCATCATTAGACGAAGTTGCAACCTGTAGTACTGCCCACCTGGTAACAGTCAGTAAAGACTGAAGTAGAGTTCCAGAAGTTTGGTAAAAACTTGAAACACTGACTGCAGAAAAGCGATCTTAGCATTAACCAAAAGCATACGGTCGAATCAAGCACCCTGAAGTTGACATGGTTCTTTACAGATAAATGCAAAGTTACACTGTTTAACATTTTTAACTATTATAACAGGAAGGATACACAATGAGGTGTATCCCTTCTAGCAATAAAAATCACTGCAAATGAAATGTTTTTAACAATGACAGTAATGTAACATGCAAAAGCTTAGTGAGGTGATATTAATAATGTCGTACATTATTAATTTTTAGATGAGTCGTATTTATTACACATCTGCTTCACTTTCATACGAAGTCGTAATAAATACGACTCATCTAAAAATTAATAATTATTTCGCTTCACTGTGGTGTTCCAATACAGTTAAATCTCGATATAATGTCATACATACTGATCTGGTTAGTTTGTGCAAGTACAGAAGCAAGTTTTCGGATTAGTTACCCCATCTTCATTCGATGTGTAGGATATACTGATTATAGTTAGGTAATCCTTCCTTTTGAGTAAAAGTCCTGCCATGCAGAAATTAGTGCATACTGACTCAGCCAACTAGCTACCGCTATTGGCCAATTCACTTGGCTGAACAACAGCGATTTTGTGCCATCTTTCTGCTTCTGTAGAATTGCATGTGACCTTTCTAGCAATTTTATCTTACAGAAGTCTGCTTTGTGTTCCAGCCTTATTTAAGGAGTTGAACTTCACTGTCAGGGGTAAGGCAGTCATCAGCATCAAGCTGAGAATGGGACATTTTTTGGTAGAGTTGACAGGAGAGTTCATTGGACAGTGCTGATTATAGTTCAGTTGTGATTCGATTCTAGAACAGTATTTAATTACACATAACATAATTGCCAAGATAATTGCATCCATATGAATATATGAATGTAAAACAAATAGGGATTAGAGGAGGAGGAGAAACATAAAAGCCACATAAAAATTAATATAATCATCTTGCTACATTAAATATGAGATTAATGGTAAAGTATTGTAAAACAAAATCTCATAGATTGAAAATATTTTAAATTATAAGAATATTAATGAATAATTTTAATATAAAAATGCATCATGTAAATGTGTAGAAAATATGCACAGTTGATTGGTTGAGAAGCAGAGGAAGTCAACAATGGATTAGCATTGTAGAAGGTAGGGGAAAGCAACAGTCTTTTCAGCAGATGCTAAAGTAACTTTATACAAAGCAGATGTAAGATTTCAAGATGCCAAGATAACCAAGAAAAGTGTTATGGTTTAATTTTCCAGGTAGAAGAGGTGAAGAGAAAGTACTGTGAGCAAAATGTAAAATATTTGTGAGAAATAATATCTGAATGTAATTAATACATACTCAACTGATATGGTTTCATAGAGTAAAAAAAATTTGCACTTTAGTAGTAATAATAATAATAATAATAATAATAATAATAATAATAATAATAATAATAATAATAATAATAATAATAGATGTTGCATCAAGTACCTAGAGTAACATAATTTTTTCAATAATTACATTTTATTTAAAGAAGAAAAGAGTTACATAGCATATAAGAATGGGGACTCAATACTCTTGATACTCGCTATCGAAATAGTATAGTACTTTGGTATAAACATTTGATACGTTTAAATGTGCAAGTTTGTATGTTACTGAAAGTTGTTGCATTTAACTTTATTCTAGATAAGAAATGAAAGGAGTCGAGATTTATGTGTCCCTAAAGAGTTGCTGGTACTTCATCGGCCTTGACTGTATTTCTTGTGGTGAATGAATGCAACATTCCATAAATTGTGTCTAAATCGAAACATGCATAATAATGAGGGAAAGAGTTCAAGTACTTGTGTAACAAGCAACACTGTGTTTTGAGTGGATTTAGCTTAGTTGATGCTCTAAATCATGTTTCTACAACAGCTTGGCTTGGTGTCTCATTCTTGGCCATTACATTTACCTACTCCACTGATCATAATCTGTGAATCCAACAGAAACAAATCTAACAGATGCATGGAAATACTTGCTCTTTCCTTCCTTTGTTAATTTTTCTTTTGCAAATGAAACTTGGTCACAACCATACCCTTCAGGTATACTGTATGACTAATTTCCATAAATATTTTGTTTTATCAATTTACAACTGTGATATTGGAACAAAACATGAGTGAAGTGTGAAACTATTTTGAAGTATTCGATACTAATTATAACAGAGAGGCATGTAAAATGTGCAGAAAAACATTTTTGCATGGAGGTAAGTCACAATACAGCAAATTTCAAGTATCCTGTTACATTTATACACCAAGTGAAGTTTACAAAATCTATTTAAAAAAAAGCAATGTACAAGTTTCCGATTACTGTCACAATAAGATGTTGCAAAATTTAAGATGAAGAGCAAAAACAAAATTGCTTACATGCATTTATGCATGGAAAACTATGGCAGATGTAAAATTTAATGTCGGTTGGCAGGAAGTGCTGGTTAACAGAACATCCAATTAAATGCTTGTTTATGTTTACTTGACAGCTACAGTAATACGCTATAAAGTTATTAATTTATAGATGAGTCGTATTTATTACACATCTGCTTCACTTTCGTACCTATGAATTACCCACACCACTGGATCAAGCTTTAGTCGCATAAGAGCCGAAGATGCAAACGATGATTCGCGAAACATGCCCTCAAAATAGGTACGTAAGTGAAGCAGATGTATAATAAATATGACTCCTCTATAAATTAATAATTATTTCGCTTCACTGTGGTGTTCCAATACAGTTAAATCTCGACACTATAAAGTGTTTTCATTTCGTCTTGTTACTGCATATAGCTAGCTTCTCCCTGCCCTTTGACATACGGCTACATCACGCTTCGCTGCTAGTGGTCAACGTTAATAATATAAGTTCAGTAAACAAGCTATCTCCTTGTCAGGTTTTTATATAGCAAGTACCGAGCATCATTGCTTAAAAATCAGTATTGGTACAGAACATCAAGAAATATAGGTATCGTCCCATCACTACATGTATAATAAACAAGTATCTATGATTTCTTGAGATTCTGTTCCTAAGGAAATAATAGGTAAAATAGACTTAATTTCTAGGGGAAAAAAATGGGTATTATTGACATTCATAGTGAAGAAGTAAGGATAGTTGTTCAGCTAGAAAGGATCTAGAACAATTTGATAAATATTCTTTGAGAAATCAGAAGAAATACAATTATACTTGATTGTTAATTTAATAAGTTGAAGCTCAAATATAAATTATCTATTTTGCTGAAAGAGAGATAGATTTCTTTAAATTTAATTATCACAATTTGCAACAATCATTTTCTTAATAAATGACACTATAATTGATACCTTAACTTAATATTCAAGTAGTCTATAACCCTGATATCCAAATTCGGTGCCACAAGTCTGTCCTCCAAGCCAGCCTGACAACAGATTCAAAAATGCTACGCAACTGTGGCACGTACGATTTGAAACACTTAAATAAATGAAGAAAATAATAACACTTGAAAAATTGGACAGGCTAGAAGCTCTAGAAAGTAAAAATCATGATCTGATTTCAAAGTATCACACAACATCAATAGCAGCAAACAGAAGCTAAAGAAGACACCCATTGACCTTAAGTACAAAAATAGAACTTATAAAAATAATCACAATTTGGATATTTTGTGGAAAATTAGTAGTTAAATTTAACATTCTATGCATCTGAGAAGTGGTACAGTAGTATAAAGTAAATAAAAATAAAAGGCGAGCAGAGAAATAGGACAAGAAATGGATCTCAGAGAGTACAGATAATCAGGATAGAGTTGAACAGGGTGATGTTAGCCAGGGACATCTGAACATAATTACTTTGCCGAGACAGATGAAACTGGAAAATTATATAAATTAGTAAATAACAGAAAAAGTCAGCTAGCAAATAGAAAGAACTCTGTAAAAAATACCAAATGGCTAAGATACTACAGAAAAGCAGGATAAATAGCTAATGAGATCACTGAAACATAAATTAGCCAGTGATCATTAAGAAATAACTGATGAGATTAATGAATAACTATAGGTAGTAGCTAGGAAAATCTCAATAACATCAGTTGCTACTGAAATAAAAACTAAATATAGCCAGTTAGCAGCTAATATAAATATTACAATAGAAGAAATTAAATGAGCACATTAAAATTTCAGAGAGAAACCATAATCAAAGTTAAAAATATATTTAAGAATGAAATTAGAGAAAATTGTACCACAATAAAAGTAATGAAACGGAGAAGTTAAAATTAATTGTTAGATTATAGCATCGTGTAGTTCAGGAAATGGGGACAGCAGCAGCAGCAGCAGCTACTAAATGCCAATGATCAGCATATAAATTGAAATGAATGGGCCATTGAATAAGTAAAATAAATTGTTATTCTGTCCCAAGTTACTCCCCTAGGTGGGGTTACTTGGGACATAAACTAGAACTACATGAATATTTCTGTATATTCATTGGATGTCCCAGGTAAACATCAGCAAATATTTATCTGAGACAAGATTTCTTTTACATTTATGAAGTTTGAAATAAAGGAACTGAAAATTAAGACTAAATTACACAGTAGAGAACAGCTAAAAATCTACCTATTGCTGTGGATTTCCTTTGGAAAACAATTTTTGTACAATTTCACCAAGAGAAATTACACAAAAATCATCTTCATTTGGAAATGAGAAAATGTTCTCATTTCTTTTGAAGTTTCTCATGAGCCTGCATTCGCATGATCCATTGATAAAACAGTTCCAACAAAGTTCTTGTGTGTTCCTCATTCATTATAAAGAAATTTCACTTGAAAAAAACCTACACCTTGAAGGGAAAATTTTATTCTTGAACCAGCTCATGTTCATTATGTGGCATGTCATGATTAACGTCCTCTTCAATTGAAAGTTCAAGATTAGATGATGAATCATTAACAGAATAACTGTCTTCCCCTTCTGATGATTTTGTTTAGTTCTCTTTGAAGTGTTTTCTGATTTACTTCTTTTTTTTTTTTTTTTTTTCCTTTCGTTTTGTATTTTTGGCATTCTGTTTCTTCTTTCTTTGGAGTTCCTCCTGTCTTTTCTGTTAATTTCATATTCTTTCAAGAAGTCTCATTTGACACTTTTATCTGGCACAACAGCTAATGGTTTTCTTTTCCTTTTTGTTACAGTTTCTGTCATTCTTGCTTCTTTCATGAACTCTTCAAATAAATCATTCTATTTTGAGGTTTAAACCACTGTGTGACATGGCCTTTTGTGGGTTTATTGGATATATGCCATTTGCTTCAAATCCATTGGACAGATTTTCTGCTGTTATGTCTTGCACAACTTCTCGATGGTTTCTTCAGAAGCTGTGGGAAGGTATCCTTGAGAGTATGATCATGAAACTTCACTTCCCATTCATGTAAAGCCTCCCAACATTTTACTTAAGTGGCCTGAAAAAAGTTAAGTTCAAAGCCTGGCACAGATGAGTTGTATTATTTTGTTCACATTTTTCAATGATGTTAACAGATATGTGGCTTGCCAAATTATCTCCAATTATGGCTTAAGGACTTCAAGCATTGTTTAAAGATACACTTCAAGAGTTAAAATTATATCTGAACAGGCTACAGGATATAGGCCATAGATAATGAGAATGTAATGGTTGATATTAACAATGGTGTCCATCAAATTCTGAAAAAAACACATTCTGTGTTTCGAACCCAAATCCTTCATAGCCTTATGAATACTTATGTCTTTATTCCTTACTGCCTTCTTTAGATTATTTTTTTAGAAGAATTGTGGTACTTCGTTGTTCCTTATTCTCTTCTATGTCTCTCCCCCAGGGTTGGATTAGCTGTACTACAAAAACAGATAATTACCTAAAAGAACAACATTGAACATTATAACTTGAACCTTTTGTACGTAAATGCTGCCTTCTAGAATGTATCTTAATATTACTGAGCACCTTTCAGGGGGTATTTGAGGTATGGCACAACTATTTAAGAAATCGAAATTTAACTGTATTGGAACACCACAGTGACGCGAAATAATTATTAAATTATAGATGAGTCGTATTTATTACACATCAGCTTCAATTACGTACCTATATTGAGGACATGTTTCGCAAACCATCGTTCGCATCATCGGCTCTTATGCAACTAAAGCTTGATCCAGTAGTGTGGATAATCCTGGAGTTGCTGGGAACACCTGTTGATTTTGTGATGAATTTAAATGTGGAGTTGTCTTCTGGTGGGATTTCAAAGTTCATTAGTTGGTTTTTATGTTTTTTAATGTATATTCTCTCCCATATGACGAGTTTACTATATTTTTGTACGTATTTTAATAATTTGGTGCTATCTTCAATTTCATGATTTTCAGACCAGAAATGAGCTGCTATTGCGGACTTATCAATATTTTTGTATCTTAAGTGCCTAAAATGTTCTTTCTTTTCTTGTGCCTATGTTTCTTTTTGTCCTCCCTATGTATAGGTACATTTTTTCACAGTCTTTACACTTAATCTTGTAGATGCCTGACTTTTCTTCTGGTTTTATCTTATCAGTATTATTAATGTTAAGTAGGTTTTTAATGTTGTAATTGTTTTTGTTGCCAATGTTATATCATATTTCTTGAATATTTTTTGGAACTTTTTTGTGGCCCAGGGGTGGTAAGTAAATTTAGCAAATCTAATTTCTTGTTTTATTGGTGAAAGAGCTGTGTATTTTAGGCAATCCATATAATCTTGCAAGGGTAGGGTTGTCCAGTTTGATACACAAACCCAACATAATTGTTGTTGCAATTTACGTCCTCCAACGTTAAGTCATATCGGACAATGAATGAAATGGGTGAAATGATGCTCAAATGAGTCCAGGGTCCATGGAGCTTAGAGTTCCCTGACATTCGTCTATCAGGATAAGGGAAAACCCCAGAAAAACCTTATCCAGGTAACTCATCCTGACCGAGATTCGAACTCGGGATCTCTTGAACATGAGGCAGACATGCTACCATCTACACTACCGAGGTGGGCAAACCCAACATACCCATGAGACCCATTGTAAATAATGTTAACACTCCTACTTACCTTCTCGCAAAATGGCTATCCAAAAAATATAAGTCCTTTCCACAATTCAAAACTCTGAGCATGAAAAACTCTTTAGACCTGGTAGAAAAATTCAAAATCTTAAACTAAACCCTCAAGACACTTTAGTATCCTTTGATGTCCGCTCCCTCTTCCCTAGCATCCCAATAAACTTTTGATTCAACTTAAGAAATGGCTAACTTCTATTAACCTAGATGCCAATACAATAGAAGAATATTTGGCAATGACTGAAATATGTATACACTAAAATTATTTTGTTTTCGATGGAAAGTATCACAAACAAATTTCAGGACTGGCTATGGGAAGCCCACTATCACCATTTTTGGCCAATTTATACATGAGCTTTTTCGAAACACATATAACTAAAGCCTTCCCTCATATTTTTAAAACATGGTACAGATACGTAGACGACATTTTTGCAATAGTGTACTACAAACAAATAGATGATGCTTTGAAACTACTCAACCTTCAAGAACCCAGCATACAATTCACAGTAGAAACTGAAGAGGACTGTACTCTACCTTTGCTGGACCTTAAAATCATAACAACAATGAAAAACTGGAATTTGGTATTCATAGAAAAGCAACACACACAGATAATTACATAAAAGCAAATAGTTTCAACCCAATTCCACACAAACATGCCACCATCAACAGTCTCGCACACAGATTAGAAAATCTACCCCTCAGCCAGCAAGAATATCAAAAATCTTAAAAACTGCAATTAAAAATGGATATGGAAAAAGCCTTGTAGAAAAAAAAAATCATTCAAACTTCAAAAAAGATTAAAAGAGATAACAGCTCTTTCACCAATGAAACAAGAAATTAGATTTGCTAAATTTTCTTACCACCCCTGGGCCACAAAAAAGTTTCAAAAAATATTCAAGAGATACAATAAAACATTGCAACCAAAAAACAATTACAACATTAAAAACATACTTAACATTAATAATACTGATAAGATAAAACCGGAAGAAAAGTGAGGCATTTACAAGATTAAGTGTAAAGACTGTGAAAAAATTCACATATGGAGGACAAAAAGAAACATAGGCACTAGAAAGAAAGAACATTTTAGGCACTTAAGATACAAAAATATTGATAAGTCTGCAATAGCAGCTCATTGCTGGTCTGAAAATCATGAAATTGAAGATAGCACCAAATTATTAAAATACGTATAAAAATATAGTGAACTCGTCATATGTGAGAGAATATACATAGAAAAACATAAAAATCAACTAATGAATTTTGAAATCCCGCCAGAAGACAACCCCACATTTAAATTCATCACAAAATCAACAGATGGCAGCAGCAATTCCAGAACTACCCACACTACTGGATCAAGTTTTAGTTGCATTAGAGCAGAAGATGCGAACGATGGTTCGCGAAATATGTCCTCAATATAGGTACGTAAGTGAAGCCAATGTATAATAAATATGACTCATCTATAATTTAATATTTAAGAAATGTTTTTGTATTTCCTATTTCAGTGTGGTTATGAGCTCTTTATGTGTATTTTGTTGGTTACTGCTATTAGCCTTCTTTGCTATTTCAGTATGTCCGCTACAGGTATTTGGTATTGCTAGAGATACAGTGATTTATTTTTCACTGGTGTCCGCCTGGTGGGCGGTTCATGCTGCAATAGAAGGCAGCTGCTGCTGCCGCTGCATTGTATATTTAAATTCCAGCATTTAGGTTTATCATGCAAATTATAATTACAGTAATCACATACTTTTGCAACAGAAGGTGTTGGAAGTTATGTTCTTGTGCTGCCACACATGTAAGTTCCCCCATAAATAAAAATCACATATCGTAAGGTCTGGGGATTGCGGTGGCCATAGTCCTTTATTAATGATTCCCTGATTGCAACGATAGGTCAGTCGTATATGCTGTAGCAGAGTGTTTTTGAAAATATGCCTGTGTGCATTGTCCATCACGCAAATGTTCCAGCAACGGTTTGATTTTGCATCCTGTACCTCTATCTGTTAACTGTTTCCTCAAAGAATGTAGGTCCTATCATTTGGTATGCATTCACAACATGCCAAACACCAATTTTCTTGTCATGCAATGGCATTTCGGGCACAATAACGGGCTTTTTTGCACTCCAATACCTGTTGTTTTGTGACGATACATGAACATATAATGAGAGCCATGTTTTGTCTGTGAACAAATTAACTTTTGGTCCATAGAACCACCATTAACTTTACGCGCCACCCAATCGCAGAAATTTACTCTACTCACAGTAACACGTAGTTGCAGTTCCTGAACTACGGTTATCTTATATGGTTTTAATTTCAAAAGTTTAGTTGCTTTCCAATCCAAGAATTGTGAATCACCCAGTTCCTGTGATAACTTACTCAGAGATTTTCTTGGGCTACGTTCTAACTTTTGTCTTATCTCATTGAGTTTTTCCTCTCTTTTTGGGTTTCTTATCGAGAATAGAACCAGTTTCTGTGAATCTCTTTTCAAGTTTACGACTGTGAGGCACAGGAATACCAAGATAGTCTACAAATAGTAGTGTCACTTCTCTACAAGAGTTCGCATGTAGAAATCATGTTTAAATACAAAAACTAAAGGCGAACCTACGAAGCATATATTGTTGTTCATGCAATAGATGAAAATGATGTTATAGAGTATGAGACTGTATTTCAATATCAACTGAAATCATATTTCATACTGTGTAATACATGTCGAGATCTGTGTATGTATCACCAAGAATCAAAACAGCGTTCAGAAGGAGCCATGTGTTCATAAAAACATGAAAACTAACATCGTGGCTTAACACTGATTTGTAAATGCTGTTGGTGATAACCGACAAAAGCTTTAAATCACAGAATTAGGCAGTGTTTAGAAATTGACTTTGGACTCCATCTTGGATAAGTAATTCAACAAACTTTGTACTGAAATGGAAAAAAGAAAGCTTAAAAGAAGGAGCTTTATTATCTGTTGATGGTATCAATGTTAGAATCAATAAGAATAATGGACTAAGAGGAAGCAGATACACACCTCTACCGGCACCTGTTGGAGCTAAGGGAGCTTGCATAAATTTTCACAACTATTATGATGAAATTGGTTTTTTATGTATGCTGTTTTTGCAAAATTCATTCAAAAGAATAATCAACATGTTAATTAGCAAGTATACAGAGTTTCAAGAAGGATACGACTTTACTAATGTTTCATTCCCTACAAACTACACTGATATCCTGAAATTTGAACGAAGAAACAACTTCTCTATAAAGTTTTCAGACTGGATGCGAAGCATGAAGTCTTTCCTATGAAAATAGTGGATAAAGAGCTCCCCGATCATAGCAAGTTGCTTCTATTAAGTGCTTCAGTCGTTTTTATGATCGGTATTGTTACCCAAGCGGCAAACTCACGATGCCGATCAATAAATGAAGGCCGGTGGAGGGAGGGGAGACCAAAGGGGTAGCTGAGTCTTCGTTTCCCCCTCCTCCTGCTGCCCGAAGGAGAGCGAAGCTTCGAGAATGTTTTCCCCCTCCATAAAAGGATATCTCGAGAAACTTCGGGCCGATCAATACAAGCGAGGCGACGGTCAGTTGTGTTGAGTGAATCGTGGCGAGCGGTAGTGTAAGGCGCGCCGAGTGTACGTGGAAAGACGAACTGGCTTAGTTGTAATTGTGTACATTAGGAAATTGTAATTGTGACATTGGAATAAGGTGGAAATAAAGAACATTTTTGAGTGGTGTAATTGAACTTTTTAATTTTACGAACCCACAAAGTCACAACTAGCGTCAGGAAGTAGGATAACGGCCATGGAATCGGCATTGGAAAAGCTTTTGGAAAAGATGGGTGATTTAACAACAAAGACGGAAGCGGCAAATAACAGCCTGGCCGCGAAGCTGGAGACTACAAATAACAATCTGGCCGCAGAGCTGAAACAAATAAGGACAGCTAACGATAACCTTACCGAGAAGATGGAAGCCACAAACAGCAGCCTGACCGCGAAGATGACCGAATTCACCACGGAGATGAAAGCGGCAAACGAGGCCCTTGCCGTGAAGTTCGAAGAGCAGCTGACCGGCGTGAGAGATGACGTCACAGAGCTCGGCAAGCGGATGGGTCAAGTGGACGAGCGCGACGAAGATTTGGCAAGCCGCGTTGACGAGCTGGAGGGAAAGGCTGACAGCAACGCAAAGTTCCTGAACGCCATGGTGGAGAACGTCGTCGGCAGGAGGTTAAAGGATTTAAAGATCGACGCACCGGGACGCGACACATCTGCACGCGTCAAAGCTCCTAAATATGACGGCGCGTCAACGTTTGAGGTCTTCCGCCGCCAATTCGACGCAGTGGCCAAGAACAACAAATGGTCATCAGAGGAGGAGGCCACACAGTTAATAGCCAGCCTCCAGGGACGGGCCGCGGAAGTCCTAAACGCGGTGCAGACAACGGTGGCGCCAAAGGACATCTGGGAAGCCCTGGAGAATCGTTTCGGAAACCACCGCTTAGCCGCAGCGTACCGCAGCCAGCTAAAGGCAACGTCACAGCAGCCAGGGGAGACGCTGCAGGAGTTCGCCCTGGCAGTTGAACAACTGGCTAGCAAGGCCCTAGTCGACCTCCCACCAGAGTTCGTATCCCGGGAAGCTGCCTACACATTCGTTGACGGGGTACGGGACACGGAGATTCGTCAGCGCCTAATGCTCGGCGATTATAAAACAATCCACGAGGCGCTAACGGCAGCATTAAGCATTGAGGCGGCCAAGGTAACAGCTATCCCGTCGTCGAGAACGAGGAGTGTGCGCTACGCCGGAGACAGACGACCAGCCGAAGGACGCCGGCGAACACCTAGTGGCCTGTATTGGGGGTTTGGACAGCCCGGGCACCTGCAGAGAGACTGCCCTCACAGGAAGAGCAGCCGGGAGAACGAGTAAGGCCCGGCGTGGAGAGGGACACGTCGGCGCCATCACCACCATTCCCTCGAGTGACACTGCGCGCCGTCAGCCAGCGTGTGGATGACAGCCTCATCGCGGACGGTTGGGTGAGAGGGAAGCCGTGCCACGTGCTGGTGGACACCGGGGCAGCCGTGACCATCATCAGATCTGACGTGGCGAAGGGTTTGCCGACAAGGAAGCCGAGCCGACCATACCAGCTTGTCACGGCATCGAGCGACACCTTGCTTGTGGAGAAGGAGGCCCTGCTGGAGCTGACCTTGGGACGGAGTGCCGTACGTCTGTGGATGTTCGTCGCGAAGGTGGCTGAGGAGGTGATTCTGGGACTGGATGCCCTCAGGAACCACGAGGCGACGGTCGACGTCGGCAGGAAGGTCCTGCGGCTCAACGGAGAACTCCGCGAACCCGAAGAGCGCCTTGGAATCGGTAGGGTCATCTTGAACGAAGACGTGGTTGTCCCCGCGAGGAGCGAGGTGATGGTGACGGCGCGACCGGAAGGCCAGACAACAGGTTGGGTTCAGAGGCTGCAGGAGTACGACTTCACGTCGGAACATCGCAGAGGGAAGAGCCACGGTAACGCAGACGCTATGTCCCGAAGACCCTGTCCAGAAGAGTGCGGCCAATGCACAAGAGTGGAGGGGCAGGAGCGTGCCGCAGCAGTTGGAGTAGTCACGACAGTGCCTGCATACGGCTGGGATAGCGCAGGCCTGAGGAGGGAGCAGCTGGCGGACGCAGACTTGGGGCCACTCTTGAGGGAAGTGGAGGCAGGGACGAGACCAACCTGGGCGGACATCGCACCGAGGAGCGCCAACTACAAGTCTTACTGGGCCCAATGGGACTCGTTGAAGACCAGAGGGTGTGCTGTTCCGGGTATGGCAATCACCCGATGGAAAGACGCAGAGAGAACAGTTGGTACTTCCCCGGAGTAAGGTCCCGGAAGTCTTGGAAGAAGTGCACGCCGGTACTTCAGGACACCTGGGAGCGAACCGGACGATTGACAAACTGCGGCAGCGCTACTACTGGCTGAGGCTCTGAGCAGACGCTGAGAGATGGTGCCGTCAGTGACACGTGTGCGCGGCGAGTCGCGGCCCCCAGACTAGGAGCCGGGGTCGCATGCAATATTACAACGACGGAGTGCCATTCGAACGGATCGCCGTTGACATTGCTGGACCGTTCCCAATATCCGACCGAGGCAACAAGTACCTGATGGTCGTGGACTACTTCACTAAGTGGCCAGAGGTGTATGCCATCCCGAACCAAGAGGCAAGGACAATCACAGACTGCCTCGTGGAGCAAGTGTTTTGCCGATTTGGGATACCATTAGAGCTGCAGTGACCAAGGCACCAATTTTGAGTCCCACCTGATGAAGGAGGCACTAGAGAGACTTGCGGTTAACAAGACCCGCACAACACCTCTACATCCCCAGTTGGATGGCATGGTCGAAAGGTACATCAAGACCTTAGAGGAACACTTGAGGAAGGTCGTGGCCAGCCATCAGCGAGACTGGGACGTCAAGGTGCCACTGTTCTTGCTGGCCTACCGCTCGTCAACACACGACACCACGGGGATCACGCCAGCCAGCTTAATGTTCGGCCGAGAGTTACGCCTCCCCTGTGACCTGGCTTTTGGAAGCCCTCCGGGGGTGAATCAGCCAGTGACCGAGTATGTGGAGAACCTGGTGGACCACCTCCACGACATGCACGAGATGGCTCGCCAGAACATCCAGAAGGCGAGCGACCGCATGAAGACCCGATACGACAGGCAAGCCAACAGCCAAGGGTTCCAGCAAGGTGACCTGGTCTGGTTGTACCGCCCTACCCGGACCAAGGGACGCTGCCCGAAGCTTCAGCAGCCATGGCAAGGACCGTACCGTGTGGTGAAGAGGATTAACAACGTGGTCTACCGTATCGAGAAGGTGCCCCGAGGAAAGATGTTGGTGGTACACCTGGATCGCCTGGCCCGCTACGATGGTGCTATTCGGGACGACCAGCCTTGAGGAGGGAGCAGTGTTACCCAAGCGGCAAACTCACGATACCGATCAATAAATGAAGGCCGGTGGAGGGAGGGGAGACCGCAGGGGCAGCTGAGTCTTCGTTTCCCCTCCTCCTGCTGCCCGAAGGAGGGCGAAGCTTCTAGAATGTTTTCCCCCTCCATAAAAGGATATCTGGAGAAACTTCGGGCCGATCAATAGAAGCGAGGCGACGGTCAGTTGTGTTGAGTGAATCGTGGCGAGCAGTAGTGTAAGGCGCGCCGAGTGTACGTGGAAAGGCGAGCTGGCTTAGTTGTAATTGTGTACATTACGAAATTGTAATTGTGACATTGGAATAAGGTGGAAATAAAGAACATTTTTGAGTGGTGTAATTGAACTTTTTAATTTTACGAACCCACAAGTCACAATATGGACGAACTGGAGTGGAGAAATTGAATGAGCATAGAAAAATATGTTACCGTCATGTAACATCAAGTGGAAAGAAGTTTACTTTTTAAAGACTTAAATAATATTGAACTTAAATTATATTATTTTCATCTACAATTAACAAAGATTTTGGTTAATTCAATTTGGCTTAATTTAGAATCCAAATATTTTCATATTCTCAATTTAAATATGAAAAGAAAACTGCTAAATTAAAAAACAAATTATATAATTTGCATTTGAAACACCATAAATTAAACCCAATTATTAAAAATAATAAAGATAATGTTAATTTATCAAATTGTAACCTTAATGAAAACGAGTTAATTTTTTTAAATCAAGGTTTAAAAAGAGTGTAGATTTTTCAAACAATATAGATGATTATATTGCAGATATAGTAATTGCTAGTCAAGATTTAAGTGAAAATAACAAATCATTGATCAAATTGAAATGTAGCAAAATATTACAAAATTTACATAAATACCAACCTAAGAGAAATAGTAATAATAAACACGTTATTAAATCATGAAATCAAAGAGATGTAATTTTCACTGAAGCGGATAAAGGTAATAGAATTGTAATTTTTGATAAATCTGATTAAATTAATAGAGTAAAACTTTTACTTCAAGGTGAAGGTTTCATAAAAATTAATAAAGACCCTTTAAAATCCTGTATTTCAAATTTTAATAAAATGCTTAATGAAGTGAAAATTATATAAAATAAAGAAAAACATTTAGTAAAAGTTAGTAACCCTATTTTACCTAGAATTTTAGGACATTTCTAAAATTCATAAACCTGGAAATAAAATGAGACCTATTGTAAAATGTATAAACTCACCAACTTATAATTTAGCTAAATGGTTTGAAGCTGAAACTGTAAAAGCACAAAATATTGAAATGATATAATTTGGAAATCAGCGCATGTTAAAAAGGTACAGCTAGTGGTGGCTTAGTTGGTGTTAAAAGTGTCAGAATGGGATAAAAGTGTGCGAGCAGGTAAGGAGGTTCAGAGGCCAGGTACTTTGGCTCACTTCCCGATACCGGTTTTCTCGGAAATTTACTGCACATCTGGTCGACAGAAAAGTGAAAGGTCGCTCAGTTGGCGTGACGACGCGATGTTTCGCGCTAAAATTTGCAGGGGGTTAAGGGGAAGTAACGGCGTGAGCGAAGACCACGAGGGAAAAGAAAGGTGTCACTTGCGTGGGAACACTCGCGGAAGGAGGATGATCCAGTGGCAGTTGGCCGTCAACCTGACCGGCATTGTATTATATTGCGATAGTGAGTGAATCTACTCTGCGGCCGTAGCAACGACGACGTATCGGTAAACCTTTGATTCAATTTTGTTTGAATAAATCGCATTTCAAAGAAAGCTCTGGTTTTTCTGTGCGAAATGCTACGCATACCCAGAGTGCAAGTTCCATGCGGAGCAGCTGAGGCGGAAATCGACGAGAAGTACCATTTCGCTTACTAATAGCGAAAGAGAACGTGGAGTCGTTACATTCCGCCTTCTACAAAGCAGCGACGAGACGACAGATTAACGACGTGTCGTTAATTCCCGCTGCAGGTTACATAAAAATTAGTAATTTTGATAAATTTGAGAGTTTAAGTATTAAAACTTATTTTGAATTAGTTCAAAAAGATTGACAATGTCATATTATCTAAAACTGATAAACTTGTTTCTTTTGATGTATTAGATCAAATTTGTTTTTTAATGGTGAATTTTATCAACAAACTTCTGGCTTAGCAATGGGTAATCCTCTTTCATCTTTTCTTGCTGATCTTTTTATGAGTCTTTTTAATGTAAGTTACTAAAGCATTCCCTTTAATTTTTAAATTTTGGTATAGATTATGTTGATGATATTTTTGCTATTGCTCCTGATAAACATATAAATGATCTTATACAAATATAACTATTTGTAACAAAAGCTTCACATATATTAAGAAAATGATGTTAATTCTTCTTTCTAATTGAGATCGATTTCACAAACAAATTGCTTGCATCTTCAGTCCATCAAAGTTACTACATTTGCAAGATAAAGCTATAAGATCTACATTAGAGACTGAAATTAATGGATTTCTTCCTTTTCTAGATCTAAAGATAATAAGAAATAATAATAAATTAAACTTTGGTACTTATGATGCTGCCCAGTATTTCATGGAGTATGTAACTTATCTTGCAAAGAAGATTAATAGTGTATACAAAACTGGTGCTCTATTAACACTGACTGAAATGATGCAGAAGAATCACCTGTAAACATACTTTTTGAATGTGAAGCTCCGGAAAGAACTAGAATCGCTACACTGGGTTTACCTGGTGAAGAGAGAGGAAATATCCGAGAAGACCCAATAAGGAGGGCCTGCAACTTTTTGAAGGGAACAGGTATAACGAGGTGGGGATGAAAGAAAGTACATGGTAGCAAAAGATCTTTGAGGTCGACATTAATAGGAACGTTCATAGTAAAGAGACCCCATGAATAAAAGAAGAACGAGAAGAAGAATAAGAACACTGACTGAAGAGGAAAGAAAGAATTTCGAATTTTCTACAATATGCTACATGTTTGGCAAGGTTTTTTTACTGAGAACTGGAAAGTCCGCGGCCATAATCATATAAGCGAGGCATTGTTGCGACGGGCGCTGCCAGCGCGCGAGAAAGACAGATAGGATTTTTTTTTTTTTTTTTTTTTTTTAAAGAAGACATTGTCAAGTTGTTAAAAGTGAGATATCTTTTATATAAGACAGATAGTGCACCGCGGAGATAAAAACTTGCCGAAACAGAGAAAGAAAGAGACAGATAGATGTCTGGAAGTTTCTCTTTTTCTGATGCCGTCTTGATTGTTACACGTTCCACTAATTTCTAGAACAATGAGTAGAGGTATAAAAGAAAGCGCGGCTAGTTTGTAAATGGATAGTCGTAATTGAACTTGATAATCGTGTACTCTTTTGTGGTCGTGTGGCAGACGACCTTGAATGTTGTATTTGTGTATATTACGTAATTCTGCTACTGACGGGGCTGTACAAAAACGTGCTTCTACGGAAATAAAGAGCATTTTAAATTTCTGCAAATTCGACTTTTAGTTTTACGAACACAGTCACAATATTCATTAATTATAATATTAATTATTATCAGCCAATAATATTAATCAATTCTTTAAACCTTTACATAAGATTTACACAGTGTGTCACTCTTTATGGCGCTGCTTATGTTTATTACTTCTTCCCCTTATATTTTGAAACTGTATTTCAGCTAGAAAATAATTTTGTATAATGTATTTAGTTATAGGATCATATCCTGTGTAACTGTGTGTAACTGAAATGTAACTCGCAAAATCGCAAATGTTATATGTAAGACTATTATAATCTGTGTGTAAATGTTCCTGGATTCCGAAATTTAAAACCGCTTGAAAACTGTCTCTGGAAGAAATGTGGGGAATGTGTTCATATTTTACAAGAAACTCCTTTTTATTTTGGTGAGGGTTAAAGATCTATTGTCCTATTACGAAATGTTCAGCGAACGTGACTGGTGGTGCTACCGCATAGTGAAGGAATATCCCAAGTCACGTAATACAAGTCACGTGATATAGATGCAAAACAAATAAAAATAATTTTAAATCATGGCAGACCTACGCTTTCAAGAGAGGGAGAAAGGCTCGGAGTTGACATGCTATATACATTAAATATAGTTAACTTTGAGAGATCGTGAAGGCAGTTATTCAGCAGTTCTCGGGGAGTCATTCATCAGTCTCCGAGTAGTCATCACTCAGTCTGCGAGTAGTCTCCCCGAAAAGTCCGCGTGATTCCGGCTTCAATAAAGTGATATAACGAAGAAAGAGAATAGTAT
This sequence comes from Mantis religiosa, assembly GCA_030765055.1. NCBI lineage: Eukaryota > Metazoa > Arthropoda > Insecta > Mantodea > Mantidae > Mantis > Mantis religiosa. Next base: position 286,324,233 of record CM060948.1, on the reverse strand, counting down.
TGTGTTTGACAAGTCTCGACGCACCGCTAAAATAAAAAATAAAAAATCTGTAATTTCAAATACCGGGGATATTTCGGCAAACAGTAGATCAACTTACCAGGAACATTTTCAACATATGCGTGAGGGTATAGCAGCAGAGATATGGGCGCGGGAAAACGTAGCCGCGGTGTGTCCCTGACGGCCCGACGGGGTTCAGGGCGCCATAGACAACCCACCACTGTCACCCAAGCAGACCGGCCGAATACAGCACCGTATTTCCAGAGTGCAAACTCCATCACACCATCGCAGCGAGCACCACCGACGATTTCGCTAACTTTTGATAGATTGAGAAAGAAATGAAACAGGGGATGTTAGGTAAATCTCTTTCCCATCATTCCCCTGGGGAATTGAACCCCGACCTCACTAAGGCGGACAACAGACGATACCGTCTGAGCCATTCCAATGAGTGTTCTAGTACTTCCTATTACTGACTGATGAATGCTTATTACTAGGGTTACGTTTTTTATGACCTTGCACCTTCATTTTGATAAGTCTAATTCATAAGTATTACTAACCACGTTTGTTTTGGCATACTTCTTTTTAAAGATTTTTATTGCATTATTGTGTATTTTATGCGCTTCGGGCCGATTTATTGCGTATTTATGTATTTTGTGCATTTTGCTTTACTTTGTTTTCAAGAGCAAAGGAACATTTCCATTCCTTTCATTTCTTAATAGTTCATTATCTTGCTTGGTTCTTAACACAGTTTAAAATTACATTTAAGTTTCAGAAAACTAGACAAAGAAACTTTTTTCCCCTTCTATGCACTGCAAATGAATTTGCATAGTCAACAGTTTTAAGTTACACTTAACAAGTGGTAGTTGGACGCTTTCCTTAGTAGATGACTCATTGTAAGGTTGACAAAGTAAAAAATGGCAGGAGAAAAGGTTAATATAGACCAACAGGTGAAGAGAGGTCTATAGCTGCTTGAAGGTAAAAACATAGCATGCCAAATGTTACTTGGTGAAGCTGGTTGTTGTTCTTCAGGTTCACTTTTATTTGAACTTTGAAAAACATTTATTTGTGCAGATATTCTATTGAACAGATTGACTAATCTCAAGATGCGCACCTTCCTAGAAAAGTATATTGGAAAGCGTTTAACACATCCTTCAACTTTCAGAAAGAATTACAATTGTCGATGCTACCAGAGAACAATGGAGGATATTAGGTAGAAAGTGTTAGAAAAAAATGGGGTATGTATTGATGAAAGTACACACTCACCAGGCCGTTATATGACAAATGTTGTGGTGGGCATAATGGAACACGATGAATGATTAAGGAGAACAGTTTTTAATCAATTGTGAGCAGTTAGAAAAATACATTTTTCAACACTCAGCAAAATGTTTGACAGGTCTTTGGGTTTAATATCTCCCAGTGGCATACAACATGACATGTTTTGGTTGTTGTTGACTGATGCTGCACCATACATGGTAAAAGCTGCTAATTCTCTTAAAGTTCTTTACTCAAGGATGGTGCATGGAATGTGCCTAGCACATGCTTTACACAGTATTGCAGAGTCAAGTTTCCTGAAGTTAACCAGCTAATACAAGGCACCATCTTGAGTTGCAGCATTCAAGTCTGACACCCCTGATGTTCCTTTGCCTCCATCCTCGGATATGGCCAGATGGAAGGAAGTGATGTTTAAGGGCGCAAAACCAGTAAGGTCATTAGCGCCCGGTACAGGAACAGGGAAAATCAAATGATGAAAACTAAAAAGTTTAAACGCGTCAAAAGGGTGCGGAAACATGAAAACATAGCTATGATGAAAAACGATGAGAGAGAGGCTAAGACAATACGCTGGGCCGGAGAGCAGGACAAACAGGCGTGAAAGAAGGTAAAATCCAATAGCAGAAGCGCAGAAAGAGATCATATCTGCGAGATGACACCAACTCATCGTACAAAAGCTAAAACACGTTCCACAGCTCCCGAGTCATCCGCTAAGATGCTGGGCAAGTCAGCGGCCATGTGCAAGGAAACACGAACTGGAGCTAAAACGGAAGTGTTCCAGAACATACCGGACAGTCAACGGCGCGCCACAGCGAGAAAAAAAGTGGAGTTGGCTTTCTGAGCAATAAGTGCCGGTGGCTAAAAAGGCAGTGCCCGATACGTAGTCTGCATAAAACGACCTCCTCCATACGGGAGAGACCGGAGGACGTCCTCCAGATAGAGGGAAGTGGTTTTATGGAGCGCAATTTGTTCCCTGAAATAGCGGACCAACACGCAGCCCAACGAGAAACAACACACTGTCGGAGATAACGTTTATAATCATCCGCAGGGAATGAATGGGTAAAATAATTGGACATGAAAATGGCAGACTTCGCAGCGGCATCCGCTGCTTCATTCCCCGGAATACCGACATGACCAGGGACCCATGCAAGACCTAAACGAACGCCAGTGGACACCAGCTGGTGGACGGAATCGTGCACGCAGTGCACAATTGGATGATGGGTGTACAATGAACGAATGTTCTGCAGGGCACTCAAGGAATCCGTGCACAAGACGCAATGCTGAAATCCACGCTGGCGAATAAAAGAAAGAGCTCTTTCCAGGGCAACCAGTTCTGCAGTATAAATGGAGCACTGCTCGTGAAGACGAAAACTAAAATTCTCAACACCAAACACAAAAGCACATCCTACCCCACGATCATCCTTAGAGCCGTCAGTGTAAATGAACATCGAGTCTCCAACCTGAGACTGCAGCTCAACGAAAGCAGCACGAAAAACTTGGGAAGGGGTGGAGGACTTGGGAGTATGCGTCAACCCAAGATGATAAGGCTCGGGTGTAACCAAGGGGGAAACGAGTTTCTCCCCTGGGAAGAACCGCTGGGAGCTCGACAGTCAGATCCTCAATAACATTGCGAAACCGCACACCTGGGGGAAGCAGGGCACGGGAAGGACGGGCATACAAACAATCCAAAGAATCGCTAAAAACGAATTAAAAGTAGGCTGTTGGGGCATACTGTCCAAATTGCAAGCATAGTTGCATAGAAATATGTCACGCCGATAAGATAAAGGAGGTTTGCCAGCCCCGGCACAAAGGCTCAAAACTGGGCTGGTTGGAAATGCACCAGTAGCTAGCCGGATACCTTGGTGGTGGATGCTATCCAAGCGACGGAGGATAGAAGGTCGTGCAGAGGAATACACAACACAACCGTAATCAAACTTGGAGCGAACCAGCGATCGGTAGAGGCCCATCAAAGTAGTACGGTCGGCTCCCCAGTATTTGCCACTTAAAGCATGTAAAACGGAGAGAGAACGTTGACACCGTGAGGTTAAATAAGCAACATGTGACGAAAAACACTGCTTTCTATCAAATATCAGCCCCCAAAACCTTGTCTCGTCCGCAAAGGGTAGCAGAGCTGCTCCGAGGCGTAGAGAAGGCGGTCGGAATTCCTTGTAAATTGACACACGCCGTCTTCTCGGCAGAAAAACCAAAACAGTTTGCCAGATTCCAGGTGTAAAGGGAGTCAAGACATCGCCGCAGTCGGCGTTCCAGCAGGCAAGTGCTGCGAGAAGTAAGGCAGATAGCGAAATCGTCGACGAAAAGCGACGACATTACTCCTGGTGGGACATAGTTAACTATAGGGTTAATGGCTATAGAAAAGAGGGTGACACTGAGTACCGACCCCTGAGGTACTCCGTTCTCTTGGATGAAAAGTTGCGAGAGTCGAACCAACCCGTACCCGAAATACCCGGGCCTGCATGAATCGCGAACATAGATGGGAAGACGACCTCGAAAGCCCCATTGATGCAGTGTACGTAGAATACCATTACTCCAGCAAGTGTCGTAAGCTTTCTCTAGGTCAAAAAAGACGGCTACAGTCTGGCACTTCGTCAGGAAACCATTGAGTATTTGTGCCGAAAGAACGGTGCCGGCGAAAAACGCACTGCACGTTTGCCAGAAGGCCCCTTGATTCGAGCCACCAAGTCAACCGCGCGTTTATCATGTGTTCCATAACCTTGCAAACGCAACTGGTTAGGGAAATTGGGCGGTAACTGGAAGGTAGTTGGCGATCCTTCCCTGGCTGCAAAATTGGGACGTCAGACTGTGGGAAAAATACCATCCTGCCAGACACGATTATAAGTCTGCAGTAGAAAAAGCTTACCCTCCTCGGACAAATGTTGAAGAAACAGCACGTGTACACTATCGGGACCGGGAGCTGAAGGCATAGAAAAGGCCAGAGCGAATTCCAATTCACGCAAGGCGAAGGGACTATTATAGTCCTCATTGGAACCAAAGCGGAAAGAAAACTCTTGGGTTTCCGCCGCGGCCTTCTGGGAAAGAAAGGCTGTGTCGTAATAGGCAGAGCTGGAAATCGCTTCGAAAGATTTGTCCAAGGTGGCGGTTATAACCCGCGGCTCAATATGGGTCTCATTGCCAACTCTAAGACCGAAAGGCGCTGAGGGATGCCGGCTACGCGCCTTAGATTATCCCACACAACAGATTGTGATGTGTTACAGTGAAAACTCTCCACATAGTGTCTCCATGAGGTCTTCTTACAAATGCGGATAACACAACGTGCCCTAGCCCGTAGTGCCTTATAGGTGACCAAGTTCTCCAAAGTCGGGTGGCGTTTACAAACTCGAAGAGCGCGTCTTCGCTCACGAATGGCTCGCGCGCATTCGTCCGTCTACCAAGGCACCAGAGTACGCCTGCTAGTAGGCGATGAACGAGGAATAGAACATTCGGCGGTGGTTAAAATCACCCATGTAAGGTGGTCCAGCATCTCGTCAACGGTGGAACAGACAGAGGTAGAGAACTGCGCAAAGATTGGAATAAAGCTGCCAATCGGCCTTAGCAAACTGGCACCTATAAGGTTGTGTTGAGGATATAACAGAAGACAGTCGCGTAATCTGACATTGAAAATGATCACTAGAGTGTGCATCAGAAATAACACTCCACTCCAAACGGTGGGCAAGTTGTACAGAACAAAAACATAAATCCAAATATGAAAAGGTGCCTGTTGAGTCAGAAATAAAGGTAGGTTCAACGGTGTTCAAAAGGGAGAGTTGAAGGTGGCCGAGAAGGTCGACAAGAAGATCTCCCCTTGGGCAGGACCGAGAAGAGCCCCAAAGCGAGTGATGGGCGTTTATGTCCCCTACCAGGATATACGGTTTAGGGAGCTGTGACACAAGGTGCAGGAAGTCACGTTCAGCTAAAGAAGAGGATGTAGGTACCTGAAAACCGGAAACAAGGAAGAGAAAGCTCAACAGCAAGATCCTGCAACGGAGTGGTAAGCGGAACAGGACGGAAGTACACATCGTTACGAAGGAGAATGAGAACACCACCATGAGCAGGACTGCCCACCACCTGTGCAAGATAAAAGCGCACCGTAGAATAATTGCGGATAACAAAAGTATCCTGAGAGCGCAGTTTAGTCTCCTGCAGACAGACGACAAGGTGTGTGCGTGACCGAAGTAATAATTGCGGATAACAAAAGTATCCTGAGAGCGTAGTTTAGTCTCCTGCAGACAGACGACAAGGTGTGTGCGTGACCGAAGTAATAATTGCGAATAACAAAGGTATCCTGAGAGCGTAGTTTAGTCTCCTGCAGACAAACGACAAGGTGTGTGCGTGACCGAAGTAATAATTGCGGATAACAAAAGTATCCTGAGAGCGTAGTTTAGTCTCCTGCAGACAGACGACAAGGTGTGTGCCTGACCGAAGTAATAATTGCGGATAACAAAACTATCCTGAGGGCGTAGTTTAGTCTCCTGCAGACAGACAAGGGGTGTGTGTGACCGAAGTAAAAGGTCCAGTTCCGGCCTCTGAGCACGGAGTCCACGAATGTCCCAATGTAAGAGCGCCATTTGGAGAGTGAGGAGTACGTCGGAGAGCGCAGTGAACCGTACATAGGAGAAGAACAATGGTTATCTAGGCGGTTTCACACGGTTCAGCTTGAGCTTTTTCTTACGCGTCGGGCTCCGCCACCTCAACCCCATCCGCAGCACCATCGCCACTAGCGGACTCGGAGCAGGTGGCGCGAGTCCGCGAGCGACACCAAGAACGACTCGTCGGACGGCGTGTTGGTGAAGTCCTGCTTGAACGGTAGGTGGTAATTCTAGCAGGTGAGATCAAGCTGGAAGTGGAGACGCTACGGGACAGCGGAGCAGTATCCAGTGGGGTGAGTTTGCACTACTGCATCACACTTAGGTGTAGGCTTGCGGAGAGCGGCTGAATAATCCAAGGAAGTGGTTGGGTGAAGGGCTTCATAATGTTTTCTGGCCTCAGGGAAGGTTAACTTCTCAGAGACGCGTAACTCCTGAATTGCCTGTTCTGCCAGATATCGTGGGCATTTCCTAGAACCAGATGGGTGCGCACCCTCATGATTGACACAATGGGGTCCTGTGCACACATAGACTCGTCATGCGCAGGTCAGCCACAACGTGGACAGAGGGCGGGGTTCTGACAACGCTGCTGAGTGTGTCCATATTTCTGGCAACGAAAACACCTGAGGGGATTGGGAATATATGGGCGGATAGCCACTCGCTCGTAACCGCAAAAGATGTGCGTCGGTAGCACGGTCCCTTCAAAAGTAAAAAAGACCTTGAGAAGCGGAAACAGCTTATCCTCCCTCTTACCAATGAGGCAGAATGCTGCAATAACACCCTGATCGGATAAACACGCAACGATGTCTTCACTCGAAAGCCCGTCCAAAGATGAGGTAGTAACTACACCGCGGATAGAATTCAAACTTCGATGCTTAGCAACCGATATGGGATATGAACCTAGAAGACTGGCCTGTAACAGTTGGTTTACTTGAGTATCCTTGGCGACCTCGATCAACAAGGTGCCATCCATGCTTGGCAACCGATGTGGGATACGAACCTAGAAGACTGGCCTGTAATAGTTGGTTTGCTTGAGTATCCTTGGCGACCTCGATCAACCGATATGGGATACGAACCTAGAAGACTGGCCTGTAATAGTTAGTTTGCTTGAGTATCCTTGGCAACCTCAATCAACATGGTGCCATCCCTACAGTGCGTGGCATTTTTGAGCAGTCCACAAATTCGGTCGACTTCCCGTTGTATATAGAACGGACTAAGGTCCTACATAGTCTTCATTTCACTCGTCAGCTTCATTACCAAGAATCGTGGAGTGAGAGTATTTGGACGCAAGGGCCATGATTAAAGAGTCCCCCCTCTGGTATCGTTGGCGTCAGCCTGCCTATGACCAGATGAGGGATTGGATAGAAGCATGCAACTACTTCTGCCAGAACGTAAAAATGGTGAAAAAAATCATTGACACTTGATAGTAGAAACATGGTCTATGTCATTGTTGCCCATAAACTTCTTTTGGCTGGAGAACATGCAGGTTAACTTTTGTACATAGTCAAATTTTGCGTTCCTACCATAATTTGCTTAGCAAAATCAGGAGTTAAGTTAGTGGAGCAGAGAGCCTTAGTGAAAAAAGTGGTGAGTTAGAAAATGTGAATGGAATGTGGGGATAGTTGTAGCAAACAAATTAATATTCATTTTGAATAAAAATAAAGGGTTTGCTACATTGTCAATTGCAGATGTAATGGTCGAGAATTATTAAGAGACTTGGAAGCAAAAGGTGCTTCTCAATGTAAAGGCTTTGTTAACAGATAATCAGCAGTCATTCCTTTGAAAATCTACAAATGTTGTTCATTGTGCACTGCAATTCAGGACTGATGAAAATATGAATACTTGGTATTTTCCCGCAAAATAAATTGTTTATAGAATATGCTTTTTAATTTGTGTAACGGGATTAACTAAACTTGTTATTTGCTTAGTTGTATTATTTTACATTGTGTAATTTTGAATTTCCCTTAAACTGCTCCTTCAAATGAACCTGTTATTCTATTCAACCAGGTGAGGAAAAGGACTACACATACTCTTAAAACGAGGTGAGCATTTCTAGAATCTCTAAAGAGAAAAAGCTGCAGCCAAGTCAATTGTGAACTGTAACTCTTGGAAAAGAGAGACCAAGAGCATCTCCAGTCACGCAGCTAGAAGTTTTCAATTAGATGCACAAGAAGGCCCATATATAGCTATCACACCCAAAGGAGCAGCCTACCACTTATAAATTTCTTTCTTCTCTTAAAGAAGCAGAGCTATTTCAGAGTAATCTTAGCTCTTTGAACTAAGTCCTCCATAATCTGTGGTTGAACTCAAAAAATTAATAACAGAAAACTGATATTATAAATAGCAGTTACTGTAGCGCTAAGAGCTTTTTTTAATTAAAAAAAAAAAAGGGAATTCAGAACTTGAAGGAAATAGTATGATTTTGGATATGTTTATTCACAAATGTATTTTATTATGATGAATAATTAGAGAGACCAAGAGGGAGAGATTCAGAACCACATCTGTGAAGATACAACAGCACAGTCAATTTGTATTAAGAATAAATTACTTTTTTTCTTAAAGCAGGGCAATGCAGTTTAAATCTGCATGTTTTTGCTGATGTAAGATAAACTTGTTTATATATTCTGGGTACTGAGAGGTAAAGAGGGGGGAGGATAAGTGTAACTTTCTGTTAAACATCAGGCTACAAATTTTACCAGTATTGGCCTGTATTCAAATTTCTTGTTTCTAATCAAAATTAATCAATTATTACAAAATCTGCAAACCTAGTTTCTTTTCTACAATTTCTTCTACTTGCTACCATGTTCTTTACTGTCATTCTACTACACCAAACATTATATTTAACTTTCTGTATTTCCTTCTCTCTCTTTAATTTTATTACTCTTTGCTCTGGATTCCCAAATCCCATTTGTATTCTTCTTCTTCTTTTAGTTTGTTTGCCTATTTTCTCTATCAGTTTGGATTTCTATTTTCTCTATCTGATTTCTATCAAATCCTCTTTCACATTTTTCAGTAAGCTTATTGCATTCTGTACCGAAAATCCAGACCCCAGGTTGGCTACTATTAACAGCCATATCATCAATACATTTCCTTTCGTTTTCTTCTTTGAAAGTTTATATGTCTTGCATTAAATAACATTTTTGTTTGTAAATTTCTGTAGATGTCCAAATTTGCCTATGTGTCATGTATATGTGGCTATTCCAACACACTGCTCACCTCGGTAGTGTGGTGGTAGCATGTCTGCCTCATGTTCAAGAGGTCCCAAATTCGGAATCTCGGTCAGGACGAGTTACCTGGATAAAGTTTTTACCGGGGTTTTCCCTTATTCTGAAAGATGAATGTTGGATAACTCTAAGCTCTATGGACCCTGGGCTCATTTCAGATTTCACCTATTCCATTCATTTGTCCGATATGACAATGTTGGAGGACATAAAAAAAAAAAAAAAAACCAGCACATCCGTTCACTATACTTGTTCAACTGTAGCCTTTGCATCAAGCAATACTGTATATGGCCATCACCATCAAACACAAGCACTCATCAGAAGTTGACATGATTCTTTGTGCAAAGAAGTTGCCCTCTGCTTAGAGAAAAATAAAATGGTATGTTTAGGATTTCTATTCTACTTGACCTCCTAAGGTAGTATAGAAAGTTTACTTACCGCACATTATACTTGGTCTTAAGTAAATTGAAACACTGAGCAATATCATTGATCAGTGTAACTGTTTGTATTACAATGACATTCTGAAAGCATATTTTTAATATTATCAAAGTGTTGCACAACTATGATGTTTCTATTAGCACACACCCAGTGATAAAAGTGCTAACAAGTAATCAAAATTGTTAATATAATTTTGAGTCGAACTAATACTCAATACTCCACTTATTGGTAGTATTTACCTAGAACGTGTTTCGTTAGGATCTTCCTAACATCATTAGCTGTTGTCGACTAATGGACGTCGGTTCAGTGAACTCCTCGGAGGTGATGATAGGTGCATCTCTAAGGTAGTGTTGAAATTAAACAATTTTCTTTCATATTTCTTTATGAAGATTTTTTTCCCATGTGGTTAATGCAGCTGGACCTTGGACACTTTTTAATAAGTGAGTATCTCGTTCTATATCATGATTCTCCTTCCATAAATGGTACACTACCGCCGACTTATCTATTTCTTTGTTCCTGATGTTCCTAAAATGCGCTTTAAGCCTAATGTTCAAGTTCCTTTTTGTTTTTCCAATGTTAAAGTTGTCACAGTCCTTGCAATTTATCCGGTACACACCTGATTTTTTGTCTGTGGGTATCTCCTTTGTATTATGTGATTTCAAAAGGTGTTGTACATTAAATTTGTTCTGTGGGGCCAAAGTAATATTGTGTTCTTTGAAGACTTTTTGGAAAAGGTATGTAGCTCTGGGATGATATGTAAATTTTCTGTATGAAATTTCATTGCTGATTGGGGAAAGAGTAGTTACTTGTTTACATCTTTGTTGTCTTTTGAATTTATCAATTTTCTTGTTGGCCAATTCAGCACTGAATCCATTGTATTCTGCAATGTGAATGATATTTTGTACACCTTTTGAAATCACATAATACAAAGGAGATACCCATAGACAAAAAATCAGGCATGTACCGGATAAATCGCAAGGGCTGTGATAACTTTTACATTGGAAAAACAAAAAGGAACTTGATCATTAGGCTTAAAGGGCACTTTAGGAACATCAGGAACAAAGAAATAGATAAATCGGCGGTAGTATACCATTTTTGGAAGGAGAATCATGATATAGAATGAGAAATTCACTTATTAAAAAGTGTCCAAGGTCCAGCTGCATTAACCATGTCGGAAAAAAATCTCCATAAAGAAACATGCAAGAAAATTGTTTAATTTCAACACTACCTTAGAGACGCACCTATCACCTCCGAGGAGTTCACTGAACCGACATCCATTAGTCGACAACAGCTGATGAGGTTAGGAATATCCTAACGAAACATGTTCTAGGTAAATACTACCAATAAGTGGAGCATTGAGTATTAGTTCGACTCAAAATTATATTAATTTTGTGCTTCATTGTATCATAGTCCTTACACAATGGAATCAAAATTGTTCTTATATTTTTGACAGGCATCCATCCTGGACTTAAGTAAAATTCACGCTTTTGTCTAATATTTATATTTCTTAATCTCTGACGGAATGAAGAGGAAAAAGGTTATTAAAGTCATTTTTAGGTAATAAAACTCTGAAATCAAGTTCAAAAATGTATTTCAATGAAGTATCCAAACATGTTTCCTACAATAACAGTTAATGCATAAGTTTAAATGCTGGTTTTAATCTATTAGGGACTTACCTATTGACAGGATTGTGACGGTTGACTTAAATGACAGCTCTGAAACAAACTCCAAATCAGCCTAGCAAAAGAATGCCATTCTCAGTGAAAGCATATTGCTAATTCAACTAAAAGTACCAGGTACTTAGACAACTATTTTAACTATAAGACCACATCACATGACATGTACATAACATTATATATTACAGTAAAAGAAAAAATAACTTTTTAACCAAATGTGAAAATCACTAGCCAGGAATTCTGACTATTAAATAGAAAATTTCAGGATTTAAATTACTTAAACCTCACCTGTGGAAATGAAAAGGAAAAGTCAATCATTTCAAATATCAGATATTCTGAAAATACTCTGATATGCAGATTACAAGTTTTCTTCTTCCAGTCATAAAGGACACAATAAGGTATATGATTTATGTACAGGAAAAAAGAAATTCATCAACCAAACAATTTTAATTAGATTGGCTAGTTTAAAAACTTAGATTGGCTATAAATGTTAACAATGTCTAGTAGAACACTGAATGAGGAGATACAGCAGTTCTTATTTTAAATTTCTAGAGTGGTGAAAGCAAAGTACAAATAAAAGGATATACAAGGTCTGTTCAAAAAGTATCGCGAATTTTGAATTTTCGCGGGCTACGTATATTAGATTTTCGATTGTATCATGGCATTATGTTGGTACTCATAACCCTCACTTCTGTTGATAAGCTTGGCCGTTCTGAATGTTCAGTTAATTGTTGACAGCTATTTAGCTTGGACGTGTTTTGGCTCATCTTCGAATTTTGCCTATTCCAACAAATGGAGCAAAGAATCTGTATCAAATTTTGTATGAAAAACAAAATTAAGTGCGTGGCTGTATTCCGAATGTTGACTGTGGCATATGGTGAAGCTACCTTGGACCAAAGCAACGTTCATGATGGTACAAAAGGTTCTCAGAGTGTCGAGAAGATGTGAATGACGAAGCTAATCAGCAACAGATGTGAAGAAGTGAAGAAAATAGTATTGGCCACTCGTTGATTAATTACTGTTAGAGAAGTTGCTGAGGACCTAAACATATCGATTGGCTCGTGTCGTTCAATGATTTTGACCAATGATTTGGGCATGGGACGGGTCGCCAAAAAATTCGTACCAAGGTTGCTCAATTTCCACCAAAAACACCATCGCATTAACATTACTAAGGAGCTGTTGAACTCTGTCTGCAACAACCCAAATTTGCTCCACAGGGTCATAACTAGTAAGGATTCATGGGTTTATGGTTATGACGTGGAAACTAAAGCTCAATCAGCCCACCTCAGTAGCATAGATGGTAGCAAGTCTGCCTCATGTTCAAGAGGTCCCGAGTTTGAATCTCGGTCAGGGTGAGTTATCTGGATAAGGTTTTTTCCAGGATCTTCCCTTATCCTGAAAGACGAATGTCGGATAACTCTAAGCTCTATGGACCTTGGGCTCATCTGAGCGTCCTTTCAACCATTCAATTCATCATCCAATATGTCTTAATGTTGGAGGACGTAAATTACAAAAAAAAACCTCAATCATCCCAATGGATGCTGCCACACGAGCTTACCAAAAAACACACCAAGTTTGGTCGAATGTGAAGGTTTTGCTTACAGTTTTCTTCGACTGCGGGGCATGGTGCATCATGACTTCTTGTCAAAGGGTAGAATATTACCTGCAAATTATGCGCAATTCGTGCAAAGCAATCCACCAGAAATGCCCGGATTTGTGGAGGAACAGCTTTTGCACTATGATAATGCCCCTGCTAACACATCGTTTACTTGTGCGTGAATTTTTGGACAAAAACAACACACTTCTGATGCCGCAGCCACTGTACTCTCCACATCTGTCCCCCTGTGACTTTTTTTTTTGTTCCCAAAACTGAAGAGGCCCATGAAAGAACGACGCTATGCCACGATTGAGGAGATAAAGACGGCATTGAAGGAGGAGCTGAACAAGATCTCAAAAAACAATTTTTCAAAGTGCTTCGAGGAATGGAAAAAAGTTGGTACAAATGCATAATATGTAGTGGGGATTACTTTAAAGGGGACAAAATATATATTCATGAATAAATAAATACTTTTTGAAAAAACAAAATTTGCAATACTTTTTGAACAGACATCGTATGTTATTTTAGAAACTGAAACTTCTTTCATCAAAGACTATGTGTATCACTGACTTATATACAAGGGACATTTTAAAAATCCTCGTTCTGACCATGAAAACTTAAAATTTAAGAGAAATGTTTGTTTTATTTTTCAACATAGTTATCTTGTGAAACAATACCTATACCCCAACAACTTTTCAAGTTTTTAAAAGCCTAAGTAATATAAGTTTTCTGTAACTGTGCAAAATAAACACCTGTCTCACCTTCAATCTCATTATTTGATGTGAATCTCTGTCCACTGAATGATTTCATCAGGTTTGGGAACAAAAAGCTAAGAAACAAAAAAACTTGTGAATATGATGGATGTAGAAGCATTTGTGCGTAAAAATCAAGTGCTTTTGAATGTTGACCTTGAATAGCATCGTACAGTTGATCAAATAGTGAAGTGTAGTACTTCCTGGAGATGATTCTACCTTTATGGAGGTTGTATGAACACCACACTCCATGAGAATCTAAGAGAGAAAGTAGTTATGACTGTTCCTGCAGATGGAACAGCTTTTGCTTTCTCGGTGCACTTTTATCTGTTGTCAACCACTGTTTGAACTGCTCCTTCATTTCTGACGTATAATAAATGCATGTTTTAGTTATTGTGAAACGTCAGAGACAATCACTGGAACTGCATTAAAACAAACCTAAACACACTTGAGAAATGTTCATTCAAATCCAATTTCGTTCATTGTTAACAAATGCAACACACATTTAGTGGGAAGCATTCTCATGCCCAACATTTATTCCAAATGTAGTGTGCAAGGGATATTAAGGTCTTTGCAATATCAGCCAACTTGTATACTTTCAGTCAGTGTCACTGAGTACAGCATTGTCAATTTTTGTCACAATCTAGTTGGTTGTGAGGTTTTAGGACAGCCCACTTTTTAACTGTTGAAAATATAGGAAAAGAATGCTTTAATGAATTTAATTCCTTTTGTATTTCTTTGGGGTTAAGCTTTTCAGAACAAAGTACTTTATCATAGCTTGTATTTTCAGTTTTCTCCATTTTGTATGAAATCTTCACTAGCTTTCTTACATTGACTGTCACAAACCTGCAACTACATTTACACATATAAAGATTTATACCACACCACCTAAAGGATAACTATCACAGTATTAAGGCATCTTCAAGACATCTGTGGAGTCAGGCAAAGAAGCTTTCAGGTTTACATAATCATATTGACAAATAATCCTGATAAATGTGTTCAAAAGCAAAGTTTTTCTGTTCATGAAAATATTCATGAAGTCATGAACCAGCTTCTAAGTTGTGTTAGACATCATACCATAGATCCTTTTCATAATTGTGTTATAGATGAATCAATTTTACTGAAGCTAATATTCTAAAATTAGGAAATAATCTTGTATCTGAAACAATGAATACTTGATTATGAACCTGAAATAACACCACTGTATATCATGTACTCTCAATAAATAAAATAATTTTATTTATGAAAAAGAAAAAGGAAATTAAGACTTTATAGTGTGGAAGAAGTTATCCATTTTGTATACTGAACAGGCTTTCAGTTTTAACAAACATCGCTTGGTAAATTTTGAGATACTGGTCAATGCACAATTTGTAGTCTTCAGCTTGCCCATGGAAGAGATCATTCCTGAAAGCAAAATATATAAAGGTTAAGGCACATACTTTTCTATGTAATTATACATAGTAACAAAATTATCAGTTACTACACCTATATGTAAGTCAGATTTCCTATTGTTTGAATGCAAATTTATTAATACTAGTTGAATGTTATGTAAACCTTTTATATGGAAGCATGACATGTTTACTGTGATTTCTTAAAGGTATGGGGACTTGTTGAAGCTAAATGTCAACATATGCTGAACATGTTTTAGTTTCTAAAACTAGTTTTAATGCAGGAATGAAAAGTCAATAAATGCCATCCTAAAACACAAATTTTCTGGTTATTGGCATACAATGCCAATAACTGGAGCTGTAGAGTATTATTAATTTTGGAGGAAGTATTCTATCCACTGGTGCGATGGAATACTTCACCCACTCAAAGAGTCTCAATTTTTATAGCTGGATAAAATAGATAATTGACACTGTCTGACCACAAAACACACGCACGCATGCACACAGACACGCACGCACACACACACACACACACACACACACACTAGAAAATGTAATTAGGAGACACCATTTAAGACCTTGTAAACTTCCATTGTTTAAAGTGAAATTAACTTTTTAGCTGTGTTTGCCTTAGGTCATCAGATGCACTAACCCTTGTATTCAAATAAAGATTATATTTTGCAGTGTATCTACATGCCATTAGAATCTTGCTACCTACACTTTTTCGAAACAACCCAACATTAGAAGTCAATCCTTGAAGAAAAATACTTAGAACCAATTGTAATTAAAAAATGTTTACTACATTTCAGGATGATTAAGAAAGACTCATAGCTCTACAGTGGATTCCATCATGCAAATTGTGTTGCAGAGATTTCATTAGCAAAAAGTACATCCTAGAAGTATATTCTCTCTCAGGAAAGCTTACAATCTAACTCAATGCTATAGAGAAGATTAAATTACACTTCAGTGTACTAATTCAACATATACTACACATGAAAAGGGTATGCATTAATTTGATTTCAGCAAGAAACTGCAAAAAGGAAAGGAAAGAAAGTAATGGAGTTAGCTTGTCATGGTACCTATTAAGAAAACTGAAACAACTTCCTATTCATACGGAAATACAGTGCCTTATTTGACTTCTGTGGCTGCTTCACAGCCTGCTGCTGCCATAGTACCACACACTGTTGCCAGTCAAGTTGAATATTCACAGATCCTAAACTCAAGTGCATAGCGTGCCTGCAATTCAAGCACATAAATTTGCATGCATACAGTAACCACAACCTTTATCACAGAAGGTATTTGAAATGATGTCCTTGTGTTGCCATGCATCTCTCACATCTTTTAAGAAAATTTCTATTAACACACATTATTCTTCCTCTGAAATTGCAGTAATTTCACTTCTGACATTGACTTTCAGTTCTTTCTATGTATGCGGGTTGTTCCAATACACTTATACTGTGAATGTGTATCAAATTGTAGGGCCTATATTCTTTGAGGGTAAGTTTATGGACAGCAATGCAAGGTTACAATAATCAAACCATTCTTGGAATATTTATGTGACATAGCATGTACACTGGCATGTTTTCAATAAGACTTGGCTACAGCACATACTGCTGATCTCTTGATAAAACTGAGGAAATTTTTGAAGATAAGGTCATCAGTAAAGGACTATACCCACACCAATCCCCAGACCTTATGATATCAACTTTTATTTATAGTGGAACTTAATAAATAAAGTGTATCGGAACAACTCAATATTAAATTTATTGGGAGTCGATTAATGACACTAAACAACACTTACTTTTAAATTTTCCCGGAACTAGTTTCAGAGGTCTTCCCTCTATCATCAGCCGGACATCGACTGGTTCTCCTTGGTGTAGCTGGCAATATTTTGTCATCAGTCTCCTCTGGTGGCAGTTCGAGTAACTTGCTGAACAAATCTTTCTGGGGGATGTCGAAATTGAATACTTTGTTCCTATTTTTTGAAATAAAGATTTGTTCCCATGTGGACAGTTCTTGTTTTCTTGTTGTATGTTTTAGTAATTTTTGTTCTGAATTTATGTTGTGGTTTTTTTCCCAAAAATGCGTGGCAACTGCTGATTTTTCTAATTGTTTGTATTTTATGTTCCTAAAGTGTTCCTTTGCTCTTGTTTCTAAATTTCTTTTGGTTTTTCCAATATAAATTTGACTAAAGTCACAGCATTCAATTTGATATATCCCAGATTTTTTGTTAGATGGAATGGCATCTTTGATGTTTGAGCAAATTAGGTTTTTTAAGGAGTAATGGTTCACTGGTGCTAGTTGAATGTTTTGTTTTTTGAAGACTTTTCTGAATTTATCAAAGGCCCATGGATGGTAAGTGAATTTTTTGAAGATCATTTTAGTTTCTATAGCTGAGAGGGTTGTGGTTTCCTTTAGTAGTTTCTTCTTTTTTGCTAAGTTCACTTTTTTGTCTACTAGTGATTTGGGAAAGTCATTTTTCTGTGCTATTTCAGTAATTTTGTTGTATTCTATTTTGTATTCTTCTGCTGTGAGAGGG
Source organism: Mantis religiosa (assembly GCA_030765055.1). NCBI lineage: Eukaryota > Metazoa > Arthropoda > Insecta > Mantodea > Mantidae > Mantis > Mantis religiosa. The sequence continues at coordinate 286,306,755 of CM060948.1, read as the reverse complement.
ATGTTGACCAGTCTGTGTACTAAACTATTAAAGATTGCCTGTTTGTGGGATCTTGGATTGTAGCCATTAGCTTTTATGTCTGTCTGTGTTGGTTTTCTGTAAATGCCAAAGTTTATTCTATTTTTATTTCTGATTATTTTTGGATCTAAAAATGGTAAATACTCGTCTTTTTCAACTTCTACAGTGAATTATTAATTTTTAGATGTCGTATTTATTACACATCTGCTTCACTTTCATACCTATTTTGAATTACCCACACCACTGGATCAAGCTTTAGTCGCATAAGAGCCGAAGATGCAAACGATGATTTGCGAAACATGTCCTCAAAATAGGTACGAAAGTGAAGCAGATGTGTAATAAATACGACCCATCTAAAAATTAATAATTATTTCGCTTCACTGTGGTGTTCCAATACAGTTAAATCTCGATTCTACAGTGAACTTGATGCTTTTTTCTTGATTATTTAAAAGTTTTAGTGCATCACTGATGTGTTGTTTTTGGCACTATGGCAAATATGTCATCTACATATCTTTGCCAGAGTTTGAACATCCATGGGAAACCTTTAGTGATCCTTATTTCTAGTGCACTCATGTACAGATCGGCCAGGAAGGGTGATAAGGGGTTGCCCATTGCTAAACCAGAAGTTTGATGGAAATATTTTGTTTGAAACTGGAAGAAATTCTGTTGTATGCATAATTTGGTTAGTTCTATGTAATCTGAAATTTCAAGTGATGACATTCCAAGTGATTTGAGCCATTTTTCTATCAACGTTGGGAGTTGTTTAACTGGTATGCTGGGAAACAGTGATTTAACGTCAAATGAGACTAGTGTGTCCTCATTTAGTTCAGTATCCTTAATGTGTTCTATAAGTTCATAGGTGCTTTTGATGCTTAGGCTATCGAATTTTGGAAAGGAGTTGAATTTGTTTATTAGCCACTTTGCAAGTTTGTATGTTGGTGAATTTATACTGCTAACTATAGGTCTCATTGTTATGGATGGTTTGTGTATTTTGGGTAAGCCATAAAGTCTAGGTAAGGTTGGGTTATCTGATTTAACTGTATATTTGTTTGATATTATACTTGATTTTGCTATTGTTTTTTCAAATGATTGTATGCAAGTTGTTAATGGATTTTTGTTAATGGTTTCATATTCACTGTTAGTTAGCATTTCTTCCATTTTTTCAAGGTAATCAGATTTATCCATTATGACTATTTTGTTACCTTTGTCTGCCTTGGTGTATATGAAGTTTTTTTGTTTCAAAGAATGGAAAATATTTTGTTTGCTCTTCTGAACGGATCTGGTTTTTATTTCTTCCAAAATATTTTCAAATTGGCTTTTAAGTGAATTTGGTTTTGTTACTGGTAGACACTGTGCCGAAATGTTTATATCTGCAATGTAGTCCTCAATTTCGTTTGAAAAACTTACGCAAGTTTTTAATCCTTTGTTTAGAAGACCTAATTCTTTTGTGGAGAAATTTTGATTAGATAGATTTACAATGTTTTCAAAGATTTGCATGTTTGTTTTTTCGTTTACGCTACTTATTGCCGTTTTGCATTTAGCGTGTGAACTAATTGCTGTTGCACTCAAGTTTCTATTTCCGGTGTGTCTCTTATTCTTAAACTTTTTTCCGGTATGATTTTGATGTGAAGAAATGTTCATCAAATTGGTCAATTTGTACTTTAGTTTTTCGGTTTTTGCTTTCATTTTCTTGCTTAGCATTGCCAAATAATTTTTTTCGAAGTTATCCCACACGCGTTTTTGGGAAAAAAACCACAACATAAATCCAGAACCAAAATTACTAAAACATACAACAGGAAAACAAGAACTGTCCACATGGGAACAAATCTTTATTTCAAAAAATAGGAACAAAGTATTCAATTTCGACATCCCCTAGAAAGATTTGTTCAGCAAGTTACTCGAACTGCCACCAGAGGAGACTGATAACAAAATATTGCCAGCTACACCAAGGAGAACCAGTCGATGTCCGGCTGATGATAGAGGGAAGGCCTCTGAAACTAGTTCCGGGAAAATTTAAAAGTAAGTGTTGTTTAGTGTCATTAATCGACTCCCAATAAATTTAATTTATATAACAACACTGTTTTCAACACTTCCATGAAAGGATTTACAACTCAATATGTTGTAAGAACTGAAAGACAATATCAGAAGAATTAATGCGTCTTAATGGAAATTTTCTTAAAAAGTGAGAGAGATCATGGCAGCACAAAGACATTCATTTTCAATACCTCCTATGATAAAGATGTATATTTACTGTATGCAGATATGCATGTAAACCTATATGCTAACCTATATGTAAACCTATAAGTGCAGATGGTAGTGTGTCTGCCTCATATTCATCTCCAGTTTCCCCCACCATCTCATTCCACCGGTGCTCCATCTTCATCTCATGTATCATCAGTGTCATCACCTGCCTCATGTTTACAAGTTCCAAGTTAAAATCTCAGTTGAGAGGACAAATTATCTGGATAAGATTATTTCTGGGATTTTCCCTTATCCTAAAAGATGAATATCGGGTAACTCTAAGCTCTATGGACCCTGGAGTATAAATAAAAAAATTAATAAAAGAGTGCTTGTGGTCAGGCTCTGTGAATATTCAGAAATAAAACACTGTAGAAACAGAAACACTAGGAAGGACAAATGACAATCATGAATCAGAAATACAAAAGACAAAGCTTGAGAAATGAACTAAACTATGACATTTTCACGTCATGAAGGCACAGTGGCTCTTATGGAGAATCCTCACAGTGTTACCACTAAGTTCAGCTGTGCTTTTGCTCAGAACTAGGTTTCATTATTTCATCATTAAATCCTTTGATTGGGTTAATAATTGTACATTGTTCAGTTAATTTTTAGTGAAATACATTTATGTCTCAATTTATTACATTTGCTTAGTAACTGTTAGCTCTTTACATTTAACCCACACATAATACACTTATAATAATTAATGTTACCTTAATCAACATGGATTCACCATCCAATAAGGAGTACTGACTGGCTTGTTCACTGCACTCACAAGAACTTCAGTAATTACTGGTTAACCTAATGATTAGAGGTTCAGTATTATATGCAGCTGATCATCTCTCTTAATATTGTCTTCTACCCCTTCAATGTGTCTGCAGCAATGTAACCACTGATTTTGGATAACACATTCAAAACCATTGTCTTTTAAACGTTCCATCTCTTTTTGCTTAAATGTAATGTTATGTTGTACAACATTTCCCTTTACCTGACTTTATCATTTCTATATGATTTAATTCACAATGATATGGAGGCAACCTATACTCTGTTACTTCATGTTCTTCTGCAATCTAGTCTACAATAATGGCTCTATAATTATCTTGTACAGAATTTACAATTATGGCATTCATCATGTAGGAAATATGTTTTGATAACAGGCAATATTTTATGTCTTTTTTAAGGGTTTTTGTGGTGGAGTCTACTTTTCTATCATTGTAGGAGGCATTATCCATCATAATGACATTTCTTGGTTCTATATTGGGCAATTGGTTCTTGAACCACTGCTCAAAGCTATTGCCGTCCATTTCATAATCAGAGGAAAGCTTTTTTTTTTGCCCTTTCCCTTCTTCCAAGAAAACAAGTTTTGCATCCTCGTACCACTGATATACAATATGACAAATTGGTGGTCCACAAACAGTATGCGATTTAAGACCAATGGATAATCCGGCCCAAAGTAATTGTTTAGTTTTTATAATCTATCTTCCAAACTTTTGATGCACTGTGGCCATTTACCAAACCATTTTTGATGCCATTTACCAAACTTTAATCAAAGTACTAGAGTTACTTCCCTCTTTCCTGAACTGTTTTATTTTCAGCATTTAGGCCTCACTATATCAGTTCTCTCAATCATAAGCTAGTTATTTCCTCTCTTTTCAAAATAAAATTCCATTTCCTTCAGTTTGTGATAAAAGGTGAATATTTAAATTTGTTAAGTATAAACCATCACAGACCTTTTTCAACACGGATAGAACTGTAGGGGGAATATTTTGAAATTAATGGCATTTGCATCATATAGCACTGCGTACAAGATCATATTTTCCCTCCATCATGGTTTTGTATGATGTATGTGTTCTCTTCCATGGTGTAGTGATGGGATCTTTTTTACATTCTTTTCTTAATCTAAAAAATATTAGCCTACTCATGCAGTCACCTTTTGAAGTCACTAATAATGAATAACTACTACAAGGTTCTCTTCCTTTAAATAATCAAAATCTCTAAGAATTGTTTTTTGCTTTCCACTATTAATAATTTTGCCCCTTTTTTTGGCCCTTATCGCACATGTGCTTTTTATCATCTCCAATTTGTTGTTACCATATACCTTGCACACTGCAAAAATTTGCCTTAAACTTTTATTCATGAATGCCTTGTTTATCGAGATGTTCTACATGTAGATAAAAATAATTTCATTATTTTCTTGAAAACTTTGTCACTGGATGCTTTTGCATGGATCTGTGGAATGATAATTAGCCAGCAATATTATACATAATGATATAATCTAAATACCAACATGATCTATGAAAGCAAGCAAATAATTCAGATATTTTTCCCCTTGCAAATAATTTGGTTTAAAACCATGTTTTACCGCTTGTAGTGAGAAAGATGTTGTTGTTGTTTTCAAATGCTAGGCTTTGGCAATGAAGCCATTAGCTCTCTTGCTCTCCAATATTTAAGTAGCATAAATGTAACCGTTTTTTAAGTGGACATCAATTTTTTGCTTGTAATGGTGGTTACATCATCCACTCACTTTAACCCCCAGTATGTCTGGAGGGCCACACCTGTCTTTGGTTAATGGGTCCATCGGACCTGGCCGGAAGGAGTTTTAAAGTATATCGGCTTTTCTCACAAGCACCAATTGTGGAACATTTGTACGCTGTGAAGGACAGCGTAAGAGATGAAATAGCATTTCCTCTATTTCTGATGTAGTTATACCGCTAACGCTCAGTCCCCAGAGCCTCACTGGTAAAAGCAGGTTGCCCCATGGGCAGGTTGAGGTTGGGATTTGGATAGGAGAGGTTATGGAATGCACATCACTATCCCTTACATCCCAGTGAGAAAGATGTTAAAACTCTGCTTTCAACAAAATTTAAAATTATTTAAAACATGTACAGTTAAATACAATATTTTCATGCATATAATAGTATTATTCGACACATTTCATACCAAAATGCATGTTCCTATTTTATCATAGTTGCATTTGAAAACACACACATTTGGCAACTATACACTTCCGTAAGAGCCCATTGTGCCTTCATGATGTGAAAACCGCTTTAGGTTTAAAACAGTAGAGAGAAGCAGAGAGTAACAATACAGTGATTAACATCTTATCCTGCTCATCAAAAGGAAATGAAGAAGGGAGGGGGGAGAAGGATGACGAAGGAAAATATTTGTTTTGAGAGCACATGAAATATTTATCGGAAGAGAGGCTTTCAGAGCAAGTAGCATAGCAAATTTTCCACGTCAATTTGTGGTGTTAAGTGAGCAGTGGAAGAGTAAGGTTGTGTCTACAGTGAGCTCCGGGAGTGTGAGAAGAAAAATGACACAATTAGCAAAGGGTTGGTGTATGCCGAGCAAGAACTGGGGCATTCAAAAAAAGTGTAATGTGTTTACAACCTGCATTACAGCAATATTTGTACATAAACCAAAATATTTTTTTTTCATTCAGTGGAGTTGGCTTTTTTATGATAATTTATAAAATTGCTGTTTATTACTAGCTGAATTACCTCTAATCTTAAAATACACATGCTAACATTAGTAAGAAACAACTTATGTCTTTGTCACTACCACTTCCTGACAGACCTTCAGTACCATGCTTTGATGCAGCACTTACTGTAATACTCATTAATACTCAAAAGAAAACTTGGTCTAGAACCCTACACCCAGAAAAATCACTTGAATACAGAATGAAAGTAAATTAATAACAAATTAAAACTTAATTTATATGTGAGGCCTTACATAATCTAATTTTAAAAGTAATTCAAATGAAGTCCAATATCTGAAGCATCTCCCTTTTACTTGATGTAGTACTTGCTCTCTTAAGTAATAACTTGTGTACATGGAAATTAACTATTTTAAGCATATGCCTAAAATCTTATCATAAATGTTCTAACATTACAAAACGAATGAGCTGTAACTACTCCTTTAGGATATCACATAAAACATTCTTTTCTGAAGAAATGGCAAAGTCGTGGTTACTGTCACCAATAGCAACATATATATATATATAAGAACAAGACATTTACATTTTAAAACCTGCTTTAAAATTTTTGAAAGTCTCATTTTATGTTTCAAAATCTGACATGTTACATTCATATAAACCCACTCCTCTACATACTGTTCTCTAAAAAGCTTATTCTTATATCTACTTAATGTTAAATGTTTGCAGAAATGCTTTAATTAGACATCTTGTTGTAGGTACAAGAGGGATACACTAGGTTGAAGAGACAGTCAAATCTTTTAAATGTAGGTTGCTATGTATAGGCTTTCAAATCCAGTTCCTTGCACGAGCATGGGAGAGAGAGAAAGAAAGAAAGATTATAGCAAGAAAGATTCTTGAGAAAAGAATAAAGTAAACTGAAACAATGACAAAGAATATCTTGGAAATGGTTAATGCCACAAAGAATTGGACATAAATTGTGTGCTCTAATGAGATGAGATGAGATATACAAAAGTAATTCTGATTGAAGAGGATTTCAAAGAATACATTTCATTTGTCATAGCTATACCTTAACATATGGTATTTTAATAAAAATCATTATAACCCTTTTTAAAGAAAATAAAAAATAACATACAATTTTTCATATAAAGGGCAGTTTGGAGGAGAACGATTTTCTTGTTGCATTCTTGAATATTGTTGAATTTAAATGCCAATAAGAAAATGTAGGCTTTCACAGCCGGAGTCAATATAACTAAGTTAGATAGAGTCAACCAGAAAAATTCAATGCCATGGCCAGAATTTGAACCACGGCTAGTGAGAAGAAATGATTAATTTCCATCATTTAACTTAAATAACTAAGTTACTTTGGCCTATTGTGCCATGGTCTACTGGAGATACAAGTTCCAGATGTTGTGTCCACAATTGTGCTTGACATCTTCAGTGGCGCAGTCAAAGTCTCCTAGGAGAAGAAGACTCAATGTAACTTTCTTGGGAGATACTTTGACAGTATCACTGAGGACATCCTCTGTAGTTGTGGATCAAATATCTGGAACATATACCTCCAGCAGATCACAGTACAACAGCCCGGAAATAACTTTCAGTTAAATGACAATCTTTGAAATTTTCACTTTTGTGCTACACAGTTCAAAGCAGACACATTTTTTTGAAAGGGTTTTGACTTTTAAGTGTTCCTGGGCACCTCAAAAGCTGAATTTACAGGAAATCTCCTACATATTAAATTTTTGGGTGGAATGGAATAATCCTCTATATATTGAATGCAGTAGAGAAAGTAACAATGGGTAATCATTAACCGAAACCTGGTTTAGTTAATGATTCAGTGATATGTGTCACTGGAGATGGCATTAAAGTTTACTTTTTGTTTAGACATCTTGGTTCCATTAGATCACATTTTAATTCTGGAACTGTTTAAGGAGAAATCAGTTTCTTAGTAAAAACAAACCTTTTTAGACTGTTTTCATTTTGCAATATCATTTTTCATGGGTTTGGTATTTTAAATGATCTTTCTTTGAATTTAAGGCATGCAAACAGTATTATTTGCAGATGACATCAATATGGTAATTGGTAATAAAAGTTCTGTTGCTCTGCAAGTCATGGTAAATGAGACAATGATAGAAATTTAACAGTGGCTTTTAAATAATAAATTAACAGCTAATACAGATATAACTGTCTCCATTAATTTTAGTAAAAAAAAAAAAAAAAAAAAAAAAAAAAAAAAAAAAAAAAAAAAAAAAAAAAAACCTCAGTATGATCGCATCCGTTTCTCATAAACAGCTCCTCCATAACTGAAACTCAGATTACAACATTTTTGAGAATATGGATTGATTGCAATCTAAATTGGGAGCATCACATAAAGCAATTAGGAGAAAAGCTAAGTCGACTATGCTACGCATTCAGAATTCTAACAAAGGTATTAACTGTTGAGGCTTTAAAAACAATATATTTTGGATATGTACAACCTATAATTATGTATGGAAACATTCTGCGGGGCTCTATCCAAATCCTCATGTGTGTGTGTGTGTGTGTGTGTGTATATATATATATATATATATATATATATATAAGATGCAAAAAAGAATATTAAAAATAATTTAAAAAGTTCCCTTAAGAACAGAAAGTAAACCAATATTCCAGGAATTTTATATCTTTAAAAGTATACAAATTGAAAGAAGCGTAGAGACAGTGAAGCACAAGTTAAAATAAAAGTGAATCAAGAAGATATTGACACACTGCTTCACTCACACTGTTTTTCACAGGACTTGTTTCAAGAACTGATGCTCCCATCTTCAGCTGAGTTTCGACTAGTGCAAATTGTAGTGGTTTCCTCTTTCTCCATCTATCGACAATACAGAGAAAGAGGAAACCACTACAATTTGCACTAGTTGAGACTCAGCTGAAGATGGAAGCAACAGCTTTTGAAACATATCCTGTGATAAACAGTGTGAATGAAGCAATGTGTCAATATCTTCTCGATTCACTTTTATTTCATATCTTACTTGTTCAGAGTATTTATATTTATGAAGCAGTTTCTATTATACACAGGAATAGGTCACAATTTACACGTAATTCAGATTGTCACACATACAAGGAACAGTAAAAATATACATTTAAATCATCGCCTCACTCTGAGTTTAGATTTTATCTCTCACAAAGGAATCATTGTATATAATAAACTCCCAGCTATGCTAAAAAATCTAAATAATAACAATTTCAAAAAATCTGTAAAAATATCCTACTAAAGATAATGCCACAAACAGATCAGTTTCTAACAAGTAAAATTAATTAAGTAAATATTCATTTTTTGGTAAAAGTTATAAATATCTCTTACATTCTATTTCTTAAAAAATGTAATACATTAAAAATTATTTTACCCGAGTTTTTCCTTAATGCATTATTCTTAATTACTATTTGTATTATTACTCTATTAATTACTACTGTATTACTTTAGTCTGTATTGTATTATTCATTGTATTATTCTTATGGGTACAAATTTGACGAAGTCATGAATATTGTATATTCCTAGGGTGAATAAAACTAAGTTACTTTATTCTATACCTACAATCCTTTTCATTCCCACATCAACAACTTGTAAGAACATATTCTGTAATTGTTTACATTTTGCTTTTTGGTAACACCACTGATTTTCAGCAGAGATCATTGAGCATTTCTGTTGCTAGAAAGCACAGTTTTCATTTATGTCCTCTCAGTAGTTGCAGATATACACACCACAGTGACTGATTACATAACTTAATCCGAGGACTTTTACATCAATATGTGGAAATGCTTGCAAAATACTTTTCAATTTATTTTTTAAATTGACCTGTCATCTACACTGCAGTAATTTCTTGATATGTAAAAATGCAGTTTTATTATAGCTACTTACTCAATGTTTGTGTGTTTCAGAGCAACTGGTTTTGAAAAACACCTGAGCAAAAATGTATTGCATTCACCACCAATGACAAATGCATATATGCTGTTACATATTATACCATTCATATAAAAAGTAATTCTATCCAGATTATATTATTCAAGATGTATCTTTATACAGAAATTATTTCAAATTGAACAAAAAGTGCATAGTTACATGTGGAAACATCAACTGTAAGCAAGCTCTTGCAAATGTTTGTGGTGGAGGAGATTATTCTGAAAACCTTTGAGTCACACCTTTGGACAATTCTGAAACTTGTTACAGTTAATATAAGTAAGACCTTAAAAATATGCTTGCATATTTTATTTGGATTGTTCATGAAGAAATTAATCTAAATATATTATTATTATTATTAATACTGGTGAGTGTATTTTAGTAATGAAACATGTCTGGAAAAATATTCTCAAGTTAAATATTATCACAAGCATATGGAGAGGTCACATTAATAATTAATAAACACAATAGGAAAGCTTGTTGTAAAGTTACCATGGCAACAGTAGTTGTGTACTGAGAAACTTTTCTGAGGCACCTATTACTATTTTTCAACAGAGACAAGACTCTATTGGATATCACTTTGGATAAATAATATATTTCCAGACATATATATGTGGCGAGGTCAGCCTTAAGAGTTAGTAAATTTACAAAGGTGGCAAATTTTAGAGGTTTGTGAATTATAAATAAATATTTGAGATACAATAATAAATAAAATCTCAAAAGATGTTTCACCTACTTAAACCACATAAAAATGTGAGATTAAGATTCATCGCAACATCTATATATTAAAAAAAAAAAAAAAAAAAAAAAAAAAAAAAAAAAAAACCACGCAAAATAAACATAATTTGGTAGTTATCCAACATTATATTTGTATTATGCTATAAACACATGCCTTTTTCTTAAACTGCTTTTTGTTTGGGATGGGGTCTCAAAATAGGTACGTCTTTCCAATGAAATCTTGAAATTTTTTTTATTGAAGTGCAACACTCTTAGTATGTGATAGGGAAAGTAAAAATAAGCATAATGCGAGAATTTTAATGAACTGTACATTACTCCTACAGTAAGGTTGTGTTTGTCTCCAAGTTTCCTGGTTATACAATGTTCAAACAAATAAAGGAGACTTCACAGGGTATTCTTAAAATGTTCAAGAAATACATTTAATTTCTGTCAATATTTCAAACATATGTTACTCTAATCAAAATTGTTATAGCAATATTTGAAAAAAGGAAAAATAAAATATTTTTCTTTATAAATAGTTCTGGGTGGGGAGAATCCCTTGAAAATTGTTGTGCTTCATCCTTGGAATGTGATGGACTTGAATATCTCAAGCATGTTATTTATCTGACTTCATTTCTGACTTGCGTTGTTCATGTCTCACTCATTCACGGATCTTCGCTAAAGAATGCCTTTTTCTGTGGGGGGAGGGGGGATGTTCAGGGGAATACAAGATATGTAATTCCACTGAAATCTCAATATCACAGTTTGAGTACAATATAGTGTTTTCTCTACGAACTATAGGTAGAAGTTTTGAGAACAGATGAGTAGTGGGACTTTAGGAGATATACATAAGAACGTTAGCACCCTTAAAACCATAGAAGTCCGAAATTATGGATTAGCCCTGTATTCCAGGATGTATAAAATCCAAATAAGACCATGGCCTTAATCATAATGATAGAACTAAAGTGGACAATTGAGGAGCATTTTTTCAAAACTCGATATATGCACAAAATGTGTTTCTGAGAAAAACGGTTTTTGCTATTTATTGGCAATTCTAATTGGTTAGCACAGCAACTATATTAATTATTCAATTCTCCTTCCTGAAACTGTCTCATTGAATGTGAAAAGAAACAAATACTGTAATTTAACTAATGCAAATTTGAGGTTTGAAAATGCAGAGTTTTTTCAAAAATTGATAGATGCTGATTAACTTTTCTGCATGAGCGAGAAATTAACACATGAAGTTTTGTGTTTTTGTCATTTATTGTTTTTGTTACCTTTTATTTAAGTATTTATTGTTTATTTATTTTCACCTTTTCATAATATATAATGTATTATACAACCAACATGTTAATGTTTATAAGGATTATTTGATTAGGTATAAACTTAGAAACCAAGTACTGCTACATTCACAATAACAATATAATACTTTGTTTTATTTATATCACATACATATTAAATACAAAGAAATTTCAAACAATGTGAATAATAAAGCTTTAACCTTTATTGGTATCTTCTAGTACATCTCCATAAAATTCCTTTGCAGTTTCTGGAATTTCAAAAGATTTAGTTAGATTTTAAATATCCTTTCTCTTTTCTTTGCTCACTTTATCAGGAGGCATGTAACTGTGCCCACATATTTGGTAGATATGTGAAATGCGAGAAAATTTTTTACTCTTCTCCAGGAAAGCAATAAGCATGAACATCATCACACTATTCTTGTTCTGCCATTTTGCCAGAAGGTAAGTAGGAGTGTTTATATTATTTACAATGGGTCTCATGGGTATGTTGGGTTTATGTATTTTAAGCAAACCATATAGTCTTGCAAGGGTAGGGTTGTCCGGTTTGATAGTTTTTTGTTCTGCAGTTGTTAAAATTTTACTATTAATGATGTTTTTTTTGTACATCTTTTATGCATCGGTTGAGTGGATTAGAATCTATTTCTTGGCTGTCCAAAAAATTTCAGTCCTTTCCACAATTCCATACTCTGAGCATAAAAAACTCTTTAGACCTGGTAGAAAAAATTCAAAATCTTAAACTAAAACCTCATGACACTTTAGTATCCTTTGATGTCCGCTCCCTCTTCCCTAGCATTCCATTAGACAAACTTTTGATTCAACTAAAAAAATGGCTAAATTCTATAAACCTAGATGCCAATGCAATAGAAGAATATTTGGCAATGACTGAAATATGTATACATCAAAATTATTTTGTCTTCGATGGAAAATATTATAAACAAATTTCAGGACTAGCTATGGGAAGCCTGCTATCACGATTTTTGGCCAATCTATACATGAGCTTTTTCGAAACACATATAACTAAAGCCTTCCCTCATATTTTTAAAACATGGTACAGATACGTAGATGACATCTTTGCAATAGTGCCCTACAAACAAATAGATGATGCTTTGAAACTACTCAACCTGCAAGAACCCAGCATACAATTCATAGTGGAAACTGAAGAGGACTGTACTCTACCTTTTTTGGACCTTAAAATCACAAAAAGCAATGAAAAACTAGAATTTGGTATCCATAGAAGAGCAACACACACACAGATAATTACATCAAAGCAAATAGTTTCAACCCAATTCCACACAAACATGCCACCAACAACAGCCTCACACAGAGATTAGTAAATCTACCCCTCAGCCAGCAAGAATATCAAAACGAATACCATCAAATCTTAAAAACCACAATTAAAAATGGATATGGAAAAAACCTTGTAGATAAAAAACTAAAATCATTGAAACTTCAAAAGAGATTAAAACAGATCACAGCTTTCACACCAATAAAACAAGAAATTAGATTTGCTAAATTTACTTACCACCCCTGGGCCACAAAAAAATTCCAAAAAATATTCAAGAAATACAATATAACATTGGCACCAAAAAACAATTACAACATTAAAAACCTACTTCACAGTAACAATACTGATAAGATAAAACCAGAGGAAAAGTCAGGCATTTACAAGATTAAGTGTAAAGACTGTGAAAAAATTTACATAGGGAGGACAAAAAGAAACATAGGCACTAGAAAGAAAGAACACTTCAGGCACTTAAGATACAAAAATATTGATAAATCCGCAATAGCAGCTCATTTCTGGTCTGAAAATCATGAAATTGAAGATAGCACAGAATTACTAAAATACGTACAAAAACATAGTGAACTCGTCATATGGGAGAGAATATACATAGAAAAACATAAAAACCAACTAATGAACTTTGAAATCCTGCCAGAAGAGAATCCCACATTTAAGTTCATCACTAAATCAACAGATGGCAGCAGCAACTCCAGAATTACCCACACCACTGGATCAAGCTTTAGTCGCCTAAGAGCCGAAGATGCAAACGATGATTTGCGAAACATGTCCTCAAAATAGGTACGAAAGTGAAGCAGATGTGTAATAAATACGACTCATCTAAAAATTAATAATTATTTCGCTTCACTGTGGTGTTCCAATACAGTTAAATCTCGAAGTATATGAATGTTTAAAGTACAGCAAATATTTAATATGGCTCCTGACAAAGAAACTGGTGCCTGTTTACACAGCTGACCTGACACGGTGAAGGTCACAAAGCAGATTGCAATAACTTAATAAAGAGAGGAATTTTTATTCATACCACACTACAACCTGATGCTTGATTCCCAAATTGCTTTCAAGCTGCAGCCTGTATTTGCTAGATTTTATTTGTATCAGCCATGGAGGAGGGGTTTCTTCTCATTTGTGGACTTGCCTGCCTAGGTAGCATAGATGGTACATGACTGCCTCATGTTCAAGAGCTCCTGAGTTCAAATCTTGGTCACGTTTTTCCGGGGTTACCCTTATCCTGAAAAATGAATGTCTGGTAGCTCTTGAGTTTTATGGACCCTGGGTTCATTTGAGCATCATTTCACGAATTCAATCATATTCCAATATGACTTAATGTTGGACGTAAATTTAAAAAATTGTGGACTTGGTAAATATAACTTGCTTGCTTAGGTCAGATATTGTAGTCTGTACTTGCATTGTGGAAGCCAAACTTATGCCTTTTCTTCCTTTACATCTCTTATTTGCAATCCCTCATGTATTAAATCAAAGCTTTTAAGCTCCTCTCTCTATTGGCATCCTTCTCATATTTCTGAATTAATTCCACATGCTTTGAATCAATATTAATATTTAAGCTACATCTGTATCACTGGAACTTAGGAGCACACAATGTTGGAGTTTGATCTTTAGACTGATGGAAAATGTTGAAACATTAAGCATAAAAGAACAACCTTGGCAATGCAGTTTAAAAATGAAATCTTTAGCTGTACAAGGAGGCAAAATTACAAGAATTTGATAATACCAAAAGAACAGATGGCATTATAAGAAAGTAACACAACTTAAAAATCTTGATTCAAAGAATTTGCCATTTGCTACAAGTCATTTCGCTGGCTTTAAACTCCAACAGCTGTGTTTCCAAGTGAACTGATAAACATGTTGCATTTGATGATATACAGAAATAGTAAATTAAACATGTTTTTTTCTCACGTTTATATTTATGTAATATTAATTGCAACATATATTGTACTTCCTAGGCTTTGCCAATTTAGGCCAAAAGAAAGTTTCTGCTGTGTGAATTTATAATGTCAATGCATTTAAGTTTACTGTGAGGAAACAAACTTGTACAAAATTTTGATGAAAATAATCCTAAAAGACTATTAACACATTAACTATATGAATAAGCAAATTCATAGTAGAGTCCATTTCCACAGCTATATACAAATGAACAAAGAAAAAAAAAAGAGAGAAGGGGGAGGGGCTGGAATTCAAAAAGTCTGTGTGAAATTCTGACAAACACCATTCTCATTTTCTTACAAAACGAAACACTTCTACAACATAGAACATCTAATTTTATGTTCTCTGTGATCATGTGCACATTTATTTTAGAATCTTATGCTTAATTTCCACAAATAACATGCACACACGCACACACACATTATATACTATATATGTGTATTACCATTTGCTCCATCTTCAGTACCCATGTATACTATACAATGATGATATTTTAAAACAAAATTGTAAATATCTTTATAAAACGTTATACACATTTGTGCCTTATGAAATGTTGGCCTGTTTCTTGACTGAAGCAAAAAAAAAAAAAAAAAAAAAAAAAAAAAAAAAAAAAAAAAAAAAAACTTTATTTAACAATAGACTTTTGTCAACTATTAATGTTGACAAAAGTTTCAATTTCAGTAGTTTAAAGTTACTGATTATAGTAATCTGCTCTAGCAGATCTAATGTTAATTTTAATTAGGTGACAAATATGTTGTTTTCTGCATTTTGCCTACACAGCAAGAGCTTCAACAAAATTGATGCACTCCATCTTGCATACCATTGTGCACCACACTGGTCTAGTAGTAAGTAATCTTTATTTCCATTTCAATTACAAATTATTATACATTTACATGCTTATTACTACACTGAGTTAGTTGCTGGTTACCCTTGGGCCCAATAGACTCAAACTCTGAGGTTGTTGAGCTAATGGGTCCCTATTGTCAACTATCTAAAATACTTAAATCATTTTCATCATATTTACTTATCTTCCCCAACCATTTGGCTCTTACTTTGCCCAAAAAGTTCCCAATTTCAATTAAATTTGTCCTAGTTTTTACACTCATTAACTTCATTGCTTGAATTTCGTTTGGTAGCCTTGCCCATTCTTTTTTACCTATCTTCTCCCTAAGCAACCTAGTTTCTTCACATTCTAAAAGCAAATGCCATTCTTTATCCCTTTGGTGACACAATGGGCATTTCTCCAGATCCCATTCTCTTCCCAAACCCTTCAATTTTACCACCCCTGTTCTGGCCCATGCAAAGCCTTCTCTTGCTGCTTAAATATCAATGTATTTTTCCCTGTTCCACATTACTTTCATCTCTCTATAAATTTCCAGTGAGCGTTTCAAGTTGAAGCTTCCTAACATTTCTTGCCTTTCAATATCTTCCAGTTTTAACCTAAGTTCTTTCCAAAATCCACTTTACAATAATTCCCTGTTTTCCCACATGACACCCAAACCTTTTTTAAACATAATTTTCTTTATCTTATTTAGCCATGAATCTTTCTGATTTAGTCTTTCCTGTACTATCAAGCATTGACGCAGAATATTCTGCTCATCTAAACTCCTAACTCCTCACCCAATATTTTAACACCCTTTCCACCATTACCCCTCTAGTTCCCAGTCTTCCCAATTCTGCTTGCGCCACTCCATTTGGTGAAGCTCGTGGTAAGCCCAAAACTTGTTTGCAAAAATTTCTATGTATCACATTGATATTTACACACCCCTCCTCCAAACCCCACAGAGCATTTTTGCTTCTACTACGGCTATGTAAATTCTCTCCAGTTGTTTTATTTGCATTCCTGGTAATTTATCTAGGCATGCTTTAATAGCTTTTAATGCAATTTTACCTTTTGCCATTGCCATTCTCTTCTGCTCTTTACAACCTCTGTTACTGCTTAATCTTACTCCTAGATAATTAAATGTATTGACCACCTCAATTTCTCTTCCTTGCCAGTACCATTTCTCCTCTTTTCTTAACTTGATGCCTTTCTTAAATACTAGTAGTAAGAATGAATGTAACAAACAAATTATCTGTATGTTTTATCTACCATGAAATATCAGTTCAAGCTTAGTTTCCACATGGCAAAATATGTCACACTTAACTTGAATTTATAATTTTAATGCAGTTTAGTCCTGTTAATGAATTCCTAAAGGAACCAATGCTTCAATATATAATAAGCAGAACAGCAGTATAACCGGAAAGGGTATCTGGCACCACTTCATGAGAAAACATTATTGATCTACAGCTATGGAACAAAAAGCAAACACAGGCTCATTGTCACATTAACATTTATAATTTTTCACTTTAAAAAGAGTTGCACTTTGCTGTATCACAGCTCAATGTACATGGTCCAGGATTCAGATAAGGACTGACATACATAAAGAACAGAAAATTAGTAGGGGGACTTGCAGTGCTTTATTCCTTATATAAATGCCGATATTCACAAATACAATACACGTCAGAAAGATGACTCACATTCAAAGTTGTAGAACGGAAATCTTCAGGTCTAGTGCTATCAATAAAGGTATACGATTATACAACAGGCTACCAGAAAATATTAAACAAATGAAGAGCCTTATACATTTTAAAAAGGGAGTAAAACTCTTTTTACTGCAACATTCATTTTATTCTGTAAATGAGTTTTTAAATGTTAATTAGTTTTAAGTGATTGTAAATAATGACAGTGGCCATTAAAGTAATTTTTATACTATGATGTGTCTGATATCAATCAAAAGGACAAAATAAATTAAATGAATTAAATTATGAAGTAGAGTAAACTCCACATTTGTGGTCTTTAGTTTATATTTATTTTCTTTTTCTGTTTTAGACTTTTGTTGGATCCTGTATCTGTTACAGTTTTTAGTCTTATGTAACTTTTTACATTTATCTTTGTATCTTGAACTGACGTGTCCTATAACATATGTATTATGTTCCAAAGGATGAAATAAATACAAATACAAAAATACAAATACTAACAGAATTTGAAGGCCATGTGTTCAACTTGTGCAGTAGAGTGGATACAGCTTCTGAAAATTTGAACATTAAAACAGAATTTAGTTAATTGATGGAAATTAATAATTTCCATCAACTAACTAAAATAATATGAGTTAAATGATGAAGCCGGGGACTCAAGTACTTATGATAGTAAGTCGCCACAAACAGTGTATTTTGAATGCGAGAGCCCCTAGTGGTTTACCGGGCAAATATAAGAATCAAATGGAGAATTTAATGTCAGGACGGCATGTTGGCCAAGGTAGCTCAGTGGGTTAGAGCGAATGGACGGAAACCAGGAGATCTGTGGTTCAAATCTCGGCCATTGCATTGAATTTTTCATGTTGACTCAATCTATTAAAACAGATGTCTTAATAACTACTCAGAACAACATATATCTTTTCCGTCCATTAAAATAATATAATTTTTCTAATACGGAAAACATTTACTATTCTTTTATCTATAAAAAGGTGCTGTAAGTGTGATTTGAAAGGGTTGTAAGTAACAAACACACAGTAATAAACATAAATGACAAGTACAGGTATTATATATGGATGTTAATTAACTATATGAAAACAAATTGTAGATTGTAGAAGGGCCTTATACAAAAAAATTTATGTAGGGAATGCATGGTCCATGACCAAAATTAGGTGAAATTCTATAGTGTTAGACATGTTGGCATCACATGTTGCTATACAGATGTTAAGGTAAAATTAGATGAAAAAGTGACTTAAAATGTCCTTAAACTGGCTTACTGAGTACAGAAATACAGTTTTTCAGTAGTGTATTATAAACATTGTGAAGATTTCAAGTCACAAAATTCTCTCAAATATTTAATCATCTACTAGCACACTAAACAAGATTAAATGTCTTGTTGTACTATGTACAAGGCCATTATTACATTACTTAACCCAGTAACAGATTTTTCCTTCCTAGTGGAACTTCGACCAGCAATTCCTGGTCAAAGGTGCACTGGCAACACATCTTACTCTGCTGTATCAGGTACACTCAGTCAAGCGCTCTCTCTATACAGTTATGGAAGAATTTGTTTATCTGTAAAGTTTATTTTAAACATGAATCTGTTCATAGGTGCACATGGATTTGTTGAAAGGTTCCCAAACACTGTTCCACCTGCAAGAACAACCATACATGAGATTGTGAATAAATTTCAAGCTTTGGATTTGGCGTTGGACAAGAAACATTTTAGAAGATCAATTTTAACTGAAAATAAACTGGATGAAATCTGCGCCACTTGAGAGTGATCCTCGAAAATTGCTAAACAAATTAATTCAATAAACAAGTCTATCTCAATCTTCTGCGAGAAATGCTACACATCTACTAAAACATCACTATATTTGAGTGCAAGTGTTGAAACAAAATTATCCTGGTGATTGAATTACCGTAACAGATTTTTCCGATTTGTAGAAAGTGATTTCACTGATCCACAGCTATTGTTTTTCTCTGATGAGTCTTGGTTTCACTTAGATATTCAAGTGAACACTTAAAACAATACTGTTTGCCAATGCAAAGAAAGTCCCAGACAGGTATGTGCTACCCTTACTCACATGCGACAAGGACAGGAATGTGTGTGATGGAGAACGCATGGAGTAAAACCATCCAAAACACATGTGCCCTTCTGACGTACAGAACATTCAGTGTGGACAAACAAAATAATAACCTAATGTGAATAAGAATTATCTTGCAAAGGTTGGGCAGGTTCATAATCAGAAAAATGTTCTTCAGGTTCACTGGTGTTGCTGCTGGAAGAAATGTCATTATTTGGGTTCTCAATGATAATGGCACTGATCACATCTGACACGATTCCATCACTGTCCCAGTACTCCTGTTCATTTTTCTCAACGGCTGCAGAAGCCCTGCCAATCTTCTGCTGTCACTGCTGTGATTTCTTGCATTGCTAATACTTTAAGTCACAACAGTGACATATCGCCTGAACACATGATGTTCTCGAACATAGCCTTTTAACCTAGACCATGCGTACCCAATAGCATTTAAGTCACATATGTAAGGCAGCAATCTGACAATAGTATGACCATGTGCTTTTAAGAGTTCATTGTATCTTAAAAACTTCTCCCTAGGCTTGTTTACATAGGTAAGGTGATACAATTCATCTTTTCTCATTGCCATGTCGCACACACTGTTATGTTGTGTTAGTTATGAAACCATGTTTGATTTCAATGCATATTGTGAAGGAGGTTTGTCAAATTGCACATTATGGTATGGTGCATTGTCAAGTACCACTACTGCCATTGGTGGCAAACAATTTAACAGTTTATTTGTGACCACCCACTTCTCATTTGTTATTTGTCTGTGATAATCTCCCACTGCAGACCCAGCTTTATAGATCAATTCTGCATTTTTTAAAAATCCAGAACAAGAGCCCATGGTTACAATTATAAGTCTATTACCTGAATTTACCTACACATTTGCACAAAGTGAGATTACTGTCTACACAAGTTTCATCCAAACCGAATATATCCTTTCCCTTGCTGTGAAGTTGCTTGATGTTCCTTAAATAGTGTGAGCGTCAGCGTATGATGTCTGGCCTCTCCAAAAGAAGCTTATGCTTACTCTTGCATTTTCTCTAGTTAAATATCATACACAATAGTCTACGGAGGATCTTAGCGCACACTAGAAAATCAAATTTTTGCTGTAATGCTAACAATAGCTTTGGACAGGTTGGCACTATTTTTCCTGCACAGATCTTTGTACTACACACATATATTTAAATCATTAATCTGATCACATGATTTTGATCAGTTTTTACCTGGTGAATGGAGAGGTGACGAAGAGTCGGTTTCTTCTGTCTTTCGTCTGACACCTAATTGTTTTTATTAAGGACATAAACAATCCTGTATGAGCTGCTCTTTCTGTAGCATATGCAAGAGGAATAGTTACCTGTTTACTTTGCAATTTGTGATCACAAGCTTTAAAAACATTGGCTATTAGTTCCTGGGCCTCTCTATGAACAGTTTTTCCTTTTTTTTTTTTCACACATTAGATATCAGGATTACATACATGTGCAAAGACAGAATTGCTCAACGTACATGAAAAGAATTCACTGAGTATACTAAAAACGAGAAGGCATTACACATTTACAAAGTAGAAGGTGTCAGATGTTGATCAGATGATTTTGAATGGGCTGCAAGTAAATTGACCTGAGTTCAAACATGTACAAGGTAACAGGAAGAGTGTCAAAACCATGTTTAACCAGCAATCCCCCCCCCCCCACTGCACCTCATTCCCCTGGGACTTTCTTTGCTGTGGCACACTGTAGATATTAGGCTTCCACAAAACCTGTGCTATTGCATGAAACAACTCACTAATTAATTTCAGAAACTATTTGTAGTTGGTTTATTAATACTCGTCACTTACTTATTTATATTTATGAGAGACTAGTTTCAAAGACATTCGCCTCCATTTTCAATCTCTTTCCAACTGGCATCTGTTGTTGTCTGCTCTCTCTTTGGTGGTGGAACTATGAACTTCTTTGTCAAATTATCTACTGGTGGGATTTCAAAGTTCATTACGCGATCCTTATTTTTCCATATGAATATGTTCTCCCATGTTGTCAATTTATTTTGGTTTATCACTCCTTTTAATAATTTTGGATTTGAATCAATGTCATGGTTTTCATTCCAAAAGTGAAATGCTACTGCTGAGTTATCTTCTTCTTCTTCTTGTTTCATAGTATGGTTGATTGACATGATATTAGTCCCAGCCATGCTACATCAAAGGGCTAGACTGATGACAGAACATAAAGGTTTCATAAAGTCAACCACAGGATTTATTTGCCCATGCTGAGACATCTCATTATACTGGTCAGCAAAAAAGAAGTTATTTTAACTGCCAGAAATGAAATGAAATTAGGTCAGGTCAGCTGAGCCGAGTATCAGCTGAGGATAGGAGCAAGAGCTCTTGAAACACGTCCTGTGAATAAACAGTGTGAGTGAAGCAATGTGTCAATATATTCTCGATTCAATTTTGTACTACAGGTCAGGGTGAGTTATCTGGATAAGGATTTTTCCTGCAGTTATCCTGAAAGATGAATGTCAGGTAATCCTAAGCTCCATAGAACCCTGGGCTTACTTGAGTATCATTTCACCATTTCTTCATTGTCTGATATGACTTAACATTGGAGGATGCAAATTTTTAAAAAAACACACTTAACTCTATAATATTTCCTATATGTCAGTGCCCATGTGTCTCCATCACATTGAATTTTTGAGCAATTTCCAAAAACATCTTAAACCTTTTTACATGTATATATCACATTCCACTGGCAAAAAGATGAAGTTGCTAATGTCAACATTAATCTGATAAAAAACAAACTATAAACTTTGAATATTGTTTGTATTTCATTTGTTCTCAGAGAGGGAAAAATGAAGCCAACTGTTTACAATTGGAAGTTAAAAACGTTTACTAGTGGATTGTTGTTTGTGTGATTACTCTGCTTTGTCACAATACAGCATCCAACAATAATCTGCCATCATCGTCTCATTCAAGAAACCTTGGAAATAATTCTCCATCACTTTGATGTCATTATGAAATCTTTTTATATCGAGATTTAACTGTATTGGAACACCACAGTGCTAAATTTACTTACCACCCCTGGGCCACAAAAAAGTTCCAAAAAATATTCAAGAAATACAATATAACATTGGCACCAAAAAACAATTACAACATTAAAAACCTACTTAACAGTAATAATACTGATAAGATAAAACCAGAGGAAAAGTCAGGCATTTACAAGATTAAGTGTAAAGACTGTGAAAAAATTTACATAGGGAGGACAAAAAGAAACATAGGCACTAGAAAGAAAGAACACTTCAGGCACTTAAGATACAAAAATATTGATAAGTCCGCAATAGCAGCTCATTTCTGGTCTGAAAATCATGAAATTGAAGATAGCACAGAATTACTAAAATACGTACAAAAACATAGTGAACTCGTCATATGGGAGAGAATATACATAGAAAAACATAAAAACCAACTAATGAACTTTGAAATCCCGCCAGAAGAGAATCCCACATTTAAGTTCATCACTAAATCAACAGATGGCAGCAGCAATCCCAGAATTACCCACACCGCTGGATCAAGCTTTAGTCGCATAAGAGCTGTAGATGCAAACGATGATTTGCGAAACATGTCCTCAAAATAGGTACGAAAGTGAAGCAGATGTGTAAAAAATACGACTCATCTAAAAATTAATAATGAAATCTTTTGTTCATTTCATCACTTATATCACCACAGTTGGGTAGAAAATATTCAAATGAGAATCTAGGAAACAAATTTTCAGTGACATGAAAACACCCATTTCTTCATATGCATGAAGCAGCTCCTGCACTCATTTTTTGTCAGGTAACTTGGTTTCTCCAACAAAATTAATGCAAACCCATCTGACACTATTCCAAATGGTCAGGCCAGTCTCAAAATAATTTTTCGGGGAATTCATTGTTCAATAATTCCCTGGTGGGTCCCAAAATACAACCTCCTTCAGCTTTGCGGCTGATATAAAACTAAATTTCTCTACCACGTATTCAAATCTAGTTGAACTGGCCTTACCAAGATATTTTACAACATTTTTGACTAGGCCAGCTTTATCTGGAGAGGGAGAGGTAGCACTTTTTCAGAATCAATCAATGGGACAGTGTCTTTCGCTGGGTTGAAAGTGCTTATTTGCTTTCAGTTTTGCAATTATCTCATAGCTATAGCAGCAGAACTTAGTAAATCCTCCTCCCCACCACCCAGTATTCCCAATCACATTCCAAGAATTTTCAAATTTCCAGATACGTTCCAATTGTAGAAGCTGCAACTAATTGCTTCTAATACCACAGTTATGTTTTCATAAATTTCTTTTAAATGGACAGAATGGGGAATGGGTACAGCCTTCAGGTTGGCATTATGTAGAAGAAACTTTCAAACTTTCCTGAGAGAGAGAGAGAGAGAGAGAGAGAGAGAGAGAGAGAGAGAGAGAGAGAGAGAGAGAGAGAGAGAGAGAGAGAGAGAGAGAGAGAGAGAGAGAAACAACAGATTTTGTCCTCATTTTTAAGGTATCCCTATAAATTTCAGGCTAAAATTTGTATTTTTGTATCAAGTTTCCTGATAACAAACAAACCGCTATACTTCAATTTTTCATGCACACAATTATTACATCATTAAAGACTCCTGTCATGAGATTGTTCTAACTGAAACTGAAGACAATGGATGCTTACTATCTGGGACATATTGCAAAAGAAGTAATTCCTTCTCTATCTTATACGAAAACCACTATTTTGCATACACTTGAATTGCTTATCTACAGTGTAACAGGACATGTAGCACTGCTTCCGCTTTCCCTTAGTGTGCTATAACAAATAGATGCTATAGTCTTTAAGTAAAGCACAAATTATGGATAAACATAGAACTATACATCTTACACCAATCAAATTTTCTTGCACAAATTCATTGTTGATAAGTGTTATTTATGGTCACCTACTACTCCTCAATTTAAAAAGATCTAGGGATTACCATAAAGACTTGACCAATATCATTACCATTTTTACAGATGGTTTAGCATACCATGTTAATGGAGAGTACCGCACACCAAAGAGATAAGCACACACCTACAATAACACTAAAGTACAAATATTAGTGTGTCTCACATGTTGTAATGTGGCATGTAACATTACATAGAAAGGCCAGTTAATCCAGTAAACAAAAATAATAAGCAGGAGTGCATAAGGCATTTTCAAACTTCACAATAGAATACAACAAGTAGGTTAGCAGGTTGTTAAGTTTTCTTCTTTTCCTTTGTTGGCCTTGTCTATTATTTGGGTCGACAGATCAAATATACTGACTACACATGGTTTTAGTAATTTGAATATATTATCAGTTCCTACTACAAGGAATTTCTTATTCAATACTAGAGGTAGTCTGCAACCTTTAAGGTTTGGGTTAACAAAATCTGCAATTTATTCCATGAATAAAAATATTATTCACATTTATAAATAGGATATGATCAGTACCCATAAAAAAATTAATAAGATTGACTGACTGTAAATAAAGAGCTCACATTTGAAGGCCACAGTGATTCTAGTAAGTACTCATAATACAAGAAGTCATAATTAATCCATTTTCCTAAACTAATACCTACCCTAATTCAAATAATTTACTTTCTTTAAATTTCTGTTAAAAGATATATACTATTTGTAAATTATACCTTAGAGAAATTTAATTTCGTTACTTGATGATGCCTTTTGCTTTTATAATTCTTTTGGTCAATAAATATTTATTATCCAAACCTTCTTAGTGAATATGATGCTATTCTATAAAACACCTAAAACAAAGTACAACCCTTTGAAGGACATTTATAGTTCAAAGTTATCTTATAAATTCTTTTATTTCTAAAGTGACAATAAATGCTATCAAAATGAAATATCTGAGTTTGAATTCTTCTAGATGAGACAATAGATTCTATGAATATGTCGGTTATTACATGCCTGATGTAGGTGAACAATAACGGATAACTCCAAGAAAGCTTCACTTATTTTTCTGATGTAAATATAGAGTGATCTACTTAAGTATTACATAAACATGTCAAAATTATCAAGGAGTTTGATTTTGAATACAAATTTGTTGGGCAGACCATGATCGAATTGCAATCATGGCAGGAAAAATTAACTGGCCTAAAAACTGGGTAAAGAAGTTTACGCATTACCTGGTTCTAACAACTGTTAATTATTTTTTTAAATTTGGTATTACAGCAGCCTTTTTCTGCAATTAAGGACTGAGGCATATTTTTAAAACAAGTTAAGGATTAGCTGCATCTTTTTTAAACATCATTCAGAAGGACTCAGTTCCATAAATATTTCACACAGACAAAAACAAATACCCTCAAAAGAGCCTCCTACTCAGTGGAATTTCTGTTCAATACCAAGAACATAGTTATTGGAATGAGGAACAAGTTAAAAGTTTTTCAACATAAAGTAGAGAACTATGAAGATTGGTATTCTTAAGCTTATGAATGTAATACTTTTTTTTTTTTTTTTTTTAAATCAAATGTCTGGAACTGTTTTCTGGTGGATGTTTTCTTAATATTTGCATTCACATGCTAGTAGTAGTAGCAGCCACAGCTTGTTTCATTCATACTGTTTACTGGTGAGATCATACTTAACAAGAATGAACTAACTTCCTGATACATCGAGATTTAACTGTATTGGAACACCACAGTGAAGCGAAATAATTATTAATTTTTAGATGAGTCGTATTTATTACACATCTGCTTCACTTTCATACCTATTTTGAGGACATGTTTCGCAACATTGTTGCTGCCATCTGTTGATTTAGTGATGAACTTAAATGTGGGATTCTCTTCTGGCGGGATTTCAAAGTTCATTAGTTGGTTTTTATGTTTTTCTATGTATATTCTCTCCCATATGACGAGTTCACTGTTTTTGTACGTATTTTAGTAATTCGGGGCTATCTTCGATTTCATGATTTTCAGACCAGAAATGAGCTGCTATTGCGGACTTATCAATATTTTTGTATCTTAAGTGCCTGAAGTGATCTTTCTTTCTAGTGCCTATGTTTCTTTTTGTCCTCCCTATGTAAAATTTTTCAGTCTTTACACTTAATCTTGTAAATGCCTGACTTTTCCGCTGGTTTTATCTTATCAGTATTATTACTGTTAAGTAGGTTTTTAATGTTGTAATTGTTTTTTGGTGCCAATGTTATATTGTATTTCTTGAATATTTTTTGGAACTTTTTTGTGGCCCAGGGGTGGTAAGTAAATTTAGCAAATCTAATTTCTTGTTTTCTTGGTGTGAGAGCTGTGATCTGTTTTAATCTCTTTTGAAGTTTGAATGATTTTAGTTTTTTATCTACAAGGTTTTTTCCATATCCATTTTTAATTGCAGTTTTTAAGATTTGATGGTATTCTTGTTGATATTCTTGCTGGCTGAGCCAAGAATACCATCAAATCTTAAAAACTGCTATTAAAAATGGATATGGAAAAAACCTTGTAGATCTATAATATTAGCAGAAGTTTTACTCAAGTTAGGAGTTTATGGATTATTACGAGTTTTTGAATATTAAATGGGAATTGGAATAATATTTAATATATTTTGATTTTTTATTTTAATTTACGTCCTCCGTTAAGTTATATGATGAATGGAATGGGTGAAATGATGCCAAATGTCCTTAGAGCTTAGAGTTACCCGACATTCCTCTTTTAGGATAAGGGAAAACCCTGGAAAAAACCTTACCAGGTAGCTTACCCTGACCGAGATTCGAACTCGGGACCTCTTGAATGCGAGAAAGACACGCTACCACCACACTACCGAGGTGGGCATATTTTGATTATCTATTAATATAGTTGGAGGATTTTCCATCTTAATTCTGCATGATTTTATTCCAAGCGTACAAATTCAACTATGAACCTTTTTTTTCCAGGTAAAAACCAAATAAAAACTCTGTCTAAATCTGGAAGTCTGTTTTAATAGGTTTTTTAACAAAAAGTTCGCGTGATTGATTCAGAGGTCCTTGCAGCCTTAACACATTACCTGGAAAATCCCTCTAGTCAGCACTATTGGGATTTTTCATGAAAGGAATTTATGCTTCCTAAATGCCTGTCAATATATTTTATCCTTTTAGTCTTTAATGCTGACATAATTACAGATCATGCAAGAGCTGCCACTACTGCACATGATGGAAATGAGAATGAATGTTAGAGGAAAGTGTCTCCACATGAAATTTATTAGGAGCAATAATTGTGCTTCAAATTAATTAGCCCTGCTCCTAGCTGTGTATTTAATGACAAATAGTTATTTAGTCAATATAAAATGTAGCAGTATAATACACAGTGATTGACAAAGACTTTTTTCATAGGAAATAATCTTTTGCTGCACTGTACTAAACTTAAAACTTTGATATATCGAAATTTAACTGTATTGGAACACCACAGTGAAGCGAAATAATTATTAAATTATAGATGAGTCGTATTTATTACACATCGACTTCACTTACGTACCTATATTGAGGACATAAGTGAAGTCGATATGTAATAAATACGACTCATCTATAATTTAATAATTAAAACTTTGAAAGTAACATTTATTGTACTGTATTTCCTTTTTAACCTTGTCCAAATAGCTCTCTCTAACCTAATAAATTATATCATGTGTGTAATGCTGTCCCAATTATATGCTGAGGACAAGTCCTGCAAAGAGCATAA
This sequence comes from Mantis religiosa, assembly GCA_030765055.1. NCBI lineage: Eukaryota > Metazoa > Arthropoda > Insecta > Mantodea > Mantidae > Mantis > Mantis religiosa. The sequence goes on along the minus strand of CM060948.1, from coordinate 286,278,603 downwards.
TTGCAAGATTTTAAATTCAATATCTGCATTTTATCATATTTTAATTGACATTAAAAAATTATTCAAGTTACTCAATGTGAAAGGTTTTTAAAGATTAAGACACAAAAAGTCTTCACCTTGCACTCTTAAGATGTCAGACTGGATGTTGACTGCAGAGAGTTCATTAAAATAGGTAATTTGTAAGGTAATTTTTCTGTAGCATTAGTTTAACTAATGTTTGTCTTAATACATTAACATTTTCTCTGGTTGAAGTAACAGTTTGAAAATATGAAAGTTGTCTTTTCTTCTGTATGAATTTATTAGTAACTAAAACACTTGTGATATAAACTGTATGTTGCTTATGCACCTTACAGATAATTAGCTCCATACTATCTATTTTGAAACGATTTATGTAGGCAAGCATCATAGTAGAATGTAAAGTGATAGAAGAATACAATTATGTTAGTAATGTAACTGTGATTTAGTAATGGATTTAAAAAAAAAAAGAAGCAAGTGTTCCACATCAGTCTTTTGTTTCTATAGCATTTATGAAGTGGTAAGGAATATCTCAATGGTAGTAGACATGCCCAACCAAAATATCCTAAATGGTACAAATTTAATGAATGAGTCATCATACAAATAATAAAATCTGAACTGTACATATTGCTTTTCCTGGTATGGATGGTGAAAAGAGTACATCATAGGTGTATGTTACCTCCATATATGGTAACCTTCACACCATCTGTCACCAGAAGAAAATTTTTAGTAAGTCATGAAATGTGTTCTTCTGTGTAGGTTTTATTTAAAAAATAAGTTATTTTCTTCTATGTTTACCAAAAAACTTCTGGTTATATCAAACTGAATGATTTGAAAAACAAAATATTTATGAGCATTACCTTCATTTCCGTAAAATAAAGCTGCCCTTCTACAGTTAAATATGCAAAAAATGATAAATTATATTGACGCTCAGTTAAAAAATGAATAATTTTGTTTTATTCATTTATTTTTCTTACACAGAATTGGTAAAAATTTATAAGTTATGATTATAAAGAGTTTGTTCTTTCATATTGTCCATTTGAAAGGCGAAGGTTTAAAATAAAGGGTGAGGAATCAAATACGAAGTATGTCCAGAAAGTAAGTTCTGTTTGGTAATAAAATTAAATTGTGTACAGATACAGAAAAATTATTTATTACACAAAATTCTACAACTCTTACTTTTTCACATAACTGCCGAAATTTTTCAGGCATTTGTCATAGCGAGACACAAAGTTTTATATACCTTCTTCATAGAAGTTTGTCTTCAACCAGTTGGAAACATTTTCTTTCAGCTCTTTGTCATTGTTGAAGTGTTGACCGCCAAGGAAAGATTTGAGATGCAAAAAACAGATAAAAGTCGCTAGGAGCGAGGTCAGGGCTGTACGGGGGGTGGTGAAACACGTCCCAGCCAAATCCCTGTAGGATGTTTTTCGTTGGATTTGCAGTGTGTGGTCATGCATTGTCGTGAAGAAACACAACACTTTTTGACATCGCAAATTTGCCCATAAATTTCAATTGGTTTCACTTTCCTATCATTTAGAAAATGAATCACAAATCTGATTTCACAAGCAGCGGGATTTTCTATCAACACCGACATTGTAAACAAACACAAAGTGTATGAGGCTGACAGCGATCTCACAATGGAGCACGTTTCTTCTCCTTGATACAGAGCATCTACCATGCATGTGCGGAACTGCGATCGCAGCGGAGATAAATTGAAACAGAACTTACTTTCTGGACGCCCCTTGTATATAACTTTTACATAAGAGAATATGAACCATAGATCTTCAGCCTTCTATTGGTCCTTGGGTGACCACCTCTTTAAACCTGAACATAATTTTTTTCTCAGAGGAATATATATCTTATGGTTCTTTAGCATTATTTCCGAGAGCCTAAATGGAAACCTTACTAGAAACTCTTAAAGAAATTATGCTGCAGACTGGGAGAATACATGGAGGAAGTGACTCTACAGAAGGTGTTGCTCTAATGACTAACTGCCCCCTATGCAAAAAGAAAAAAATATTTTGTTTCAAAAAGGCCTGTCTATGAACAGCATTAAAACAAAAGTTGAACACCTAACTTAGTATTTAAATCTAGCAACTTTCAATGATGCAACATTAAGATTTTCAGGAAATTTTAAACTACCCTTCACATGGAAACAATTGAGGTGCTCAGAATAATAATGGCATATCCCATCTGACATTGAATTTTAAGATAAAAGTATTACCATGCACAGTTGCCATCTACCTTTCATATGATAACGTATCAAATGAATTGGGATATGCCACAGCTCTCATTTTTCACCTTTAAAATTTGTCTGTAATGAAAATGAACACATTCTCAAGTGTAAAAATGGCATATCCCAACTATGAGTGCTTTACTTTATGGCTGCTGTCTGCAGAGGTTATTCCTTAATCTCCATGAAAAAAAAAAAAAAAGAAACAAGGGAAAAAGCTAATGGATGGGTGATAGAAGAACATTATGTAAAAATAATTGTAAATTGTTCAGTAATCAATTGAATAGGGAAGACTTTACAATTACTTTCTTGGAAGTGTTGAAAACAGTGTTGTTATGATAAATTAACTTTAAAGAGAGTCGATTAAAGACACTAGACAACACTTACTTTTAAATTTTTCCGCAACTAGTTTCAGAGGCTTTGCCTCTATCATCGGCCGGCTCTCGACTGATTCTCGTTGGTGTAGCTGACGATACCTTGTCACAGGTCTCCTCTGGTGGCGGCTCAAGGAACTTGCTGAACAAATCCTTCTGGGGGATGTCGAAATTGAATACTTTGTTCCTATTTTTTGAAATGAAGATTTGTTCCCATGTGGATAGTTCTTGTTTTCCTGATGTATGTTTCAGTAGTTTTGGTTCTGGATTTATGTTGTGGTTTTTTTCCCAAAAATGTGTGGCAACTGCTGATTTTTCTAATTGTTTATATTTTATGTTTCTAAAGTGTTCCTTTGCTCTTGTTTCTAAATTTCTTTTTGTTTTTCCAATATAAATTTGACTACAGTCATTGCATTCAATTTGATATATACCAGATTTTTTGTTTGATGGAATAGCATCTTTGATGTTTGAGCAAATTAGGTTTTTTAAGGAGAAATGGTTGACTGGTGCTAGTTGAATATTTTGTTTTTTGAAGACTTTTTTGAATTTATCATAGGCCCATGGATGGTAAGTGAATTTTTTGAAAATCATGTTAGTTTCTGTAGATGAGAGAGTTGTGGTTTCCTTTAGTAGCTTCTTCTTTTTTGCTAAGCTCACTTTTTTGTCCACTAATGATTTGGGAAAGTTATTTTTTTGTGCTATTTCAATTATTTTGTTGTATTCTGTTTTGTATTCTTCTGCTGTGAGAGGGATGTTTACCAGTCTGTGTGCTAAACTATTGAAGATTGCCTGTTTGTGGGATCTTGGGTTGTAGCCATTAGCTTTTATGTAGTTGTCTGTCTGTGTTGGTTTTCTGTAAATGCCAAAGTTTAGTCTGTTTTTATTCCTCATTATTTTTAGATCCAAAAATGGTAAATGCTCGTCTTTTTCTATTTCTACAGTGAATTTGATGCTTTTTTCTTGGATATTTAAAAGTTTTAGTGCATCACTGATGTGTTTTTTTGGTACTATTGCAAAGATGTCATCTACATATCGTTGCCAGAGTTTGAACATCCAAGGGAAACCTTTGTTGATCCTTATTTCTAATGCACTCATGTACAGATCGGCCAGAAACACCAACGAGAATCAGTCGAGAGCCGGCCGATGATAGAGGCAAAGCCTCTGAAACTAGTTCCGGAAAAATTTAAAAGTAAGTGTTGTCTAGTGTCTTTAATCGACTCTCTTTAAAGTTAAGGGAAGACTTTGTTGACACACAGAATGGTATCACTTCAAACTTTATAATTAGAAGAAAAGATGTTGATGGTGCTCCTTTGCTTTTACGAAAGATAAAGAAAGCTAAATACAATGACCTGATTAAAATTACTGAAGTAAATCTATAAGGAAATGTATCATGATTTTTACAGCAGCCATTTTCTGTTTTGTATATTTTTTGTTCTAATAGACAAAAAAAGTCAGGAAAACTATTAATCACAATGGTTCAAGAAGTTGCACATAGACTTGAAATCCCCTAATTTAAATACCCAGAAAATATCAAATTGTAATGTTAAGTACTTTCCATGTTTTGGAAAGGAAAAAAAAATGCATTTATCTCAAAATGAACTTTGGTTGGGATACACCATTATTATTCTAAGTGCCTAAATTATTTTGTCTATTCTTAAAAAAAAAAAAAAAAAAAAAAAAAAAAAAAAAAAAAAAAAAAAAAAAAGGCTAAAATGATTTTGAATAAATACTGTGTAAAAGATATTTACATGAAGATTAACATGAATGTTTTGAATTTTCTGTGAATAGACTAAGAGCTAATTAAGAAGTTATTACAAGAAAATGCAGATATTGCAAAAACACATTACTTATGTAATATTTTTAGGGCATTAACCATTCCTAAAATCTATTATGCTACTGCTGTGAATTTTCTTCAACTTTTGAAGTGCTATGCTACCACTGCCGTGTTTATGATTTCATGCAAAGATCATACAAATTAAAGACAGAATGATTCTGTTTTTAAACATTTGACTATCACTTCAGTCTGTTGAAGCCTTCTTTTGTACCTGCAATGAAATATGTTATAAAGCCTTTCGGCAAATACTGATCTTCATTAATATGGACTGAAAAGTAAGGTTTTACAAAATAGTTTGTATTGCAGATACAAAAATGAATGCTAGTAAGTACAGAGTCATGTGAATATAAGACATCAGATTTGTTAAATTACGATTTAGTAGGGGGTATTTATTATAATTATTTGCACTTCTATGCATACTTATGCTGTACTTTATTTTTTTAAAGATTCAGGTCTGCCAAAAAAATGAATTGACGTTTGTTAGTCTCACAAAAACTTGAGAACAGCCAAACTGATTTGCCTAATTTTAGTTTTGAAATATTTGTATAAGTCCAAGGAATGTTTAAAAGACGAGGAAAATAACCTGAAGTGATAATGGACCGGATTATTAACTAAATATAAAAGTACACATGCAGACTGTTACGGAACACATACATCTTTTATTTTCGACAAACAAAAACACTACAAAATAGAAAGATATTCCACTCCTTGCCAAAGTCTTCAAAGCTATTTCATTTACCATATTTTATTAAATAATGTTTATCGTTTGTTATCAAGACTGGATATACGAGGCATGTTTTTTAAGTCAGTACCGTTTTGCGATTCCGCCGCCGCAGCGCTATGGTCGGCATTTCGCGCATGCGCGCTGGTTACCTACATCTCTTGTCTACGCACTGACGCCATTACAGTCTGATTCTTCATTGTATACGTTGGTTACTGAGTGTTTAAGATGCCTCCGTGAATCCCGCCGATTGTGAAGTACGGGCTGTTATACGATTTCTTAGTGCTAAAGGCGTAAAATCGATCGATATTCATCTTGAGATCTGAAGTTTACGGACAAAACATTATGAGTGATGGAATGGTAAGGAAATGAGTGAGAGCATTTAAAGATGGCCGCACAATGTGCATGATGAAGAACGGAGTGGGTGTCCTTCAGTCGTTACTGAAGATTTGGTGCAGAAAGTGGACGAAAAGGTGAGAGAAAACAAGACGCTTTACAATTTCATCATTGAGCGAATATTTTCCTCAATATTCTCGTAGTGTTTTTTATCACATTGTGACCGAGAACTATAAGTACTGGAAATTGTATTAACGTTGGGTTCCGAAAATGTTGACGGATTTACACACAACCCAACGTTTAGGCAGTGCATTGACTTTCCTTGTGCTGTACCACAATGAAGGTAAAGATTTTTTAGACCAAATTGTTACTGGTGACGACACATGGGTGGCCTACATCACACCAGAATCGAAACAATCCATAGTATGGCGACATTCATCACCCACAAAAGTGAAGTTTAAGCAAACAATTTCCGCCCGGAAAATCATGTGCACAGTTTTTTGGGACAGAAAAGGAGTATTGCTAGTGGAGTTTCTCCCTTGTAATGAGACAATCAATGCAGCGTCTTATTGTGAGACATTGAACAATCTGCGCCGTGCAATCCAGAAGAAAAGATGTGGCAAGTTGAGTAAGGGTGTCAATTTGCTGCATGACAATGCCCGTCCACATGTGGCTAATCGGACCAAAGATCTCATCAAATCTTTTCAATGAGAAACTCTAGATCATCCCCCATACAGCCCTGACCTGGCGCCCAGTGACTACCATTTATTCCTTAACTTGAAGAAACATCCGGGCGGTCAGCGTCTTCAAGACGATAACGAAGTCAAAACAGTTGTGATACAGTGGTTAACACGTCAGGCGGCAGAATTTTATGAGAAGGGTATTCAAAAACTGGTGCCACGTTATGACAAGTGTCTCAATATTCACGGAAATTATGTAGAAAAATAGATTAAGGTACAGGCTTTCATGTAAAAATAAAATTATTGCGATATCTATGCACGTCTTTTTTTAATTTCAAAATGGTACTGACTTAAAAAACATGCCTCGTATTACCCACAGATTTCTATCACTTCACAGACTCGAAAGGGGCGCTTATTCAGTGTGTTTTTTCCAGACATAACGCAACAGTACACTAACCATAATTGGCTGAGTGAACGAGCAATATTGCCGGCAAAAGATACAGATGTTGATCTTCTCAATGCGACCATACAGAATTTTCTTCTGGCAGAGTTATTTTCGTACAAATAAGTTGACATAGTTATAAACCAGGATGACACCTCACAATTTAAAATTAAAAGTAGGATTAGTTGTGATCATGCTGCGTAACATTAACCAACCATGATTGTACAATGGAACGAGACTGTGAAAACGCTAAAGAATAACGTCATCTAGGCAACAATCATCAAGGGAAAATACAAAGGAGAGGATATCTTGATCCCGTGTATTCCGATGATTCCAACAGATGTACCTTTTCACTTTAAGTGTCTACAATTTCCCGTGTGTTTGGCCTTTATGATGATCATAAATAAATGGCAAGGGCAGTCGTTGGAAGTTTGCAGAATCAACTTGGGAGTTTCCGTTTCTCTCATGGACAATTATATGTTGCGTGTTCATGTACCCGAAAACCATAATCTTTATATATTTACACATGACAAAAAAAAAGACAAAAAATATTGTTTATACCAAAGCTTTAAATTGATTAACTTAATTGTAACTGTGTTGTATTTAAACATCACCCCCAATTGCAGAATAAATAACTAACAAATCCGAATTTGTTTTATTTATATAGATAAATTGAGACAACTTTTATAGGTGGTACGAAGTCCGCCCAGTTAGCTAATAATAATCTAGAATGTAACAGCCCAAATTAGGCCTAAGCCTGGCTACCTGACTGTCAGCCTCATGTACAATATGTAAGGTAGAGGTGGGTGATCATTCAACTGATTCAGAGAGATGTGGCCAGCGTCTTGGTAACCCCAGCTGGAGAGTTGGCATTCTTTTACCAGGATTTGCTACCTATTGCAGCTCCTCAAATTCATCATGATGCTAAAGGGCATCAGTTCTACGCACAGATACCTGGGTATATTCTGTGGCAGGGAGCCAGAGTATAACGATCCACCCCACTATGACATGAGCAAGGTAGTTTATATCTAATGAGGATATAAAAACAACACCCATCTTCCTGAAGAACTGAACAAAATACACGTACACTATCAGAAGCGTTATTAATGAAGAAAACAGGAAAACTGCATATAAAAACTTCAAGCTCACTTTTGATTCAGGTTTAAAGCAGATCTTCCCTAAAAGCAATTAGTTTCAAAGGGGAAAAAAAAAAAAAAAAAAAAAAAAAAAAAAAAAAAAAAAAAAAAAAAAAAAAAACCACAATATTGATGTATCAATGCCTTATAATAAAATATCAGTTACAGTGGGTTGATTTTAGAAATCTCTGGAACACACTGTTACATGAAAAATATTGTGGTTAGGTTTAAGGAGGGTGACCACTATAGCTTGCATAGTAGGTAAGAGTAGTCTTGGATACTATTGTTGGATCTATTCTTCAGATATGATGCTTTTCTAAAAAAAGTCAATGTGTTCATTGTAAATAAAGCATTGTTACATCATTTTATAATTTTCAACAATTGTAAGTTGACAATAAAATGAAAGACATTTTTAATTTTTCAGTATATGACTGCAATTAAACCTGTAGCTTCCTAGAAATAAGACAATCATCATATACATCACTACCGGCCAATCTGAAAAACATAAAATCCATGAGGTGTTTCAAACTATCGTTGAAAGAAATTTTATTAAGTGATTCATATTATGATATAAGTGAATTTCTAGATACACTGTAGCTGGCCATATAATTGTATATATTTGTGATGCATTTTAAATGCTGTGTAGTTGTAGAGCCATGCAACTATATATATTTATGAGTTCATGCTTAGATCTTATTAATTACACTTGATGCAACTTATTTTTTATTTTTATACTTATATTATTTGTATTGTTCTAAATATTTGTATTGACGTATCCAATGTCATTGTATTGACTTAACGGATGAATAAAAACTACTACTACTACTACTACTACTTTTTCATTCATACAATCTTATTGGGTTACAATGAATATATCACCATAATAGCATAATGACTTTTACATTTTTACATGCTGTCTATTCACTTAGGTAAGACTGACATTTGTGGTTAATAAAATTCCAAACAAATGCAACAAAAGAAACAGATGGCATCAGGCAGCCCTAAAGAAGACAAAGAGAAACAAAATAAACCATGAAAGATTGAATAAAAGATGAATTAGAATAGTATTAAAAACAAAAGTAATTATCTCTGTAAGGAAAATAGCATGAGTTGCTGGTTTAATTTCCTTTTTTCTCTGAAAATCTTGGTGCAGTTTACTTCACACCACCACAAATCTTGCAAGACTACCATAAACTTGCTCTTGTTTCAAGACTCCATTTTTTCCTTTAATATATCCTGGAGTGACGAAAAAGGATAGGAGCAATATGCACCATCATACTTATGTTCTATAGTGCACTACCTTTACTAGTTACTTTATGGTGCCAGGACTTATATTTGGAAAAGGTAAACCGTAAGTGCCCATTACTTGACTAATTTTTCTCTATGTAACTTACAACACTGCACTTACACTATTAATACAGCGTATCTCACTCCTATATACATCAGCAATACCATTTTGTAAGAAAGCTCAATTGGTCCACTTTTATGCACATTTGCACTAAGTCTCTTTTGCTCTTAAAAAGTTACATTTTTCAGTACAAATATTTGAATATGTATTGAATTTAAAAGAACACCTAACATTGAACCAAACTTCTGCATAACTCAGGAGCTTCTCGTGAACACACTATCATTTACATCCTCCCATCTCTCTTTCCCTATCCATGAAATAGAATACTGGCCAAGATTTTAAAGTTCAATACAATTTGAAAAATTCAAAGCTCAAACCATGAATTTTCAGTCTTCTCTACCTATCCTCTACAGGTGAGCTACAAAATGTAAATCCTGACATGATTAAGCGCCTGAAATTACAAGTACCTTGGTCCTGAATTCGAATTTCGGCTAGGGTGAGTTACCTATATAAGGTTTTTTCCAGGGGTTTCCCTTATCCTTCACGACGAATGTCGGGTAACTCTAAGCTCCATGGACCCTGGACTCACTTGAGCATCATTTCACCCACTTAACGTTGGGGTGGACGTAAATAAAAAAAGCACTGCAAGTCACCTTTTAGGTACTATATTTTAGTACAACCAAGTTAAATGATTTGCAGTATCTCAGTGACAGAGTATTAGCAACGACAGCCGAAGATTCATAGTATGAGCCCTGATCATGGCAGTAAATTTTTCAAACTTGCTATATGAATCTGTTCAGTTCATCTTCAAATGCTGTAGTTAATAGACCACTCTCCATAAGGAATGGCAATGCATATTGCAAGCTAAAACATTCCAGCCATTTTAGGTTCTAATGTTTGGACTTGATCAGAAATCACAAATCATTAGCAAAAGGAAACAAAATGACTAGTAATTTAAATATCTATGGAATAGAAGTGGTTCCTAGGTTCCATTTCACAGGAGTTCAAAGCTCATTTGAAAATGTTTGAAGATTACTCTTTTATTCATTGAAGGTCTTGTGGAATGAGATTCTGTAAAACAGAAGGCATTTTAATCTCAGAAACTATTTGTAGTTGGTTTATTAATACTCATCACTTACTTGTTTATATTAATGAGAGACTAGTTTCAAAGGCATTCGCCTCCATTTTCAATCTCTTTCCAACTGGAATCTGTTGTTGTCTGCTCTCTCTCTCTCTGGTGGTGAAATTATCTACTGGTGGGATTTCAAAGTTCAATACGCGATCCTTATTTTTCCACATGAATATGTTCTCCCATGTTGTCAATTTATTTTGGTTTATCACTCCTTTTAATAATTTTGGATTTGGATCAATGTCATGGTTTTCATTCCAAAAATGAAATGCTACTGCTAACTTATCTTCTTATTTCAATCTGATGTTTCTAAAGTGCTCTTTGACTCTGGTTTTTAGATTTCTTTTAGTTTGACCTATGTAGCATTTTTCACAATTCTTACAACTTATCTGGTATATTCCGGATCTGACAAAAGACGGCTAATTTAGAAAATAAACTTAAAAATTTATGCCAGAAAGTAAGCACTTTTGAAAAGAAAAAACAAAAAGACAAACATAACCTAAAAGATCATCCAAACAATGTTGTTAACCTATCAAACCAAATTTTCACAAAACCAGAACTGGATATGCTAAATCTAGGTTTAAAAACTTGTGTAGAATATTCCAACCAAATTGAAGAGTATATTGCTGACATCCAAATTGCTACACAAACACTTAAGAAACCAGTTATTTATACTAAAGCAGACAAGGGAAATAAACTAGTAATTTTGGAAAAAGAAGATTACACGAAGAGGATGGGAGATTTGTTGGAAGACAATAATTACCAAAAAGTAGAAATTAACCCATTAAAGTACTGCATTGAAACCACAAATAAAACTCTAAAAGAAAGCAAAATAATCAACAAAAAATAATTCCACAAAATTAAAGTAGATAATCCAACATTACCAAGAGTATATGGTCTGCCAAAAATTCATAAAACAGGGAAAGGTATGCGACCTATCACTAGTAGTATAAATGCCCCCACATATAATTTGGCCAAAGGGTTGCTAAATAAATTTAATAGTTTCCCAAAATTAGAAAGTGCAACTTTAAAAAAACTCTTTAGATTTAGTGGAAAAATCAAAGATATAAATTTGGATAAAAATGACAGACTGGTTTCATTTGATCTCACATCTTTATTTCCAAGCATACCAACAGAAAAATTACAGACTGTATTAAAAAAGTGGCTAACTAAAATAGAAATGGAAGCAATAGAAGCAGAAGAATACATTTCTCTAACAAAAATAAGCATTGAAAAACTTTGTGGAAACGTAGAGTCAGACTGAAAAATTGAATGCCATAGCCGGGATTTGAACCACTTACATGTAGTAAGTCGCCATTAAGGTAGTTGTCTCATGTGTTTATGAGAACTCCTAAGTGGTTTACCGGGAAAATACGAGTCAGTTGGAGAATTTAATGTCATATCGGCACGTTGGCCATAGTAGCACAATGGTAGTGCGGCTGGACGGAAACCAGAAGATCCGTGGTTCAAATCCCGGCTATGGCATTCAATTTTTCAGTCTGACTCTACGTTTCCACAATTTAGCCTACACACGGCCAGTGTGAAAGAATAATTAATTTCCATTAATTAACCTAATAGTGGTTAACTATAAAGCCCGGGCCTTAAAGTACTTACATGTAGTAAGTCGCCATTAAGGTAGTTGTCTCATGTGTTTATGAGAACTCCTAAGTGGTTTACCGGGAAAATACGAGTCAGTTGGAGAATTTAATGTCATATCGGCACGTTGGCCATAGTAGCACAATGGTAGTGCGGCTGGACGGAAACCAGAAGATCCGTGGTTCAAGTACCGGCTATGGCATTCAATTTTTCAGTCTGACTCTACGTTTCCACAATTTAGCCTACACACGGCCAGTGTGAAAGAATAATTAATTTCCATTAATTAACCTAATAGTGGTTAACTATAAAGCCCGGGCCTTAAAGTACTTACATGTAGTAAGTCGCCATTAAGGTAGTTGTCTCATGTGTTTATGAGAACTCCTAAGTGGTTTACCGGGAAAATACGAGTCAGTTGGAGAATTTAATGTCATATCGGCACGTTGGCCATAGTAGCACAATGGTAGTGCGGCTGGACAGAAACCAGAAGATCCGTGGTTCAAATCCCGGCTATGGCATTCAATTTTTCAGTCTGACTCTACGTTTCCACAATTTAGCCTACACACGGCCAGTGTGAAAGAATAATTAATTTCCATTAATTAACCTAATAGTGGTTAACTATAAAGCCCGGGCCTTAAAGTACTTACATGTAGTAAGTCGCCATTAAGGTAGTTGTCTCATGTGTTTATGAGAATTCCTAAGTGGTTTACCGGGAAAATACGAGTCAGTTGGAGAATTTAATGTCATATCGGCACGTTGGCCATAGTAGCACAATGGTAGTGCGGCTGGACGGAAACCAGAAGATCCGTGGTTCAAATCCCGGCTATGGCATTCAATTTTTCAGTCTGACTCTACGTTTCCACAATTTAGCCTACACACGGCCAGTGTGAAAGAATAATTAATTTCCATTAATTAACCTAATAATTGAAAAACTTCTTCAGCTTTAATGGAAAACACTACAAGCAGAAATCAGGGTTATCACTTTCACCTTTTTTGGCTAACTTATTTAAGAGTGCATTTGGAACACGAATTAAAAAGTCCTTCCCATTGATCTTCAAAGTTTGGTATAGATATGTTGACGACATCTTTGCAATTGTACCGAATAAACATTTAGAAGATGCATTAAAATTACTCAATCTGCAAGAAAGGACTATAAAATTCACTATAGAAAAGGAAATCAATGGACAACTTTCTTTCTTGGATCTAAATATCATCAGGAATGACTCAAAAATAAAATTTGGTATTTACAGGAAACCAACACATTCAGAAAATTACATAAAAAATAATAGCCACAACCCAATTACACATAAACATGCAATAATAAACAGCCTTACACACAGACTAGTCAACATACCCATGGAAAAAAAAAGAATATTTCAAAGAACAAAAAGCAATACTACACATAGCAGAAGAAAATGGATACAACAAAAGTTTGGTGTTGAAGAAAATTAGGAAAGCTAAACTAAAGAAAACCATTAAGGAAGCAACCACATTTACAAAAGAAAAAGAAAGCAACAGCATATTCAGTTCATTCACATATCACCCAAAAACATTAAATAAACTTAAAAAGATCTTCAAGGAACAAAATATCACCTTGGCACCTACTAATAGACACTCAATTTTAAAATAGCTACATTCAAAAACAAAAGATGAAATCCCATCAGTTAACAGATCCGGAATATACCAGATAAGTTGTAAGAATTGTGAAAAATGCTACATAGGTCAAACTAAAAGAAATCTAAAAACCAGAGTCAAAGAGCACTTTAGAAACATCAGATTGAAACAAGAAGATAAGTTAGCAGTAGCATTTCGTTTTTGGAATGGAAAGCATGACATTGATCCAAATCCAAAATTATTAAAAGGAGTGATAAACCAAAATAAATTGACAACATGGGAGAACATATTCATATGGAAAAATAAGGATCGCGAATTGAACTTTGAAATCCCACCAGTAGATAATTTGACAAAGAAGTTCATAGTTCCACCACCAGAGAGAGAGCAGACAACAACAGATTCCAGTTGGAAAGATATTGAAAATGGAGGCGAATGCCTTTGAAACTAGTCTCTCATTAATATAAACAAGTGACAAGTATTAATAAACCAACTACAAATAGTTTCTGAGATTAATTTTGACGTCACTGTTACTAAATTCCTCCAAACACATATAACTAGAAGGCATTTTGTTGGCTCCATTAACTTCAAAATTATTATTACACTTGCAAGAATTGCTGCTAAATGGGAACATCTTTAAAACCCATTTGTTTTTAGAGTATGGAATACTAAATGCAGCAAACTGATAAGCCTGCTGCCTAAGATCACTTTCTGGTAGTGTCTGGTGTAATAATGCTTCTGTGAGGTGATGGCACTCAAATTCATTTTATTAACCCTTTCACAATGCTGTAAGTATCCTTTGATCTAAGTTGCGCTTTAAAATAATAAAGTGCATATCCCATTTCTTAATTCCCTTTCACCTAAAATAATGTACAGAGCAATCCATACAAACTGAACCATTTTAATAGGCAATAATCTCTCTTTGAAAGCTCGTAGAAATGTGAAAATTGTTTTAATGATCCAACTGGGCCAGGCAGAATTGGCAACAATGTCATCTGTTGACTATATGGTTGATTACGATGGAAATTATGAGCATTTTCATGACCTTGACAGTCTTTGGTTTGCACTGCACTTCCTTAGAGCCAATAGCTTCTACAGCGTGGATAAATTTTTAAATTGACATGTCCTATAACATGTACATGTTTTAATGGATGAATCAATAAATCAATCAAATCATTTGAGTGTTTCAACGCACCTATCACCTCTGAGGAGTTCACCGAACCAACGTCCATTAGTCGACAACAGCTGATGATGTTAGGAAGATTCTAATGAAACACGTTATAGGTAAATACTAGCAATAAGTGGAGCATTGAGTATTAGTTCAACTCAAAATTATATTAAAAATTATCTGTTTCCACACTTCAGCCTTTTTTTGCAGTGTCCATTAAATAATGGTATAATTAGTTCATATATAGGGACAAATTGGTTTTAATGTTACTTACATAAAATGATTCAATAAACATGTAATATTTAGACTTTGTATGTTTGATTAGTAGTTTTAAATTATTTCTCTTTCTCCATCCTTTAATTAGAATGCCCCCTTGGCAATTTTCATTTGCAGATTCTTTTCAAATATCACCATGTTGATTTGATATTTTCTGTAGTGAAGTCATCATCTATATTGTGTCTTGGGCTACTTTAATCCTTATGTAAGCATGTGGGCAGGAGAAGAGACACATAATTGACACAAGCTTCCTTGATGGTTTCAGGGAAGGTAATGGGTGTCAGTGCAAATGTGGGTGGTTTTCTGATCACTGTTTTGCGCAAGTTGGTTTTGGAGTTAAAAAAAAAAGTATGCATATACTTCAATTCTTATACAGGTAATAGCCCCACATTTTATCTTTATCCAACACATACCATGAAGACATGTTCTGTGCTCATGGATTTTGAATGGAATATTTACAACAGACATATTGATGTATTGCATTCACATGACCTTCTCTACTTATGTATAAACTTTTCTTCTTAGCTTATTCCTCTATCTACTTCATGTTATTTGAGTTAATTTAAAAAATTATCTTACTGCTAATTTTCTTGTAGGTACCTATTCAAATCTTCTAAAGTTGGTTGCTATTCGATTGCTCTTAAATTTTGTTCTTTCATGACCAGGAGATAAAGGAAAAAATGACAACTTCTTTTTAAAGAAGATATTGGCCAATTCTCATAAATAATGACTACCTCTGAAATGATTAAAAACAAATATAAACTTCATTTGTCCAAAAATATCTTAAACATATAGTATTTTAATAGAGTAATTAGACCTATTTTTGGAAAATCAAAGTTTTAAAACCATTTTGCCTGTAAATGGGGGATTTTCTTGAAAATATTCATGTGGCATCCTTCGAGGATGAGCTTAAGTACAACATTTTGTATTTAACAGACTTTTCGTTTTTCAGTTATGCTGTTCGCAAACACAGATTCACGCGCACACACAATCTTTATGAATTAATGCTTTTCTGGATTCAGGGAACCTCAAAATATGTATTTTCATTGAAATACCAGTACTGAACTTTTAGGTGGAATGTAATACTTTTACTATTTATTGAATGTAGTAGAGAACGTAAAAATAGATATATGTTAGAACACAGGCAAAATTATATTCTGATACTAATATTACTATTCAATAAAATGCAGCCTAACTTATGTTTCTAAAGGACAACTTGCAAACAGACATCTCTTTCACAATGACTAGCAGGTTTCGAGGTGAATGCTGATTAAGATGTTATTGTTTATAATGTAGAGTTGCTTCTGATACTCTTATATTTACAACTGCATTTCATGTACATCTCTCATGCATTCCTCACAAGCTCATTATAAGGAATTTAAAAGAGGTAAGTTTTTCATCATGGAAGAGACCAGTGCTTCAGCCATAATAAAACACAACCAAGGCAAACCGTTAAAAAGTGGCAACAGGCAAATGATTGAGGATTGTTTTGCAGTGCTCTTGATTTGTCATTAAGTTAGCACTGCCATATAGTGCTAGTGTTACAAAACTTAAGCGCACACATGTGGCATCTCCTGCATTGTAGTTGAGTTGACACTGTCATGTTACAACAGCTGGCTCAGAAACATAGCAGGCATTTTCCAACATTTT
This sequence comes from Mantis religiosa, assembly GCA_030765055.1. Lineage (NCBI taxonomy): Eukaryota > Metazoa > Arthropoda > Insecta > Mantodea > Mantidae > Mantis > Mantis religiosa. The sequence continues at coordinate 286,262,054 of CM060948.1, read as the reverse complement.
GTGACGTGCAGCATATGACTGGAATGTTTGAAATAGTAACTCTGCAAAAACACTGTAGAACTGGACTTTTAATTGTCCAAAGCAACATTGAGTAAGCCCTTCTGCTTTTAACAAGCTGTTGAAACTCTTGCATTTTTTCTTCTACTGGATGGTAAGAGTTTATCAACCAAGGTTCTAAGCTATAGCCTTCATTTCCCAAAAGCACATTTTGCATTTCACGTAACACTGCATGAGCCTTCCATATTCTGGAGTCATGAACTGAACCAAGTCATTTTGCTACCATACTAGTGTAGCCTTTTCTGTTGGTGTATTCGTCTCCATGGTTTGTAGGTTTAGTAATACGCACATGTATACATCAGTAACAGATGGAAACCTACACTTTTCCAGCCATTCAGCTTTTGCAGCTGCAATAACCTGAGGTATCAGTGGAAAATAAATCCAAGCATTATATTTTTGATGATTACCCACCAGACCAAAATGCTGGATTCTGGATTAGACATACCTATCGATTTTTAAAATTAATGTAAGAGCTCCAACTCACATTTCATGCATTTCCACAAGAAATAGAGAAGCACAAACGTTTTATTTCTGAACCTATAAAACATTAAAATTTTCACTAAAAACACCTTTGTGCTTTAACATTTATTGCGTCACACAAAAACTGCCACTTGAGCTGTGACGATCTGAGCAAGCTGAGTCTGACATTGACCAACCTTCTGATTTTCAAGCACATCCTTCGCAATGAAAGAATTTCCTACACTTTATTCACATGGTTATCTCAATCCTGAGATAATGTGAGCTTTTATTTCCTCTAACCTCACTCTGAGCAGAAGCTGTTGCTCAAATTTTACTCATAAATGTTATGCTTTCTAAATGAAGTACAAGGATGTGCTCTACTTTATTCCTACAGCCCATTGGGAAGTAGGAAGGAGAATGATTTCATTAGGAACTCTTGAGCATTAAATACATACACATATACCTAAAAGTTTCCATTTAAACACCAGAAAAGATAACTAAGACAAATTTCACACCAGATAAAATAATAACGATTTTTGGGCAACTTTGTCAGGTCTTTTATCCTAGCCATTTGCTACTTTTCCCATTATTAACACACACCGTACACACCATATTTTCAATTCTAGAAGGGGCAAGCTCTATTACACATATAAGGTAATATTGCACTACTGTTATTCACTAGTGCTGTATTAGTGGACATACTGCAAACATAAGCAGGTTTTAACCTGATACATATTCATCTAAAAATATTAGTTTAAAGCACATTTCAAATCTTATGCACTCAAAATGCTGATTTGAAGGTACTACATGATAGATATATACTATTTTAATAATTTTAAACACATTGCTCAACTTTTGAAGTCTGCAGCCATTACTTTTAAAACAGCAACACATGAGTGCAGATTCCAGTTTTAATTTTATCTTAAAAATATATTTATCTATTTCTTTTTAAATTCTCTCATATTTCAATCCAAAGAAATTGTGATTTTTCTCTTTATGAAAAAGAAACAGGGACTGATTTTCTCACAGCACATGTTCTTAGATCTAGCACAACAGCAATCCAAAGAAGTGAGGGGAAGAAGTTCTAGAAATATCAAATATCCTTTCGCATTACTTGTTTCAATTCATAAAACACATCTGAATGGAAAGAAATCCATGCTTGGAATTATAATTTAATTCTAGACCTTTGTGGCTGTGCAGTAAACATATTCAAATACTCGCAAAAATATTTTTAGTTGGTTTATTGATACTTGTCACTTTTTTATATTATTGAGAGACTAGTTTCAAAGGCAAGCCTCCATTTTTCACTCTCTGTCCAACAGGCATTTTGAAAATGGAGGCGATTGCCTTTGAAACTAGTCTCTCATTAATATAAAAAAGTAACTGACGAGTATCAATAAATCAACTAAAAATAGTTTTTGCGATTAATTTTGACATCACTGTTACTAAATTTCTCCAAACACATATATTCAAACACCCTTAATGCTTTCTTCAGACATACTTCTATTTTGCTTAAGTTTTGTATACTTTATAAGCCTACCAATGCAAACAGCAAAATATTTTAGGTCATTTCTTCCAGGCAAGGGTATGCAATTGCAGCAGCTCATTTTAACATCTTGCAGTAAATACAAATCACCTAAAATTACTTCAAAATCTCATTTGTCATGTATAAAAATCTGATTACTTTTTATCATCTGTAATTATCATTCATGAACCAATGATACGTCTACCAATCTTGCACAAATGAATGACAATGGAGTATTATCTGTACAAATTAATCACACATGCAGCTGTATTCATGAATAATAAAATTTATAATTCCTGAAATAAAATCTAGTCTTTTGGCAATTTTTTGTTCTATTTTAATAGAAACAATATTTACAGAATAAAAAACTAAAAATGTATACACTATTTTACTTACTTTGTTATACATGTACATATTTAAGATTCATAATCACTGTTGATGCTTTTGTGTGAACCATTTACCTTTAAGTGGAAATATACGTTGGACATTTGTTTTGAAAATGTCCACACTTTTCTTTGCCAAAAGCATTAAATGGTAAATGCTCAACATGTTTTGAAGAAAACTTATGAAATTCTGCCAATTTTTAAAAGCTTTACACAGACACGTTGTTTACATTCTCTTTAAACGAGCCATGCTTGGAAAGAACATTTTTCGCCATTGAAACACTCATTTCCTTAAGCTTACAGAGAATTTGTAATTTTTTTATTTACAGTGTGTTCCAATTTGAACTTTGTGCTATCAGAAGTTACTACAAAAAGCATAGAATTCAAAGAAAGACTAATTTATTGAAAAAGAACAATATTGTACAGAAAATTTAGAAACATTAAATTCTATTCATACAAAGAAATGGTTTAAGTGCAAATACTTACCAATTAGTGGGTTGAGTAACCTGTCACTGGCTTCCAGACTGAGATGACAGGTTTCTGATTGTGTACATTATTTAATGTAATCTCTAATGACTAATTAGCAGAGCCTGGATAATTATATAATTATATTTATATGTTTCATTTCTCCTAACACTACACCTTAATCCAACCATTATCTAGAGAAAAGAAAAACATCCAATTAAAATAATAAAAATCAAATTAAAAACATACCACAAGAGGTTAAAGAAGACATCTTCAATAACATTTTCACCATGAAAGAGCTTAAAGAAGCAATTATAAGGATTGCAATGCTAAAAAAAGTCTGGGACTGATAAAATAATGAATTTATGAAAAATTTAGGAAGAAAAGCACTGAATGCTAAATTAAATCTCTTCAATTTAATTTGGAAAATTGATGTGCCAAATAATTGGAAAAAAGCTATCATTATACCTATATCAAAGCAAAACAAAGACCCAGCAGAAGTTGACAGCTACTGGCCAATTGGCCTCAAGCCTCTTAGCCAAAACTATGGAAAAAATAATATATGCAAAGCTGAAATGGTTTCTAGAAAAACAACTAATATCACCTGAACAGGCAGGATTCAGAAACTTTAATTCTACCACTCAACAAGTTGCAATGCCTAGCCAGGATATAAAGGATGCACTAGACAACTAAAAAACGTTAGTAGTATTCATAGATTTCAAAAATTCATGATTCAATTTGACATAAAAAGCTACTTTAGAAAATGACAAACCTTGGCATACAAGGTTCTATGTTTAGATGGTTTCAAAGCTTTCTCAATCAGAGATTTATATGTACCAGATATAATCAAAAATACTCAAAATTCAAACAAATACAGAAAGGTCTCCCACAAGGAACAGTCTTAAGCACAAACCTTTTCAACATCATGATCAATGATTTACGCTGAAAACTCTTTACAGAATTAAAACATTAACTGCAGATGACCTAGTAATATGGATCTCTGTGAGTAATAAAGATAAAAATAATCATAAAAGATCTGATATGGTGTGATGGAAGTTTCATGTCCATAAATCCAACAAAATCATATTAGGTGTTTACCTTATAACACAAAGATCCACAAATTCAAATTTTACTGAAAAACACACCCATACAAGAAACTAATGAAGCCATATACTTAGGATTTTATCTGCATAAGAACTGCAAAACCCATACCAAAAAGTTTTCTGAATCAGCACCAAAAAGATTGAAATTCTTGAAGAGACTTACCAGCTACAAAATGGGGTTGCTTAAGATCAACTCTAAACCAAACATATAAATAGGTATTCCATTGTTTAAGGACTATGATACAATGAAGCACAAAATTAATACAATTTTGAGTCGAACTAATACTCGTGCTCCATTTATTGCTAGTATTTACCTAGAACGCGTTTCGTTAGGATCTTCCTAACATCATCAGCTGTTGTCGACTAATGGATGCCGGTTCAGTGAACTCCTTGGAGGTGATAGGTGCGTCTCTGTCGGTATCTTGATGAACTTGAAATTTGGGTTGTCTTCAAAGGTAGTATCGAAATTAAACAATTTACTTTCATATTTCTTTATAAAGATTTTTTCCCACGTGGTTAATGTAGCTGGACCTTGGACACTTTTTAGTAAGTGAATTTCTCGTTCTATGCCATGATTTTCCTTCCAAAAATGGTACGCTACCGCCGATTTATCTATTTCTTTATTCCTGATGTTCCTAAAGTGCTCTTTAAGCCTAATGTTCACGTTCCCTTTTGTTTTTCCAATGTAGAATTTGTCACAGTCCTTGCAATTTATCCGGTACACTGCTGATTTTTTGCCTGTGGGTATCTCCTTTGTATTATGTGATTTCAAAAGGTGTTGTACACTAAATTTGTTCTGTGGGGCCAAAGTAATATTGTGTTCTTTGAAGACTTTTTGGAAAAGGTGTGTAGCTCTGGGATGATACGTAAATTTTCTGTATGAGGTTTCATTGCTAATTGGGGAGAGAGTAGTTACTTGTTTGCATCTTAGTTGTCTTTTACCAGCCTGTAAGTTAAACTGTTGATAACAGCATGCTTGTGTTGTCTTGGGTTATATCCATCTGATTTTATGAAATTTTCTGGTAAGTTTCAAATCTAAGAAAGGGATTTCATTGTTTGTCTCTTTTTCTATGGAGAATTTTATTGCAGGATTTTGTAAATTAAGTAGTTTTAATGCATCATCCACTTGTTTCTCATTTATTATTGCCCAAATGTCATCCACATATCTGTACCAATGCTTAAAAATTAGTGGAAATGCCTTTGTGAAGTGCGTTTCCAAAAAGCTCATGAAGAGGTCTGCCAAAAATGGGGACAATGGGTTGCCCATAGATAGTCCTGATTTTTGTTTGAATTTTTTTTTATTGAATATAAAAAAGGACTGTTCAATGCAAATATTGGTTAATTGAAGGTATTCCTCTATGACGTTTTGGTCTATTTGTAGGGACTGAAGCCATGTTTGCATGTACTCTGGAACACTTGGGAACAAGGAGATTACATCAAAGGATACCATTCGGTCGGTGGGAGAAAATTGTAGATTTTTAGTTTTGTTGATGAATTCCAACGAATTTTTAATACTAAGGCTTTTGAAATTTGGTAGCTCCTTAAATTTTTTGTTTAACCATTTGGATAGCTTTTAGCAGGGTGTGTTTATGTTGTTAATGATTGTGCGCATCTTATTTCCTGTTTTATGAATTTTGGGTAATCCATATATGTTAGCTACTGTAGGGTTGTCTGGTTTTAAACTTTGTTTAATTTCTTTTGGTATGATTGTTTTATCCTTCATTGTTTCATTTAACTGTTTTACACACATATTTAAAGGGTCAGACTTTATCTCCTGGAATTCATCACTTGCCAATAAATCTGTCATTCTAGAGTAGTCCTGTTTGTCCATGATGACCGTCTTATTTCCTTTGTCTGCTTTCGTATAAACAACATCCCTTTTTATTCAGAGATTTAAGTATTTTCACGTATGGTTTGGGTTTACCACTTTCCCTTTCTATTTTTTCTAAGATTTTTCCACATTCGCTTCTAATTGCTGATTTCTGCCCAGTATTTAGACCCTCGGTAGCTATTTCAATGTCAACTATATAATCTTCTATGTTATCGGAGAAATCTACGCACATTTTTAACCCTTTATTTAAGAACGCTGTTTCTGCATGTGTGAAAGTTTCATGAGAGAGATTAATTACCTCATTTTGATTGTTTGTTTGTAGGTTGACATTCCGTGTAGTTTGCTCTCTGCAAGATTAGACCCTGTATTTTTCTATTTTGTTTTCGTGCTTTTTGGTTTACGCGAGTGTTAATATGCGTAAAAGCACAGTTTTCTAAGTTGTCCCAAACGATGTTTCCTAATGTTTTGCACAATTTCAAATGTAATTCGTAGAGGTTCAAATCTAATTTTGATAATTTACTCTAGTGTTTTGAGATTTCTAATTGTATTATTTTCTTTTCAGCTGCCGTTTGCTGTTTTTTTTTTTTATTAGTTCGACTCAAAATTGTATTAATATAAATAGGTACCCAGAACAAATATGGCTTCATCCATCCGCCCGCCCGTCCGTCCATCATGGCTTCATCAGATGGGTCACTAATGAACAGAGCAGCAAAATTTTCTCATTTTACTTTTCTCTTGGGAAATATATATTGACTCGTATATTTCCTTGGTGAATTTAGTGTCATGACAGCAAGTTGGCCATGGTAGCTCAATAGGTTAGAGCGACTGGGCGGAAACCAGATCCGTGGTTCAAATCACGGCCGTGACATTTAATTTTTCATGTTGGCTATCAAAGACCTTAGCCTATATATGGCTAGTATGAAGAAATGATTAATTTCCATCAATTAACTAAAATTACAAGAAATCTAAACAAAAACATTGTTTCAATGGATTCCAACACATCATTGTGGTCTAGAAGGGAATGAGAAAGCTGATATGCTTGTGCAAAAAAGACACTTATCCAACAAAGAAAAATTATCACTAAATCAGTACAACTCTGCAGCAAATTGAAAATAAAAAGCCATATAGCTGATCAAAACAAAATCCAATGTGATATGAAGATATGGAAGACATTACTAGACCCAAATATACCGAACAATCCCTGATCAACTGCAGTTGCATTATTTCTTCTTGAAACTGTTCACAATTGCTTGGCGGCACATCTTCATAAAATAAAGCTATTAGACTTTCCAAACTGCATAGTATGCAGAAACACAAATTCAGTAATAGACAAGGAGCAAGTCATGTGCTGCCCCTATCTTCAGAAAATAGTTGGGACATCACTTCAGATTGCTGAATATTATTGGAAAGCCCAAAAGTGATTGACAAATGAAGAGCTCCAGAACATGTGAATACTACTGTTTTTTTTTTCTATTGATAATTTGTGACATGTTCAAATTTTATGTTAAAGAGAGCCTAAAAATAGAAACTATAAAGAACATATATAGAAGAATGTTCCGCTTATAGGTGTAATAAAAGAAACAGCTAGAACTTCAGAATTAATACATATCTACAGATGAAAACACTTCCTAAAAATAGTGAGAACTGGGAACATTTAATATCTTATGGTTCATAAATGTCAATATGGTATGGTAAATGTCCAACTGGATTCAACCTCAACTCATGTCATGAAGCATCTGTGGTGGAACATTAACATAGATGCTTCGTCATAAGTCTGCCAAATCACATGCTGTGTTCTGTAGACCTGATCATTAAATTTCTACAAGAGAAAAAAATCAGGTAGTATCAGATCTGATGTACAGGGACCCTCTTGTCTGAACTGTGCCCCATCGTGTTGGAAAATAGTTTGATAAGGGAGTTTCAGCATACAGCCTCAGCATATCCAAGTAGTGTTTGCAGTGACTGTCTTCTCAGCAATAAATAGGGTCACTCAATTCTGACACATGATCCCAGATCAAACATTCCACTTATGGAAATTCTGCTGGTGTTCAAACACAACACGTGTATCAATAATGGAAACTGACCTAATAGTGGTCTTGGAACTATAAAGCCTCGGCCTAAAGTACTTACATAATAAATTGTAGTGTTTAATGCCTGCTTTTTCTACATATGGCACCGGAGGCGGTGACCGATGATACATGAGATGAAGATGGAGCACTGGTGCAATGAGATGGCAGGGGAAACTTGGAGATCCCAGAGAAAGCCTGATTCAGTGCCGTATTGTCCACTACAAAACTCGCTTTGCAGTCACCTGGAACTGAATCCGGACCGCTTTGGTGAGAGCCAAGATGAAAGTACTTACAGCACAGTTGCCATTAAGGTAGTTGTCTCGTGTGTTTATGAGAACTAGTGGTTTACTGGTAAAAACACAAGACAATTGGAGAGTCTGTCATGCTGGCATGTTGGCCATGATATCTCAATGGTTAAGAGCAGCCAGACGGAGACCAGAAGATCTGTGGTTCAAATCCTGGATATAGCATTGAATTTTTCAGTCTGTTTTCCATACAACACGTGTGTTATAACTATTTACTTTTCCACGGACATGGAATGTTTACTAATCTGAGAAGCAGACAAGAGTTAGGAATGCAACATCAGCATCTACATTTTCCAACATTGTTTTCACAAAGCATTTTCATTCCCATTATTATTTGGTATAACATTCAGTGGTTACAGCTTGAGTGCATGGAAATGCAATCTATGCACTGTTGGTGGTGGTATGTTCAGCTGCACACTAGCTTTTTAATGGATTTCCATGGGCTCCTCAAACGTCTTGAAAATGTGCTTGGAATGTTTACCTAAATTTAACACCAAACTTCCTGTTTCTTTGAGCTTATCCTATTTCGTTGTTGATATGTATATCAGAATGGCATTCCTTAAACTGAAGTTGTACTGAGAATTAAACAGGTGCCGCACAAGAATTACAGACTTATGTTCTGCTACTGATAGCACAAAATATTTATTGCTATGGCGACTACATGCTGACTATCCTAAACTTATCAACAATGGATTAAAGCTTCCCAATTTCCTTTTTCAAATGGTAACAACCTTAACCCATTTGTATGCATGGTTTTGAAATTATCAAGGTTTCTTATTCTATGCTTGTAAGTGGAACAGTGTACTTAATATTTTGCTTATAAGTGCATATCACATATTTTACTCTTGATTACATATTTTTATTTCCATGCTTAGTTGTAATTTTATTTACGTTATGATATATCTGTATGATAGAAGAGTATATTGTTGTGCAAGACAGAAAAAAAAAAAAAAAAACCTATGTCTTCAATCTCACTGTCAGTTTATTCTGTTTACATCTAAGTCAATCACTTGATATGAACCATGTCCAAAGTTATGCTATCTCAACAATGCCTCAATTAGCTGGCACATGCAGATTGAACAGTAACTTTATCCTGAGTCGCTTCAGCATTTAAGTTATTTTTTTGTAGTTTACGCCCTCCAGCGTTAAGTCATATCGGACGATGAATGGAATGGGTGAAATGATGCTCAAATGACCCCAGGATCCATAGAGCTTAGAGTTAACCGACATTCGTCTTTCAGGATAAGGGAAAACCCCGGGAAAAACCTTATCCAGGTAACTCACCCTGACAGATTCGAACTCAGGACCTCTTGAACGTGAGGCAGACATGCGACCACCACGCTACCAAGGCGGCAGCATTTAAGTTAAATATTCTACTAAAAGATGCCAAAGGAGAAAACCTCAGTGTTAAGTTAAAGCATTACACAGAAGAATTTTATAATTTTTACACAGATGGAAAAGGTTTCCCCCTCCCCCTTGCCAGGTTTGTGAAGAATGTGCCTTGTTTTTGAGTCTTGTAACACTTATCCACATCATGTCATCAGAACCTTGCTTAGAAGACCACATCTTAAAATCAGTTATCATTGAACTTCAAGCTCAGAAATTTCAGTTAGTGACTTGTGTTGATATCCCTATATGAAAATTAAAATATCCAGTGCTCTGCAATTTTCCTGAGACATACACAAATGAAACTGCTAGATGAACCTACAATCAGAAAAAACTATGTACCTGACATTTATGGAGACAATTCAATTTGTCTGCAAACTGGCGATGTTCTCTTTTAGGTCTCATGATGTAAGGGATGATGTACGGGAAGACATACTGGAAAAATGGTAGTGGATTATTGAAGAGTTAAGCCTGTGTTATCTTGTGAGGTTACAAAAATGCCATCACATAGCCAAACTATTTAATGAATCATAACAATATCTTCCTTCTAGTAATTGATGCAACACCATACATGTGTAAAGGTGCTACAGCTTTGCAAGTACTAAAATGTTACATCTCACTATCTTGTTTCATTCATAGCAGAACTAAACCAATCTAAAGTTTCTTATGCTGACACACCGATTTTGAATACAAAGAAAGTATTTTTAAAGGTTTACAACAGAGTAGAAACATTCAAAAGAAGTTTCTTGAAGTTCCAGTACCTTCTCAGCCAATTTTAATGAGGTGGGGAAGCTGGATAATTGCCGTTGGCTATACGCACTAAATCTTTGGAGAATTTTCAAACCTCTCCGACAGTCTTGCTGCTCTTCATTCTGTAATGACGTCTCTGGAAAGTCTGCAAGGGTCAGTGACAGCTGCAGCGAAGGATAAGCTTTCATTCAGTTTGCAGGAAAACCAAGAATGAGACAATCAGTGCTATTAACAGTGCTAAACGAGCAATGAGCACTACCAATTTCTTTGGAATTGAGTACAGCCCAGAAGATTTGTGTAAATTTAAATAGGCACCCATTAATTCCTGTAAAGCTTAATGATCGCTTAGTACAAAGCTATCTTACGTGATAACAGGAGCAGTTTTATGTTTCAGAATTTGACGCATATGTTTCCTTATTGTACTGGGGCCCATAATTTGAAACAAATAACAATACCACTAATTTCAATTGAGTTATTTACATATTATATATACTTTGTTCTAGTAGTAGAGCTATATTAATGTGTTGAGACATTTTCTATTTTTCGTGATTAAAATAAATTTCAAGAAAACAGAAATACTGATATTATGGATTTACATATTTCTGATATTTTAATAATTTTGTTACATATTTTACTGATTTTAAGTATATAACTGTCCAGACCCTACTAATTACATAAAACTGCTTAATCACTGTGCTCTTAAAGCTTTAGAATTTTCAAAAAATGCTTTTCTCTCATGTTTTATTTATGTGTCACAAAGCAAGATTTATAGGTAGTACGTGTGTGTGTGTGTGTGTGTAAAAAATTAGTATAATTATATATGAAACATCAAAACTCTACATAAATAGTGTAATGAACAGGATACTGTCTTAATGATAGGTGCATTAAATACACTTCCTATGAATTGTTGCACAGTGGCCTACAGTAACAATTTTAATAGAAGTTATGTAATAAAAGTTGGATACATATACAGGACACAGTACATGGTGAGCATTTATCTTAATTATAACTTGTATCGTATATTATTCATACACAACGAAAATACAGGACAAACAAGGTACCATATGAAAAAGTTACGTTAACATTCATTGACTACAGTTTTATTATTACGACTTTATCTCTGCAATGAAACTACTTCAATGTTTTTTACAATGCTCACTTTATTTTGTTCAGGATGTTTATTTAAATTTGACATTGTTGGTAATTTCAGAAAAAAGATGAATTAGTTCTTACATTTTAAAGCGCCAAGCTTTTAAAATAAAAAAAGCTAACATTAAATATGCTATTACTTTGCTTTAAGTGTCTGATACATTACTTCTCTTGTATAAATTGTTCTTGTTTAGTAATAGCTGCTACCCCCATAGAAATTAGCTCATCACCTATTGTTGCCTGCCATTTTTGCATATTATATAAATGCACTTTCATAAAATATACATACAGTTTTACACATACTTTTGCAATTTTTAAATAGCATTTCTTTTAACTCAATTTCTACCATTTAAATCCTGAAAGATCAATTATCATTAATTTGTTGGGGATAAGGTACTATATCGCCTATACAACAGAATAAGACAAACTTTCATAATGTTCAGTTCCTTTCATTCACCATTTGAGAGAGTGATGTCAAAATACAAAATCTGATATCTTAATGCATTTTAAATAATTGCAGCAGGAAATTACTTTTAAGACACATTATTGCAGGCTTTTATAGCCAATTTCTTAACCTATGAACACAGCACATATGTTATAAAAAAAAAAGTAAAATAAGGATAAACACAGCAATGGCTATAAACTACAATCATGGAGACAACATATAGGATTTGTATAACACTTGGAATAATACAAGACAAAAGTGCTCAATATCCAATTTATTAAGTAATTTGTCACCTCAATTGAAAACAATTTAAAACTGAGTTAGCATTACTTCATGTAACATGAGAACAGAATGCTAGAAAAGGTCACAGTTATAACTACAACATGATGAATGTAAGGTTTATGGAATCAGCACCTTAAAACTGCTACTTCTATTTATTACTTATTCTAAATGACTTGCTGCATTAGCCTTCTATTTCAGCACATAATGCTGACTATATTAATAGCTTTATGAAATATAAAACATTAATTACAAATTACACTTGTGTGTTTGAGTTCAGTGTGAATACAAAACCCACACTTCACATGTTGTTTCTCTTATTTGAATATTACAAGGTAAGATTCACGGGAGGGATGGGGGGGAAGGGATTCAATAAAACCAATAATATATATATATTCAAACTAGACAATAAACTGCACTAAAAAAAAAATGCTAAAAAATGAAATTCCTCAATATGTAATGTTGGCCTATTGCTAACAAATCCACAAAATAATTTACCATGTACTCTTTTGTTTTCTATCAAAGAAATGGTTTGCCATATACACAGCTACTGTCCGTTTCCAACCAGAGTTACCTCTGTATAAAGAAAAGAATTGTGCTTCTGCCTGTCATGATCTAAGCATACACTCTTATACAGACTAAATAGTTCCTTAATCGGTAATATTGGCAATAGAGGCTTAGGGACTGTGAAATTGTGTTAATCCAACTTTACATGAAGAAATACACTACATTCCCATAGTGGATAAGAGGTTGGCAATTATGAATCAGAGCAGAAGACAGGTAATGGAATAGAAGTGTGATCTAAAAGGAGAGTAATATTATAAAAAACAAATGGAAGTGAAACTGAAATGAAATTATGGAGAAAATACAAATAAAGGAGAAAAGGGAGTGTAACATTTGCAGAAAGTGCTACTTCTTCCTCATTCCATTTAAAAGTTAACCCTTTCACTGCTAATGTGTAAAACTGTTACAGACTTTCAGTCCCCATGTGCTAATAACGTGTACATGCATTATGTGCATTGCACTAAGAAATGAATGTATCCTAATGAATGAATGTATCCAAATGAATTAATGAATGTATCCTAATCAAGCATTTCCGAAGGCAATTTTGCAGTATAGTATGTTCCTGCCATATATTGCAGTATGAATGAAATCTCTCAGTATTTTAGTTGTCTTGTACTGCTCTCTAGGGCAAAATACTTTAAGGTCTGCACCAGCAATCTGGTGTTGTGCTACGAGAGCTGCATGCCTGTCATGTGATGCCAGGGATTCCAGAAACTTAAGGGCATATGTAAAATGGCTTGGTCAAGTGGTGCCCCAGATGGGCTTTGAGTGATGAATCATTAGAGGTTTTTAATCCATTGCCATTTGAGTTTTCGGACTCATATGGTACTGAAAATGATCAAGATTATGCCAAAGCAGTTTTTGGTGTTAGTATTGATAGTAGTGGCAGTGAAATGGAAGTGATAACCAGCTTGGTGCTCTGCAGACAAAGAAACAGCACACTCACCTTTTGTTCCGGTGACACAGTGGAGACTTCAGCCCACAACTGCACTGATTCAGGCATTAAAATTCAGGTACTTTGGCAAACAAATGATGATTGCACCATACTAGAAATTTTTCAATTATTTTTTCTGCTTCACATTATGCAGAACATAGCAGATGAAACTAATAAATATTACATATTTTTGTATCAGAAGCTACAGCCTTCCCAAAGTTCTCGTTCACAAGACTGGAGTAATACAACCCCAGAGGAACTGTATGTATTTTCTGGAACCACTATGCTAATGACCAGAGTAAAAAAGAATGCAATAAATGAGTACTGGTCCAAAGATCCCCTTATTGCCACATATCAATTTTCTGACTATATTTCCGGGGAAATATATTTCCTTTTACTTTTAGGACTATTACATTTTAACAATAATGAAACCCAGGTACAAAGGGAAAGACTCCATAAATTGAAGCAGATTGTTAATCACCTTAGAAAAGCCTTCAGAGAGGTCAATTATCCTTTCCAAAACCTTTGCATAAATGAAAGTCTTATGCTTTTCAAGGACTGACTGCAATTTCTGCAATATATTCCATCTAAGAGGCATAGGTTTATCATAAAATTGTTTTTATTATGCAATTGCGAAACACGATACATTCTGTATTTCACTGTGTAGACAGGGGCAAACAAATATTCTTCCAGGACGTGAATTTGATATTTCAGGAGCAGTAGTACAAACACTGATGGAAGGATACTTACACAAAGGGTAGATAATTGGTATTCCATTCCTCTATTGTACAATTGGCTACATCAAAATGAAATCAATGCTTGTGGTACAGTAAGAAAAAACAGAAAAGAAATACCAAAAATGAATGAGAAATTGCTAAAGGGGCAAACACAACCTCGACACAGAACATGCTAGTTCTTAGATGGGTGGACAGACATGAGGCTTGCATGTTGACAACACTACATACAGATGCTAAACCTTCAGGATAAGTTGATCGCAAAACATTATCACAGATAATAAAGCCCGAGCGTGTCATTGACTATAATAAAAATTGAAGATGCAGTGGGAAACCAGAAAACCTGAAGAAAACCTGCTCCAGCGCCATGTTGCCAAATCTCACTTTGCAGTCGCCTTGGTCAAAGCCAGCGGTCTAACCACTCAGCCATTGCATGGCCTCGCCGTAGATAGGTCTAATATGATTAGCTCTCTTGAATGTGTCATTAAGGCTTTGAAGTAGTACAGGAAGTTTATCATCTCTTAGACATAACTTTGTCGAATTCTCAGGAAATACACAAAACTAAAACAGGAAGTAACATTACTCCAACAGCAGATTTTCAACTCTCTCTTATTTGGAAAATTTTTGAACAGTATCATACCCTCAAAACAACCAAAGGAGGATGACAAATATCTGGTGATGAGCCTCTTAGACTTATGGAAAGGCACTTTCCTTCACCTGTCCTACCAGTTCCAAAAAAAGGCAAAGCCTGCTAGGATGTGTCATATATAACACCGGCTTTGGACCATCCCCAAAAAAAGCCAGGGTACCAAGATTATGTGTGCCAAATACAACATGGACTTGTGTTAAATTAATTGGGAGTCGATTAATAACACAAAACAACACTCAGTTGTTGAGTGTTGTTTTGTGTTATTAATCGACTCCCAATTAATTTAATTTATACAACAACACTGTTTTCAACACTTCCATGAAAGGATTTATGGACTTGTGTGTTCACCTGTTTCAAAACGTACTACACAAAAAAGAAATATTGATATTCTTTTTGGGAGGATGTAGTTTCATTCATGCATTATATGTCATATGTATAGTGAAGTTATAGTAGTTAAAAAAATCCTGTAAATTGTTTTGGTCACCTCTGACTTGTAAACAGAAAGAACCAATTTAAATGTATTTTATTTGGTATATTAATTTAAATTAAAATTAGTAAAAGTGCTAACTTTTTCAAAAATAACAATGTGCATAAGTGGCCACTGGACAACCCTTAGTCAGGTGTACTGCGGGTGGTATTATCTTGCTTTTTAAACATTTAATTAATTTCTGGGTCATCTACAATTAGCTACATGGACTTTGGTGAGTGTTTTAGAACATTTTCTTTAATTTTCAGTAATGTACAGTACAGTAATGTATATTTAAAAAGAATTTAATATTGCAAAAGTAACTTAGCAAGGAGGGATTAACAGACTGAAATAAGTGTAGCAGTGAAAGGATTAATTAGTAATGGAAATCTGCATTGAAATTATGTGATAACCAGCAATTATTTCCAATAAATTCTGTTGTTTAAAGCATTTCATTTGTCAAACACCTGACACATGTAATTTATAGAACTTCATACTTGTTTCATGAACTTATTTTAGTAGTTTTATTTCCATTTTAAGATTATTTACCCACTGAATAATTGCGCAAGCTTAGGTTTTCGTAGTTATTTTAGGTTATGGGTTTATTTATGCCTCTGTAACATATCTTGCATCTGAGCCATAAACAAGAGATATTGGGGTAGAAAGATACAGAAGAGTACATTTTATTATCATTATAAGAAATCATTGCTAAAGCTAATGGATGTATACTGTTAAGGTATCACAAAATATTATTTTGTTAATGCTGTCTGCTATTGAGCTAACATTAACAGTATCTTGCTTCCGAATTACCAACTGTATGCACTTTTGCCATTGTGTTGCATATATGAAAAATACACAATGAATTTCCTAAGGTGGATTATAAGCAAACACTCATTCACAATACGCTAGCACACATATGCTAAGCTTACATCAAATTCTATGATTTAGTCAGTATATGAGTTCTAATGAGAGAGGAAGGTGCCTGTCAAACACAAGTGGAAAATGTGGCAGAAAACGAATGATACTTAATGTGAATAAAAGTAAAAAAAAAAAACTATTTAATTATTAATTTTTAGATGAGTCGTATTTATTACACATCTGCTACACTTTCGTACCTTCGTATTTTAACAACTGCAGAACAAAAAACTATCAAACCGGACAACCCTACCCTTGCAAGACTATATGGTTTGCCTAAAATATACAAACCCAACATACCCATGAGACCCATTGTAAATAATATAAACACTCCTACTTACCTTCTGGCAAAATGGCTGTCCAAAAAATTTCAGTCCTTTCCACAATTCCATACTCTGAGCATAAAAAACTCTTTAGACCTGGTAGAAAAAATTCAAAATCTTAAACTAAAACCTCATGACACTTTAGTATCCTTTGATGTCTGCTCCCTCTTCCCTAGCATTCCATTAGACAAACTTTTGATTCAACTGAAAAAATGGCTAAACTCTATAAACCTAGATGCCAATGCAATAGAAGAATATTTGGCAATGACTGAAATATGTATACATCAAAATTATTTTGTCTTCGATGGAAAATATTATAAACAAATTTCAGGACTAGCTATGGGAAATCACCATTTTTGGCCAATCTATACATGAGCTTTTTTGAAACACATATAACTAAAGCCTTCCCTTATATTTTTAAAACATGGTACAGATAGGTAGACGACATCTTTGCAATAGTGCCCTACAAACAAATAGATGATGCTTTGAAACTACTCAACCTGCAAGAACCCAGCATACAATTCATAGTGGAAACTGAAGAGGACTGTACTCTACCTTTTTTGGAGCTTAAAATCACAAAAAGCAATGAAAAACTAGAATTTGGTATCCATAGAAAAGCAACACACACAGATAATTACATCAAAGCAAATTGTTTCAACCCAATTCCACACAAACATGCCACCATCAACAGTCTCACACACAGATTAGTAAATCTACCCCTCAGCCAGCAAGAATATCAAAACGAATACCATCAAATCTTAAAAACTGCAATTAAAACTGGATATGGAAAAAACCTTGTAGATAAAAAACTAAAATCATTGAAACTTCAAAAGAGATTAAAACAGATCACAGCTCTCACACCAATAAAACAAGAAATTAGATTTGCTAAATTTACTTACCACCCCTGGGCCACAAAAAAGTTCCAAAAAATATTCAAGAAATACAATATAACATTGGCACCAAAAAACAATTACAACATTAAAAACCTACTACGACGTGCTGCTATTCTCAACAAATAGACACCCACGCAGAACCTTCAACCCCATCTAACGTTACCTAATCCTCCTCCAGGATTGGTGCAAGCGTTGGCGATTGTCCATTAATACGGAGAAAAGCCTGCGATATTGTTCACCAAGCGCCGCTTTCCCGCCAATTTCCCCCAATTTACCTACTTCGGGCAAGGGATCAGGTGGGAGAATCCAATCAAGTACTTGGCAGTCAAGCTGGACAAGGGCCTAACTTTTCGGGAGCACTTCCAGGAGCAAGCTCATCGGTCGTGTGGTGCCGTGGCATCACTATACCCTGTGCTTCGGTCTGCGATGTCTGTCCCCCTAAAGTTGCGCCTCTTTATGGCTCTGGTCCTCCCTATCATGCTCTATGCGTGCGAAGTCTGGGGTATGGCCGCAGGCTCACATCTATTCTCTGTTTCATATAACCTTGCCCGGCTGAAATGTATCACTCCGCGTTCAACAACCCTCCCCCTCGCCCTAATTGGCTAATGCTTTCGCTTCATACGCCATAGGCGGTGCCTTCCTGTCACATTTAAACGTGCAGTAAATGTAATAATTGCCGGGAAGATAAATAAAATCATACAAATAAGGATATGAAGGCATGCAAAAATACAAGTTTATAATGAACTGAGCAAATTGAAACAGAATGACTGAGCAATGAAACTGAAAGAGTTTATAATGAAAGGCATTTGGCCTTTTCCACTGGGATTTTTTAAACCAGCACACATACCTTCCAAAAATGCTTGTCTTTCAGTCTTAAAAGTCGTGTCACACCATACTTTACTTTTCGTGTGTTCTTCGTGTATATTTAGCGATTTGTATCTCGGTGCAGTGTGGTTGTCCTTAAATAGCATCTTCGCCACACAGCAATATCGCCTCTGTCTTTTAGCACATTTTTCTTGCCTCTTTTCTCATTCACAAATCCCAGCTGTATAAGCAAACTGCTGAAATTTGGTAAATCTGCATCCTCATTTACAGCAGACGAAATGTTACTTATGTTAGGGAGTTCGTTTCTAAAGAAAAACTACACACATGACGCACAACACTTTTCACGTATTTTCTCCGAGCACGCACTTTTGTTTATTCCTGCTTTTGCCTGGAGTGGTAAGTTTTCCTGTTTCCTCAATTTCATGTCGCGATGTTCCTACGGATCTAACACTCACACCTGTAACTTCATAGCACAGCTGTTCGACTTCTCTCACTGACAAAGATGGATTCTTCTCTGTGAGTGCATTAAACACATGCAACACAATTCTTTTTTTGCCTGTTTGTAAATAATTATCCTTGCGATACTTAAACGAAAAACTGGCGGTAGACTCTGCCATTATACATATAATACATGCGCAATAAACGATCAATAAAATAATTTAGCTCCCGCACTCTCGAATGGCGATGCATGACTAATCCAGTTCAAAACAAGGTCAGTGATAAAAGTCATAAACAAATGTCACCACTACCGCTAAATCACGTGCTATCGTGCCATGTGCTTGAGAGCAAAGGAACCTCCTCTTCGTTTAAGAATTAACATGCATTTCAGATAAATAAACTCTGTTGCGTAGTATATTTAATTAAAACAGTTACGAAAATATAAATTTGACAATTCTCTTCGAACATATAATGATATATCACCATGTTAAATAACGAACTAACGAACTAATTTTTACCGCACGACAGTCATTACCACAACAGCAACCAATGAGAGGTGATTAGGTCACGTGACCGTTAAGAGATACTGGGCAAGCTTACGTGAAACAAGGTATAGTTCTGCTCCAACGTGCACAGAATAAATGTCTTCGGATTATTTATTCTGTTTGCACAAGGTTCCGCGTGAGATTACTTCACGAGGCTTCATCCCTCCGATATGTGGAGGATGAAATTAGGCGCCGGGCGACAAAATTCGAGGGTTTGCCCCAACATCAGAGCGCCCTCGTCAGATCCCTGGGGGATTATGTACCTCGTGAGCGTCGCTTAAAGCGATACCGGTTACCCCGCATGTCTTGCGGTCACTACCGGTAACCACATGATCTCCATTCCAGCCTAAATTAAATTTCAGCTAATCCAAAATTTTTATTCTGGAATATTCAAAATTATACATACCTTCTTCCTAGTTTATTAACTAACCCACCAGCGGTGCACGCTGTCCGTAGCACCCGGTTCATCATTCCCTGAGGAGCAACAAGCTACCTCCCTACACTAACCCCACTTAAAATACACCCGTCATTCTGCAACATCCACATTCCGCCACTACGTGGTTAAGCTCTTCGCAGAGCAGGTACACGATTTGACCACCCTTCGGGCTGTTCCAAACAGCCTGCCAGCATGGAGTTGAGTTGTTCTTTCATTCTAGTTTCCAAATTAAATTTGTTTTACCAACATAAACCCTATCACAATCAAATAAATAAAGTTAACTGATGGAAATTAATCATTCCTCCATACTAGCCGTGAATGGGCTAAGATTTTTGGATAGAGTCAACCTGAAAAATTCAATGCCATGCCTGGGATTTGAACCACGGATCTACTAGTTTCCATCCAGTCACTCTTAACCATTGAGCTACCATGGCCAACATAGTCATAACATTAAATTAGTTTGTTTTTCCGGTAAACTGATAATAAATGCAAGATTTTTTTATAATTATAAATGTTATTTTGTAGAAAAGGTTATCAAATTTTTAGGAAGTAAAGTTAATCTGTGTTTTCAACATTTTTTATACTTTTCTTACTAGCTCAAGAATAAGTAATTTTTTTAAAATTATAATCTTTCCTTAAAGCAGAAGTAGCTTAAACAGTTTTTTATATTTAAACTTTTCTATTTTCATGAATAAAATCTGCATTAATAAATATCATATGGAAACTAGAATAAAATATAATTTTAGAAATAAATATAAATAGATAAATAAATCAGCTGTAGCAGATCAATTTTGGTAACTTAATCATGAAATAAATTCAGGGATGCAAAGTTAATTCAAAGCAATTAACTGGACCCATAGATTTAATGGTTTGGCAAAAATATTTTATTAGAAAAATAGTGATCAGTAATGAATTTTGAAATACTGTCAACTGATTTTATCACCAAGTTTGTTTTACTTTAAGAGGATGGCAATAAAACAAAAAACAATGTCACCTATCAGCAGTGACAGTAACAACTGTAATAATTAACTCAGCTGAAGATGCAAATTACATACTTGGATAACTAGTTCCGTTATATATCAAAGACAAATGCAGTTTAGTCAGTATTATTATAGTTTATTGAATACTTAATATGTTTAACTCACTATTAGAAAAATATTTATTGCTTGCAGTGTTCACATTACAAAAATAAGAGCAGAGTTTATGGGCTTTTCAATGAAAAGTGTAACCAAAATGCACAGAGAATAAAAACAGACTATTTCCAAAGTAGCAGCTGAGTCATCATCGGTGATTTTGATTTGAGTGTTGCAACTTGGCTTGAGATTTATGACGAATGTGAATAAAATGTTCATTTCTGCATGCTTATAGCATCACTGTAACTTAAGGTTGCATTTTGAACCTGATTTTCATGCAAGGCAGCTTTTTGTGGATGAAACAATGCTCCATTTTAAGTGATATGCAGCATGCGCATGCGTGAGGAAGAGGCAGCTAGCTGTTACAGGTGGGGATTGCAATCTACTTCATGTGGATAATACAAAGTTTCTTTACAGTGAGAGGCATCCTGGTTTGGAATGGACAGCAGAATGAAAAAACTTACCTCAAAATAAAAAGTTTTGTATGGGCAGATTTGACAAAACACTAAACAGTAAATTTACACAAAAGCACCACATGACACTAGTTAAGAAAAACTTGCGATAACAACAAGCATCATGTGGTCAAATGAATCCGACAAATGCAAGATGTGTTATTTTGCCCAGCAACAACATTGTAACATACAAGATACAATATGCAGTGTGTCTAGTCATCATATAACAAAGTGCTATACTTTACAGTCTGAATGTGTATGTACATATAAAGTGAGCTGTTTAACTAAAAAGACATTTACAAATTCATTTTATTTGCCACTAATTTCATTATCCATTTCCATATGAAATAATACACTGCAATGCCTTGATACAAAGGCTTTTCACATTTCAAATCTACAAAGGTATATGAAAAAACTGGTTCCACTGTAAAACGATGCATCTTGCAAAAGTAGAAATACATAAAGTGAGCTTTTTAACTAAAAAGACATTTACAAATTTAGTTTTATTTGCCACTAATTTCGTTATCCATTTCCATATGAAATAATACACTGTAATGTAGGGCTGAAGCCTTGATACAAAGGCATGGTCACAAGTTAATTTTTCACATTTCATATCTACAAAGGTATATGAAAAAATTGGTTTCACTGTAAAACGATCTTGCAAAAGTAGAAACTGTGCATAAAGGGAGTGGTGCAAGTGACTGAGAACAGTTCTCCTTTCAGCAACACTCATCCCTTTACCCACAACTTCTACTTCATAATGCTCATAGCATTTACTCATGTATAGCACCTAAAATACACTGCATTCAGCAGTCAACCACCAACTGAGAATAGGGACAATGGAATCTCAAAACATGTTCTCTCAGTAATTTGAATAGGGGGGCAACAGGAGGGACAGTCAATTAACCAATTAGTTTCCTTACAAATTATTTTTAATGAGAAGAGCCCAAGATTCTCAACACCTAATTATGATGTAATGCTCTTTTAGCTTGATATGAAATGTGTTTGTAAATATTGACGACCTTTTACATTCTCTTTTACATAGCCTTACAAAATGGTATATTCTGGGCCATGGGTTTACATCCAGGCTTCATCCACACACACTACATCTTTCAACAACTGCCAAGAACATTATTAGGTAGTGAAAGTTTGCCTAAGTTACTTGCATAATTATTATTGTACTGGTCCATTTGGTTTTTCTCTATCATGGTTTCTCTGGACATTATTAAAGGAACAAATATTCATTTTTCTCATAGTACCTTTTACAGTTCTTCCCACTATATGAAGATGAAGCAATTCTAATTTCAATCTAAGGCAAATAATTTTAATGCTGGAAAAGCTATCATTAATTACCCTAGTTCAAAACAAATGTGTGTTATTCAGTTCCATCTACATAAAAGATACCAAAGGAATTGCAATATACACACTTACAGTTTGAGAAATAATGACTACTACAGAACAACACAAAGAGGTACACTGAATAATCAAGCAGTAGAAATGGTAGGGAGTTATTCAGTAAGTTACCAAAATAAAATAAAAAATATAAACCAAGCAGAAGAAAAGATGAAAACCATAAACAAATACTTAACTGTAAAGGCATTTTATAATGTAGAAGAATTTAAATATGGAATATGTAACAACAAGTAGAAGAAAAGATGAAAACCATAAAAAAGTACTTAACTGTAAAGACATTTTATAATGTAGAAGAATTTAAATATGGAATATGTAACAAGTAGAAGAAAAGATGAAAACCATAAAAGAATATGTAACAAGATTTTGTATATAATGTAAATAGTTTATATAGTTACATTTCCCTTGTGATTAAAAGCATGAAATTGAATTGAATGTACTTGATTCACACATTTTGCTGCTTTTAAACATAATTATCTACAAGAGGAAGATAAGGTCTCTCATTACCTGGAAAAGCTAACATTTTAATCTGTCTCTAACTACAACAATCCAGTTGTAAATATGGGAGTGGAAGCAGAAAGATACTGTGATTGGAATGCTCTTAGGCTGCCGTTTAGCAGTACCCGTCTTCCTAAACCCCCATCAGCAGCTTAAGAGTGTTCCATTACAGTAGCTATGCATTGATGCACACATGAAATATCAATTCTCCATTCCAGTTTGTTGCAGTGACAAGATCATCCACTTTCAATACCCAAAAATAAGTCTTGGCCTTGTCTTTCACTTTCTATTCTAATATTTTAGTAGTTATTTTTATAATGTTCTTACTATATACTGTCTGTCACATTTAAAATAAAACAGTTATACAATATAATCTATCTCAAAGAACAAATACAATCATTAAAAATTAAATTTAAAGCCATTCTTGATACAATCTTCTTTCCTACATGATGCATAGAATCCTCTTGCGTGATACCAAGATTATCATATTCCTTGTTCTTCAGAAGATGAGTGCTACTGTCAGCAAAGACGAACCAATGATGTAGTATACTTAAATTATTACTATTCATTTCACAGAGTCAGTCTTACTGTTATGTTGAACATTTTTCACCACAGCAATAAAAATTCTTGGTTTAACACAAACCACATCACAATGAGTTGGTGAATTAAAAAGAATGTATAGGAATTCAATTTTTTGCAGAATATAACTGCTTTTCTCTGCAACATTATACAATGTGGTTTTAATGACCATAAAGAAGCCACTGCATTAAGCAAAACTTGAAGACCTACATCAACTACTCTTAAGGATGTCACTAAATGCATAAACCTAATGCTGTTCTTAAAAAGAAAATTTCATTGAAATTATTACATACCATACCAACCGTTATGCAGAGAGATGAGAGAAAGGCAGAAAAGAAAAACACAGGAATAAATGCCTGTCACAAATATAACTAATTAAACTACACTTCCTTTCAAAAGACAGGCTAAGCATAGAGGATGGGAAGGGGAAAAGAAAAAGCTGCCCTTCTCTACTTCTCGAGCATTCTTAATGGCGAGAGCTGCGATGAGAAGACTCTCTTTCCTCTCGACGTTCCCTTTCCCTGTCTCTCTCACGTTCCCTCTCTGGATCACGTCGACTGCTCTCTCGTTCTCTGTCTCTTTCTCGCTCTCGTTCACGATACCTGTCATCATAATACCTGTAAAGCAGATAAAACTGGCTCGCTTATGAACTATTAAATATATAACTTCCATTTCTTATAAGAAACAGTCATTAAGCTCAGAATAAGGTGAGATTTCTCTCTCTGCAATTTGTAAGTAAATCAAAAGGCATAAAAAAGTAATACTAAAGAAAATAACAAATTGGACACATTACTACCAATTTAGCATGAGTAAGGCACAATTATAGGAATACTGCTGAGGCATTACAGTATTTGTTCAAGATTTTCATTGGCTGAACCACATAAACAATCTTACAGCAATGTATTTAATTTAAATTCTGAAACGTAGCTGTTCAGCAAAACATATTTCATACAAAATGGGGTTACATGTTATTTTCCCTTTTTGACATTGATCTGTTTAAAATTTCATCAAATACATGACTACACTAAGAAAATATTTAGAAACTCATACACACAACTATTTTAGATCCTGTATAACATACTAGTTTAACAAAATAAATTTCAATTTGTTTGTTGGCCATTTTAGTCATATTAATGACTTATAAAAGGCTACTTATGCCGGATTTCACCAACAGATGTTAAAATCGACATTAACAAATGTAACATAATTGTCACAGCGACTACTGTTAAATTACTTGCATTTCACCAACCTGCTTTCTGAAAATGTTAACAAACATGTGTTAACGCCAAGAAACTTTTAAATACTACAGCTATAGAGGCTATGGATGAGTCATTATTTTCTGAACGTACTGCGATGCGCTTTTGTTTTTATTTTCGTCTGCACATAATTGAAAAAAATGGTGGGTGAACATCGTAAACAAAAGCCGTGAGACAAATTTTTCATCGATGGAGAAAGAACTGTTAATTGAATTGGTGACGAAGCGTAAGGATATCGTGGAAAATAAACAGGACGGATGCGCTGAATGTAAAACAGAAAAATGTCATGTGGGAAAGCATTGGAAACAAATTTAACTCAAATGCATATGTCACCACTACAAGCACCAAACAACTTCGTCAGTATAACATAAATTTAAAACAAGGTGCGAAGGACAAGTGACTTGAACGTTTCAAGACGGGAGGTGGACAGTGTATCCACATAATTCAGTGAATTATAAAATTGCAACGTTATTAATACTTGAAGCAAAGGCCAGATCAGCATATTCCTTTCGATGCATATTCTAACTCAGTATTACGTAAATTTAAAACGAGGTGCGAAGATGGGAGGTGGACAACGTATTATCCACATAATTCAGTGAATTATAAAATCGCAAAGACATTAATACTTGAAGCAAAGGTGAGATTGGCATATTCCTTTCGATGCATGTTCTAACATAGGTATTACATAAATTTAAAACGAGGAGCGAAGAAGGACAAGTGACTTGAACGTTTCAAGATGGGAGGTGGACAGTGTTATCCATGTAATTTAGTGAATTATAAAATAGCAAAGTTATTAATACTTGAAGCAATGGCGAGATCGGCATATTCCTTTCGATGCATGTTCTAACCTTTCTTGTACTCCTGCAGTAACAATCATAGCAGCTTGTTTCGACAGTCTATACCTCTGTAGAACATTTTCTTCTGATAGCTCCTAAAAATAATTTTTCCTCACAGGCCGTACTCTATTATGAATGCCATTTAGACTGTCTTAAACATTGCAAATCGACATCAACAACTGTGTTCACGCCTACCTTCTTGACTATTTACAATTGTTAAGGACTTAACAGAAATATGGCTTGTTAGTTTAACAAGAAATTTAACACGAGTTTTAAGCTAACACTTGTTGGTGAAATGCAATTTTTGTTTTAACTATTGCTAAACTCGTGTTAAGTGTTAACATCTCTTGGTGAAACTGGGCATTAGAGTAACAACTTGCACTGTTGTCGTACCCTGTAGGACCATAGGAGAAACAAAGTTCATCATTCAACATATTTACTTTACACTGAATGTCATTAATATAATTTTGAGTTCAACTAGTACTCCATGCTCCATATATTGCTAGTGTTTACCTAGAACACATTTTGCTAAGACCTTCCTAACATCCTCAGCTAATGTTGACTAGCAATATGTGGAGCATGGAGTACTAATGGACTCAAAATTATATTAGTTTTGTGCTTCATTGTATCACAGTCCATACTCATTAGGAATGAATGTCATCAAAATGCTATTATTTAATAGAACACATATATATTCATCTTCTTTCTTGGTTTATTCTCCTTATTAGGAGGACTTACATCTGGGGTCAGATGTCTTAAAAGGAGCAGATAAGTTCTACAGCAGAAGATACAATAGCCAGGATGGATGATTTGTAGGGCTCGGAACTTGGTAAAATATTGTTTTTCTGCATCATCAAAGAGTGCAGAATGCAATATAAATTCAACTCTCTTAAAACTGAACCAATATTGACTTCATTTATTTTGCATCTTTTGGCATTATTATTATTAAATTATTATTATTTTTTGTTTTTAATGTCTATTGGTCATTTTTTTAGGAAATGCACTTTTTTACATTATTTATATGTAGTCATTGTTGAGACTGCTTATTGAATTCTGCTGCGTATAGTATTATGATCTCTTAGTGAGTCATTGGAT
Source organism: Mantis religiosa (assembly GCA_030765055.1). NCBI lineage: Eukaryota > Metazoa > Arthropoda > Insecta > Mantodea > Mantidae > Mantis > Mantis religiosa. The sequence goes on along the minus strand of CM060948.1, from coordinate 286,234,867 downwards.
AGCTGTGTAAGCGGTTATCATAGTAAATGATGCTGCTTCCCAGTGTTATGAAAAACAAGTTGCTCTCACATGAAAACATGTGCAGGGGATGCTTTTTCTGGAGGAGTCAGGGGGTACTATATCAGCTCATGATGATGAATGTATGGTACACTAAAGAAATTGTAGTTTGTTATATTGTGGTCATTTTTTAGCTGGCAGGTTTTGTCCATTACTTTAAAGGTTCATTGTGCAAGATGCTGTCGGGCATTATTGAATACCAGATTTTTTAAATACCCGACGTAAAAGTATAATGTTCCACATCTCCATACAAAGTATACTGAATAGAAATAGTTAAATATGAGTTTCGAATATATTAGTAAAATAAGACCTGAAGCTTTCCTGGCGACGAATATTCTCAATTTCTTCTAATCGTCTTTTCACCTAGCTTGTTGCCCGAGAAGAAATTGAGCATAATAATAGTAGCTACACAATAATTACTTATATAAATAGAAAATATAGCCCAATTTAAATCCAAAGTACATATTTTTTTAAAATTAAATTCACTTAAATGAAACAAAACCTAGTTTTTCTGTTATTCTAGACTTGGTCTATGGTCTAGGCCTGTAAACATGTGTTTATTGAGGGTTTGTCTATTTTAAACCACCTATTCCACAGTACCAGACTATTTCATATTAACCTCCATGTTACATTTTTCTAAATACTTTTATAACAAGATGACTGGCAGTTTTTTTATTATTATTATTTACAAGTGAAAGTTTATCACAATTATGGCAATTTTTATTTAAAAACCAGTTATTTTCAGAAATATAAATGGTATTCCATAATACCCTCCTCTCATCTAGTATCTACACTGAAAACAATCTGTGCTCATTTGCTCACATATTGTACTCAGCACTGCTGGTGCAGGAGTGAATGTTTAAGAGACCAATAAACCTTGTTGACATGTTGAAAGCAGAGCCATAATCTTTCTCAGATACCATTAGAGTTATGTCAGCACATTACTCACAAGACGTATTCCTTTGAGAGGAACACTTGTTATAACTGCATCCGCCATCCCGTCAACATAATACTTCTCACAAGTGAAGTCGTAAACATACCAAAAGTAAAGAAAAGTAGATAAAAAGTTTCTTGCGAAAATTAGTGACCGAGTTTGGCGACTGTTTTCTACAGATGGAAAAATACTGTTTTGCAAGTAGTGTGAAATCAAAGTGAGTGCATATAAGTGTTTTACTGTGCAGCAGCATACTGGGTGCAAAAAACACATTGCATGTACAAAGGAGAGTAAGACAACCCAGGTACTTCTTAGTTAAAGCATGGGAGAATCATTAAAAAAAAAAATATTTTTAAGAGAGATTCTTGTAGAGCATTGGTTTCTGCCAATATTCCACTAGCAAAAATGAGTGCTAAGTGAGCAGTGGAAGGAGGAGGACGTGTGACAGTAAGCTCCTGAGGTGTGAGAACAAAAGTGACTCAACCAGCAATGGGTGTAGGAATCACAGTATACAGAGCAAGAATTAGACTCTTCAGGCAAATATTAAAAAAAAAAAAAAAAAAAAAAAAAAAAAAAAAAAAAAAAAAAAAAAAAAAAAAAAAGGAATGGAATGGAAGGCAGTAAGATGGAGGGATTACTATTGATAATCATAATTCTAATGATGCTACTGATAGCTGGAATTGAGCAAAACCCGGGCCCAGAGGAAATACAGGGAATTCTAGCAGAACTGGTGGAGAAAATCAGCAAAATGGATGGTATGGAGCAAAGGATAACTAATAATCTGGATAAGATAGCGAAGGAAATTAAAGATGAAGTTGGTAGAGAAATTCAAAGGATTCGGGCAGACATGGAAGAAATGAGAATAAAAATAGAAAGAGCAGATGAGAGGAGAAGATTTAATTTGGTGTTTATAGGAGTGAAAGAAAGAAGAGGTTTTTGGCCAGTGCAAGAAATATCTCAAATATTGAAAGATAAATTAGAATTAGAGATACATGGATGGGAGATTATCGACGCCTATCGCATAGGAAGACAAAAAGGAAAAAGACCAATCATTGTTCAGTTTTCAACAATGCAATTAATTCATGAAATATTGGGCAGAGCAAAAATGCTGAAAGGAAGCGATATATTTATAAACAAAGACCTAACGCCAACGCAAAGAATCACAAAAAAAGAACCTAATCCGGCAAATGATGGAGGCGAGAGCTGCAGGGAAGAGAGCATATATATGAAACTTACAACTATGGATTGAAGGAATCAATGCTACTTCTATGGGCAAGAGAGACGTATGGCGCAACGGGACAATGCAAGAGGAAACAAATCAGCAAAAATTACACCATACTCAGGAAATTATCGCCAACACAACAACTTCGAGTTCACCAAGATCCGGACATGTGTGGGATGAAGAGCGGCAGGATAAAGCAGTAGCGACGTCAACAGAAGCCATGACGCCAGTAGTCACGTCAGATGATCCGTCATTGCAGGGAGAAGTGAAAGATAAAAGAAATGAGCCAGCAAGAGATGACAAAACAAGAGAGGTGACGTCAGCAAGACACGAGAGAGAAACGGCAGCATCAAAGAAAAAATGTGTATCACCGAGCAAGGAGAAGCTAGAAGCATCACGTGGTCTAGCGGGGAGAGGGAAACGAAGCTGGATACAGCCGATTGGTAGCAGTAAGGAGGAGAGGCAACCACCCAAGGTCGAAGGAGGGATGCAAGAGTGGCGGGAGGGGAAGATAACCAAATTGTAACATCGCCTCATGGCAGTATCCTGGTTCTAGATAAACAGGTGACGGATGGTGAAGGAATAAAGCTGAGAAGCAAGAAAACTCTTTAACAGTTTGCATGGTCCAGGGGGAGAACAGTAGCAAATAATAAGGAAGCTAAGGTTTTGGAATTGTGAAGGATTAAAAAATAAAATCAGCACAGGTTCCATACAGCATATATTAGTTAATTTGGATTACCTAGCAGTGGTAGAGACGTGGTTAAAAGATGAAGAAATCAAATTAATGAATTTTAATTATTTAGGAAGAAAAGGGGAAATGTATGCAAAGAGGGGGAGACCATCAGGAGGACTAGGGTTTTTTTTTTATCAAGAATAAATTGAGTAAAACAATAAAAGAAACATGGTCTAGCTGTAAGGAAGTGCTTTGGATTATAATGGAAGATAAAGTGATAGTGGATAGTATTATATGTATTGCAATAATATATAACCCTCCAGCTTCTTCACAGTTTCATAATCCAGAACTGTTTCATCTCCTCGATAAAGATATAGAGAAGTTAAGGGAAAAATATATGTACATTGAGATAAGAGATCTAAATATAAGAATTGGAGAAAGTGATATTAGTTCTATAGATTGGTGGGAGGATAGCAATATAAGTGGGAAAAATGTGAATATTAGGCATAGCAAGGATAAGACGATAGAAAGGGGTAGTGAAAAACTCAATTTCTGTGAGCAAAATGCTTTGGACATTCTTAATGGAAATTATGGTGAAGATGAGCTTGGTGAATTTACTTTTATAAATGCAAATGGTCATAGCGTAATAGACTATGTGTTGTGGTCGTGCAATATAAGTCATATGGTGAGTAATTTTAAAGTCGCTAATATAAGCACTAAAAGTGGGCATTTTCCATTAGTAGTAGACATAGGTATTAAAGCTCAGAGAGCAACCAATGAACAACTTGCAGGGACTAGTGCAATAAGAAGGGAATTAGTAAGATATAAATGGAAGGAAGAAGACAAAGCAAAATTTGAGTACACATTAGAATCAGATATAGGGAAAATATGTCAGCAGGGCATAATGCACAGTTTAAATCATTATGAAATTGAAAACACAATTAGTATTCTGAGTTTTATTATGACTTGGGCAGGAGAGGGGATGAAAATGACAAATAAAGGATACTCTAATACTAGTAATGGCTGGTTTGACGAGGAATGTAGGGTGATTAAAAACATAGTAAAGGAAAAATTGGTAAAGTGGAGGGAAACAGGAGATCCTTATTCTAAGAAAGAGTATTTGCAAAGTAAATACCACTACAGTGAACTACTGGAAAGTAAAAAATCCCAATGGAGACAAAAGAAAGCGGATAACCTAATCATTACTATTGCCGAAAATAATGTGAGTAAAATATGGAGGGGTATAAAGTCATTGTACAAAAAACATGTAATCAAACATAATATAAGTCAGGAAGAGTGGCTAAGTTACTTCTCAAATTTATATGCATTTGAAAAATCTAACAAGGGGAAGATAATCCCAGAAATAGAGAATAACTTTAGTGAGATATTAGATAGGGATATAACAGGAGAGGAAGTAATAAACCAGGTTAGAAGAATTAAGAGAAATAAAGCTCCAGGAATAGATGGTATACCAGGAGAATTTCTTAAAGTATGGTGCGAAGATGAGAACCGGGTTAGATTATTAACATCATTGTTTAACTCAATGAAAACAAATGGCTATATACCGAAAAGTTGGAGAAAAGCAATTATACAGCCAATATACAAGGGCAAAGGGGAGTTAGATAAACCCAATAACTATCGGGGAATAGCACTGCTGTCCAATGTGAGTAAAATTTTTACAGGAATACTAGCTGATAGGATGCAAAAATGGATTGAAGAATTCAATATTCTTTCAGAATATCAAATGGGCTTTAGGATAGGTAGGAGAACAGTGGACAATGTCTTTATTATAAAAACACTAGTGGACAAGTATTTAAGATATAAAAAAGGTAAAATATATATGGCCTTTAGTGATCTCGAGAAAGCTTTTGATCGAATAGAGATGAATTTGCTGTGGTATAAATTATTAATGAAGGGGATTAGTAACAAAATGGTAACCATCCTATAAGGGTTATACAAAGAGAACACATTTTGTATAAAATATGAAGAAGGTGCAATAACTAGGGACATACACCAGGAAAAAGGGCTAAGGCAAGGGTGCAAGTTAAGCCCAGTTTTAACTTGTTCATAGATGATATATTGAAAAATATAAGCAATAATAATAATTATTATTTCTTGCCAGTAATTAATAATATACAAATCCCTGGATTATTGTTTGCAGATGACTTGGTGATTGGTGCTATTACTGTGAATGGACTAAAAATATCTTTACAAGAAATAGATAAATATTGTGCAGCTTGGGGCCTAAAAGTGAATAGAGCTAAAACCCAAATTGTAGTTTTTAAAAAAGGTACTAAACTGAGTAAACATGAGAAGTGGTACAACGAGGGAATCGAATATAAAGTAGTACGTGAATGTAATTACTTAGGAATGAAAATTGATGCAGGAGGGAAATGGGAGAAGCAAAAGAAATGCGCACTGGCAAAAGGGAAAGCAGCAATGGCAGCTGTAAGAGGATGTTTGTATAAAACACCTGAAATGGAAATGAAATGGTTAGAAAGGGTATATAATTCGGTGGTTGAGGCATGAATGCTATATGGTATTGAGATGTGGGGGCTAGAAAAGGGATGGGAAGCTTTAGATTATGTACACAGGGGGTTTTGTAAAGAAGTTCTAGGGCTGCCAATATCAACTGCAAATGAAGTAGCTCTAATTGAAATGGGGAGAGTTCCAAGAAAAGGGTTAGTTATAGAAAGGGCACTAAAATATTGGTATAGGATATTGAATTTAGAGGAGGGCAATATACTGAAACAATGTTTGAAGTATCAAGAACTAAGTTTACCAAATAAAGGATGGGTAAGTAATTTATGAAATAATTTGGAAAATAATGGTATGGGTGATATTTGGAGAAAGAGAGAAACTAATTATAAAGGTTTTTGGAAAGGGGCTAGAATAAGATTTGAAGACATGGAGATCCAGAAACTGTTTAGTCAAATAGCAGAGAAGAGATCACTTGTTTTCTATATTCCATTGAAAAGTAGTTGGGGGAGGGAGAGGTATATAGATAGCACTAACAGTGTAGAAAGAAAGGGGTTAGCATGGATAAGAGCAGGGATATGGAGATTAAGAGTTCAAAGAAATGGATACCCGCAAGACGAGTGCCCATTGTGTGGGGATAAAGAGGATATAGAACATATATTTTTTGATTGTAAGGAAACAGAGATGTGGAGGAAAGAATGTCAAATATCAAAAATGAATAGGAGAATCAGCTTAATCAAGGTTTTAAGTAAAAATTATAAAAACATAGGTCAGTTTTTAAGTAAGGTTAAAAACAAGTGGGTATGGACTGTAAAAAGAGAAAAGGAATAATAAGTGACTATTCTGTAATAATACATATTGTAACACGTCTGTTGGACTGTCCTGTGTAGCAGTGGCCTGGGCCAAAACAGAGGGCAGTCTAAAAATTGTAAAAGCTTAGTACCTCAATAAATATTACTATATTACTATTACTAGCAAAAATAAATACTGCTGCATTAGGGCAATTTATGCAGCAATGCATCCCATATGAATCTACCCTTAGAAAACCCTTAGATAGGGTTGTTATGAAGAGAATAGCAAAAATATGTGAATTTGTGGGAAATAATATATTTGTTACAATAGACAGGACAAGTGGCAAAGAGGGGCATTATATTGCAAATGTTTACATTAGAAGTTGAAAATGTTTTTCTTCTGACGGAAGTAATTGAGAAGGTTAACCATCAATGTATATGATGCAAGCTATTTGATTAAAGTATGTTTTTTCTGCTGCCACAGGTCATGAAACATGAAAATGTTTTACTTTTCGCAAAAGCTGCAACCAAATATATGGTGAAATTGGAAACAGCAATTTAATAATTTTACACTAAAGTGGTTCACCTAACATACATAGCCCTTCATAGAGCATATAAACTAGTGTGTGCAAATTCTCCACAAGTTAACAGACTCATATCAAATGTAAAAAAAGTGTTTCTGAAAGCTCCTTCAGGAATGACAGAATTGCACCTATCATTGCCTCCTAAACCAATAGTAATACATTGGGGAACATGAATCAGTGCATGTGCTTATTATTGCAAAAATTTTGATGTACTGCAGGCAGTGGTTGACAGCTTGGATCAGTGCCAACTTTTCAATTTTGGCAGAAACAATAAAACGGCTGGGGGGGGGGGATGAGAGTATACATGCGGTTATCAAAAAGATTAAGGGTGTCGAGTAACATCTGCAAAAATGAGTGGGAAAAACTGATCAAGAAGTTTGTGATAAAATGAAAAATGTAGTTGTTTTGAAGATTTTCACCAAGGGATCTTGGTCACTTCAAGCATGCACCCATGATGTCAGCTGAAGTAGAGAGGAGTTCAAAATAACCAGCAATCCTTCAAACCCGAGAACCCACAAATGGCAATGGTTCTTTATTGCAATGCTGAAGAGGTATATAAAAATATGTATAGGATGCATTACCTAATATTTATAATAAAAACTAATATGAAATGTTGAATGTTATAACTACAAAAATAATTTTTTAAATTTTAATGTCATTTTCCCTAAAATTTAAGGGCATTTTATTAGACCTGTTACTTAAAACTGATAGCACAGCTACCTTACTTAATATTCATAAAACAAGTGTTCAGAAGAAAACAATAATTAAATTAGATACCCAAACTTTGTTCTCCAAAACACTATCTTAATTCTGGCATTTAAATGAACACAAAATTAAACTATGCTTTGCATTACCTTGACTTGGAACTCATGACAGCTGCTGCATCTGGCGGATCAGGAGATTTGGCTCGTGGGCGAACTGCTTGTCGTGTTGAACTGGAATAGACACTGGAACTGGATCAATGGGATTAGAGTGAGTTTGGGGCTGAAGCCAGCAAAATAAATCTCCTCACAATGATTTATCAACTTAACAGATTAAAAGACAATTCCACAATTACATAAATTCTCCAGCATCCTAAAAATGCAACTAGGTTAAGCAATCAAAGTATTCACTGATAATCATACTGTTGACTTTTCAATCATATATGAATATGTGACACAAGAGTCATGAAAGATCTACTTATTGTTATGGTTTTTCTTGAAAAATATTATATTGCTGAACGAAAAAAGGTAGCCTAATGTAAAAATCAAACAACTCTGACATCAAAAAAGCTGAAACTTGTTCTTTCTGCAGGGAAGGTGATAGTGATCACTAGGAACCAAATTTTTAGTTTTAACACTATTTTAGGTTTTTAATTAAGTGACATTTTTGAAAGTGTAAACAATTATTATTAAAAGCAGTAAAAAATATGGTTGATTGGTATCTAATGTTAAGCAGTTAGTAAGATTCAATTATAGGTCCTAGCTACAGTAAATCACTAAATATCTTGCAAGATTCTCAATTATAGTTTCTTGTGTTATACATTAAAATACATTTTAATGCATAAAATACCTTTCAACATCACAAGTCATACGTGCAAATTGCATTGATGAAATTGCAACACACTACCAAGTTAATTGGACAGTAGAATGTTAATCCTGAGAAGAATTATTGAAATTTAACATTTACGAGGACTTGTAACTTTTTATTCTTAATTTTATCATCTCTATGAATATGTCCCATTAAGGTGTCTTTGTGAGTATGAAAGTAAGAGCATATCGATCACCCCCGGAAAATTTAAAATTGTGAGAATCTGTAGTCTAACATTATTTGACCCTGTGCAGGTTATAACAGATGTAAATTTTAACACAATGGTCTAGCACTGAAGTCAATGCAAATTCTGTTTCATGTTAACTAACAATGAGTTAACTAACCACCTTGGGAACCAGGGGCCAGCACTTGACCAAAGATGACTAAGCAGACACAAGCAATTTATAGAGGAAAAAGGAGAGGTTACCAAATCAACAGAAACTTGTCTCTTTCTCCTATGTTACAAGTGTTAATTACTCTTGAGATTTTTCATTGCTGGCACTTTTCCACTTACTGGTAGGTGATAGTGTTGACATTTACAAAACTTTCATTTGGGATTTCAAAAGCAATTAATTCCAGAAGTGAACATTTTGTTTTGTTTTGTGGAGGGAGGGGTATCTACTTGATTTTTAATCGGTAATAATGCCATTTTATCCATTTTAGTTCTAATGTAGTGTCCACCATTTAGTTTTAAATCATTTATTTCCATATAGCATTTTTGGTGCTGCATTTTATGTAAACATATTTCCGCAATTGTTCCCTGGTCCTGGAAGAAACATGGGCATTGCAATTAAATTCCTTGTAGACTTTTCCACAGGCTGCATTCTCCTTAAAATCGGTTGGCATTTCTTAGTAGCAGTTCTATTAACGCCTTTTTCAACATTGAAATTTTGATTTACCGCCACCAAGTACCCTTTGGAGGTACATTTCACCGCCACATGATGCCACCACCGCAACAGAAACAACATGGGTCAGTCAGACATGTTCTGAAGATGGGAACACATGTGATGTTACTATTATTAGAATTGACTCATGTTAAGTAAAATACGTCTTAACATTTCTAGCCTCTTCCATATATAAAAGTTGAAATATTATTTCCTCTATCTAAACTTTTCAGTTGACATGATTCTAACCTCAAACAACTAAGAAAATCACATAGCAATAATTGTATATCAATATTAAACTAGTTGTCTGCTATTGAAATGATGAGTCCTGTGATGTGCTGCGAAAAGTGCATTGAAGTGCAATCAGAAACTGTGTAGTCTGGTCACCATCTTCTCAAAAGCTGTTATTCAAAGATGTCTTTGACATTATCAAGATGTTGGCCACCAATTCACTGTAAAAGCTTGACAAAATGCATGAGTTTTAACATTATGAGCTGATGTTATGAATATTTTAACACTGATTGGTGAAACTGCCTCTTAATGTGCTTAATATCAATATTAAGTCAGGTTTAAAACTACATTTATACAAAGTAAAAGGACACACCATTAATGTGATAACAGTTAACTAATTTATAACAAATTTTCTTTAATTCTTTTGTGGATCTCTAACTGTATTACTAAATACTAGGACAAATGCAACCTTAGAATCATGTTGGGAATTTTAAAATATGTATTACCACAGTTAACATTAAAACTGATAAAAAAATTATGGAATATTAGAATTTATAAAGCCTGTATAAAATGCATTTGTCTAAATACAGAGATTTTCCCTGTCACAAAATTGATAGAATATGGGCATTTACTAATTGTTTTTTTAAGAGCTTACCTGTCCTCCCGACTACGTTCACGATAGTCTCTCTCTCTTTCTCTTTCTCTGCTGCGAGATCTGTCTCGAGGATAGCTATCAGCATAGTATCTATCTCTGTCACGTTCCCTATCTCGTTCTCGCTCTCTGTCTCGGCTTCGTTCCCTATACTCCCGCTCTCTACTTCTCGAACGCTGTTCCCTACGCCGTCGATGTGAGCGTTCCCTCTCTCGTGAACGAGAGCGATCTAAAATTTAATAAAAATTTAATAATTCAACAATGTATTAAATCATTTTTTTCCCACCATATCTCCCATGGCAATTACACAAGCTTTATGCCTACCTCTGATGCGCCCTGAGCCATAACTCTTGGTTTCAACACCATGTAATGTATCTTGAAGAGAACTGATTAATATCTTGCAACGGTCATCATTAGCCACTTTGGACTGCTTTATTAATGATATTGCAGTTACTAAGGTCTCAATGGCACTGGCATATTCACCTGAAAACAAAAGAAATTTAAAGAAACATTTGAAACCTCAACCCTCAGGCTTCAAACTAAACATTTGCAAAATAACATTTACCTGCTGCAGCATCAGATACTGCACGGGCAATTGCTGAACTTGACACAGTTCTATTGCGTCCCATAATTTCTTCAAATTCAGCTTCACTTAATGGAGGAGGGCCTTCAGGTCTATGCTCTGGTGGTGGTGCTCCATACTGTGGCTAAATATAACAGTTTCGTCAACAAAAAATTTTTTCATCTGCTAAGCAGTAAGCAACAAATTAAACTAATACAATTTTCCATAACTTTTACAACTAGAAGTCAATCTAGTAGAACTTTGTTTCATCATTCTTCAGAGGTAAAAATAACTAAATTGCAACACAGCCACTAATTTGTATGAGTGACAAGCACAGAAACATTCACTGAATGAATTGTGATCCAAAGAATTCATGTTAATTGTAGCTAACTTCATTCATTTGGTTTTGTTTCTGGGAAGGGGCGAGTATGTAATCAAAACCAAGCTGTGCCAAGCCAAGGAGATAAAAGCTTGTAAAGCATTATCCTGGTTACAATAATTCCTTTCTTTGGGTTGGAACTTGGGACCACATAAGATAAAATGTATAGTTTTTGTCTTGACTTAGTCTAAAAGTAGTAACTAAAAAGAGAAGTTAAAACCCTACTTTTTACATAACATACAGTATACTCAGCGCCAATCAAGGTGATTGCCAGTTGGTAACCACATGGTATAGGGCTTTAAATGAACAGGAGGGGATGGATACGTATTACTGGTCATCACAGCTACAAAAAGAAGGGCCAATTAGAGCTAAGACATTTTGATAGCAACAGCAGATGCAAAAATCTGGCTTGTAAAGTACATACAGTGAATGGTTAGATAGTCAAACGGAAATAAAAAGTTTAACACAATTATAATTTTACTTTACAAGTCTGGTAGCCATTTCATGTTTTGGTGTTCTCAGAGGTATTAGTTTCGTTACGAAAATTGCAATCACAATCTATAAACACAACTATCTAATGATCAAAGCACCCACTGGCCTTTGTTCTGTTTGTGTGAAGTGACTGCCAGCACACTGTGACGTCATGCTCAGTACCACTTACACATACTTGAATCTTCATTCACTGTATGAACATTGCAAGCCAACTAATATGTAACACATGATTAGCAAGTGCATGGCAGGGTACCCAGCAATAAAATGTACCTCATGATCTGCTTACGCTCCAGTGTGAACAATGCCTTCCTGTAGCTCAAGGTTGTTTAGAGACTGCATATGTATTGACAAGTTTGTTTGGCATCATTATATTTATATGGCGATTTACCTTGTATCTGCATGTGTTTGAGTCTGTGTATCATGTATGTGTGGGTGTTGTGAGCATTTGCAGTTGTGCTAACCCTTTTAATGAATATTTTGACTATGTACAAAAACAGTGATAAACAATAATGCAGGCAAATGAAAAACTGAGCATACTTGTCAACCTATAAAATTGTATTCTGTATAGGTGTCCTAATTCAAGCAGAAGTGTAGGAAATAATATGCTCTATAGTAGCAGTAACAACTGTGATGCATGTGATTCAAATATTGGCAGCATTTTCCCATTAGAATAAGAATATTTTTAAGATGTGTTTTTGTTAATGGAAAACTTTACACTGATATACAGTAGCACGTTCGATTCTTTGCATGTATGTAGATTCATATTTTACTATTGTCTTGTACACAAATATAATTCCAGGTGCAATCCAATCCCTCTCTTTCAGTGAAATCTCCTTGATTGACACAGAGTATCACTCACATGATTTTTAACTGGTCTCATCTTTCATTCCTGTACCCTAATATGCAGCATTCCTGGCACTAACAACCTGTAAAGGCAATATATTTATTGGCATCTGCATTGTTTCAGTTGGCAACATTGAGTTTCTATCACAATTTCTCTGATTTAAATAACTTTTTAAAAATATTGTAGAGCAGTTCTAGCAGATGGCATTACTTTCAATGGAAACTAAGTTTCTTCCATTCCTGTAACTTTCTCAGCAGTCCTCAGTTGCCTTGGCAAACAAGTTAATTACTGGAGCCACCTATTACTGTCAATTTCCTTTTTTTAAAGTAGATTAATCTCACAAATCTACTCAATCAGCAAATAACAGACATCCTTAGTTCCATATTAGCAGGAGACGGTTCTCAAGATAGGCATGACATTTAAGCAAGCTGATTTTAAGTACAGTAACAGGAACCCATAAAACTTCACTGTAGCTTCAAAATCTTTATGATCAAATTTTAAGACATAAAGAATAAAAATCACATGAAAATCTTGGCCAGTTCGGCATGAGCACTCACCAGATCTCTAAATATAGTGTATGGTTGTATACATTCTAATAGAATTAGTTCTTGCAGAATTGGTTTTGTTCCTTAGGTAGACAAACTTCATTATTTCCTATGCCACCTTTTGATATATTACATGGGTCAAAAACCTCCCCAATATATGTTATCACCAGGGAGCAGGCTTTTAGTACGAAATGCATCAAGTTAACAATGCACTGACCCGGGACCATGGAAGTGTGGCAACCTTGATAGCACTGCGGACGACAGTACACAGTATACCCTGTTTCAAATGTAGGAGCAACAGGATTCAGGTGTAGCAAAGACTAATGTTTAGCCATTGGTAGCATGCAGGTAATAAAAGGCATATGTTATGGACATCATAAGCACAGTTTTTGAAGTGTACAATGATGTATTTTCTAAATGCATGGAAGGTAAACTGCATTCTGTTTGCATGCAGACATGCTTTATATTTTGAAAAACTACACTCCACATCACATGAGGTAATGGAAGCGTACAAAAAACATGCAATATCAGGGTTGCTTGATATTTCCTGATGAAGTAATGCATCCCTCCTTTTACACATATCTGCATATCCAGTATTCTTCTCTAACACACTATTTAGTTTATCTGACACCTTTTCTCCAACGGTTCCCTCTGGTAATTGATTCAGTGTGTCTGCAACTTGTTCTATTGTTTTAATAGCTTCAGGAAGTTGTTGTGCAGAAGACTAAATACGTAATTGTGGTTGCTATATTACTAAAATGCTTTTGGATATAAGAAAGATGTTTATACAAAGTTGGTGTAATAGTTATGCAGTGAACAGAATACATACGACAGTCGCCCAAACTGACTTGTGTAGTGGTCGGTGTGTCGGTCTCTCAGATCTCACGCCACTGACCTCTATACTCTGCTGTTAATACCATTCATCTGTTTACTTACTAAAACCCCTCTCCCTCATTATCACAATTTCTCCTGGAACAGGAATCATTATTTCATTCAGTCCCCTCCCTTCCCCACAAGTTGTTTCTCACAGATTGAAACACGGTGGTTAACTGTACCTGAATTTGCTGGAATAGTCCTGAAAGTATACCTGAAATTTTATAAGAAGAGGTAATTCAGTTTTGAACTTAACATATGTAATCATGGGACTTCGGAGCTTTCTAAATTTACAAGTTTTGAACAGTGTTCAGAGAGAGAGAGAGAGAGATAGAGAGGGAGAGAGAATCACAGCTACACTTTCTTTTTCAATAGTTTGAGCAAATTCTAGATTCTCATTCAATACTTTTAAACCACAAGTTCCATCTAGTGATAGGAATAATATAATGCTTTACTTTGGTAGGTTTGTCCTCGTACTAATGTGTCTAAAATTTAAGGTAGGTTTCTTTTTTCTCCTCTGTGTACTGAAAAAGCATGTGTTTTACTTCTATTACACAGTCGTTGAAATTGATAAGTTCTGTGACCCACATATTCTCTATTAAATATAGTTTATGAGTACAGCACTTGAGTATACTACTCTTTCATACCAGATGGCATGGTGGTATGAATAGTAATGCGACTGGAAAGTCAAATATTAAAAAAGTGGTAAAAAAGGGAATAAATTGACAATCCAAGATCAACAGCAATTACGTAAATAGTAGAAATGAAATGATAGTAGGAACCAAGGAGATGATCTTAAATGTAAAAGTAGACACTTGCAACCATGTGCCAAATCAATGAACTGAGAAATGATAGCATTGTTCTAAAAGGTGATTTCAATGATCAATAAAGATCTTCTAAAAGTTTATAATGAGATAGGAGAAATCGAGGTCACAATCTCCCTTTTTGATATGAACTCTCAAAAAGAATTATGCTGTTATCCCTAAGGTAATTGAATCTTTTCAAGCAATGTCAAGAAAAGATTGTGTTGTAACTGAGAGAATGCCGTATTGAAAATAACTCTTGCTAAAAATTTGAAATCCTGAAGGAAGGTGTATAAATGGTGCAGAATACAGTTTGTAGTGATCCAAAATCTTGTGAAAGAAAGAAAACAAATGTGTTGATGGTTGGTGATTCATTGTTAAAATGTTAGCGTGAAGTGTGTAGGAAAAAGGGACATCAGGCGAGATTTTACCGGGAATACAAGTGATTGTAAAGCATCAAGTGGGGGGGGGGGGGGGGGATGAGGTGGTGCATATACCAGGTGTAATAATAATAATAATAATAATAATAATAATAATAATAATAATAATAATAATAATAATACATGCTTTTTTTAAATTTATTTTGCAGGATTTATACATTTGTTTTACAAACTTATTTTATCTTGTTGGTCACACGTTCCTCATGTATGTTGGCATTTTCAGCTATTTTGAATATCTGGCTTATTAATACCAGTCAAAAAGGTTATATATGTATGAGTGCTCAGTAAATTTTCACTTTATTTGCATTAAATTTTTGCTTGAAAAATGGAATAAAGTGCAGAACAGCGTTTAGAATGTGGATTATGGCTTTTGGTGAATCTACTATTAGTAAGACAAGAGTTTGAGTGATAGAAATATTTTACAGAAAAGGGGAGAAGACAAAGACGACTGCTCTAGACACCCTTGAAGATCAATTACTGAATGACAATGTGAAAGTAAATGAAATGGTTCTGGAAAATTGCTAAATTACCATTAAAATGGTTGATCAGAATTGTAGAAAAATCACTTATGGAAATTGCATTGTAATAACACTCCTACTCACATATCAATGCTTGTTATTTTTTGGTAAAAAAATAAAATTATGTTCCCGCAGCCTTGTATTCACCAGATATGGCCTCCAACTTCTATATCTGAGGCTGAAGAGAACCATGAAAGGATACGGTTTTGCTACTACTGATGAGATTAACAATTGCTGAAGGAGTTGAACACTGTAATATAGTGAATTGTAGAACAACTTCCAAGATTGGAAAAGAGCGAGATCACTTCCAAGGGGACAAGGTTGATTCATAAAGATTCTTTGAGAAAAAAGAAAATTCCTGTTATTAGATGTCATACAGGAAAAAATAAATTATATTACACAAGCCATTCTGCAACGAGAAATAATGGATGATACAATGGAATTAGGAAGTGAAAACAATGTTCCAGATATGAAAAAAACAAATCAGGAACTCAACTGATTATGTTGATGTGGATGCAATTTTTTTGGTTAAATGATTGGGACTTTGCAGAGGCAGGATACAATTAAATCAAAAAGCTCAAGTTCGGGGATTTGCTAAAAAGTGCAAATCTTCCCTGAAATGAAACAAGTAAATTTGTTGGTGAATGCAAACAAAACTAAGTACAGTAAAACCTGCCTAAAACGGACCCCTTATATGCCATAAATCTGGAAAAACAGAAAATAAATTTCAGAACATATTTTTCCCATGTAAAATTATTCCCTAAGCCGGAAAACTGCCTAATGCAGAAACAGAAATACTTTTTGGGAACTGCTCGTGTAAATAACCTGATTAAAAAAGATTACTTTATGTGTAATGGGTCACAACATAGGTATCCTAAGAAATGCAATAACTGAGAGAGACTGCACTTGCACGTAAGTTCCATGAACCATAAATTTAAACTGAAATCCTTCAAGGAAAAGGGAAAACAAACCATTAGCTCTCTCAACTCTCTTCCAACACACATGGTAGGGTACAACTGTTTTGTAGTGTCTTAATTCTCAGTTTTGTTCTTAGAAGTTATCAAGTATGAGTGTAAGAAAACTGTGAACTTTGGTGATTTTTAAAAACATAGTTTGTGTGTACACAAATTCTGTAAAATGAGTTCTAAACATAGCACATTATCACTGGAGGGAAAAAAATTAAGGTTATTGAAGAAAACGAAAAGAACGCACAGCTAAAAAATTAACTGTGTTGTTTAAAGTGGAGAACTCAGATTTATGGATTTTTAAAAAATAAAAATTAAAGACAAAAGTTTAAAAGGAACAGTAAGGCATGTGAAACACATTAAAAATCTACAGAGTATGACGAGCTGAATCGTGCTGTGTTCGAGTGGTTTGTTAGTTTGCGCACACTATAGGAATTCCCATTTATGAACGACAGCTTCAGATTCAAGCTTTAGAGATGGCAAGAAAATTAGGCAAAGACAACTTCAGAGCTTTCAATGGATGCCTTGAGAGTCAAACATTGCCATAACACTGTTTTGAATGCTGAAGCAAATGGTAGGAAGCAAATGAAGTTGATATATAGACAGTTGCAGATTGGAAAGGGAAAATTAAAAACAGAGAAACTAAGCAATAAACTACAATTATTTTATACAAGTTGAAAATATACGTAATAGATGTCAGCCTATTACTTAAATTTCATCCTATATTATTCCTTCAATTTAAACCTCTGAGACTATTTCATAATTTCTTTGTATATAAAAATTTTGAAAATAAATGCCGAAATGATCATGTTCAGTTTTAGAGAGGTTTTACTGTATAAAAGCAATAGCAAAGCTGAGACAGTAAATAAGCACAACATAGGAATACATTATATACAAAATAAGTATTACATCCTCATAGTCTAGTAAACTCTATTGCTCTCAATGTGACAATAGCAAAAAATTAATTTCATATTCAGTTTATCAAAAATAAAATACATGAACTTTAAATATTCAGTTCTATGTAACAATGACATTTTATGCATAAATGAATACTGGCTTATCCCAGAAGAATATTTGGTGTGTGTCCAGTGACTTCATTATTGCAGAGTGAAAATGAAACATGAACATGACAATATTTACCAGATATAATTTAGAATTAGAATGTAGCTTAATAATGAACATCCATGAAGTATGTGGAAAGGGTAAGTTTGAAAACAGCTACAATTTCACTTCTGATATTGCACTGTTTTAATACTGACTTTCTTATAGACAGGCACGTATTTAGAAGTCATTTTCCGGGGGGGGGGGGGGGGGTCCAAAAAATCTGTGTTGAATTATTTGCTTTTAATAAATAATAAATCAGAGATGTGTTTTTATTATGTTCGTAAAAAAATAAAAACACGTGTAATATATTCACATTACTTTCTCCACCCAAGCTTCTACAAATTGTTCTTAGAAAAGTTTGTTTTTGTCTTGTTTGTTTGGATAAAGTCTGTAGAAAGGCCTTGCACATTGCACATTTTTTTGTTCTTATACCTGGGTTAAAGTGATATAAGCAGTAATCAGATATTTAAAAATCGAACTACTGATTTATGCGTTTGAAGTATTACTTCTCCTTGAATGAAAAAAGGGAATAGGAACTTAGAAGTTAAAAATTACATACCTTTAAGTATCTGGGAATTCTAATCAACAAATTATAATATATCAGAATTGGTTAACTTCGCAGTACGTTATTGTAATTGATATTATTTGTGTATTTTAACGAGTTCTACAGCTGCTGTGCTGTAACTTTTCGTTTATCTCTTAAATAGCTTCATGTTTGCCTGACAGTGAATAGAGATATTAAGATCAGAAGCTTGAATAAACTTTTTCGATTTATTTTAAACCACGTTTTATTTCAACTATTTATTAAAAGTTTAATATGATAATTTATTTGGGGGGGGGGTGGTCCCAAACCCCCTGGACACCCCCCTTAAATACGTCCCTGCTTATAGAGAAAATAGAATAAATGGTACAGTGCTAAATAAGTTTAACAGTAATTATAAAATTGTTAAATGGAAGATATAATACATTATTAATACACTTACGTAACTCCATATGAATGATGTTACACTTGATATACTGCATCCGTTACTTTCAGATCATTTAGGAGTTTTGCTCCAGATAACCAAAGAAACAGAAACCTTAATCAAACCTAATAAAATTATATTAATTAGAAAATGAGGAAAAATGTAAATAGAACTACACTTGCTGATACAGACACAATTAATTAAAGTTTTAAGAGTACAGATACACCTGCATTTAACCCATTAATGCCCAATTCCCCCCCCTCCAAAACAAGGGGGAGGGGGGAAGGCTGAATGTAATGTAATTTTGATCAGCATAACCTATTTTATTTACTCTCTTAATTCAGTTTATCACCTGGTCTATAAATAGACTGCTGGGCATTAATGGTATTAAAACATACTGTAATCATGAACAAACACATTTCCATCAACTTTATTTTATGAATAAACTAAGTATGTTGAAGTTTTGTTGAGTCACACTTGTTTATACTCACCTTCACTTATTACTTTTTAAAAATGCTGGAACGTTTTCCAGGACATTCGCCCTCTTCCTCAGCAGTTTAGTGACTGACTCTCCCCCTTCCTTTATTATTTTTTAAAAATGCTGGAACGTTTTCCAGGACATTCACCCTCTTCCTCAGCAGTTTAGTGACTGACTCTCCCCCTTCCTTTCCTCTTCCTTCTCCTGTATCTGATCCTGTTGCCATCTGGTGTTAGGAACGCAAAGTTTTAACACTTCATTAAGTGGTGGGATTTCAAAATGTATAAATGTCCACTGTTTTTAGTTATGTGGATTTTTCCCCAGATGTCTAATTCTATTGGTGATTGGTGATTAGAATCACCAATAGAATTAGACATCTGGGAAAAAAATCAACATAATTAAAAACAGTAACATGTTATAAATTTTGAAATTCCACCACTTAATGAAGTGTTAAAACTTTGCATTCCTAACAACAGGATCAGATACAGAAGGAAGAGGAAGGGAGGGAGGGAGGGAGGAAGGAAGGGAGGAAGGAAGGAAGGAAAGAAGGAAGGAAGAGGGAAAGTCAGTCACTAAACTGCTGAGGAAGAGGGCAAATGTCCTGGAAAACGTTCCAGCTGTTTTAAAAAATAATAAGTGAAGGTGAGTGTAACCAAGTGTGACTCAACAAAACTTTAACATAAAGAAAACTTTACTGTTAATAATGCTTCAATTTGTAATATTTAAACTTTAAGTAATTACAACATTTAAAGCAAAAGCAAAAATTAACAAACATTTGGGATCACAGAAGCTATTTGTCTGGGGTAAGGTTCGATATATCTGTAGCAGAGTGTTGCATCACACTTTTTGCAGAATATTAAGGGTCTGCTTTTACACTCTTACTCTGAAAATCCTCTATGAAGAATGTTTAACCATGAAGTGATCTCTTTCCTCAAATCAAACTGTAAAACATGAAGCTTTGAAACTAGGCCCCGTTTCTTCATGTTTGAAAACATCAAAATATTCCACTGTCAAACACTGTCAAAATTCAAGCAAGTTTAGGGACTCTTGTCCATGCATTTCTCTGTAGATAATGCACTTATTACAACCATGTCCAAAATTCTTGTAAAAAGATCCCAGTACCACTTTTTTCCACAAATTTTCCTGCCAACTAGTCATGATGGTCCACTCCACCCATGCTCTTACCATAGTGCTTTATGACTACTCTGACTTTCAAATGGTATGATTCTTGTCCTTGAATGCTATCAGACCAGCAACTAATTGGAGTCTTGCAGTGTTGTCATATTGCATTCCCCTTAAGTGGGGTGGGACTAGTGCCAAGTGAATCCATATCTAATCAATATTATTTACGCTAAGATGAAAATTCAAATTTTCCAAAAAGTGATCCACAAGGAAGGTAGGGAGAAAGTTTTCTAACACAAATGTAGAACCCGCATTTTTTTAGCTCAAATATTTTCATAATACACATTAATAAAGCCAATATATTATAATGCAACATTGTGATGAAAACACTGTAATGACCATTATTGGTTGGTATGCATGTATACATATTATGCATATATATGTATACATATTATATTAAATATGTATACACATATTTGTAATTACTCAGAACTAAAATGTTAACTAATGACATGTGATAAACCAATTATTTTGAACAGCCAAGCTGTTGGATAAATTCCAGAGAAAGCAATTATTTACTTCCTATTAGCCTGCAGCATCATGGATCGACAGAATGTAAGCTGTCACTTATATTTATGATTGCTTTGTAAACAGTAATGTGTTTATTTACCATACAGAGATCAAATCAGTAATATTCTGTTGATCTTCCATTTAAAAACCATGAAAAAGAGCAACAGCTTGATCACCTTGCAATTGAAATGGGTCATCAGGCAACTTGCCTGTTCCCATAGCACTGCCAATGCAATTCAACTGAACTTGTGTGGGTTCAAATAATATGGGGGTTGGAAATAGAAATAACACTTTTAAACTGACGTAAAATGACTTGCAAAGAAATTAAAATAACTTAACAAGTCTGAGAAAATTGTGAGACGTGCAGAAAATTTACAAGATGACTTTTTGAAAGAAATAGGACGTGACAAGATTTTGGAGCCTAACATCATAAATTTGTAAAACTGAAGACGACGAAGACAGTGACAATGACAAATTGTCTCTTGACATAAGTGAAATCGGCAGCTATACGAATGATCCATTGGCAGTTCCGAAGGATTAGAAAAACCGGTAGTTCATAAACTATAGTTATAGCATTTTAAACATATACATATTATGCAAAGGTAGTTGTTCCAATTTTGATTTTAATTACATTAATATAGAAGTGTTGACAATTCAGATTGGGTTCCCTTATGTTCGGAGACTTGCATGCTCTAGGACAGTGTGCAAGAGAGGGAAATATGAAAAGAGTAGGGGTCATGAGGGGCAATGCTGAGCATGCAAATACATGTCATTCGCTGCAAACCAGAACTCTTTCTATATGAAAAACATAAATAGTGGCCGTTCAGCACTCATGGTCTTGCATTTTTGTTCCACGTGCTTACAGAAGCCATTAGTTCTACTACATCAAAGTTTGGTGCAACAGTTGCACATTTATTATCATGCTATTTGACAAAAAATATTCCACCTTGAATGTCAAATGTAGTCATTGGATCTCCAAGTTCATTTTAGCAATGCTTCTGTACCTTGGAGGGGAGCATCTCTAAAGTCTGTTTTCTCCAACAACTTTATTACCTGAAAATGCTAAGCTTTTGAAGATGGAGGATGGAAACTTTTTTGTAAAAAAATTATCAAAGTAAATGTCATGAGAATGAGGTTGATTGATGCATCCAACATGTTCAGCATCACTCTGTTGCCTAAAGCCAAGTCATTTGACATTGGTTTATTTCCTATTGTGTCTTTACCACACTTAAGCACACAGCTTGTAACCAATAAGAGAGATTTTTCTTGAATGAACTGTTTCGAGAGAATTGTGGCCATAATATTTTACTATCTTGTCTATGGCAAGCTGTTCTGAAAATATACCAAAATCTGAAAGGAAGCATTTAGCACAGATATAAGTCGTCTCACTTTGAATCATTTATCTTGCTTTGGTTCATTAACAAGGCATTGTTAAAATGTAAAAAGCTCTTCGCTTTTAGATACTGACTTTGAGGCACTTTTTTTTTACAATGTCTTAGGTCAAATCTGGCTCACCTGACCAGTACTCCTTCTCAGAAGGAAGTCTATGGTATCCTAAAAGCAATAATATGCTTAAGAAAACTGACCTCATTAAGGTAGAGATGTCAAACATTCCATTATAAATTTAGAATTTTCTCCCCAATCTCAAGCGGCACGCAATCTTTCAAACTTTTTTTTTACATTTCTTCTCATTTTTTTTTTTTTTTTTTTTTTTTGGTTTGAACTGTGGCCATTTTTTGGGAGGGAAATTTTTATGTACTGCGACAGCATTTTTCATATCTTTTGGCTGTTGCAAAGGTTTCCTTTTCTGCTCGGCTTTTTAAACCTGGTCATTTATTTACTCTATGTCAGCGTTTTCAGCGGCAGAAATGTATTTCAACTGCAGAAACATCACTTACATTTACTATACCTGTAGCATCAACAGGTGCTTAATCTTCATCAGAATGGATCAGGAGGAAGAAACACATCACCTGTATCCCAACCATTATGGGTTCATTGAAATGTGGGGTCCCTTTTTGAAAATTAATTTTGCATACTTGCAGGCACATTTTTCGTATCTTTTGGTTGGCTGCAAAGTGTGTGTGTGTGTGTGTGTGTGTGTGTGTGTGTGTGTGTGTGTGTGTGTGTGTGTGTGTGTGTGTGTGCTTTTCTTTCTTTTTCTTTTGAAATGCTGGACTTTTCAACCCAGGGTCATTCATTTCCTGTATGCTATTTCTTTCAGCAGTGAAATGTACTTCAACTGAGCCAACAACATTAACATTATCATTTACTAGTGCTGTAGATGGATCAAGATTTTTAATCAATTAACCAAGTTACTTTAATCAATTAATCTATCGATTAATCAAGATATTATCTGTTCGAAAATTAAGTGTAACGATTATATAAAGTACTTTAATACTCTGTATATTTAATTATTTATGAAACTTTTAAATATTAAGATTCAAATTTTGTGTTTGCATCTAGTGCACATGCTTTATACACATATTGAATTAGATCTACAATATTTTTGTAAGTAATTATTTAGTAAGCAAATAATAGTTTACATGAAGACTCACCTAGTCACTGTTGTTTCATCCAGGATTTTAAACATGTAAGTGTATTTGCGTGCTTTGAATTAAGTGCTGCTCATTGTTTGGTGACAATATTTCCTGCATCACTAAACACACGTTCACAGGGAACCGATGTAGCTAGTACACTAAGTAATTTCTTCGCTATGGATGAAAGAATTAGCAACTGAATAGAATGTGTCTTCCACCACTGAAGAGGATTTGCAAAGTCGTCATCCAGTTCACCCAAAGACTTGTAGACGTTAATTTCTATAGCAAGTGGTGTTAATGGGTCAGTTTCCTCGGCATCATCATTGTCATTAAAAATCATTTTCTCTTCTTCAAATTTACTTCTGTTGTAGTTTTCATGCTTACCACAGCTTTTTTCTGAAAGTCTTTTCCATACTAATTCTCTTGTGCCTATTGGAAGACATTTCAAGGATTTGAACCTCAGATCGAGAGCTGTAACTTCTTCGTGCATTTCTAATTTAAGCCAGTTATTAATCCTTTCTATTAAATCTTCGACAAGAGTAGTTCTGAACCTGATCACTTCAGAGAGTCTGAATAAGCGACTTTGAGACTTAACCTTAGATA
The DNA here is from genome assembly GCA_030765055.1 of Mantis religiosa. NCBI lineage: Eukaryota > Metazoa > Arthropoda > Insecta > Mantodea > Mantidae > Mantis > Mantis religiosa. Next base: position 286,210,992 of record CM060948.1, on the reverse strand, counting down.
AGTTATTGCAGGTAGCACAACACTTGCTGTGACGTATTTACTTCCCCCAAATATCCAGAAAGTTTTCAGACATTCAAACATTCTTTGTATCATCTCCCATTCCATTTAACTTAATGGAACAATATTTGAAGTTTGGGGAGACTTTCAAACATAATACAAGTACTGTTCCATCGGGTTACTACGTCTTGTTTTAATTTTATCTGTGAAATATTAAGATTGTTCAACTTTTTAGACAGTTCATTTTCTAGGTACAGACTATGTTTAAAGTGGTCCACTACTTTTCTACATTTACTAAGGAGGATATGTACAGAAGCACTTTTAATCGCCTTATTGAGACTTAATTGTAAAGTATGAGCAGAGCACCTATCATTGTCATATTTTGATTTCTCAGTACCAAGTATAATATTCCTAGCATTGTCTATACAAATTGCAATGACTATTTTGCAAGTTCCAATAATTTACAACCTGTTCAAACTCATTAGTACAAGTGATTGCGCTGTGCTTTTCAGTTACGTTTTTCACTTGCACTGCAGAACTCCCAGTTAGAATCAATCCAGTGCGCAGTAACTTCTAAGTAATTTTGATTCGCTACCGAAGTCTAGAAATCCCCTGTTAAGCTAACATATTCTGCATAATTTAATATGTCCAATAGCTTAGATCTTTCAATATCATATAACTTAACAATTCGTTACTTACATCTTCTGATGGAAGATTATATGAACTGTTTCCAACGGCTTCTCTTAGAACTTCTTTTAGCCCTTCATGTGAAACAATATTGAAGGTCGGCTATCCTTTACTATCCATTTTATTTCTTAATTCAGCTTCCTTGATGGAAGAAATCGGTTTGGCTACGAAATTATTTAGATTGGACTGCGATATTGAGGAACAGTTGGAGATGATTTGTTAGCACTTTGAAATGGATGGGTGTGTTTCAAATGATAATTCAAATTACTAGTACTACCACGATAATTAAGTGATTTCCCAGAAATTTTACAAAATACTTTTTTATGTCCGACACTTTACCAGATTCTTTTAGCTTATAGCCAAAATGTACACCCAGTTTCCCTCGCAAAATTTTCGTATGCCATAATTTGTACGATATGCCATAATGTATACGATATGTTGTCACACAAGCTGTAAGGAAAGAAACCTCTCAGTCAGCATCTGTATGTAGTTATGTACCTCTTAGAATATTTCACAACAGAAGTGTTTACTCACTCGGGGTTCAGAGTGATTTCATTTAGCTATCAGGAGTTATATTATCTCAAGGCTCAAAAAATATTACGTGTCTAGTGAAAGCTTGATGCATTGGAAAGGCTGTTTAGGTAGGAAGCAATACATCAAAACAAAGAGGCCAAATTTGGCTAAAAGAGTTTTGATTAATATTTACTGTAATTAATTAAATTTAATTGACTCTATTATTCAATTAATTTTTTTAATCTTTAATCTAAAATAAAAAATTAATCGATTAATCGATACCTGTAGCATCACCAGGTGCTTCATCTTCATCAGACTGTCTAGCTCAGGAACAATAATAAAAGAATCAACTGTATCACAATCATTATAGGCAAAGCTAATGTCACAATATTCAGTGCTTCTTCTTGCATAATTCCTTCGAATATGACATCAAAATGATTATATAAAATATATTCTGAACGGAATCTGAAAATAATGAAAATAAAAAAGAAATAACTGACATATATCAAAGTTTGCATTTTCTGTTAGTACAGATCCCCAAAAATGATAACTATAAGATATATCTACTTCAGGAATCAAATGTTCATGTCAGCCTCGCTTCAAAGATGACATACAGTGCTGTTAGATTAAGACCCAATGGCTGTGACAGTTGCCATGCTGTGGTGATCACCTGCTCGCTTGCCGATACTCGGGAGCTTTAACTTGCGGAACTAAAATCTACGTAACTTAATATAATTTTGAGTCGAACTAATACTTAATGCTCCACTTATTGCTAGTATTTACCTAGAACACGTTTCGTTAGGATCTTCCTAACATCATCAGCTGTTGTCGACTAATAGAAGTTGGTTTGGTGAACTCCTTGGAAGCGATAGGTGCGTTTGTCGGTATCTTGATGAACTTAAGTTTGGGTTTTCTTCAAAGGTAGTGTTGAAATTAAACAATTTTCTTTCATATTTTTTTTACGAAGATTTTTTTTCCATGTGGTTAATGCAGCTGGACCTTGGACACTTTTTAATAAGTAACTTACTGTGCTTGGTACTTAATCTAATCACAATAGCTGCTGGAAGTGCTGTCCATTTTGTACTATATACAAGTCACACGTAAAAAAAACTTGCATTCATTTTCATCAATTCCACTGCACCAATCTTACCTTTTTCCCTACAAATGTTCTCTTTAAGTTCAACTAAGGCATGCGGATTATTTGCATACACTTCACCGTTTACTGCTCACCAGAAATAAAAATCTAATGGTGTCAGATCAGGGGAACAGGCCGACCATAGTCTGCTACTTATAATTTTATTCCCAATTATACAGCAGATCTGTCATGAATACCCCAACAGTATGCACGGTCGCATTGTTCTGCTGAAAATATGCATTTAATCATTCAAAATATGTCAGTTCATCACACAATGTACCTTAGATGAATCGTAGGGAAACTGGAAAGATTTGTGCAGTGGAATTGATGAAAGTAATGCAAGTTTTTTACGACAGTGTGACTTATGTATAGCATAAAATGGACAGCACTTCCAGCAGCTATTGTGATTAGAGTGCCAGCTTCTGTAATTAATATAACACAGTAAGTAATGTAGATTTTAATTCCACGAGTTAAAGCTCCCGAGTATAGGCAAGCAAGCAGGTGACCACCGTGGTACGGCAACTGTTGTGAGCGCCAGGTCTTAATCTAACAGCACTGTATAATACTGTTGAATACCATTTCACTTTTTTCAAATAGCAAAAAAGTAGAAAGCAAATATCTGTTTGCAGATGCTTGTTTACTATTACAGAAGTAGCTGTTGTATAACACAAAATGTTGCGATGTATTAATATAACACGTGAGCCCAGCAGACTATAAGTAGATTGTCTTTCAGCTGGTACTTTGATGGTTTACTGTACTATAGACAGTTGGAAGGGAAACGTATCAAGGAAAAAAACAATAACGTACAGGCACTGCAATTGTTTACAAAATAATTAATAATTTACAAAATATTCTAATTTTTAAAATATAATGTATTGACATAATCGGATAACAACAATGACATACATGGTGAAAACTACTCTTTAAGAATTCATGTAAACTAGGCAAAAAGCTAGTATCTATAGCAGTCTATAAACAGACTACTGGCCATTAACAGGCTACTATCTGGCAAAGCATTCAAGTGTATCAGAAAGAAAGTGAAACAATGGACAACTTCTTGATAATGCCTTCAAGTGGAGGCAAAATACACTGAAAGAAAATTCGTGGTATGTGAAGTACGGAGTGTCGCAGTCAACTCATGTATCATTTTAAGGGAATACAAACCTATTGCACATATGGGGGCTGTTCAATAAAGAATGATCATAATTTTTTTACGGTCATAATTTTTCACATTAAAATTCAATCTTATTATATTCTGTTAGCTTAATGTGAAACAAACACACCGTAGTAGTTTCATTGTTGGTACTCCTGGTTCCCGCCTGTGAAAACCATGCAAATTCAGACATGTTCAGTATCCCCTACCGCTGCAATGGAGGTAACACGCGAGGATCAATATGTGGCTTTGAAATTCTGCTTTCGTCTCAACAAATCTTAAGTTGAGGCCTATACAATGTTACAGGAGGCCTATGGAGAGTCTGTTCTTCCCTACAGCACAGCTCAAAGGTGGTTTAAAATGTTTAAAGAGGAGACAAATCAATTTCAAAAGAAGGTGGACCCAGTGCTCCAGTTACTGCTCTGCCAACACTGCTGCTGTCATTGTGAGAGAGGATCCACGAATTACCTTAAGATCACTTTCTGTAATACTGAACATTTCATTAGGTGCCACCCACGCGGTGACAGAAACATTACACATGAGACATGTTTGTGCACGATGGGTTCCAAGACTGTTGACTCCCAAACAAAAGGACATTCACATGCAGGTCTGCATGCAGTTAGAGTTGATGTAATAATAATAATAATAATAATAATAATAATAATAATAATAATAATTATTATTATTATTATTATTTAATTGTCGTTGAGCTTTACAGCAATGGGCGTCAGAAGATACAATACAAATTACAACAATGAGACAGAGTAAGTACAAAGTCGAGCTTAACAGCAACTGATGTCAGAAGATAAATATTACAATACAATCTTTCTATTATTTTACAGAATAAATAGATATGAGAAAATAATGTTCAGTGAATAGGTGACACTATTTACAATTGAGATGCATTTTCAAAAACTTCCTGTAGGGAGTAGAATGGGTTGATTAATAATCTGTCATAAAGCTTATGTTCAAAGCTGTTATTTGGCAGTCGAGTTACATAATCTGGAAGTGCATTCTTATACCTAATATTTCAAAACTATTATGTGATTTTGCAAGCCTATAATAAGGTGTATCAATTTGGTTTGTATACCTAGTATTATATTTATGGATATCCTGTCTATAGTTGTAATCAGATAGATTCTTTTTTATATAAATTAGGATGGTATAGATGTATAAGTTTACTACTGTCATTATTCTTAATTTAATAATGGCTTACAATGTGCGAATTTGTCTGATCAGATATAATACGGATACTCTTCTTCTGCAATAGTAGGATATTACTAACGTGGCTACTACTACCCCAAAGTAAGATACCATATAATGCTATGAAAAAAAGCAAAGTAAGCAGATCTAATGTATGTATTCGGTACAGAGCTTTTTAAGTTTTTGATAAGTAATCACTGCTCATGAAACTTGGCTACATCATTTTGATCCTGAGAGCAAACAGCAAATGTCAGTGTGGAAATCTCCATCACCAACCCCCAAAAAGCAAAAGTGGTTGCTTGTGCTGGGAAAGTTATGGTCATCTCATTCTTTGATATTCATGGAATGGTTTATCAGCATGTTGTACCTGCACACACATCAGTAACTGGACAATACTACAGGGATGTCCTGAAAACATTGCAAGTCCATATCAGGCGCAAAAGACCACATTTCCGTGAAGCAGGCTGAATGCTGCACCACGATAATGGGTGGCCACATACTGCCAATGTTGTTGCTGAATATCTTGCAAAAATCAACGTGAAGTGCATCCCTCACCCTCCCTATAGTCCAGATTTAGCCCCATGTGATCTTGCAAAAATCAAAGTGAAGTGCATCCCTCACCCTCCCAATAGTCCGGATTTAGCCCCATGTGACTTTTCTATTCCCTAACTTGAAGAAACGCCTTCGTTGGAGGCATTATCCATCATTACAAGCAGTGATGAAGGCTGCAGAGGCAATTTTGAAGGATCTCTCAAAAAATGGTATCCAGCATGTCTTTGAAGACTGGCTGGGACAAGTGCATCTCATTCAGGGCCAGACTATTTTGAGGACTATCAACATTATGAGGATAAGTAAAGGTATGTTGTAAAAGAAGAGGGGGAGGGGGGGAGTGATCATTCTTTATTGAACAGTCCTCGTACATGCTGTCTCCTGGACAGCAATGTATCATACACTGGCAGCATGAGAAATTATATATGTGACTGAACATTGTGAGAAAGAAGAGGGAATTATAAAATCCCTTTGTGTCAAGCCAACAAAATGGGCAGCTGTAATGGTAATTTACATTTGCATATCATAATTAATTTCCCAACCTTTCATATCAGACACACAGCTCCCAAGTGCTTTATTTATGATGTGTCACTTGCTGTATGCCAAGTTACTAATATTTTGCTCTTCTAGTAAACAAGATGAAAAGCAAATGCAGTGCTGTATCAGTGAAGGTCAGTATGTCTTGATGTTTTGCCAAGTTATAATGCTATTATGTGAACATATATACAATTACCAATAAGTGCTACTTTGATTTAAAATTAAGAATAAAGAAGAAAACAACTGATACACCAAATTGATAGTACAAAGAATTATCAAAGATAAGAATCTTAATATACCTGTAATTACTGTTATGTTTCAACTTTCACGAGCACAAAAAATACTACATATGAGGACTGCCCAAAAAAGAATTTTATATATATATATATATATATATATATATATATATATATATATATATATATATTTTTTTTTTTTGACAACATATCATTACTCATCCCCATAATTTTGATGGTCCTTCTCAAAATAGTCTTGCTTGGATGCATTCCACCTGTCCCAGCATTTCTATCAGTCTGCAAAGACATGTTGGAAACCATTTTTTGAGGTCCTTTAAAATTGCTTCTGATGATGGATGATACCTCCCAAGAAGTGTCTCTTCATGTTAGGGAATAGGAAAAAGTCACATATAGCTAAATCCAGACTACAGGGAGTGAGGGACACACATTATGATGATTTTTGCATGAAATTTAGCAACATGAGCAACATACGACCATGTATTATCATGCAGTTCCTTCCAGTCTGTTCCATGGAAATGTGATCTTTTGTGCTTGACATGGACTCTGAAATGCTTTCAGGACATCCTTGTAGTATTGTCCAGTTACGGATGTGTGTGCAGGTACAATATGCTAATAAATCATTCTATGAATATAAAAGAAAAAATGAGATGACCATAACTATCTGAGAAGAAGCAACCATTTTTTTTTGGGGGGGGGGGGGGGAGAGGGTGCGATGAAGGAACTTTCCACACTGTTTTGTTATTTGCTCTCACGATCAAAATGACGTAGTCAAGTTTCATCAGCAGCAATTACCTTCAAAATAAACCCAGATCTTCCTCTAACATCAACTGCATGCAGAAACGCATGCAAATTCCTTTTGTTTGGGAATCAACAGACTTGGAACCTATCGTGCACAAATGTGTCTTATGCAAATTTTCTATCACCAACATATGGGTGGCACCCAGTGAAATTTTCAGTATTTGAGAAAGTGTTCTTGACGGCAGCAGTGTTTTACTTTCTTATTCAAGCAGTAACTGGAGCAATGGGTCCACCTTACACTGAAACTATCTGCCCTCTTTAAACAATTTTAACCACCTTTGAGCTGTGCTGTAGGGAAGAAGGGGCTCTCCATAGTCCTCAGCTGAAGAAAAATTTCAAATAACATGTTCTTCATATCACCTCCATTATGTCTCTGTCTACCTCTCATCAGGCACATATTTAGAAGTCAATTTCTGGGGGGGGGGGGGGGGGGGGTGGTCCAAATAAATAATTTAATAAATAGTTAATCAGGGGTGATTTATGTTATTACAAATAAAGTCACATGTAATATATTATATTCACATACTTTCTCCACCCAAGCTTCTACAAATTGTTCTTAGAAAATTTTGTTTTTGTCTTGTTTCTTTGGATAAAGTCTGTAGAAAGGCCTTGCTCACTGCACATTTTTTGTTCTTATACCTGGAATAAAGTGATATAAGCAGTAATCAGATATTTAAAAAGCGAACCACTGATTTATGCATTTGCAGTATTAGTTCTCCTTGAATGAAAAAGGGAATAGGAACTTAGAAGTTAAAAATTACATACCTTTAAGTATCTGGGAATTCTAATCAACAAATTATAATACATCAGAATTGGTTAACTGACTGACATTGTGACTGACATTATTTGTGTATTTTAACGAGTTCTATAGCTGCTGTGCAGTAACTTTTCGTTTATCTCTTAAATAACTTCATCTCTGCCCAAGAGTGAATAGTAGAGACGTTAAGATAAGAAGCTTGAATAAACTTTTTAGATTTATTTTAAACTAAGTTCTATTTCAACTATTTATTAAAAGTTTGAAATGATTAATATGGCCCCCCCCCTTAAATACCCCCTGCCTCTCACAGCCAGAAACCAGGAGTGTCAACAGTGAAACTACTGCAATGTGTTACATATTAAGCTAACAGAACATAAGATTAAATTCTAGTGCGAGAAATTATGACCATGAAGGTTATTGAACACTCCCCATATTTTTAAGAAAGAGAAGCAAAAATATGCAACTGACTTACCACATGAAATAAATATGTATAAAACTGTGTGAAAGATAATTAAAAAGGAAACCACTGCAAATTATACAGATAATGAAGTAGCACTTTCTCTTTCATTGAATAATGTGTTTATAATTATAGGAAGTGGTCACCTATTATGGATTCATCTACATCATACATTAGTATAAATTACTTATTTTCTTATCATACAATTAAGGAAAATACAACAAGAGAGTTTCAGTGAAACACAATTGAAGTTGATATATTAATTGTTGTATCAAAATTTTGTACATCTAAATCTGAAGATTACTATGGTATGTCTAATTATACAATTAACCGCTTCGCCGATGGCCATTTAAACCCTTCAGGGGCCGGAAACGGATACCCAATAAACAGAACAGGACATTTAAATTGTTAAATGCTGTAAAAATTCATCACAAATACAATTCCGTATCTTCCGTATTAAGTTGTTTAAATGAAACAAAAACTGGTTTAAAACTCATTAAAGGCAGTATAAATCTACAGTAACAATAAAGTAGAGACTACAATAATAAATCGTTGAAATTTCACTACTTTGTTTCACTGTAGCGAAAGCCATTCTTTGCGCCAAACACGCCTAACATTTGAATAATTTTGTTTTGTGTGTATATGAACGAATGTATATATGTATAGCTACGCAAGCGACTTCTCCAGTTCAAGTTTAGTTTATTTATGCTATACCAAGCGATAATCATACGAGAATATGTTGCATTACTCACTGGAAAGAAAACTCTGTCAGCATCTGTTATTACAGTGTTTCTCAACCAAGGTTTCTGGTAGCCTTACGCAGCTGTTTTCGCTCAGTATTTTAGTTATTTATACTCTCTCTGTGTTCAGAGTGATTTCTTATAGTTATCAAGAGCTAAATGAATGGCACATTTGAAATTGTTAAATTTCAATGTTAACCATGGCTTATCCCCGTAATGTAGCAAATAAATTAGCTTGGGTATGATGTGTACAGGCTTCTAATATTACTGTAGAAAATCTGGAAGATTTGTACGATTATGAAGGAGATGTTTAGGACATACGTAGCAGTGATGTGTGCTCGTCTACAGATGGCATGTTAGCTACTCCATTGTTTGGGGAAATGGCGGGTCAAATATGGGTGATGTGAATCAGCTATCCCTCTACACGGAAAACAGTTAAATGGTAAAAAAAAAGTATTTTTATACCACTGGATGTAACTATGCACAGTTGTTTAGTAATTTTCAGAGCTGTAAATTCATGCAAGACATTCATCTACCTGTACTTGTGCGTATAAAGAGCTCGTAACTTAATTGAGTATTATAATACTCAGAGGCCTCTTTATACTACGGGGTAAGAAATTCACCACATCACCCCTCATACTTGAGAGAAAACACTTTCCTAAAAGTATACCACCCACAACCAAAAAAGTTGTAACCATTTCGAAAATGTGTAGTGTGTTACAAAAAAGTTCGCAAGGAAACCAATATTATTTGGTGTGAATCTGCAGATGTACCCTTGGGTGTTGATCCAGGTTTGGAGGTGCACAATTCAAAAAGAAACCTTTAAGGGTACGTTTACATTCCTTATAGAACTAATTTAAATTTATTGTAAAATAGGAAGATTAAAATAATTGGCGTGAAATGAGCATTAAATGCATGTATGCGCAGGACGTCTATACACGTCCATATCGGTTTGGGGCATTTTAACTTGGACGTCATATGACGTCCATATCGGTGAAAGGGTTAAGAGCAGTAATATTATATACCCTCCTTTATCTTATCTTATTAATTAATGCTCACAGAAGGCATAAAATTACCATCTATTTATAACTGAAATCAGCAATAAGTAACTGATGTTGATTGATGATGAAAACAATCTGTTTTTGAAATCGATCTCCATCAGAAAGAAGTATTAACACCAATTTCTAAGATAAGTGAAGCCTTTGTAACAAATATTTATATTTGTGTAATAAGTAGGGCCCGGAAGTTGTTGAGCTAAAAGTTCTCTAAAAATGAGCTATAAAATACCCTTAAAATATAAAAAAATAATGTACATTAAAAAAAGATGACCTAACAAAAATTAACAATTTCTTTCATAATAAATTAATAACTGTCATAGCAAAATAATGAATATATGGTTTGAATAACCACATTTTAAAACTAACTTTCTTAGTAAACAATGCAATTATTGCTACTAAATAATAAATAAATTCAAAATTCATCAGGTCATTTTCAATTTTATAAAATACGATAAAATAAGTTGCTGTACCCATTAGCCAAAACTTAGTGTTGTAGTACACCACTATGGTCATCTTCAAGTTATCAAAAGTAAAGGAACGGCGGTTGTCAGTTAAAACCATTTTATACTTTGAGAAACTTTGAAAAACACTGTCACTGCCTGTTAAAAATATCAGTTCTGAAGTTTTCTCCTGACAAGATACCGGCAATCTGACAAACTGGTATTCTTTATTTTTGTCCAACACAGAATTTAGTGTCTGTCTAATTTTGTCCCCAATCTCACCTTTTACATTTGTATCCTCTCTTCCGCAATTCTCACTAATTCAATCGACTTATCCAATGTCATGCCACATTCTTCAAAGCGGGTTATGGTATCCTCAAAATTGAAAATTTTTATTTAATGAAAGCTAATTTACCTTGGATTTTAGTATCAGAAAACCGATCCTGTGCGCTCTCAATTGCCTTAACACATGGATTTATCAACAGTTTGCATATCTGACAGTGGTTAACAGCTTCTATAACCTCTGAGGTCAGAAGAAACATTGTCTGGCACTGGTAGTTTCTAGCATACCTATCACTACATTGGCTACATAATGCCCCTCTATATCGAATGCCTCATCAATTGATATATAAATTTTTTTCCCATTCACATATTTGGTTTAACGTGTCTTCATAACATTTTTGTACGTAGCTTTTACGCAAAGTTGATTCATCTGGAATTGAATGACCAGTGTGACATTGACGAAAATCTCGTAATTTGGAATTACTTAATTTTCCTAGCGGAATATTTGCACTAACAAACACTTCACATAATTCTTTATAAAAGTAAGATGACTTGTTACTTGACGTCGAAGCCGTTTCTTTTAACAGTAACTGAGACACTTATCTTTTTTTCACATTTTAAAGAGCTCGCAAATGTTTTTGGCACCCAACATTGTCTGCAGCGACTTTAATTTTGCACACTTTACAGAACAATACAGTTCCATCAGTAGAGAATATGTTTCTGCCAAACCCTGAAACATACTGTTTCAAACGGGACGCAGTTGACTGTTTTTGTTTCAGCATTTCAATACCAAAACACAACAAATTTACACACCTCACAAACTACTCTCCTTACTGCGACATTTCTAGCTCCTGAAGTCCTGACTGATGCAATCCACATGTATTGCATGATGTAATCGACAATTCCTCAAATAGATGCGTCATAAATTACCAGCACTGTTAGGACGCTGACCTGTATTAATTACATGTTTACCACACTTACAAAGTTATTTCATAAAAAATGATATAAATAAACATTCAATCGCAGATTATTTTAAAACCCCCCAAAAAGCCCATGGGTCAGGTCCGCCACGGGAATTGAACCTGGTCATCCCGAATGCAGGCTACAGATGGAAATGCCCTATAAATTGGTGAAAAAGAAAGACCGGAAAATGCATCTAAATGTTCAAAAATGACCTTATTATAAAAATGTGGAAAAAATGCATTTTGATGACCTATAAAAACCATATATATGTAACATATTTGTTCCAGAGTGCACTTATTTCCAGTAAGCATCATCTGTGACTACTCACAAAAAAGATTGACTTTTCATCAGAATCTGGGCCCTAGTAATAAGTAATTGTTCTAACACACACAAACCATGTGAGGTAAACTCTGAAGGTTAGAATCAGAACTGAAATATTCAATGCTTAGGGTTGCCAGATCTCCGGACGCCATCTGGAGTGACCGGGTTTGGAATAGATTCTTCGGGCATATGGGCCAATGACTTTAATCTACGACCTTGAGTATGACCATACTCTTTAATTATTGTTTTGAATAATTATGTTTGTTAGTTTCTTATTGTAACAAAATGCTGCATTTCTATGCTTATTCGACAACTGTCCATTGTTGCGTGTGTAATATTAGACTCACACAATAAATGAACGTGGCAAGTCACGGCAACATGGCTACTGGCAAAATTCACTTTTGTGTTCGCTTGTTCATTCATTGTCAAAAGTCAGTCAATTAATTGTCAATTTACCAGGACTGTTCGGATAGTGATTGAATAGACTAGTGTTCATAACAGAAAATTGTGAATGATAACAGTGGAATGAAGAGAGATCAAAGTTCGTTCCGTGAAGAATGGTAACAGGGCGAAAATTATAAAGAGTGGTTACAAAAAGTTGCTACTGGTGAGTGTGTGTAAGTGCATAATATGCAGTAAAAGATTTTACTGTTAAATATGAAGGCTATGAATAAACATTTACAATCAGAAAGACAACATGAATACCTAGACCAGCCATAAATACGGTTACAACTTGAAACGTGAAAAATACAACACCATGCAAAATATTTTAATTGCCTCTTAGTATGTTGTACCTACAGGCATTAATTACACACAGCACCAATCACTTTTTGAAGAAAAGTGGCAGAACAAACGACATCCAGGGAGAAATCCGCCACTGCTGACAATAAGGAACGCTTTAAACTTCCAATGGTGGGGTGTCTCCTCTTGCAAACAATGCCCTCAAGCAGTGACCACAGTCAGTAGTGCAATGGATTCAGATCCAGACTGCTACTGGACCAATCTTCAGGCAAAATGAAGTCAGGGACATGACACTGAAACCATGCTTGCATTGACCTGGCCTTGTGGGCAGGGGCAGAATCCTGCTGGAAAGCCCATGGTTGGTTTTGAAACAATGCGCCACTCAAGTTTCTGAAGATAGGCTCCAAAACAGTGCTTTCATATACTCTGGCGCTGGTTTTAACACCCTGTGGGTGGTACCAGAATAACTCACCCCCCCACCACACCATCACTGAGGAGGTTTGATCACATCCTAAGGGGTACAGATTTTAAGTCCTGGGTAAGACCAGTGCCCACTCAGCAGCGTGAGGACATTGAGGAGCTTGCAGTAGGTAAACGACTCTGGGAAAAAAAAAAAAAAAAAAAAAAAAAAAAAAAAAAAAAAAAAAAAAAAAAAAAAAAAAAAAAACCTTTCCATCTGGGAGTGCCAAGATGCTGACTACATCTCCTCCCAGTATTGGTTGGATGATCACCCACCTTTACCTTACATATGTGGGCATGAGGCCGGCAGTCGGGTTGGCAGGCCTTGGCCCTCTATGGGCACACACACACGCACGCACACACACACACACACACACACACACACACACAGGCAAGGGCGTGCATGCAGTGCAATACCTATTATTTGGTAGTGGTTTTCCTCAGTGGCCCATTGGCTGGTCTCTGAGCCTGCTTCGAAGTCATTCTGGCTAGTCTCTGGGCCTGTCCTGAGGTCATTCTGGCAACCCTATCAATGCCATAGCTGGGATTTGAACCACAGATCATCTGCTCTATATGTGGCTGCTCTAACATGGTAACATGCAGGTATGACATTAAATTTTCTACCTGATTCACCTCTTCCTGGCAGACCAAGAGGAAATCTCAATTTGAGATCACTTACCCCAATGGCACCAAAGTACAAAAACACAGTATGAGCAGCTGATGAAGGGAATAGTGACACGGATACAGCAGATGAAGGGCCTGAAACATTCCCGGATGTGCTACTTCCGAGTATTAACGTGAAAACATCAGCAGGTGAGTACTGTTTTAATGGTGCGTGTACATTCCCAGTATCGCCCTTCACCTCATAGTTCCCTAAGCTTAATGTAGTAAACAAAACTGTGGTGCCCTCCTTCAAGTGCATTCATATCTTGGCCGACTAGTATCCATCTTTCTCTGTCTCTATAGTAAAGCTGATGGCTTTGTTTTGTAAATTTACGTTTTAAGGCATCCTGAACGAGTCCTGCCCCCCCTCCCCCATTAATATCTACACATTGAAACCATACTTTGAAGATGTTGGAAAAACACATTTTTAATAAGCTCGTAAACAAATCTACAAGAAAGGAAGAAATTGGATTGGAAAGATAGAGTCAGACTGAAAAATTAAATGCCATAGCCGGGAATTGAACAAGAAGATCTGTGATTCAAATCCCAGCTATGGCATTGAACTTTTCTGTCTGGCCCTATCTTTCCAAACTTTAGCCTACACACGGCCAGTGTGAAAGAACAATTAAATTCCAAAACTTTTGACTGATGCAAAGTTTTGTAAGTTTGGTATAATCTTCTATTGATTCTGAGACAAGTTTTACATTGAAGCCATTTTTTGAGGAGTGAGTGTTTGTTGGTTAGGATACTGGGAAATAAAGATGTGACATCTAAGAATATTATGGCATTTGTCGGATTTAATGTGATGTGTTTCAAGTGGTCTATTAAGGTGTAGGAATCACTAACGCTGAGACTTAAAATCTGAGAACTGGAGCACGAGTAAGTCATTGTGTCAATTAGTAGGTGGGAGTATCAATGCTGCTTGCTCTTGGTCTCCAGCTAGTACCATTTTTATACATTTTTGGAAGGTCATATGTTTTAGATAAGATAATCTAATCTTGGGTTTTCTTTGTTATATCTTTCAGAGCAGAGTTTAGCATTGCTTCACGCTTGTTTAAGGTTATTTTTGATTTGCATATATTCATATTTGCTCTAGGTTTTCCTTGCTATCTATGTAATCCACGATTCCTATTTTATTGCCCTTATCTGCCCAAGTTATCACTTCCAGTTTGCTATTTAAGAATTTTGAAGTGTGTTTAGATGCAACTATTTTATCTAATATTTTTTTACAACACCATTTAATTATTTTATTGCTATCTCATAAACCAGTCTAGCAGCACACTTTTGGAAACCAATCATGAAATAGACAAACTTGAATTACTAAAAGGAAAAAACCATCCTCTAGAACTCAAGTATGGGAGAAGATTTTCATTAAAAAACAAAGCAAAACCACAGAATTAAAAATTTTGAAATACTACTGGACAGCTATAATAAATTCAACATGCCATCCACCTAAGACAATCATGAAAATACAGCAGCACTGCTGTATTTTTAATTTAGGACATTTCAATAGGTCAGACACCCTCGGTAATCTTTCATTTTTCTCCATACAAAAATTTGAAGATTTTAACATAATTCTTGTATGCATAATGTGGCTCCCAGTGTGAAATTATTTTCTGGATTCTAGGTGTTTAATGTGATATGACAATGGAGGTGACTTGATTTATAATTGTCAGGAAATCCTATCAGGAAGTTCTTCCTCTTACAAGAAAAGCAGTGAAAATATATAAAACTCTTCCCCACCATGTGGATCCTAATGCAAGTATTTTGGCTGTGCTTGTGTGCCTAGTCTTCATATAAAACAGATTTAGTTTTTAGTTATTTTGGTATATTTGTGCAAAATTTCTAGTCTGATGATGTAATTCTTTGTTTATTGTATAATTCTTCTGATTTCACTGGCTTTGGCTTCTATACAAATTTTCACATCTTAGACTAAAAGTTTTTGCAATAATAGTATAAACCTAAATTGACATTCTTTTGTGGATTTTTCTTGTTTTCATGAATTTTACTTTGCTATAGTAAATGATTCATGGTGTCAAAGGGACATGCTTTATGAATATGTCAAGAATTTCTTGATACTTTGTTACAAATTCTATGCCCATTCACAATCAAGATTTTACCATGGTAAAACACTGATTTTACTGCTATGAACAGTCAGTTGTGGCGCACTGACAAGAGTAAAAGTCTACTGAGGATTTTACCACAGTTAAACCTGATTAGCTAAAGATCGGTTTCTGATTTCATGCACTTCATACTCACTGTAATCTTAAAATGGCAAATGCTATTAAGTTAGAATTCCAACCAAAAGTAACACACCACTTTCACCAAAGAAGGCATCCTGATAAAGTTATGGCCTGACTGGCACTTTGCAGTTTTTAATGCCTTAGTTTTTGTGCAACAGGTGCCATAAATATCTTTACTGAAGATGTAACAAAAACCAATCAACACATCGGACGATAAATGGAATGGGTGTAATGATGCTTAAATGAGCCCAGGGTCCATAGAGCTTAGTTACCCGTCATTTGTCATTCAGGATAAGGGAAAACCCCAGAAAAACCTTATGTAGATAACTCACCCTAACCGAGATTCGAACTTGGGACCTCTTTAACGTGAGGCACACATGCTACCTACCATCTGTGCTACCGAGGCGGGCTATTTTTGGGAATGTTAGGATGTATTAATTGCACATATATAAGAATCTAGTAACTTTATGTTGGCGCCAAAGACTGAGAGATGCACTATGGGGAAGTCATTAATCCAATCTTGAACAAATGCCCACTTAGACAATCATGGCTGGTGATTAATCTGTACACTGGAATTATTTTAAGCTTATTTTGGAGATCAAAGCATTTCAAAGGAAAAACAATAATTGTAGTAATTGGTTGTGTTTTAATTATTCTTTTAGCAGTTTCATAGAGGATATTTTATTTTGCTGTTTGAGAATTTTTAACCCTTCTGGACAACATATCCACTTGCTCATTCCCAAGAATTCCACATGGGTTGGAATCCATTGGCTTATTTACACAATAAATTAATAATAAATAATAACAATAATTCTTTATTGTCTATAGACTTGTATACAAGTTTCAGACATTGTAAACATTTAATATTCACATTTACAAACAAACACACATTTTTGAATAAAATAATTTTTTAAATAGGTTTTAAAGTTAGATTTTCTTACAGTTTTGATCTCTGGATATAGTTTTGTTATTTAAAATTTTTCCTTATCACAATTTGGAGATGTTTAATCATATTATAAATTTCATCAATTTTTTTCTATTTTAGGCCAATCAGTTGAAATAATAGCCTGAATAGCTGCCTTGGAGTCTGATAGGTGAACTATATTGGAAAGTTTATTTGTCCAGGTGAATAGATTTTGTAAGGAAGTATAAGTTGCATCAATGTCTCTATCAAAACTTGTGAAATGATTTCCAACATGCTTATAGAAAGAAAAGAATTTACAGGTAGCTCCTGCTCCATTTCACTAGTTATAAAGAGCTATGTGTATAGATGTGAGTCCATCACCTCGATATATTTATGGTTTCAAGAATATGTTTTAGCTCCTATAGATGAATTTTCTTCTTTTTAAAATTTGCAATTAGATCAAGGTTGTATTCTAGTTCAACGATCCTCAAGTGGAATGTAAAGAGACATGAGAGGTTCTATTTCTTAGTTGATGAACTTTCTGTATGAAGTTAATTGTTTTTTCAAACTGAAAATAGATATGTGGTGCTTTACCCATTTTTTATTCTCTGGAAGTCTCAAGACTTTGTTAAAAGGGCTTGCATTTCTAAACTTGTCATTATAGGCCTATTAGATGCAAATGCTTTTAAGGTTATTACAGGATTAGCTTCAATAGCCCCAATTATTAACCTATGAGCTTAATTTTGTATGCTCTTAAATATCATGGAATTTGAAGATGATATCAATACTTTAATCCCATTAGTTCCTCCAAGTCTTTTTAATATCTTAAAAGGGTTAGTTCCTTTGTTTGATTTTTTTTTAATATGCTTTTTCCATGTCAACTTTTTGTCAAACTATATTCTAAGATATTGAGCATTTTCTATTCTTATTAATTGGGTATTACCATTATTTAATAATATTGAGTTGTTTCTTGTGGAAAGAGCTGAAAGTTACTTTTCACAATGTTTTCTTTCACAAGGTTTTTAGAACACCATTGTTTAAGTGTATTCACTTTTAAATTGCTGCTTCAATTTCTTTATTTCTACACTACTGCATGCAAAAATTGCAACATCATGAAAGAGTTCCCTGAATAAATCCAAACTTGGTGCATATATACAAGGGTGTGTAAGCAATAAGTGATTAGAATGGCAGAGATAGGGTGCACATAGGCAGAGTAGGACCCTAACAGGTTTGTGCCGAAAGGTCAGTGTTGTGCCAAGTGTAGTCAATGCAGAGCTGTTAAATGAAATGAAAATGTTGTAAGTGCCAGCATGCCTTGTCGATGCCAAGCCATATAAGCATGTGAGTATGAAGGTGACAAATGAGTGCTCTCTGGTAAGTGGGTTTGTCACCTTCTGACATTTCTGCTGATATGACAATGATGCATGTGTAGAAGCAATGGATAGAAGAAGGTTGCATGCAGCAAGGAACAGATACTGGCCCATACAATATGACTCTCCACTTGTCCAAATGGTCATAATGGACTGCAAAGCTATATCTAGTGTTGGTTCTATGCTGGAACATTATAACATGTTTGAACCTGTCCACATTGTCAATTTGTCACCGTCTTTGCGGATTGAACTAGTTTTACACATGCCATTATGCCAGCTTCCATTATTCAAAAGCCACAAGCACCTCCAACTGCAATAAGCATACAAATGCCATCACTTTTATGCTGAGTGGCAAAATACAGCCTTTTCATAAGAGTTCTGTTTCAACCTATCCTGCAATGATGTCTGCATATATGTTAATGCAGTGAGCACAATCTGGAGGCCTGGAATGTTGAGCAGCATAGCAAATAAACAACAGGTATGATAGTTTGGGATGCCATTGGTTACAGTCACAAATCTCACCTCTTAATTGAGGGCACTTTGAACAGCAACCAATACCTGAGGGAGATTGTAGAGTCTGAGGTATCCCCTCTGCTTTACACATCTTCACATGCCACATTTCAGCAGGACAATGCCCTGCCACATACCGCAAGGAATGTACAAGCCTTCTTCAAATTTCAACGCATACTAATGCTTCCCTGCCTGAACATTTGCCTGACGTGTCATCCACCGAAAATATGAGATATGGTTCGTTGGGAACTTGTCACATTTCTCCAGTAACCAGAGTAACCAGTGTTATGAATTTGTGAGCTTCCATTCAAACTGTACAGAGGGAGATCCTCCAGGAACATATTAAAAATGTTCCTGATTACATGCCATAGACAGAGCAGCTAAAATTGCAGAGCATGGAGACTACACATATTGCTAAATATTCAGGTCAGAAGTCACGTACAGATTTAATGAGTTAATTTGTTTATTGCCATGTACCTAATCTGTGGTATTAAGTTCAATGCTTCCATGCGTTTCCTTTTTGGTGTTGCAGTAAACAGTAGCATATATTTTATAAGAAATTTCATGATAAATTTTATAACATGTATAAGCCTTACATGTTTTGTAAAACTTAGGACACTTTTGCTTTCTTCCATTGAATGCTTGTGCTTCAGCAAAGAGATATATGTAAAAAAGAGACAATGCTACAGTTTAGCTGGCCATTCCCTGGCTCTGACATTTCTCAAGAAGGGGAAGTGGGCTGTTGCCAATTCTTTAGCGGAAATTTCAAGCAGAGGAGCAGGCGTATTTTGAATATTTCACAAAGCGGTAGCCATATTATTATAAAAGTAATAACAGGACTTGCAGACACTAAAAATCGGAATTCACACATGCACAAAATAACAAAGAAACTTCAAGCAAGCACCAAAAGCAACTCAAGCATGTGGTCCAAACAAAATTAAACTGACAATATGTCAGTTGGCCAGTTGGACAGAGATTGAAAATGTAGGCAAATGCCTTTGAAACTAGTCTATTAATATAAAAAGTAAGTGAAGAATATCAATAAACCGACTACAAATAGTTTTTGAGATTAATTTTGACGTCACTGTTACTAAATTCCTCCAAACATATGACAATATGGCGTTGGATTTGGAAGCCACACCTAGTAGCAACAATGTTGATTGGCACTAGCACACAGTTTTAACTTCCTGACTACGACACTGGATGTAGAGACTCCCAGTACTACTAACAGAAGCAGTTAGTGCACATAAAAGGTGTGAAAGAAATATTAGAATAGAATGGTGGTGCAATGAATATCTTGCATGATAACGAAATTGCAAGTTGGATTTCAATATTTTAAAACTAATGTTTACAATTGCGCATTATGTTGGTACTATTAACCTTGCCCCTCCACCTCCTGCAACCGCACAATGTCAGGACTGGAGATCCAATGGCCGTACTCTAAGTACTTCCAGCAGCGTTCAGTAGAGTTTACCTGCAATAAACAATGAGCTAAACCGTAGAAGTGGCTGTTGACTAAGGTCAGTTAAACTGGGATGAACATTAGTGAACTGCTGTGTGATGAACAGCCTGGTTAAATCCTCACCACAATAAGCTGAAGATACCAGAAAGGCTTAATGAGAATGCCGCTCATGGCAACTATTGTTTCTCTTAAAGCTTTTGTGTTTTTGTACAAAACTTTTATGTAATAATGCAGTATTTCCAATGTGTACTGGTTGCAATAGGTTGTAACCACTTCTTTTTCTTGAAGCTTTGTTCCAGTGCTTTCTGCATCTTGTAATTTACTGGTTAACTAGTATCAAATTTACATTTGTGGTGTACTTAATGTTACAAAAACAATTTTCCTCCCTACATTTCTGGCATGTTAATTGTGAATTTTGTAGCTGGCAATTGTTTTGGTCAACATTTTCTTTGTACATCTAGTCTTTCTTTCCACGCTATTTTCTGTACTTTCTTCCATTAAAAAACTACCATTTTGTGGCATAATTTACGACACAATAGTGCTACTTAAGAAATTGTGTTGGTATATGAAGTGAAATATAAATTTCCTAGCGAAAAGAAAAGTTTTAACTAGTGTTAAATAGATATAATACATTGAAAGTTTTGTAGAGAAATGGGACTATCCAAGCTTCATCAAAGAAATCAGTATTGGGAGAGTTGGGAGGAAAGGTTTGAAGTAAGGAATTTTAAAATATTGGTATAGGATTATAATAATTTGTTATAAACTTTGGTTATCTTTTCAAAAAACTTAAATTTCTCGCACTACTCAGGACCAGTTCCGCAAATATTCTTTGCATCTTCAGCTAAGATGATTTTAGATTATAATTTCTTGAAAAGTGAAGTTTTTAACAAATTATTATATATTATTGTAATATTTGTATTGCTTCATTTGCTATCAGCTTCAGTTTTTACGTATTATTGGTATAGGAGTTTACAGCTAGGAGAGGAAAGGTTCTAAAAGAGTATATGAGATACCAAGTAGAAGTACTGAAATTTATCAGCTGCTCAAATAAAACAAATTCTAAATGCAATTGGAATAGGGGAACTCTGGAAATGGGAGATTAAAATAGAGTAGAATTTTGGAAAGAACTTAGGCAAAGAGGTGAAGATAATTGAGTAAAAAGAATCTTGGGCTTCTTGTAGAGATAGAGAGCTTTCTTACTTACAATAAAAACTATTGGAAGAGAGAAATATGTGGATTATTGTAGTAAATTTGGGGGAGGGGAGGGGAGGGGAGGGGAGGGGAGGGAAGAGCTACTTGGATGTGATATCAGGCATACTGTTTTAAAAATAATTTAGAGAAGATAATGAAGAAAGTTGTGCCATGTACAAGGTTCCAGAAAGAATACTTCATTGTTTATTAAATTTTAGATGAGTCGTATTTTTTACACTTCATTGTTTATTGGAATGTAATGGGATAAAGGATTGGCAAATGTACAGTGTTTCAGAATTTGACTGAAAAGCTTAAGTTGTTATGTTGGGGGATCAACTTGAGATAGGACATGTAGGAGTGATTAAACTTTGTGCAATAAATTCAAGCCAGCACATCACTGACACCACCCCAATATCATGCACACATTTGTCAAAATGTGTATGTGTGCACCTCAGTGGTAATGAAGATTTTTCAAGCCATAGGTGCCACATTCCAAGTTTAAGCACTGCTTTCCTTTTCTTTCTCTTTTTTTATATTTTTTATTTCTATTCTTCAAATTGTTGATTGTGAAGGATAAGGAATACTGCACTAGACCAAGTGAAAAGCAAAATAGGACAAAATACATAAAGAAATTAATACAGGTTGACTGAATGGGACAAAAAGGATTAAAATGATTGAAGGGTATTCAGGAGCAGTAAGAGAAAAATGTATCAGGTTAGTCAAGAAAGTAAAATAAAAATAAAATAAAGCTAAAAGGCTAGTGGTACATTACACAAATAATTATAAAGTAGATATTGAATATGAAAGAATTTTTGTATGTTATATATTGTAACTATGAAATAAGAAATAAATTATTCATTCAAAGCAATGTTAACCCAATGAAGCTTCAGGTTTTTGTGTTGGATATTTGGTGATTTAGTTTCCAATGTGCAATTTTGACGGCAAACATAGCAGGTGCAACTTTTGTTTTACCCTGAACAGAAAATCTATTCATAGCCAGGTGTAAATTTTGTGATTTTATGAATTCCTATTTGGTTAATTTCTGTATAACTTGGCTTAAAGGTACCAAAATGAAGTGCAGAACAAAGAACACTTTAGGAACATAAAATACAAACAATTAGAAAAATCAGCAGTTGCCACACATTTTTGGGAGGGAGGGGGGAAAAAAAACCCACAACATTAATCCAGAACCAAAACTACTTAAACACACAACAGGAAAACAAGAACTGTCCACATGGGAACAAATTTTTATTTCAAAACCTAGAAACAAAATATTCAATTTTGACAACCCCCAGAAAGTTTTGTTCAGCAAGTTCCTCGAACTGCCGTCAGTGGAGACCTCTCGACGAAATATCACCAGCTACACCACAGAGAACCAGTCAATGCCTGGTTGACAATGGAGGAACATAGCCTCTGAAACATGTTCCAGGAAATTTAAATTTGCTGTTTAGTGTCAATTAACCCACCCTTAAATTTAATGGTAAAAGATTTTTACTGTCAAGAACATTCAACATATTTTAAATTTTGACGTACCATCAGTAAGTGGTCTGATGCAGTTATATAGAACATAGTAGCCAATCGTCAATCAGTTGAGGATGGAACTGGGACAGTCCCGAAAATGTTCTTGCTTTTTATAGTTCATGTAAGTGAAGTTTAAATAAAATGACTCTGTAAAATCTTTTAATACAATATAAGTTTACCTTTCTATTTATGGAGAAGAATATTGTATTGACATAAATCATGTGTCTGAGACTTTGGGTTATCTACTGGCATGGAATGATTTACTTTCCTCCAAAGACTTAGGTATGTTGAAATAGTAAACTACTTCTCCATTTCAAAAGCATACAGGACTAGACTGACAACAAACTCTGAATGAATTTTAAATCTTGAAAGCAATGTAAAGCTCTCCGATACTCAACAGGTGCAGCTGTAATGACTACACTGCGAAAATAAGTTGTCTGAAGGAAAGAGAAGGAATTTATCTATATGACTCCATATTTCAAAGACATTCATGAGTTAAGTGTGAAATGAGGTACACATGGGCATGATGGTATCTGTATCATTTTTTATTAAAAGCATTGTTTCCACCCTCTTTTAAATCTTATTTCAGGTAAAGTACCTACATGACAAGAAAACTATATTATTTTTTGTTTGTGTAGCTCTCCCCCAACTTTTAAATTCTGTTGAGTAAGTGCTGGGAACATTATACTGATCATCTGCATATTAACTTTGTAGCACTTGGCCCATTATTTACTTGCATGCCACAAAGGCTTTCAGTAGCCATAATTTTTAGCTTTTGGCTATCTTGAAATTTGATCTTTTCATTATGGAAGTCTTGAAATTAAGTTTATTAGTGGTTAAAGTGTATTTTTCTGTTGTGTTACAAATTTTGGTTCAGATGGGCAAAGCTAGATTTATAGCTGTTATTTCAGAGCGTGGTTGTCTGAATGTTTTCTGGATACTGAATGACAATTGCTTACCAGGCTTGCTATTGTTCTTATGGTTGGGTGTGTTACATGTCCTACAAGGAGTTTTTTTTTTCAGTCCACTGACTGTTGGTGACATTGTTGCATTTAAGTAGGTGAATATTTTTTTAAACATTTTCTTAATAAGTGTATTCTCTAATTTTGAAATGTTTATGACTAAATTTAACTGACCTTTTATTTTGCTACTCTGTTACAAATTTTATAATTACTTCATAATTCTACATTTTTGAGAGCTCTCTTAATGATAGTTAACAAGAGTGAAGATTTCATAAACTACGACTTTCAATGAGGTCATATTAAAAAGAAGTTAATGATTTTTCTGTAAATTTTCAAATTATATTGCATGGCTGTAGCTTGCAAAGTAGCTCCTACCAATAGTAGATGTCCATCTTAATGTACCCCAATTCTGCATGATTTTTGATTAAGCATGTTGGATTGATTTATTTCCATTGAGTAGGAATCCCAGCACTTGACCTGTTTTTATGATATGTAATATGTAGCTGCTTTCCAGTTAAAGACATACTGCTTCTGCTTCATTATGACGGTTTTTGTTACGTAAGCTTGTGGTACACAGAGTAATTTTCTTTCCTTCTGAATTCATGTATAACACATATTTGTATAATTACCAATTTCGTCACTTGGGTCGCACAATGTGGGGAAAAGGCCAGTTGATCCTTCCTTAATTAGAATTACTTATAATTGTATACCTACAACAGAACAAATATTAAATGTAGTCAAATACTTTTAACTTTGTGTATTAAAATTTAGTGCAACAAAATTGTAGGTGTAAACACATTATTTTTTAGAGGGACAGTGGTACTATTATGTGCTCAATACTGTTCACACATATCTCTACAGTGTTCTGTTCTGTACTCTCAATTGTACACTTTGAACTTTTGAACTGAAGGGGGCATCAACATGGGTAGCAAGGAGATGCAGCATACTTAACTGTATATGGGGAATTCTTTTGGAGTATTTTTGTATACGATGCTGTATGCAGGGAAAGAGAAGAACTAATCACATGCCAACATGTGAAGAGTAAGGTATTAAAATACATCTTGTTATGCGAATTTAATTACTGTTAACTGATTCAGTTTGGCTTCCTTCAAACATACCTATAATTTCTAAATTGTAAATTATAATGCTTGCGAACAGATACTGCTTATTACAAAAGTGAATCGAGAATATATTGACACATTGCTTCACTTCACTTCAGTGTGAGTGAAGCAATGTTTCAATATATTCTCGATTCACTTTTGTACTAATTTGTGCTTCACTGTCCCTACGCTTCTTTCAAGTTTATACTTTGAGATACTGCTTAGCTTTGCCTTCTTGCCTGGTCTAATTATTGTTGTGAAATAAATATTTATAGGAGTAATTTGCCGGTGCTTAACCCTTAATTTCAGTAGGTCAAGATACATTTTTAAAACTACTTTTAAATGTTACATAAAAAATGAAACTAGCTACAGTGAAGACAAATATTACACATATACAACTATTTGCAACGAAAACTTAAGATAAGTGAAGTTTTTGTTGCAAATAGTTTATTTATTTGTGCCAAGAAGTTACAATCATAGATATAACTGGACATTCAGCCCAGGCTCTTGCAAATAGTTGTATTTGTGTAATACTTTTAAAGGTTTTACTTACAAACTTTAGGAAAGGAGGTGCTACAACTAAACACTGTTTTGTCTATACATTGGTGACACCTCTAAGCACTGTCACTTGCCATAGCTCACATTGAGAAATGCTGGCTATTTCATGATGGATATTTTGCTTTTAATTCTTCCAGGGTTGTGAGGGTTTGTAATGTACACTAAGTTTAACTCAAGATACATAAATCTCAGGGGGGAAGGGCTGTATTAGGTTGGGGGAACAAGGGGGCCACAAATCTCTATATGAAGTATTTTCTCAAACACATTTTCAATTGTACTTATCAAAATATTGGCCTTATGAACTACGATAGAGCCTTGTTGAAGAAAGGCATCATTTTATCCAAGTATGGGTGCAATATGCTAACTAAACATTAGGCCCTCTTTCTCCGCTCACAGACATCATATACAATTTTTTTTACTACATGATCAATATTAGATTTTTAAGACTTGAAGCTTTTGCGGCAAATGTTATTAAGGCTTCACGGGAGAAGTCGAGCTTTCGGCTGTTGTGCAAACCATGGCAGAAAGCTTGACTTTTATAAATTTGACGTGGCTAATCAGCCGTGAAGCCTTAATCAATATTAGGTTTATCAGCTCTAATTACTATTTTGTGTATGCTCACAGTAACTAAATTTCATAGGTTTGCTTTTCATGAAGGAATTACTCATAAGGAAGTTGGAATTAATGAAAAGTATGAGAGTGGGACCAAGCCTCATTTGAGAAAATAGTTAAATATAGGTCTACTTTGCCATTCTATACATTGAGACACCACTCAAATGTGCAACCAATTACAGAATCATTTGGTTGGAGAGCATTTGCAACAATTATTTTACATGGTTTTAACTTAAAACAATTTAGTAGCTATTTGCATAGAGCCATAAGAAATGGCTACCTGTTGTAAAGGACGTCTAAGTGATTTGGGGAGTGGGTGAAGTCATTCAAATAATGATAGATATTTACTACATTTTTTCGATAACAACCCTATACTATCTTTTGAGAGACAAAACTTCATTCGATCGACAGTTTATTATAAAATGTATGTATTAATGTATGGCCTAGCCTTGTTCAACTTGGAATTATTTTGTAAATTGTATTTTCACTGCATAAGTTCACTGAGTTAACACATATGAATAAATAAGTACATGCTGTGAAGAAGAAACCATTGAGCCATTTTGACTGAATACAGAACAAAATAATCTATCAATTCAATGCAGCACAGCAAAGTCGTGTCAGCAGTGTGACCTTCACTGCAACAGCAGCATGCTATCATGTAGCCACACTACAGTAAAAAACACTGTGCAGCTGGTTCTTAATTCACTGACCTGGTTCTTAATTCACTGACTCTCGCATTTCTAAAATCAAACATGTTATGTTTCACACTGTCAGATTTAAGTAGAATGAGATGCTCACATGATTCATTTTATGCTGATGTACTAAGTAATTTGCCAACCATTCTAGGAGATTATAGACAACATTTGGGGTTAAAATATTTCCAATGGCACAAATATTTACTTTAATGAGCTGAAATAAAAATGACAGCATTTTGAAAAGAAGAAGAAAAAGAAAACTATTTGTAGTTGGTTTTTTGACACTTCATCACTTACATTTTTAGGTTATTGAGGGACTAGTTGGAGGAGCTGCTGCTTCCATTTTCAATCTCTATCCAATTGAAAATGGAAGCGACAGCTCCTGAAACTAATCCCGCAATAATATAAAAATGCAATTGACATGTCAAAAAACCGACTATAAATAGCTTTTTCAATTAATTTTGACATCACTATCACTAAATTCCCCCAATAACACATAATACGTGACAGTATTTTGTTTCCTAATCAGTGGTTTGGCAACTAATGCCATTACAGAAAGAGATACTTTCTCTTGATTTCATTTCCATTTCCACATTAATTTGTATATATGAGTTATCCAGTATATATACACAATTATTAATGCATCTTAATGACTTTCATCATCATTCCTTTTCTGTCAGTGATTTTGTATAAAACTGGAAAGATAATCACAACCATATCACACACATTAAAACTTTTGATTGGGCCAAAAAATTCTAGTGGGTGATATGATTCTCATATTGAACTCAAAACTATTTGCAACTGAAGCTCTTGTCATTGTTGCACCACTGCTACAGCCACCTCTGCATCACAATTTATATATATATTAAAAAAAAATACACTCTTTATTTTTTGTTTTCTTAATTTTTATACATCATAAATTCCTAACTCAGATTCCGTAGAAAGGGGATTGTTTTGCATTTAAATAAAATGAACAATGAGAGCTACATGCACTTAATACACTTAGTATTAATAAAATGATAACGAGGACCGATAATACTTCCCATTAAAATAAAGCACAAATATAGATACCTGTGAGGTGGGTGGTGGACCATAACCATGTGGAGGCCCATGAGGTGGTGGGGGACCTTGATGAGGAGGGCCCTGATGTGGTGGGCCTCCACCTTGTTGAAAAAATGCAGGATTCACATGTGGAGCAGGAGGACCCTGAGGGGGGCCACCATGCACTGGTGGTCCTCCATGGCCAGGAGGAGGACCTCCTGGACCTGAAACAAATGATCAATTCTGGTGAAAACCCTCAATAACACAACTTCTGCTCAAGTCGCCAAATGATTGCTTAGCCAAATGAAAGCAACTAACAGAAGTTATTTTGAGAATGGAACTTAACTAAATAGCATCAAGAGAACCACGAAAAAGCAGTTGCTCTCATCTGACAAGTTAGGGAAATATGCAAACATACCTCCCATCTGTCCAGGTGGTGGGCCTCTAGGCGGGGGTCCCTGGCCAGGTGGGGGGCCCTGCATAGGTGGTGGCTGGTTGTGGGGTGGGAAGCCTGGGCCAGGATGGTGGTGTGGCAAGCCTAAATGCAACAAAAACATATTTCAAAATCCTTTCACACATACAGCTTAACTATCTACAAATTAGCACCATCATGCCATGCATTTATGTTCTATGTACAAACATTTAACTCAAGCTCTATGTTTCCACTTTATAAAACTTAACATGAACATAATATTTTCATATAATTAACACAGAATAAAGAAAGAACATAATATTGGGTTAAAAAATGTGTTATTTATTACAAAACTATCTAAGGGAATTAGCATTTCAATAGTATTTTATAGACTCAAGTGGAGGGGGAGAAAATTATTTCCAGGTACAGATGTATTTTTAGATGTGATGTATGACGTAATGTTGTGCAGTAGTTCATAGTTCATAGTTATTTGGAAGAAAAAGGGGTGTCAGGTTAGTCATCAACTAACTAACCCACTAGCTTTATCAGCAATCTGCTGGTGAAAGCAGAGATCTTACCCCCAACATTGATTAGCATGTCACTCATGCACATCCAAGCAAGGTCATATATCACGTCTAAAAAATACATCTGTAAACATGTATTGCAACACTTTTTGCATGATCACTCATTTTGAAAATATAAAATGCTTAGAGCCACTCTAACAGTCTGAATGATTTTTTTTTTTTTTTTTTTTTTTTTGTTGTTGGTATTGCTAACATTTTATTTCTCAAGTCTGTAGTCTTGTAGAGCACTTCACAGCAGAGTTGAAGCGAACTCAATGAAGCAGAAAGTAACACTAATTCTACCTGAAGCATTCATAGCATAATGCATATCATAAGACCTAGTATTATGAAGCTCATGCTCACTTTCATGTATGCCAGAATTCTGTGTGAAGTACCATTAGCCCAAGTACCTATTACCATATAAATGGTATTGAAGACAGTCAATTTCTACAATCTTTTGCACGAAACCAGGTTTGTAATTTCATGTTGGGTAATTGCTCTAGCAAATGCTTCAAGTGCACTGGGCCTAGGTGAAAGTCAGTTTTCCAGTTTCACACAAAGGGGGTAAATCCTCTTTTCTACAGTAAAAGCTTTTTACATGTTATATTCTTCTTTATGAGAACAATGATGCTTTAAGTTTGGGAGCAGTGCTATAAATGAGCCAAATCATCCATCCCCACAAATGTATCACTCTGAAATGCTGCCAAATGTAGCTCACTTAAATATAACAAACTGAAAAATACACTCAACCTAGCAAAGTTGACAGAACTGTAAAAAATTGGTATTTAAGATAGAAGCACATTAAATAAGAGGATGAAAGAGGTTTTGATCACATTCTTTTATCTCCAGAAGGTAGAATCCCTATGGATTGGTGTTATAATCTGGAAATGGTTTGGATAAGTAGATTTTGTTTCAGAGTTTATGTCAAAATATCTTTAAAATTCTAAAGCATTCTTTCTAAACATTCATTAAAATGCTATCTAAAATCATTTGTAATTTATGAAAAGATGGCTGGGATTGACAAATTTTATGGGTTACATTCACCAGAGATAATAAAAGCAACTCACAACTATATGAAATAATTTCTCAGAATGCAATGAACAAGCTTAAAAGTGAAGTTAACCAAAAACGTAAATCTACTGCTTATAATAAAAATATGTGTAATTACAAGCATTCTCCACGCCAACCCCCCAAAACATGCCATCTACAAAACTGTAGCAATTATGAGTGAAAAATCACAATACACTAGTTATTTGTTTTCTTGAAACTTATAGCCTTAGGTTAAATTCAAGCCAAGTAAACATTCTATCATACTAACTTCGTAATAAAAGTATATCAGTTTGCATCTGTATTTCAAAACGAGAACTACAAATTCATGCAGATATTCAGCAATGGTTCCAGAAAATATTCTAGTTTATTTTGGATTATGGGTTATGATTAAAAAGGAATAGAAGTATGCTTGTTGACCACCATAGATATATCAAACACTTCCAGATAGAAAATGAGCATTGTTTGCACATATGACACTTACCTGGGCCTGGTGGTCTGTTCCAGTCAGGGCGTGGCGGTGGTCCTCGAGGATCAGGAGGCATGCTTCCAGGAGGAGGACCTCTTGGAGGTCCCTGTCCAGGTGGTGGTCCTTGGAATGGCTGTAAGGAAGAATAAACTACTGAGCAAGAGCAGAGAGTGAAGAGCAAACCCTGGGTACTGTATAGAGTGACAACCTACCATTCCTGGGGGAGGACGCTGTTGAGGTCCTTGTGGATGTGGGCCCTGGGGTGGTGGTCCCGGTCGAGGTGGTCCTAAAAACATTCATGATCTTAATTCTTATTTCACTGATTTACAATCTAACTCATGCAACACAAAAAAGCAAGCAACCTTTTGTTTGATATTAAACATTTTAAAACAATACTATGCAATTTTCATGTGTGAATGGACAGCCCTATATTTTTGCAAACTGAAGATTTTAAGGAGGAAAACAAATATAAGTGATGCTAATATTTAAAAAGAGAATAGGAACAAAAACACTTATTCTGATACTTATTGAATATATTTAAAGACCTTTAATACAAAATGTTTTTCAAATTTTTCATACCTGGATTCTGATATACTAAGCGATACTGTTCAACCAATTTGATGGTATAAAAGTAATTTACAGACATCCAAAATTATACAAGTGCCAAAGTTGCAGTTTAAAACTTATCCCCCCCCCCCCTTCTCTTGAAGAATTCTTCTAAGTGTGTAATGAATAACCAAGGACCAAAAACCGTATTGTTTACAGACCTTGTCTTTTCGGGCATACAGGCATGTTTGCACTACACAATTTCCATTTAGCAGTACTGATTAGTGTGCAACTAATAAACTGGAAATTTGAAACACTAAACATCACATATATTGACATGTCAATAATTATAAATTTCTACTTAAATATTTTAGTATGCAAAAAGTATACTCATCTACAAAAAAGAGCAAAGAAATTCCGGATTACTTTATGCAGGACTTGGTGGGCTCAACAGGGAGATCACTAACGAAGTTGAAGGAATTAGGAAACTTTGATAAAATGTGGGGGGGGGGGGGATGAGAATTAATTAAAAAGTATGATCACTGATTTAAAAGGGGTTAGAAACCGCTCCCAAATGCTAAATGCAGTACAAAATGTCAGGTTTTAGAGATAGCTGAAAATTTGAGTATTTGGGGGTACAGCTAAGTAGTAATGGAAGATGGAATGACCAGAAGTAGAATAACAGTAGCAAAAGCGAAACCGCCAACTAAGGCAATAAAAGTGTATCTGCACAAAATAACAAATTAAGTTGTTGAAAACGATTTGTAAGGCGATAGAGACCAAAATTATGTAAGGGTCAAAATTTCACAGTAGGATGACTAATGATGGTTCAAGAAACACAATTGGGTTTTTTCTTAAAAGGGGTAAGCATGAGGTTGAGCATTCAACTGTTAGAAAATAATATGCAAATCGTGCTGTTAAGTACTCTATTAGCTAAACTTATTTTCATAAATTTGAAACCATTATGCAAACCTGTAATACTAAAAATGAACTACAATTAATGAACAAACTGCAGCAAATTAAATTAAAATGCTACAATAGCTATAAATTTATACCACTTTCAAAATCTGCAACAAATATAATGAAAATGGATACCAGATTTACATACGTAAATATCATTAATTATGAATGCAGGCTCATTCTTCAGAACCAGTTATCTTGAACTGGTCACAGCAAGTGAAACAGGTTCACACTATGGTTCACATAATCTGACAATGGATGTTCAGCAATCTTGCAT
This sequence comes from Mantis religiosa, assembly GCA_030765055.1. Taxonomy (NCBI): domain Eukaryota; kingdom Metazoa; phylum Arthropoda; class Insecta; order Mantodea; family Mantidae; genus Mantis; species Mantis religiosa. The sequence goes on along the minus strand of CM060948.1, from coordinate 286,178,839 downwards.
AATATTTCATTTTCAAATTTACCAAGTGGAGGAGCAAGGGAAGAAAGGAAGACGGAAAAGAGAGAAGAGGAATTCATAAAAAATAATTTTAAGTGTGTGTTTGAAACAACTAAATATTTAGTAGCATCAAATTTGAAAATGCCCAAGGCACTTGGCTTGTTAACAAGTTAACATGCACAGTTCGTATTATTTACATCTACCACAGAAAAGGTAAAACACAGCTAAACCTGGTTATATCAATCACAGATATAAAGTAAATGACCTTTCAGAACCACCTTAACAGATTCATTAACAATGTTATATGATCCAATTTTGCACCTCTCACATTGTGTCACAGAATGTAGCTTCTCTAGGTATAAAGTATTCTGACAGAAGGAAAAGTGCTTTGTTGAAATTTAAGGATGTATGCTGTACTGTCTGTCCAGCACATCACATGCCGTATCACACTCAGCATTGACAGCTTGTTATACCACTCCTTTTATATTTGCCTCTCTCTCGCATACTCATACAACATGCAGGTCTGTTTGGCAAAGATATAAGGGTAAGCTAATTATATTTTACAAACTTTTACAATGATGCAGTTGCCAAAATCAAAATTGGAAAAGCATTTTTGCAAATTCTGTATATTTTTAAACATTATATACTATAATTATAATTTATGAATTACTTGTTCTATTACAATGAAACTGCCGGTGGCTCATCCATATCGCTGTCAATGTCACTTCCGTTGAGAGACAATTCGTCATTGTCACTGTATTCATTGTCTGAGTCGTCCAAATGTATGATTACAGGTTCTAAAATCTCGTCATGTGCTATTTCTTTCTTAAAATCAACTTCTTGAGGGTTTTCTGCATTCCTTACGCAGTTTTCCCAGTCCTGTTGTGTTACCTTGTCAATTTCTTCATGAAGAAGTTGTTCAACGTCCGTCAGTTTAAAAGTATTTCTGTTTGCAACACCACTAGCCACACCAACTCAATTGGATTATATTGGCAGTGGTAAGGTGGGAGGCGTGTTACCTCGTGTCCCATTTCAATTGCAAGTTGTCCAGCTGATACACTTTTTCCGTGTTTTTAAACGGAAGTACTCTTAGCAATAACTCATTTTTAGTTTCTGCTTCCGAAAATTGTTTGAAGAACATGCACACCTTAAATACTTTGAGCCTGACTTCGTTTATAATTGCCTTTTTCACTCGCCACTAAATTCATCACAAGAAGCTATTGCACTATTTACTCTTAGTCTACTGTTGTGTAAAGAACTGAATGATACTGATCTGAACTCTCCAGAGTAAATAAACACTTCTTATCCAGCATTCATTCATAAACATAAGCATACAGCATTCCACAGGCTAACAGGAAATGAAGTTATTAATTTTTAGATGAGTCGTATTTATTACACATCTGCTTCACTTTCGTACCTATTTTGAGGACATGTTTCACAAATCATTGTTTGCATCTTCGGCTCTTATGCGACTAAAGTTTGATCAAGTGGTGTGGGTAATTCTGGAGTTGTTGCTGCCATCTGATACTGCAATACTGATAAGATAAAACCAGAGGAAAAGTCAGGCATTTACAAGATTAAGTGTAAAGACTGTGAAAAAAATTTACATAGGGAGGACAAAAAGAAACATAGGCACTAGAAAGAAAGAACACTTCAGGCACTTAAATATTGATAAGTCCGCAATAGCAGCTCATTTCTGGTTGAAAATCATGAAATTGAAGATAGCACCGAATTACTAAAATACGTACAAAAACATAGTGAACACGTCATATGGGAGAGAATATACATAGAAAAACATAAAAACCAACTAATGAACTTTGAAATCCTGCCAGAAGAGAATCCCACATTTAAGTTCATCACTAAATCAACAGATGGCAGCAGCAACCCCAGAATTACCCACACCACTGGATCAAGCTTCAGTCGCATAAGAGCCGTAGATGCAAACGATGATTTGCGAAACATGTCCTCAAAATAGGTACGAAAGTGAAGCAGATGTGTAAAAAATACGACTCCATCTAAAATTTAATAATTTTTCGCTTCACTGTGGTGTTCCAATACAGTTAAATCTCGATAAACTAAACCAAAATTTCACTATTCTCTCCAAGATTATTCCTTTTCTCCTAGTCCTCCCCATTTCAAGAAGTGCTACTTCACCTGGAGCCATCCTTGTCAATCCGAGAGCCTCTTTACAGAATAACTTATACATATTGTCAACCTTGTTACTTATATCTGAGCCTCCCCAAATCTCTACTGCATATATCATTTTTGCCTCTACCATTGTCTCATATAGCCTCTCTAACCATTTTGTCGGCATGCCTAACTTATCTTTACAGGTTCTCAATCCTACCATAGCTGCCTTCCCCTTAGCAATTATTTTCCTAACAATGTGCTCCCCACTCCTACTCAGCCTTACTCCCAAATATTCAAATTCCTTCACTACCTCAAGCTCTTTCCCCCTTAAGAACCATTTCTCATCCTTTTTTAAATTTTGCCCCTTTTTTACAAACCATAATCTTAGATTTATTAATATTTATTCTTATTCCCCACTCCGTGCAAAATCTTTGTACTTCATCAATTACCTTTTGCAGCCCCATTATAGTTATGGATCCTATCACCAGGTCATCTGCATATAATAGGCCTGGAATCTCCTTATTACCTATTACCGGGTTATGTGTATTACTCTTTGACACTTTCTCCAGGATATCATCGATAAACAAATTAAATAATATGGGACTCAATTTGTAGCCCTGCCTTAAACCTATTTTTTGCTCTACCCCTTCTGTAACACTCTATTGATCCTGCCTTATACAAAATGATATTCCTTTATAAATTTCCTTTGAGTTTTTTGCTTACTCCTTTGCTTCTTAGTTTCCATGCTAGAGCCTCTCTGTTTATTGTGTCAAACGCTTTCTCAAAGTCAGCATAAAACATATATACCCTTCCTTTTTTCCTCCCAAATATTTATCAATGATTGTTTTAATTATAAACACTACTACTACTACTAGGGGGATTCTGGGTTTATCTCACCCACGGCTGTTTTAGGGCTTATTTCGCCCTCTTCAGCCAGCATATTTATTGGTTTGGGAGGCGGGAGAGATGGTTTTTTTTTTTTACTTATTATTTATTATTATTATTTTTTTTCTGGTTATATATATCTATATGTTTTTTTTTTTTCATTTACTTAGTTTCCGTGAAGTCGTCATCTAGATGTCTTTTGTCATTGCAGGAGTTGCCGTAGGTGTTGCTGTATTTGCCGTTCTTCTTCTTTTTCTTCTTCGTGCTGTCTGATGATGGTTAACAGGGGAGGGTCGCTTGGATTTTTTTTCCTGATGTATTTGTGATCTTTTGTATTGCTTTGCAGCGTTGATGATCTTCTGTCTGTGTGGTCGGTCTTTTGCATTGTCTAGGTACTTAGTGGTGTTCTTCTTAATTGTGTCTTCTATTGTAGCTGTTTTTGCTATGTCGTGGATTTCATTACTTCTGGACCATGGTGGTAACTTCCTGGCTATTCTCAAACATTTCCGTTCGAACCCGGAGATACGGTCCTTTGTATATTTGGAGGTGATGGGCCATAAAGCGATTGCTGCGTATGTGAATGTTGGTCTGATGATAGTTTTATATAGCTGGGTTAGGGTGCCTGGGGATAGGCCTTCCTTTCCAATTTTGGAGAGGAACCTGAGGCATGACGTTGCTACCTTTGCTTCTTGCAGTTTGATTTGGTAGTGAGCCTTGGTAGACAGTTTCTCGTTTAGTGTTACTCCTAGGTATTTGATTTTCCTTTGTGTCGGTATGGTGTGGTTGTTGTAGGTGATGGTAGATGTTCTGTATGTTTCTTTGGTTTTTATCCGGAAAATGATGTATTGAGTTTTTGCTGGGTTTATCGTTATTCTCCATCGTTTTCCCCATTTGCTGAAAGTTGCTAGCTGTTTTTCTAGTCTTGGCTTGCAGTCTCGTATTCTTCCAGTCGAGCACCAATATGCGGTATCATCCGCATATTGTGCCAGTCTGATTGTCGGGTGGATCAGCTGGGGGGTGTCGGCGGTGTATATTATGTATAGTAGGCCAGATATGGCGCTACCTTGTGGTGTCCCGGCTTCTAGCTTGATAGGAGCTGATAGTTGTCCGTTGATCTTTATTTGTGCGGTTCTATTGGAGAGGAAGCTGGAGGTCCATCATGTCAGTTTTTCTGGGATTTCCATGTTGGTCATTTTGTGTAGAGTCCATGTATCCAACACCGGTCGAATGCACCTTGAATATCCAGGAATGTGGCTGCGGTTGTGAATCTTCGGTTGGTTTTCTCTTTTATTTCGGAGATGACTTTTATCAGTTGATCCTGTATGGTAATACTGGACCGGAAACCGGCTTGCGTGTCTGGTATGAGATTGCGGTGTTCCAGGAATCGGTTTAGGCATTTTACTAGTATTTTTTCTAGTACTTTTGACAATGTAACCGTTAGGGATATGGGCCGGTAGTTCTGGTAATTATAAACACAGTATCTATTGTTCTTTTATTCTTCCTAAATCCTGATTGAAACTCTTAATTTCCCTTCCTCTTCTGCCCAACGTTCCAGTCTTTCTGCTAGTATCCCTGTATATATCTTCCCCAGTATGGACAATAGACTTATTCCTCTATAATTTTCAGGTTTGTTTTTTGCTCCCTTCCCTTTATATATTGGCACAATCAAACTTGTTTTCCAACTTTCCGGTATGTCATGACTGTTTTTCACACGATTCAATACTCTAGTAATTATGTTCAAATCTTTCTACATATTCCCATACATTTTCCAAAATTCCCCTGAAATTCCATCCCTGCCTACTGCTTTTGCTCTTTTCAACCCTTTAAGCTGCCTGTGAACCTCCATTGTTGAAAATTCTCCATCTAACATCTCATTGTCCAATATACCTGGCCCTACCTCCATCTTATAATTGCTTTCTATACACCCCTCCCTGATCAGATTTCTGAAATACATCTGCCATTCACTTGGCATAATCTCATTTTTTATCCCTCCTTTCCTGTGAGTCTTCCTAATCAACTCCCAAAATGTCTTGTTATCTTTATTTGTTATTGCTTCCCTAACTGATTTTGCCATCATTTCTGTCCACTCCTCCTTTATTTCAAGCAGACACTTATACCGCCATTTACTTGCCAAAAAAAGTTTCTTTATCTTGTTCATTCTCAGATGCCCTCCACCTCCCCAATGCTTTGAAAACATCTTTCTTTGCCTGTTTACATTCTGCATCATACCAGCCTACACTGCCTCTCTCCTTTCCCTTCCTGCTCTCCATCCCTATCCCTGCCCTTTTCACTAAAAGTTCCAGAAGCTTTACAGCATTACTGCTATCGTTATTCCCTACTGCCTGTGCTATTCCATGCTCAATTATTATCTACTCTCTTTATTTGGTCTTTCATTCTTATTTCTAACTCTAGTGGGAAGTGCCCACTACTTGCCCGCACGTCCGCCTTCTAGCAATGCTGCCACTCAACTGTAGTATTTATTCTATTCTGTAATGGAACATGCTGTAATAAAATTTTATCAAAAATAAAAGGTGTGCGCACGCATGCACAAACACACACAATTTTACTTTATAGCTTTAAAAATAAAAGGTGGGAACAAAAGAATATCAAAATTAAATTACTCATATCAAACTGAAGTATGAAGGTCTAAAGAACATTAAACAAATATTTAGACATATAATTCCAGTACAAAATAGTACATAGGTACTACAGATATGCAAGAATTTTACAGCAATAGTTATAACAGCACTTAGTTATATTACGGTCAATTAATAAAAGTTTGGTAAAAGCTTAGAAACAGCTCAAGTAGTGATGTTTTTCCGAAAAATAGCTAATCAAATTCACAAACATGCATGGATCTGCATTAGTACCTATGAATTTGGACTTTACATTACCGTTACCATTGGCTCGTGGACCATTCCAATTTCCATGTTGAAATCCTGGTGGTGGATGACCTTGGTTTGGTGGACCAGGAGGATGTCCATGTCCTGGAGGAGCACCATGTCCTATTGGAGGACCCGGCATGCGCGGTCCTGGGCCTGGAGGGGGCATTCCAGGAGGTGGCATCCTGGGTCTCATTCCTTGTGGTGGTCCCATCATCATTCTTGGTGGGTGTGCATGAGGATGTGGGTGAGGATTTCGGGGACCTGGGTTGGGTGGGGGTACAGGACGAGTCTTTGACTGTGCTTCAAACTGAAAATTATCAACACAAATTAACAATATTAGTGACGGGGAATCTGGATGTTGAAAGCATTCTCTGTGTTTAGAATATACAACCCATAGCAATTATGGAATAATCATTAGGAATTTGTTACGACTAACACATTAGTGTTCTGAAACAACTTCATAACTGGCAACTGAATTTGCAAAATGAGGAATTTAGAATGAGTCACAGTATCTTTGCAACTACTTTCACTTAAGAAGTTTTTAAACATTTGAATGTTTACAAGAGCGTTTGCCTTCGTCAGCAGCTGGATGACTGAAGCTTGTTCTTTCTCCTCTTCTCTTCCTCCTTTCCCAGCTGGGTTTGATCTTGTTGCAGCACACTGGTAGGATTACAAAGCTCTATAATACTTATTGGCAATATTTGTAAATTTATGACATCAGCATTCTCAGCAGTAAACATTTTCTACAGTTGATATGTTGCATTCTTTGACTAAAATCCTACCAATAAGTAGCTTATATATGCTTTATGCAACCAACTGATGGCAACAGACAAGAGAATGTTAACTGGTAGAGGAAGGAATAGGGAAGAACAAAGAAAAAGCTTCAGTTACCCAACATCTGACAAGGTTGAATGTTCTTAAAAGACTTAGTATTTAATAACTAAGTGAACGTATATGTAAAGAAAATTCAACATGAATTCCAAGTTCAAGACAGTGAAAAGTTTCCTGTTAATGATTTTTATATTTATCACAAAATTAAGTTAATAACTTCAAAACTTCAAAATCCACATCACGTGCAGCAAATAATAAGACATCATAAGACTAAACTGAACATCAGAAATGTTCTGGATGAAAGTACACCGAAAATGTCTAAATATTCTCTACTGTCCTGATTTGAAAGGAGAAACAATTCATATTTGGAATTAAATAATACGAGGTGCAATAAGTCAGAATTAATTGATATGACATCTAAAGCTGACTAAACTGAATTACCATCTAATTGCTAAAGTTTGGTACTTTGATATATTATTTTACCACAGTGATTTATACAGATAATGCAAATATACGAGGGCTATCCAGAAAGTAGATTACGTTTTCGTCTGTTTCCGCTAGGGGCGGGGCTAGCACGGCCATCTTGTGGTCAGAGCGTTGCGCAGCTCAGTCGGCATCTAGCCGTGCTAGTGAGAGGTTCGTGCTGTGCTCCGTTCAGATACTGTGACGGTTTGAAATGTCTGCGTTAATTGAAAATCCCGCGAGCTGCGAGGTGCGTGCAGTAATAAGGTTTCTGACTGCAAAAAACTGTAAACCGATAGAAATCTATCGGCAGCTTTGTGAAGTGTATAGGGACAACATTATCACTGAAGGTGGAGTGCGTCAGTGGGTCATCAGATTTAAAAATGGCCGAACCAATGTTCACGACGAAGATCGAAGTGGGAGATCCAGCTTAGTGAGTGCCGAACTTGTCGAAAAAGTCGATGCTAAAGTCCGTGAAAATCGAAGGTTCACAATAACGGAACTTTCTTTGAGTTTTCCACAAATTTCGCGAAGTTTGTTGCACGAAATCATCAGCGAAAAGCTTGGTTACCACAAGTTTTGTGCAAGATGGATTCCAAAAATCTTGGCAGAGGACCACAAAAATCAGCGAATGGCTGCAGCGTTAAACTTTTTGGACGTTTACCATAAGGATGGTGACTGTTTACTCGATCGCATCGTTACTGGTGACGAAACATGGGTGAAACACGTGAACTGTGAAACGAAATTGCAATCAATGCAGTGGGGGCACACAAGTTCTCCCCAAAAACCCAAGAAATGCATGCAAACAATGTCGGCAAGGAAGATGATGGCGACTGTTTTTTGGGACAGAAAAGGTGTGATTTTGGTGGACTTCCTGGAAAGAGGCACTACAATAAACTCTCAAAGGTATTGCCAAACTCTCCAAAAACTCAGAAGAGCCATTCAAAACAAGCGCAGAGGAATGTTGAGCTCTAAGATCTTGTTGATTCACGACAACGCCCGGCCCCACACGGCAAATGTCACTCGTGAAGTTCTTGAATCTTTTAAGTGGGAGTTGTTTCCTCATCCGCCGTACAGTCCCGACCTGGCACCGAGCGACTTCCACCTATTCCCAGCAATGAAGAAGTGGCTGGCTATGCAGCGTTTTGATGACGACGCACAGCTGCAAGAAGAGGTAACGAAGTGGTTGAAGGCGCAGGCGGCCAAATTTTTCGACGAAGGAATTTCCAAGCTCGTACATCGCTACGATAAATGCCTTAATTTGAATGGTGACTATGTCGAAAAGTAGTATTTGAGTGTGGCTTTCATCTGTATATAGTAAAATTTGTTTCCTATACTTTGTTTACTTTTTATTCCAAAACGTAATCTACTTTCTGGATAGCCCTCGTAGTTATACTTTTCTTAGATTTAAATTACATCTACTGTATTGTTTTACATATTATTTAAGTTTGGTAAGTTTTATTTTTCATTTTTAATGTCAAATAGCAATAAGGTTTAATCCAGATCCTTTCGGATATACAAAGTAGTTACAATAGTTACAAACCATTTATGAACACATGGTTTCATGTATGTGAAAGCAGTGGCAAAGCACATGTTTTAAATAAGGATAGACCATCCAAACATTTTAAATCCAATAAATGTCTAACTTAAAGGTCAATCACAGGCAGCATACTCTACTTACATATAAATTGTTCTGCTAAAGTCAAGGGGGTGGCGGGGGGAGGAGGCTGAACACCTTACCTAAATACACTTGCATTTTAACTCAATGCTGGAAGATTTCTTTTCTGCAAAAACATCCACAATTCTCTCTCTCAGATAGCCAAGAAAGATAAACACGACAGATTTGACAATTGTAGGTTCATTCTGCTGAATCAATTTCAAAAGTTTACAGATGTGGCAAATATTTCTTAGAATCACTAAAGATAAAACTTCATTCATTTTTCAGATGCTTATCTTCGTAAAAGGACAGACTAACAATTTTGTTACTATGAGGAAAACTAAATTTATAGTCGCCAAACTATCTTTTCAACAATTCCACCAAGATTAGTTTAAAATCTTCAAATCTGTTTCTTTTGAACAACAATGAATAAAAAAAATTGATGCAAATAGGTGACTTCTGTTTTATAATCAATACTGTAATTTAACAATTTTGTCAGAAGGATTGTAGCTTCATTTCTCATCTCACTGAACATTACATTTTTTACTTCATTGTTGCAGTTTCATGTCATGTTCCTTTGGCTTGAAACACACTGAACAGATCAATTTTCAAAGTGAAAATACACGAAAGTTGTATAATTTAATTTACCAACAAGACCCCAAGTGCAACGGATATTGGATTTCACATTGTTGTCTACTACATGTTCTACTGTCTGCCTCAATTATGCAAAATGAGGTTTGATACTTGTAGCTGCTCGGGAATGATAATTCTACCTTGTACCACTGTGAGGAGTGAGTTTGAAACCTTGTTCCCACAAAAGTTCAGTCCATTTAGTAGATCTATTGAAGAATGTGTGAAATAAGCAGCCCCAATGGGCTTAAAATGGGGGGCACACAATAAATGCACATGAATAGTGCAGTTGTATAACTCTGCTAATAAACACATACTGATGTTCTCTGTAGTCAGCTGTTTACACCTGACTCTTATTGCAACTATCATATCTTTCACTGCGGCTCATGTTTAAATGCTATGAAAGTTACTGTATTTATTCACCCCTTCATTACTTGAACATATCAAGTGATGTGCAATCTAGTAAACAACTATTTCCATTCATGCTTCACTGTTTCATGTGCTCTAAAAGCTGTGCTACGGCACAATGTGGACATCTGTACACACCTTAAAACTGGGTAGAGTATAGTGAGATCAAAAATACACAGTTAATAACCATACAATAGATGAAGTCATTGAGACTGTGGGAAACTTCCAACAAAATAAACCACAGGCCTTTATTTCAAGACAGCCAAATGTCTGAAGTGACCATGTTGAATGGGGCTCAGATAAACAGGTAAAGATTCTACTAATACCACAGCAAAGCCTTGGGTATTCAAAATAATACAAATAACACTTAGGGAACCACTAAAAACATTAATTCAGCAGCACAGACTGGGTATTCAAAGACCTGTTTTCAAAATAAGTAACACATAATGAACTATTAAAAACTGACTCCAGGAGAAAATTCTGTTAACCTCTTCGCTGATGGCCATTTAAACCCTTCAGGGGCCGGAAACAGATACCCAATAAAAAGAACAAGACATTTAAATTGTTAAATGCTCTAAAAATGCATCATAAATACGATTCCGTATCTTCCGTATTTATTAAGTTACTTAGACAAAACAAAAATTGGTTTAAAACCCATTAAAGGCAGTATACATCTACAGTAACAATAAAGTAGAGACTACATTAATAAATCATCGAAATTTCACTACTTTGTTTCACTGTAGCAAAAGCCATTATTTGCGCCGAACGCGCCTAATATTTGAATCATTTTGTTTTGTGTGTATACGAACCAATGTATGTTTAGCTACCCAAGCGACTTCTCCGATTCAAGTTTAGTTTATTTATGCTATACCAAGCGATAGTCATACGAGTATATGTTGCGTTACACTGAAAAGAAAACTCTCTGTCAGCATCTGTTATTACAGTGTTTCTAAACCAAGGTTTCTGGTAGCCTTATGCAGCTGTTTTCGCTCAGTATTTTAGTTATTTATACTCTGTGTTCAGAGTGATTTCTTATAGCTATCAAGAGCTAAATGAATGACACATTTAAAATTGTTAAATTTCAATGTTAACCATGGCTTATCCCCGTAATGTAGCAAATAAATTACCTTGCGTATGATGTATACAGGCTTCTGATATTACTGAAGAAAATCTGGAATATTTGTTGTGCGATTATGAAGGAGATGTTTAGGATATAGTTAGCAGCGACGTGTACTGGTCTACAGATGGCATGTTAGCTACTCCATTGTTTGGGGGAAGTGGTGGGTCAAATATGGGTGATGTGGATCAGCTATTACTAGCTATCCCTCTTTACAAAAAACAGTTAAATGGTAAAAAAAGTATTTTTATACCACTGGATGTAACCATAAACAATTGTTTAGTAATTTTCAGAGCTGTAAATTCATGCAAGACATTCATCTACCTGTACTTGCGTGTATAAATAGCTCGTAACCTAGTTGAGTATTATAATACTCAGAGGTAAGGGGTAAGAAATTCACCATGACATCACCCCTCATACTTGAGAGAAAACACTTTCCTAAAAGCATACCACCCACAACCAAAAAAGTCGTAACCGTTTTGAAAATGTCTAGTGTGTTGCGAAAAAGAAGTTCGCAAGGAAACCAATATTATTTGGTGTGAATCTGCAGATGTGCCCTTGGGTGTTTATCCCGGTTTGGAGGTGTACAATTCAAAAAGAAACTTTTAAGGGTATGTATACATCCCATATAGAACTAATTTAAATTTATTGTAAAATAGGAAGATTAAAATAATTGGCATTAAATGAGCATTAAATGCATGTATGCACAGGACGTCTATACACATCCATATCGGTGAAAGGGTTAAGTTGTCAAATCCAGTGAAATATAGTGTGATATATAAGCAGTTCTGTGACAGTCTGTCCCTTATGATTAAATTTAGGCATTTGCATTAATCTAGAATAAATAACTCATGTTAATTTACCATTAACTGAACATAGATTATGTCAGGTGAGGTAATTTAAACATAACCAATGTTATGTGTGTTTGGAGGAATTTTTACACGTCAGCTTCACTTACCTATATTGAGGACATGTTTCGCAAACCATCATTTGCATCATAGACTCTAATGTGCATTAGAGCCGATGATGCAAACGATGGTTTGCGAAACATGTCCTCAATATAGGTAAGTGAAGCTGACGTGTAAAAATTCCTCCAAACACACATAACATTGGTTATGTAAGTGAAGCTGATGTATAAAAAATAAGACTCATCTATAATTTAATAATTGTTTCACTTCACTGTGGGGTTCCAATACAGTTAAATTTTGATAAAGATAAATTAATCTACTATGTGTTATATCTGATATTGGTTTCTACTTCCATGCCAAAAACAAATTTGGATAACCCTTTGCAAAGAAACAACAGGCACGTGACAGGCAACTGATAAGGAAAGGCCGCTCATTTTGTAGTGCTGCTCCTACCAGCACACAAGTATGATGTCAATGTAACGCTTAAATGGACTTTTACTTCATTCTTTATTTCCTTAAACACATCACTTATGCAACCTATTGGGTCATTTTGACTGTTGCTACTTTGAAATTGGAGCTGGAGTGAAAATGACTTTTCTTTCTTTCTTTTTTTTTTTTAGATGTTCTTCAGCAAATAAATTTCAAAGTTCTAAATAATTGCCCCATGTTTGTTGAATCTTCATGACCATGAAGTCAAAGTTCTTGTTTACCCAAGTAAATCATGGTTGCATAGTGACCTGGATGTATCAGCAACTTTTTCACTAAATAGCAGCAAGAAATGAATTTTCTGACAGTGTTCAATTCTATTTTGGCTTAGCTATATGCAAGCTTTCTTTTCTTTAAATGCTTGATGCTTAGATACTTTAAACTCAAAAAACTTTATAAATGAGATGCCTCTTTACTCCATTAAGATTTCGCTTCAAACATTAACACAAGCAAAACAATACAGCTTATTTTAGTTAATTGATGGAAATTATCATTTCTTCACACTAGTCGTATATAGGCTAAGGTTTTGGATAGTGTCAACTTGAAAAATTCAATGCTACGGCCAGGATTTGAACCACGGATTTACTGGTTAGTCTAATACAGCTTAGTTTAATTTTTGCTACCAGTCGACTATGTATACTACGAATATCATTACATTTTGAATTTCCCGCTCATATTACCATCCTTCTGAACTATATTTAAATTGGGAGTAGAGTTCTTTATTTTTCATTTAACATGTTTGCTCATCAGATAAAAACCAAACTTAGCAAAACATTAGTTAGATCAGAATTGTTTTGATCATAGATGTTTTAAAACCATTAACTAAAAATCCACTGTAATAGTAATAATAATGCATTGAGTAATTTTAATTTAGCGTACCACTAAAATGAAACTTCCATAGTTTTGAACCACCTGAGACAAATGGAAGTGTCTCAAAAGAATATTGTGAACAGTGACAGTGTGAAGGCATCTACAGTATGTGCAATTTATCTTGATCGTTCGTCTCCCAAGTCCTCACTCAGTAGCTTTTGGCTAACTCCGTAAATACAGATGACAACTTAGAAACATGAAACGCGCTATACTAGTACACTAAACTAGTACACTCTGACATCTAGTGGCTAATATGCTAAGCTTTTACGCGCGCTCTTTGTTTTCTGTGTGCATTCGTTTTGTGCAAGTTTGAGGTTAATTACTGTAACTTAACCAGTTTGTAATTATGGCTGAGGGCACACCAAACTCATCATCATATGTACCTTCCGAGCAACAAACTCTGACTTGGAAACATGCACATACAGTCGTACATAGTGATGGCCGCAAAATAATAGCGAAAGTTGCGATATAGAAAAGGATAACAGCCAGTTAATGTTCCCACTCAGCAAATCAATAGAACGAGCTCCTGTTTACAGACGAAATAGCGTCAGCACTGTCAGGTGTATTAAATAGTTTTGTATACCTCAGGTGAAGTTGTGATCTGTGTATGGTAATAACTAATAGAGATGTTTTCTTTATTCTTTTCCCTTCAATCCTTTGCTTTTTGGCTTCCTCCATTTCCTTATATCTTGGTCTTTTATCTTTCTTTTACTCTTGCTCTGAGCCCTTTGTATATGTCTACATAGCTTTCTATTTCCCTCCATTAACAAAGCTACACTGGTATTTAATAGAGGCCAACAAACCTAGGAGCAAGACTTACGTATGTTGTGGATGTTATGGTTCTCGAAAGTGGACACACTATTATTCGTTTACCTCCATATAACTGTGATCTGAATGCAATTGACATGGCTTGGGCAAATATAAAGAACGTTTTCAGAGGACACAACGTTACTGGTGATATGTCAGCCACAAATCTGCAGAAACTTGCTATAGAAGCATTCTCTTCTGTAACTGCAACGGATTGGGAAGGATACTGCAAGAACTGGAAATGAAATACTGGAGAAATAATGGTGTAATTGAAAATTCGATTGATGAAATTATCAACAGATCAGAGGATACTAGCGATGAAACTGATGCAGTAGACTCAGAAATCAAAGAATCACAAAGTGAATGAGTGAGTATTTATGGCTGTCATATTTGTTTACTGTTTTTATGTGTTTTATAAATAGTAAGTATATAAATATACAGCTTATAGGATCGAGTTCAATTTAATGTTTGTCAACAGATCTCACACTTGCGGCGCATATCTTCACTTATCTTACGCACTATTTTGTTGAACTGTGTTTTTCAAGGTTGACCACACTGCAGAAAAGAGCGTTAGCTTTCAGAACTTCCCCTCTACCCGCACTACCCCGTAAATCCAGCGCTCTTATTTTGCGCATACTGTACCTGCAATTCATTCAAGCTCGCATGGTTGTAGCTAGCTGAACAAGAAATAAATAGACAATTGTAACGTCTTGCCTCATCACAGCCACAAAGTCTTAGAGAGAGAGAGAGAGAGAGAGAGAGAGAGAGAGAGAGAGACAGAGAGAGAATAAATTTCAGTATACAGAAACAAAATTGTCAAATGGACATAATTTGGACAACACATATATTAAGGAATATTTTGTTTGTCACTTATTTGTATAATGTGTTCAGATAAACTGTTGGCAATTTTAAGACTAGGACCATGGGTGATTTGCCAATTTGGGCTAATTTGTTTTGGTGTAACATACATGTTACTATTTCTTGGGCCATAATTGTGATCATAACTAAAATCAGTGATATTACAAAAGACACATTCAGCTAAACTTTAAAAATAAACACGATACACAGACAACATTTTAAAATAGTTTCTACAATAACTTCAAAAATGCAATGCAGGATGCACTTCTGAACAATAAATATGTTTTGTACTTGGGGACAAGCTCACCAAAAATAAATATAACTTCATCTGAATTCAAAGTAAGCATACTGAAAGAATAACATTTCATTACTCAACATGCTGCTCTGCAATTAGTTAAGCACATGTTGATTCCAACTCAAACATTTGTCAAAAATTACTCCCAAGAATCTTAACTTCAACCTTCTCTTTAAGTGCATCTTTTATTTTTAAATTTTGGATTTCCTTTTCGTTTTGTACTGCAAAAAAATTAATGAAGACTTCAAGAAAATTCTTATCACAACCTTGCAGTACTGTCAACACCTACTTTAGGAGGTTTGTATAGTCATGCTGCTCGAATGGTTACCCTGGCTAACCTCTCAGATAATGCACCTGTAAGAGTAAGAGGCATACTGACGTGCCTCATTCGTGTGCTAAGCACCAATGAATGCATCACTTCAGCCAATGGAATGCACAGGAATCATAAATGACAGAGGTTATGTCCACGTGGAGTAATCAGTGCGTTATCTGAGAGGTTTCAATTAACAAAAATAAAGCCGTGGTAAGGATTTGAGCAGTGCAACTATACATATTTCTTTTATTTATGGATAAATGAGAGATTTCAACATACTGTATAAGTCAATTAGGCAGTATCTGAGCCACTATAAAGCTCCTTGCATTCCATATGCTTAAAGTTTTTCCAATAGCAAATTTTGATTTCCACAGTCATATGTTAGAAGTCACAAAGTATTCCAATGAGTTTTGTTGAGAATCAAGAGCAGACATGATTTCTTTATACAGTGTATATATGGCAGAAATAGTAAATTTAATCAAAAGGAAACCATGTAGACACGGATGTAAAATGTGAATATGAACTATGTAATTTAAAAACCTGATTAGAATAGAATATCTAAGATTTTTGCAAAATTACAGTGAAACCTGTCTTCAGCGGAATCAAATGAGATTCTTGAAAATTCAGTTAAAGTCTTTCCGTTTAATGAAAGGGTCTTTCCTTGGACAATTTTCCTCCTAACATTTCTCACCTTTTAAACACAATGACTTATTAGACCCGCAGAAGAATATTCTCATCTCATCCCCGTTTTCTATGTTTTCAGATTTGTATTCTTTGATTATTAAAGGTAACTTAGCAATCCAATCAGCAATGGTTTCAGTGTTAATGCCATTTGACTCACCATAAAGTTCATTAAAATGTATATGTCTCTTGAGGAAACTCTCCAACGATCCATTAGATGCTTTGAATTCAGTCTTCCCCAGTCTTTCAACTACCTTTTTAGCATAGTACTATAACACAGGACCTGATATTCAGTGATTTTTTGGCCAACACTAACAAAACATTCCCACACTATTTCGTTAACATCCTGGTTTTCAGTTATTTTAAGTTCCCTCTCATTTTTTCCATATACCACAGTTTTCCCACTGCTTCAAAATTTCCATTTTCTTCTTTAGAATCTCTTAAACTTGAGTTTTGCCTATGTTGACCACCTTCATGATCTGTTTTACACTCAATTTCTCTCACTAGCATAAATTACTTTCACTCTTGTGTTAAGATCTAGTACAATTCTTGTTTTTGTAGCCATGGTGACTATAGGAAATAAGCCATCACCCTTGTCTTAAGTTTACAGGTGTACTGTTATGCAGTGAAGGATGACAGTGACAGGTTTCTCAGTATTCATACCATCACTAGTGCCCCCCCCCCCCCCCCTTCTTCTAAATAGGTTAGCCAGCAGCGATAAGGTTGTTTGAACTGAAACATTATGTACTTAGAGCAGACAATGCACATTTTAACTGGGGGTCTGCAAATTTTCAAAACTCAGCACTCCAGAACTGGAAATTTTTCATTAAAATGCATACTCTGATTTCTGTTGTCTGTGTAAGACAGTTTTCTTTTAATAAAGGGAATTTAGCATGTTTTCCACCTTAAATTCAAGGGACCATGAAATATTTGTTTAAGACAGATTTCCTCCTAATCAGAGTAAGACTGGTTTTATCTAGTGTGTTACTTATGCATATAGTTATATATCAAGATATAACTTGTGGACTATGGATGTTAGTTCCGACCCATAAGGGAATGAGTATAGTGCATTTGTTGATTTTTAGCATAAGTGAGACACTGGATTAACAAAACTAATCAATATACAAATAAAGCTTTGTGATGTAGCCTTTAGTGATCCTGAAATTTAACAGCTCTTTATGCGCTCAACCAGATCCTGCTGTACAGAATGCAACAAATGGTCTCATTTTAATAAATAGTTGATTGGCAGTTGAATTGTTTCCTATTCAATGGATCAGCAAGTAACAAGACACGATCAGCCCTGTGCCTGATGTGAGAGTGAAGGAAATTATATTAAACAATAGTAAAATGGATGAAAGGAAAACTGATCCTGGAGAAAATGGTGGGGGTAACTGGAGGAAAAAATGCTCAAATGTTTTGTCCCCACAATTCCCACATACATTCCCGTATGACTGAACCTGAGCAGTTGTGGTGAGAGGCAAACGCTCTAATCACTCAAGCTATGGTGCTGCCTGAATTCTATCTCAAGCTAAAAATTTTCGCATTTACCTTACATGCCAGAGAAACTGAATTTAAGCTTATATATATAACATACACCAAATTTTGTTTTAGATTCTTACCACCCCACAAGATATTTACCATGTGGCTAGAACCACTACCAAAAAGACTTACCATTAGTATGTGTCTGTAATGAAGCATTCCGTTAATATTTAGCATAGTAGGGTAAATCAGTGTAAACAAATTAAGAGAATGCAAGGCTTATTTCACATTATCTCTTTGGTGAAATTAGCACATTTCATTTTAGTGCCAACAAGGAGTTCAAACTGAAATATGCATCTGTGTGTGTGCGTGTGCACGTACGCGAGACTCAGCTAATACACCCAAGATCTAATTTTCATTACAATTTCATAAATCTCATGCTACAAAATTGAAAACAGGCAATTATCGTAGGTGCCATTTACAACATACATTGACAATTTTGAAGTTCCAGAAAGCACATTCCATCTAAAAAGTAAATTTCGTATCTTCTTGTATTCTGCATCATTATCCCAAAAATGCATTGCTTACATTTGCTTCTGCTTTAACCCTTCACGAGCGGAAACCCGTATATGGGTACACAGTTATAGAGCTATTGTGGTCAGCTCTTTTTGCTCAAATAATTAAGATATACTGCCAAAAGATGGCAGGAAATATGCATTCAGACATTGGTCGGTAAATCCCTGAATTTGCTGTCAGAAATTCCTTTCATTGTTCTCAGTGTGATGTTTGAAACTAGTAAGCTCAATTTTATTTAGTTTTCGGCATAATGGCAGGAAAGAAAGGGTTGACGACCAAAGAAATTGTATTTATTAAATTATAAATGAGTCGTATTTATTACACATCAGCTTCACTTACGTACCTAATTTGAGGACATGTTTCGCGAACCATCGTTCACATCGTCGGCTCTTATGCGAAATTGTAGCTTTGTTGAACAAGAGCAAATAGTGTTTTGTCTGATTTTGCAATTAGTGATGAGTGAAATATGTGAGAATTTGTAAGTGCAAGTGAGAGTGATGAGAGTGATACTGCAAACAGTGCACCTAGCTGGGCAGAGGTGAGTAATTTTAATACTTGCCCTACATCTATTATACCAGTGCACAATATCTAACAGGGATCAATTCTTCCTTCTTGCTTTGAAGAGAATACTCTTCCCATAAAATTTTTCAGTCTATTTTTTGATGACGAAATTATGCAAATAATGAGACCTGCATTAAATAAAAAGGGCAACTAAAAAAGCCACGATTACATCCTGGAAACCCCAACAATTGACATAAAAGCACTAATAGGTGCGCTTATCAACATGAGGCTTCACCCTACCTCTGACATCAGACTATTTTTTTTTTACATGTTGGGTAGATAAATATAGTTTGTTTAGTGATGTATTTTCTTGTGAAGAATTTCTCCTTTTGTTCTGGGGTTTTCATCTTGCGCATGCCAAGGGAAACAGAAAATTATCCAAAAAAGAATTTATTCAAACTGCAATGGTAAAACTACAGCAAAAATATCTTTCTATTCTCCAGGTCCATTTGTATCAGTTAAGAGCACCATCAGCTTCAAGAGAAGAGTAAAATTCTAAGTGTATTACCCAAACAAACCCCCAATTGATACCTATACAATTTCCAGCCCTATATGGAAAAAAACAATCCAATTCTAACCTCCTGAAAACTACCCTTGTTGTAAAAGACCTGTATTCTTCCCAATAAAGAATCCTATAGACATATATCTACAGGTTTCCATGTTTCTACAGACAGGTACTATACATCACCTGAATTAGCTGATGAGCTGTGAAAATGAATATGATGACTACTGGTACAGTTATGGGTAACAGAAAAAATAAGCCACATCAACTAAAGCCAGATAACAAAGAAAATGAAGAGCGGTGAGATAAAAGACTTCCACAATCAACAAAAGCTTGCTCTATGCTGTAAAAACAAAAGAACTGTAACCTCCTCAGTACCAGTCACAAGGGAGACAAACAGAATGACAGAGTTGCCTTCAAATTTCCAAATCAAGCAGCAACATTGACACCAAACATTATTTTGGACTACTCTCAACGCATGGGTGGTGGCGATAGAAGTGATAATTATATTGCACAATGTCAGATCTGCAGAAGAACATAGAAGTGGTACAGGAAAATGTTTTTCCTGGTTGCTGGAAGTTTGCATCGTGAATTCATACCTGTTATGCACAATGCATATGACAAAGAATAAACAATTTCTGTTACATAGAAAATTTTGCAAGCTTCTCATCAATTCTCTGGTGGCGCAGCACATGGGAGCATAGCAAAACTATGCTACGTTTAGTAAGGGTCATATTTCTCAGCCTAACTTAAGAAAGTGTATAGGTTTCTGCACTTCCTGGGGAGAAGAGAACAAGGAAGTTCGGCAAATCCTTGTGTGGTATGTAAGACCAAAAAACAAAGAAAACAATTATTAAATTTTAGATGAGTCGTATTTTTTACACATCTGCTTCACTTTCGTGAAAACAATATATTTTTGTGAGACCTACATCTCCAAGTCTCCTCTGCATCCAGATGTGTTTCAAAATATATCGTACAAAAGAACAATTTTGGGGAACGATTTCACACCCCTGAACATTATAATATGCTATTCAAATACTTCCCTATGTAAATAATACCGAGATAAAAAAATCAGTTTCACAATTGTATACAAATATTAGATACCCTGCTCTAGCTAAGGGTAACCTCACATTTCTATAAGAATTATGAATTATTACAATTCCTTTCTTGGAAGTGTTGAAAACAGTGTTGTAAAAAAAGGGAGTCATTAATGGCACTTGTTTAGTGTCATTAATCGACTCCCTTTAAATTTAATTTATGAATCATTATTATTACAATTGGGTTTATAAACATAAATGTTACATTAGTTAATTGATGGAAATTAATCATTTCTCCACACTAGCCGTATATAGGCTAAGATATTTGATGGATAGAGTCAACATGAAAAATTCAATGCCATGACCGGGATTTGAACCACGGATCTCCTGGTTTCCGTCCAGTCGCTCTTAACCTTTGAGCTACCCTGGCCAACGCACCGTCCTGACATTAAATTCTCCAGTTGACTCATATGTTTCCCCGGTAGACCACTAGGGGCTCTCGCTTTGTGCAAATATGTAGAAATACAAAAGCTTATGAGATACCATTACATACTTTGCAAATCGTTTTCTCTAGCTTCGGTAAGAAAGTATTTTATCATGGATTATCTTCAGTATGTAACTTTGAGATCTGCTAAACAATAAAACGGGAATTTTCTTATACTATATTTAAATACATTAAAACTTAAAAAACGTGCAATATTTCCTAGGAAAAAAAAAAAAAAAAAACGTATATTTTACCCAACACGTCAATGAACAGATAGAAGCTTAAATTACCATTAGCTGACAAGCAAAAATTGACCACATTAGAGCTTTGTGCAAATATGTAGAAATACAAAGCTTATGAGATACCATTACATACTTTGCAAATTGTTTTCTCTAGCTTTGGTAAGAAAGTATTTTATCATGGATTATCTTCAGTATGTAACTTTGAGATCTGCTAAACAATAAAACGGGAATTTTCTTATACTATATTTAAATACATTAAAACTTAAAAAACGTGCAATATTTCCTAAGAAAAAAAAAACTTATATTTTACCCAGCACGTCAATGATCAGATAGAAGCTTAAATATTTTATTCTCTATGATTCAAGTATCAACTGTCAATCAATTGATTCAAAGGTTTCAGCCTCTGATGGTTTAAAGATGCAGCAAAAAGTACCTGGTTCAATGCTTGTTTTGTTGGAAAAGTGACTACTGGGCACTGTCCATGCAGCTCTTTCTTTGGTAGTCGTTCCATGCACATCCGCATGCTTGCTTCTGAGCCTAATGTGATAACACAGAATCCTTTAGACTGACCATTAGCTCTATTTTCAAAGAACTTCACCTCTACAAAATCTGTGACCCCAATGCCAAGTACAGCATCAGTTATATCCTGATCAGTGGTCCACTGAAAAGATAAACAAAAATAAAATGATACATACATGCAAAACATTTACCGCCATGTGCAACAGCCAAATACACTTACCAATATGTACTTTAATTAATACTGTCTTGAACATTCTAAAATATATTTAAATAAATTAACATACATTTTCACAAACATTTTTAATGTTAAAAGGTTTTGACCCTCCTAGAGGTTTTTCTGCGCTCATTACCTGGCTTTCTAAGGAGTCAATTCAGATCTCCAGAAATGTCAAAATAGAATAAATCTTAATACAAGCTTTCTAAACAAGAACCACCATTTTTCCACTCTGAACTATTTAGTTTTAAGAACTGCTCTATTTCAACCAAAACTCAAATTATAAGATTTCACTGCTTGACAAAAACCCAAGAAAAACATTTATAGAAAAAGGTCTGTGCACACATGCAGTATGTATCACATTATGTATTCAGTTTCCTTAAACAGCATATAAAGGTGGTTCACAAAGGTGTTTATGAAATCTGTCCTGAACAAAAACTTACACATTAAATTTTAGTTACTTATTTTCTCAAAAATGGTTGCAGTAAGTTTTACAAAAAATATATTGCATGTACTATCATGATAATTAAAATGTTTTGAACTCTCTCAAAATAACCAGTAAATGCATCTTCAATTTCACAAGCGAAAAAGCCACTTGAGTCCTTTCTGAAATACTGTTTGTATGCTTCAAACTGTTCCAAGTTAAATTTTGCTTGAAAACAGATATTTGTCCTATTTTGATATAAGTTTATTAGTAGAGGGCGGGTTAGCATGTCCTGGTCCGTGATGTCAAGTTACTGATGCAGGGAGCATACTGTCTTGGCACATGTCCCCTGGTAGAGGCTGTGCTTAAAAAAATATACCACAGTAGGCCTGAGAGTTCGCTGTTCGCTAACAGAGTGTATCTGCTACTGCAATGCAAAGGTGCTATGGGGAACACGAGGTGTCCAATGCAGTAGGCAAAGCAGCAGGCATGCTGTTAAACAGAGCGGTTTGGAAGAAGCGTGTGCTGGTCTTGTACAAGTGTAACTGTCATAATGCCTAAGAATAAACATGTACAGGGTAAAAACCAGAGCATCTTATATGCTTCAAACATAAGAAAGAAGTGTGTGTAAAAATTAAGGAAATAAAAGCTGGAGAGATTATTAAAAAGATTAATGATAAGCTCCAGGATGTGTTAGAAAAAAAATACTGGTTTCTCAGTAATATATGCTGTACGAGATCTCTTGCTGCAAAAACAAACCAAGCCCTCCAGATCAACAGGTGTAAGAAAATGTATCAGACAGCAATATAGTGTATTATTTGTATAAAGCTATTACGTCTGGCAATGTGGAAAGTAGTTTCTGATGATACAAGTGAAAGAAGGAGAGCATTCATGTTCGAAAACCTCTGCATGTACATTGCAAACTGCAATGAACATGTTATGTAGTATTTGGTTTACATATTTATGTATAAACGACTGTTCTATAACAAAATAAAAGCATTAACAGTCCTCAACTTCTTTTGACACAGCCTGTACAGCACGGCAGTTGTTTGCATCTGCGCTCAGACTTTTTGCTCCAACCTAAACTGACTATAATACAAGGACAGTCAACCTCACGAAAACCGATCACACTGATCCGCCCTTTATTTTTTACTAACAAAAATTGGCTGGTGATATAACCAGGTAAGAGTTGTTTCTCAAGTTACTAATGGATATGAAAATGAGCTTTCAAATGAACAGTGTCATATACAAGGGATACCCGTGAACTTGTAAAGGGTTGTGCATTATTCATCAGAGGTTTTTACCTTCTCTACTATAGTGCGTCTCACGCTTAGAAGACAGTACAGGGTTTATGAGATGCCCTGTTGCCACATGTACTATACATACAATCGCAACTTTGGCCACGGCAGCAACCAATCTGCCGGTTTGATAATGTATTGTAAATGATGCATCAATATGGAACTATTTACACTGCTATTAAATTCTATTTTAAGAGATTCAATTTCTGAGTGCATGCATTTAAATTTTTACTCCTTTTACTTGTTATTTTAGTAGTTCAAAACACGATTTTGCAGACAAAAATACATATAACCAAATGGAGGCATGCAATGATATAGGCTTTAAATATGCTTTAAATATGTCGGTTACTTTTATGTTTCTTTTCTTCACTGTCATCTGATAAGGGTGCATGCAATGATATAGGCTTTAAATATGCTTTAAATATGTCGGTTACTTTTATGTTTCTTTTCTTCACTGTCATCTGATAAGGGTGCAATTTCTTTCATTTCGTTGTCCATTAGCCTTGGCGACATTGGAGGATGTAAATTACAAACAAAGAACAAAAAATTCATATCCAAACCATAAATCAGTAGGAACCGATTCAAAGTGGTCCTCTGAAAATTAGATAGGATGTCGTAATCACTCTTTACCCTTGTCAAAACTAGATTGAGCATGGGTGGAATGTTTTCAAGCAGCAAAGAATGAATACACCACACTCCACTCTGCACTATTCCATCATATTGCGTTAACCTAGTGTTTTCTTTCCCCACTCTTTTTTATGAAGTTCATAGGGAATCTCTCATTCCTTCCTTTTTTATTCAATATACTAATGTTTCTGCCTTAGCTGTTTCTTTCATTGCCTTACTGATACTAATTTTACTTGAAAAATAACATAATACATTCAATACTAACGTGCGGTCCTTACTTCTTAGTTTAACAATATTTTGTTTCTTCTTAGCTTCCACTTCCATAACTATAAGTATTTACAAAACTGTTAAATAGCTTCACGCAACACTTCACAATCTTTCACACACTATAAACATAGTCATAGTCTTGCAAACGTGTTCACTTTTACTGCATCACATTAGCTGCTCTCTACGTTAAATGGTGGGTACCTGCCTTGTGTGTCGCCATTTCTTTGAATAGATAAATTCCTTTTGTTTATTTGACACATACAATGAAAGTAAGAAGTTAGGGGATTGCGGTTTCTTTTAAAAATTGTTTTCAACCCTCCTTTGCATTTTTCTCACTTTGTCCCCTGATGTAAACCCAATAACAAAAGTTTCTTGCTACCTACATTTTCTAGTTCATATATATAAAATTTTCTGAAATTACTTAATGTAAAAAATTATAACACTCGTCTGATTTAAGATGGAGAATTAAAACTTGGCAAGTAGGAGCACAGTAGTCTTCTCTACCCAAGACAAAATTTTAGTATTATAGCAGTAAGCTTTATAGTTACCGCATGATGAACATCAAATAGCAAATATTGGAGTTTTATCAAAAAACAAGTATTTTCAAAAAAATTGGGCACATAGAAACACAAAACAACTGTAAAAATTACAATCTGACAGAGAAAATATTCTGCATAAGACAGTGTGTTCAAAGCTGCAAATTATTGCTATTAATTATTTATACCATGTTATTAGTAAGAAGCAACAATGCAAGAGTAAAAAGGATGAAGCTAATGAGAATTCCAATGTGTTAAAGATATATCTTATTTACTTCCATTCTGTCTTTTAAGGGTGAGACAAGCTATAGTTACCTACAGTAAAAACATAGCATTCAACCCAAAAATTCAAGTTCGTTGCAAATACAAGTTTTGTGACTCCCTGAAAAAATATAAATTAATTTAAAAACCATTTTTTTTTTTTTTAAAGAAAACATGCATTTCTATGTGAACAGCATAAAACAAAAACAGGGAGTTGGATTACCAAACCTAGTATTTTAAATTTGGCATCTTGCAAGGATGAAGACATTTAAGAAAATGCTCCCATCAGCATAACCTTTCCTGCACTTGTGTGGATGGCCTTGGCTTTTCTGGTGGTGGTGATCCTGGATGCTTCCACTGGAGACTTTGTCGTTTTGATTCTGGTTTGAAGCAATGACACCACGACTCATCTCCAGGCCCAAATGACCTTGTTGTCGACGGGCCCTTAAACACTACACACTCACTCACTCTCCAGCCACCACTCGTGCCAGGAACTCATTCCCTTCCACAGCATAGCTGACCAAGAAATGGGCTATTCAATATGCTTCCTGGTGTGGTTGAAGATTGTGGGACACCCATTAGGCACACACTTTGAACAAGAGCAGTCGTTCCTTAATGATGGTGTGAACACTTCCGATGCTCAATCTGACCTTGGCAGCTATGGCTTTCACTGTCACTTGGCGGTCCTGGGTAATGAGTGCATCAACCAGCTGGATGATGTCATCGGTAATGCAGTGTGGTGTTCCAGACCATGCATCATCAGCTAACGAAACCCGTCTTTCCCCGAAGCACTTTTGCCACACCTTGACCCTTGCACGGGACATGCAGTGTTCGCCATAAACTTGTGACATTCATCAATGAATGTCTGCTCCCCTTCTTCCACTGTCACAAAACGAACACCACGTCTTGCTCTTCCTTTGACACCTCCATTGAACTGTTTGCAATGAGACTGGCAGCATTGGACGATCAATGCATGCTGCTGCTAACTTTGAATGGTCATGTGATGTGCACAAGTGCCCTCTAGTGACAGGCTGTGAACTTCCATGCTCTGATCGGAACACTACGTTACACATGCCAGGATATTACCATCCTGTCACCGGTTTGCACATACCAGACTCTGGCTTGTTTTTTTTGAACATCCCTTATAGTTCATTGGTTACCTCAATACCATCCAGGTAAAAGGACATGTTGGGCATCATAACAGTACCTTTAAGCAAAGTGAGATTAAACACTTAACAGACAATGCTTTTGAATCAATCACCCAAGATCAGTGGTTAATTTACTGCAAACATGTTCAAGGGATAGAACACAGTATGTGGAAAGTAGAATAGGTGCAGTATGACATCAAAGCTTCTAACTGTTACGTTAACCAGAATCCAGTTCATGAGGACAGTGAACATGCTGACCAGACTACTTTTTGGGTGGTGAGCACTATCCAATTTAGGTAATTAAATGCATACATAAAATATTGCTGATAGGTTACTAGGGGAATGTAAGCAAGTGGCATAAATATTACTGTAACTTTGTGGGTTCGTAGAATTAAAAGGCTGAGTTGCAGAAATTAAAAATCTTCTTTATTTTTGTCGAAATACACGGTTCAATTCTCACGTAACAACATTAAATCACCTATACAACAGTCTTCCAAGGTCAATCACAATAACAAACAGTGACAGCAGATTATATCATTAGCTCTCATTACAATAACACTTCCAGCTGTCTCTAGTTCACAACACTGTTTCACAACTCACTGTTTTACAACTACTCACTTTGCAACTGAGTGAGTAGCACATGCGGTCAGCAGTAATGTAATGAGTGCTATGGCAAGAGTGTGAGATACTTATTCATTTAACAGCCCAGCTGGAATTGCATGCAGTAAGCACTAAGCTAGGGATATGGTAAAAGTGCAGGCTATGTCCTTGAGCAACCTCTTTATATTTAAAATGTAACAGCACTATTTTCTAGGTGCTGACACGGTCAGCAACATGTTATGAGTACTACGACAAAGAGTGTGAGCCGTGTATTTATAAAACCTCTACATGATTCTCTGTGGTGGTCCCAGTTAGTATTGCATGCAGTCAGCAGTACATTATGAGCAATTAGCCAAAACAAAATTTCATATTCTATAGTATGCTTGTTAACAGTATGGGAACAAGTACTGATGTTTTGCAGTGTGTAGAATTCAATGAACATGAACAAAATTGGATACTTAATGCGATTGAAATTGACTTTGAATTTTAAGTCCCAGTTTTTCAGAAATATTCTATAGAATTTAGGGATTTACGCAATGCAAATATCAATGGGCTGTGTAATTTGTTAAAAAATGAAACATGGATGGAAGTCTACAATAAGAGTGATGTAAATAAAAAATGGGAAACATTTTATCTGAAATTTAACTGTTACTTGGATATAATTTGTTCAACCAAGATTAAGAGATTTTCTAACAAAAAAAGTTACGATGGACAAATAAAAGCATTGTATTTACCAAAGCTAAATTGAAAGATTATTACAATGACTATAAAACTACAAATGATATCAAGTATAAACAGCAATATCTTGTCCTTAGAAACGAGTATAGGCAATTGATTAAGATTACTAAATCAAATCATATACGTAGAGAAAAAGAAAACTCAAAAACTGTTTGGAAAATTATCAATACTGAATGTGGTAAAATAAAAAACTGTCCTGAAAGCATAACCATATCCGATAATGGTGAAATAGTGACTGACTAACTATAAGCAATATTTTACACTTAAAATTTAATAACTCAGCTAAAAACGAAAGACATGACAATAAAAACCACTAGCAACAGAAGACATTAGAAACTCCATCTACATTAGGGAAATAACCAAAGAGGAACTAAAAAATATTATAAATGTAATGAAAAATAAAAAGGCTACTGGGAATGATTGCTTATCTGTAGCCTGATTAAAACACCTGTCCTATTAGAACCACTGTTACATATGATTAACTCGGTGATTACAACAGGAATATACCCAGATTGCTTAAGAAAGTCTATTGTTAAACCTATCCATAAAAAAGAAGATAGGCAGTCTTTAGGAAATTATAGACCAATAATGCTAGTATCCACCCTGTCAAAATTGAAAAAAATCATAAGAAACCAACCTACATCTTTTTTAAATACAGGTTATTCAATAATTTTCAGTACAGATTTAGAAAAAATAGATCAACTATAGATGCCATCACCGAATCAATTGAATATATTATTGAGAATCTAGACAAACAAGTAAAATGTAATTGTATACTACTAGACCTGAATGTCTCAGTGTGGTGGAAGTGTATAAGTGGAAAGAAGAGTTGCATAAAACATTAGTTAATGAATTGAATTCAGAGAGTAGTAAAATCTTACAAGTGAGGGTACAAAGCTTAACTGAGAATAAAATAGAGCAAGCCTTAGAGGCACTGGAATATATTGTTAAAAGGGCAGGGGCCGGTTTGAAAATGGGGGTTTCTAAAGGCATCAGTAGGCAGTGGTTTGACAAGGATTGCCAGGTGGCAAAGGCAAGAGTAGCACAGGAATTAAAGAACTGGCGGCAATCAGGGGAAAAAGAGGAAAGGGAAAATTTCCTGATCTTGAGATGGGCATACAGGTGTCTAATGGAACAAAAAAAAAGGGAATGGGGTGAGAAAATAGGCAGAATGCTAAATGAAGCAGCAAGAATACATGACACTAAGAAAATTTGGTCAATAATAAGAGGGCTATATAAAGATGTGGAGAGAGATGAGTATATAGGCACAGATCAATGGTGTGCATACTTTGAATCACTGTTAGGACAAGATAATTATATCAGAGTGGAAAGAAGTTTGTTAGGGGGTCCACAAATAATGAATTAGATATATCTCGGATGATGAATTTTGTGAACAAATTAGGAGGTTAAAAGCTAACAAAGCTAGTGGTATTGATGGTATACCAGGAGAATTTTGAAAGGCTTGGGCACTCGATGAAACTAGGAGGAAAATAGTGATAAAGTTATTCAATAAAATAATGGAAGGAGAGAAAATTCCTAGGAAATGGAGGACAAGCATGGTATTGCCAATTTACAAGGGAAAGGGAGATAAAAATAACCCAGCTAACTACAGAGGGATTAGTTTGTCTATTCTAGGGAAGATTTTCACTGGAATTCTAGCAAATATGTAGGTTGCAAAATTGGGTTGAGAAGGAGAATAAACTATCGGAGTTCCAAGCAGGTTTTAGACCGGGCAGGAGAACATCGGACAACATCTTTATTATTAAAACAATTGTACACAAATATCTGAGCAATAAAAGGGGAAGGGTATATATGATATTTATTGATCTAGAGAAGGCATTTGATTCTATGAATAGAGATGCATTGTGGATAAAATTAAGCAGTAAGGAGATAAGTCAGGCATTTATAGAAGTAATTAAAATGATATACCAAGAGAATGAGTTGTGTATAAAACTACCAGGCAACAAAGTAACTAAATCTATATCGAGTAAGGCAGGAGTACAGCAGGGATGTAAACTTAGTCCAGTATTATTTAATCTTTATATCGATGGAATTTTAGAGGAGATATCAAGTTGTAGGGTACATTCACCAGTTATTAATAATAAAGAAATACCGGGGCTACTGTTTGCAGATGACCTAGTAGTTGGGTCCATATCAAGTGGAGGGCTGAGAAGAGCAATTGAGGCAGCCAATTCTTATTGCAATAAATGGGGTTTGAAAGTGAATGAAAACAAAACAAAGATTATGGTCTTCAAAAAAGGATACAAGTTGCGTAAGGATGAGAAATGGGAGGTTAATAGAAGAGAAATAGAGGTAGTAAGGAGATTTGATTATTTGGGTACAAGGTTGAGTCAGCTGGAAAGAACAAAAAAAAAAGATGTCTGTGGCAAAAGGTAAAATGGCCATGAGAGTGATAAGATCATGCTACAGTAAACTGCCAGATATAAATGTCAAATGGTTGGAGAGGATTTATACGGCAGTGGTAGAAAATAGAATGTTACATGGATCAGAGGTATGGGGAATAGATGAGGCTTGGAGAGAGACTTAAAGAGTGCTAGATCCTTTTGTAAATACATATTGGGATTACCAATAGCATCACCTAATGGGGCAGCACAATTAGAACTAGGCAGGCATTCTACTAAAATTAAAATCTTGTCAAGGGCAATGAAATATTTATACAGAATCACTAACTTGGAAGATGGCAATATAATTAAAGAATATTTTCATATTCAAAAGAGAAGTAACTGGGGTGGGTCTTGGGCACTTGTTGAAGCAGATAGGTATGGGTCATTCTTGGATAAATGCAGAGTATGGGTATAGAGGTTTCTGGAAAGAAGTTAAGCTAAGATTAGAAGATATTGACAGACAAGACCTTTTTGCCAATACAAGTGACAAAAGCTCACTGAGATTATATAGAGAAATAAAAACAACCTGGGGGAGGGAAGGATATATAGATATATGTAGTAAGTTAGGGCGAGAAGGTTTTGCTTGGGCGAGAACAGGAGTGAGAAACTTGAAAGGTATAGGTCAAGAGAGGGAGCTAGATAAATGTCCATTGTGTTGAGAAGAGAATGCAGATTTCCATTGTATATTAAATTGTAGTCAAACAAAGATATGGAGAGAGCAGGCTTGGCTACGTAAATGGGACAGTTTGGGGGGTGAAGCAGTAATTAGAAAAATGTTGTCAGTAAAAGGAGAAAAGAACAGGAGAAATATAGGGAATTATTTAGGGAAGGTTAAAGAGAGATGGCTAAGAACAATTAAGAGAAAAATGTAGCGTGGATAGGTGAAATGGCAAAAAGTGTAAAAAGGAGCAGAGGGCCTCCAATACACAAAAACCTAGGGTTAGGTGTATGGGGACTGAATTACTATTCAATGCTGGGCAACATGATAACATGATAGGATTTTCAGGATTTAGGAATATATGGCATATATCAGTATGGATTTTATAATTGTAATCTTGATTTTGTATTTCCATTTGTTGATGTAAAAGGAAATAAATTACTATTATTACTATTACTACTACTAGACCTAAGTAAAGCATTCGACAGTGTAGATCATGACATACTATTGGATAAACTGTATGATTGTGGAATTAGAGAAATAATCAAATCATACTTGACAAACAGAACACAGCAAGTAAAAATTACTCAGGTTACAAATCATAATTTTAGAAGTTACTCAAATTCATTAACAGTTAAGTGTGACATTCCCCAAGGTTCAGTTCTTGGTCCTCTATTATTCATTTTATATATAAATGATTTCATAAACATTACAGATGGTAAAATCATTACTTATGCAGATGATACAACAATAGTAAATGTCGGCAATAGTGTACCACTTTTAGAAAACATTACAAAATGTAATATTAACCTTATAACTGAGTATTTAAATAAAAATCATCTGATTATTAATGCAGAGAAAACAAATTACATGATTATGCACACCCAGCAGAATAAAAATGTCACAAGTACAGTTAAGGTCAACAGCGCTAATTTTTTGGGAGTCATATTCAATAAAAATCTAGACTGGGATAAACATATAGAGAAAATTGCTAATAAAATCAGGTCAGGCCTATACATTTTAAAAGAATTGTCAAAAATACTTAACCTACCAGCACTAAAAACCATATACAATGGACTAATACACCCTCACTTAGCATATGGCATAACCATTTAGGAAAGGATGCAACTACAAAAGAGAGTAGTTATGATCATGTTAGGTTTAAAACAAAGAACTCACGTCGAGATGCATTTAGAAAGATAAATATCCTGACCTTACAGTCCCAATATATATTTGAAGTAATAATGCTTGCAAAAACAAAATGTATAAGTCAGAAAACAAATAGTCACATACATAATTATGGAAATAGGGAAATCAATAACTTTCATGCTGTAGCTCACAGGATTGAACTGCACAAATCCAAACCCAGCTTTGCAGCTTGTTACTTGTACAATAAATTGCCAGAGGAAATAAAAGGTAAACAAGTGACAGATTTAAAAGAGAGTTAAAATGAAGTTCTGTATAAATGGTAGTTATACACTTGAGGAATACTTAAGCAGTTAAATAAAATATTAAAGTAGTGTTGATTTTTACACAGATTTTGTGTAAAAGGAAATACAGAAGGTCTAGGCAATCAGTGCAACTTATATTATTAAAACTTTTAGCATAAGTTGATTTTTAAATATAAAATTGTAATAAATTTTATTTTACTGTATGTATTTTTAAATTGCGCTATTGTATTAGACTTTATATTAATTTGTAACATTTTCAACTATACTACAATTCATATTTATATTTTTGAAAATTATTGTACATAAACTATTTTTGAAGATGCCATGAGTCTGGATGACTCATACGGCAGATAAATAGATCTTTGTAATTGTTTTCTTCTTTAATATTTAAAAATAATTTCAATTATACCAGCACAACTCTTAATTTATGGGGAGATGTAAACAAAGCCGGAAAATGTGTTACTCCAGCAACGACTCTGACCGGAGGGGATATTTGCACTATTTTATTTCCACATGGCAAACACGTGTGCTGTCAACAAACTTCCATTCAAAGTCAAAACACATTTTAAACCAATTCTCGAACTGTAAAAACACTTAAGCTCCACTTACTTTTGAAATTAGGACATGTTTCAAGGACTCCGTGTCCCCATCATCAGCTGATGTTCTACTGGTCAATGAGTAGAACATCAGCTGATGATTTATTCCTATTTTTTGAAATGAAGATTTGTTCCCATGTCAAAAAATAGGAACAAAGTATTCAATTTCGACATCCCCTAGAAAGATTTGTTCAGCAAGTTCCTTGAACTGCCACCAGAGGAGACCTATGACAAAATATCGTCAACTATACCAATGAGAACCAGTCGATGGCCGGCTGAGGATAGAGGCAAAGTCTCTGAAACATGTTCCGGAAAAATTTAAAAGTAAGTGTTGTTTAGTGTCATTAATTGACTCCCTTTAAACATAATTTATCATAAAACTGTTTTCAACACCTCCAAGAAAGGAATTGCAACGGACAAATACCTTAAACATCTTCCACTTACGAATATTTTCCTTTGATAATTCCTGCATCACAACAATGTATCTTCACGCTCAACAATTATACTGTTTCTGTTTACAAATTCAAAACAAGTTGTAAAAAATGGTGTGGAAGCTCATGTTGTAAGGCTAGGCAATTCAGGATTATTGTTTACTGCTTGAAGCACTTTTCTAACTGTGGTGGTTCGTTTTATTCAAAGAATGATATTTATAAGGGCGCTCAACTACGACAGTCATCAGCGCCCTTAAAAAAAACTAGTCATGGCAAAAGCCAGATCCGCTAGCATTTCTGCAAAGCTGGCCGGCAGCTGCAGAGATATAATAAGGTCTGCTAGGTGAAAACACTTTAGCAGCACGTGTCATACAGATAACGCTTCATTGCAAAACGGACACAGTGGAGAAGGCTCCTTTTTAAATAGAAAACTATGAGTATAAAAGCAGTGCCCAGTATGCAACCGAGCCAAATTCACCTCCTCACGACGAGATGACCGACAGGAGGTAACCCAGGGAATCTGAAGTTCTTTCACAGATCTAAGTTTATTATTGCGGAGAACGGACCACTCTTCCTGCCAGCAGGTTAGCACAGCTCTCCGCAATATGGCCCTAAAATCTTCCGATGTCACAGATGGTACTCGAACCGTGGGCTTCATGGTAGCCGTCTTGGCTGCCGAATTCGCCATTTCATTCCCCCGCAAGCCTACGTGACCAGGGATCCATGCACACACCACGCTAACGCCAGAAGCGTGTAAAAAGTGTATACGCTGCACAATAGGGTGGTAGTTGTACAGCTGCCGTAGGCTTTGAAGTGCACTGAGGGAATCACTCAGGATTAAGCAGTCCCCCAACTTTCGTCGACGCACGTGTAAAATGGCCCGGTATATTGCATAGAGCTCTGCAGTAAAAATGGAAGTGCTAGTGTGGAATCCAAATGTATATGGTTCGGTTCCACACACGTAAGCACAACCAACACCATTTGAGTTCTTGGGGCCATCAGTATAAATTACAAAATGGTCCTCATATCGCGATAAAAATTCTAAAAAACATGTGCGGATACTAGACATAGACATGGTAGATTTATCATATTTAGTCATGCCCAGATCAACGTGGGACGCTCTGCACAACCAAGGACGGTATGTGCTCTCCCCCCTAGGATACATCTTGGGCATTTCAGTATAAAGATGTCTAAGGAGCTCCCGGAAACGAAAACCAGGTGGCCTTGGTTTAATAGAAGTGTTCCTATAGCGCACGTCCATTAAGATGTTAAAGAACGGTGTAAACGATGGATGTGTGGGCATGCAATTAAGTCCACAGCCATAATTTGCTAATAACATGTTGCGCTTGTACTGCAGAGGAGGTTCTGCAGGTTTACAATTTTGGGGGGGGCGCACAACTACCTCAGCATACAGGCTTATAACTCGGCTCGTTGGAAATGCCCCAACTGCTATACTTATACCGATATTATGGACTGTGTCTAATCTCTTCAGCACAGATGGTCGTACTGAGCCATAAACGATACTACCATAATCTAATTTGGAACGGATGAGTGCACGATAAAATCGCAATAACACTGTACGATCCACTCCCCACGATTTTCCACTTAGTACCCGCAAGATATTTAAAGATCGGTCACATCGTGCTTTCAGTTGTGCTATATGCGACGACCAACTAAGCTTTCTATAAAATATCACTCCAAGGAACCTCGTCTGATCTGCAAAAGGTAGTAGAGCAGCGCCTAGCCGGAGCCTTGGAGGTAGTTGACTCTGCTGACGCCAGAAGTTAACACAGATGGTTTTCTGAGCGGAGAATCGGAAGCCGTTTTTTAAACTCCAACTCTTAAGGTTGTCCAAGATGGTCTGAAGAAGGCACTCTAAAAACGGAGTGCGCTGAGATGTACAGTAGATGGCAAAGTTGTCTACAAATAGGCATGACGAAACCCCCGGAGATACACATTTCGAGATAGAATTAATCGCAATAGCAAACAACTTAACACTTAGTACCGATCCCCGTGGTACACCATTCTCTTGAACAAAAAGATTCGATAAAACCTAGCCAACCCTTACTCGGAATACGCGGTCTTTCAAGAATTCCTGAAGGAAGAGTGGTAGGCATTCACGTATATTCCAAGTGTGCAGAGTACGTAGCAAACCTGCCCGCCAACACGTATCATAAGCCTTTTCGAGGTCAAAAAATATTCCGACTGTATGACAGTTTTTAAGAAAACCGTTCATAATCTGTGTCGACATGGATACAAGATGATCCACTGTTGAACGGTGTCGTCGAAAACAGCACTGGATGTTATTCAGTAGGTTGTGCGTTTCCAGCCACCATACCAACTGCCCATTTATCATGCGTTCCATCACCTTGCATACGCAACTGGTGACGGAAATAGGACGGTAGCTAGAAGGGAGGTGATGGTGCTTACCAGCTTTCAAGATAGGTATGGTGGTTTCTCGCCACTTGTCAGGAAACGTAGCATCAACCCAAACACGGTTATAGACCTCGAGCAGGAATGCCTTACCTTGAGGTGAGAGATGTAACATTTGAATGTGGATTCCGTCCGGTCCTGGTGCTGTCAGTCGCGATGATGAAAGAGCGTGTTCTAACTCTGCCAAGGTGAAGAGGCGGTTATAATCTTCAAGGTTTCTGGAACTAAACACGAAACCTTGAGATTCTACCTGAGTCTTAATTGAGATAAACTCAGGAGCATAATTACTTGAGCTAGACACCTGAGCGAAAGCACAGCCGAAGGTGTTAGCCACGACAAACGGATCAACAACTCCTGCAGTTGTTTTCAGACCAGCGATTGGCAAGTGGGTTGATTTTCCGGCCACGCGCCTTAACCTATCCCATACAACAGAGGAAGGTGTACATCTGTTAAAAGATGATATAAAGTTGTTCCATGAGGTCTTTTTGCTATCCTTAATTATTTGCCTACACTTTGCACGCGCTTTCTTGTACTCAATTAGATTACTTAGGGTGGGGTGTCGGAATACCCTCAGAGCACGTCTATGAGCACGAATAGCATTCCGGCAGTAGTTGGTCCACCATGGGACAGGAAATCAACCGAGGTGGGTAGCCGAACGTGGAATAGACTGCACTGCAGCGGAAAGCACTTTCTCTGTGAGATGATCAACTAAATCATTCACAGAATCGTGCTCGTAATCAAAGACAGCCAACTGGGTGTAAAGGTTCCAGTTGGCACAATCAAAGCGCCATCTAGGGATACGCGAGGGAGACACATCTTGTGCTAAGAGACTAAGAAGACATGGGAAGTGGTCGCTGGAATGTAAATCAGAGATGACATTCCACTGTTATGCAACTGCTAACTGTGATGAACACACTGCCAAATCGATGTGCGAATAGGTGTTAAAGGCGTCTTTAAGGGAACGTTGGCTCTCCGGTGTTCAGGAGAACCAATTTATTGCTCTCCAATAATTTTGCAATGAGTTGTCCTCTCGAACATGCCCGATTTGAGCCCCAGAGTGGGTGATGGGCATTAAAGTCTCCCACTATTAGAAATGGGGTTGAAAGCTGGGAAACCAGATCCTCAAGGTCAGTTAACGAGAGGCCATCTGATGGCAGTACATATACATTGCAAATGCAGAATTCGATTGAAGGCAGCTTAATCCTTACAGCTACAGATTATATGTCAGATTGTAGCTGTAACGGATCTACACATGTCACCCCTGAGGAGCATCATAGTGCCCCCGTGAGCAGGAATGCCCTCTTCTGTTTCAATATCACACCTCAGTGGTGTGTAGCGTCTGATTTTAAACTTGTCTTGTGGTCGTAGCTTAGTCTCTTGTAAGCATACCAACAAGGGGTTATGCTTACTGTGCACAGTTCCAGTTGTGCTCTTAAACCTCGTATGTTCTATTGAAAGATAGCCATGGCAATAGTAAAGGGATATGTCAAATAAGTACGCACATTACGTAGGTTTCAACAGTGGTCGGATCAACTTGCCCTTTTTCTTTGGTGGACTCATTTTGGCAGGTTTGTCCTGCCTCTTCTTTGCTGCCGATGCAGTAGTATGGTCAGGTACATCCTGCTCCGTATCTTCTATGGAAGAGGACTGTTTCACTTCCGTAAGTTTCGGTTCGAGAAGCTCGAAATGATTAGAAATTTCGACCGACGTAGATGAATGTCCCCGGTCGGAGTCCTCCCCAGATGATGACTCCGAAGATGATCTCGGAGATGCTCTTGGACTTTTCTTCTTAGTCTTTTCGGGAGCAGGCTTTGCACTTTCCTTCAGAAAGGCAGTTCTATCATACTTAGTCTTGAAATTTATCTCTGGTGCTGGGAACATAACAGGCAATTTGGTTCTGTTGCTAGATGTGGATGCTTTGTCAGGCGACCTAACTGACTTGTTCTTATTTGCAGTAGTCTTTGGTGGTGTGCTTGGAGCTTTAGATGGTGGTACTGATGCTCTTGGTTGCGATCTAGGCACTAGAACTTTCTCAGATATAGTTGCCCCGTTCATATCAGATGTTTGGGTACCAGCCTCCCGTTTCAGTGACGGAGCAGCCGCCACAGAGCTGTAGGTACGGGAGCTAGTTATAGAGGGCCTGTTCATACGAACAAGTTTCTGGGCTTCCGAAAAGGATACCTTCTCTTTAACCCGGATCTACTGAATGGCTCGCTCTTCAATATAACGGGAGCATTCTCATGAACTTGATGGATGTTCACTGCTACAATTAACACATGCATTTTCATGCATGCCGTCTCCACAGCTGACACATGTAGGTACACCTTTACAGAAATCACTAGTGTGACCGAACCGCTGACATTTGTAGCATCTCAGAGGGTTAGGTATATAAGGTCTAACCTCCATCACTTCATACCCTGCCTTGATCCTTTGAGGGAGATCTACCCGATCAAAGGTCAAGAACAGGGTACGAGTAGGAACCATTTCCCCTCGCTCTCTCAGTTGCACACGAGACAGCTGTAACGGCTTGTTCTTGAAGGTTCTCCTGAATATCCTCGAAGGACATTCCATCCAACGCGCTAGTGTTTACGACACAACGCGAGGAATTCAGGGTCCTATGCAACTCCACTTTCACTGGATAACTGTCCAGCATGTTGGCTTTCGGTATCTTAGCTGCCCGGGAAGCTGAAATTGCTTCCACCAGCAGCGTGCCATTCCTAGATTTTGTACAGGATTTTACCTCACCAGCTATTTTATCAGGACCTTTCTGTACTAAAAACGGATTAACCGTTGTAAAAGTTCTGCCTTCCTCTGTTCTTTTAATTACTAAGTAGCGAGGACCACACTCAACTACTTCTTTTACACTGTTACAACTTTTTTGGGGATTTTTATTGAAAGGAGGGTGTACCATAATAGTTGGTCTAAGTTTCATCCCCCAGTGCTCCCCACTCACCATGGAGCCCAACAAGGGGTCATCCCACTGGGATGACAGGGCTACACAGGGGATATAAAGAGCTCGCCGTCCCACTCACCCCGAAGTTCGGTACAATACCTAGTCCTGGCCGATTGATTAGGGGTGGGTTAGTCCCTAACCTCCCGTTTGGGCGAAGCAGAAGCCAAAGTAGTGTATTAGAAATGCGCACCCTCCCCGAATTCAGAAGAACACTGTTACCAGCTCAGATACGCATCCCTCAACCACCAGGACAAACCTTTTCACAGACACGGGTCTCCACGCATGGCCAACACGTGGGTGGGCCTGTTGACCGTCTCCCTCAACCACGAAGAGGAGCCCACACGAGGGAGACTGTTGGCTCGAGACCTCGGGTACGCCAAACCCATACCTACCAAAGTAGGCCCCTGGGGAGTCATTCAAAGAAGCTATGAACCTTGTGATGAATAGCACTTTTAACAAATTCATCATATTCACCTTCCACAACCGACTTCTTTCTTGTTCAATGTTTTCCTGGAGTGAAGTTTTCACAACCTCACTTCAAGCGGCATTAATACCTGGCGCTGAAACACAGGTATATTCTGCCGACAAATTAACGTCCTCAATTGCTAAGGTTGTGTAATTTTCACAAAACTTGCAAAACAGGTTCAACATAATTTGTTTTTCATCCCTTTTTATCATTTCCCTCTGTGATGTTTACATATTGCATGGAAGCAGCCATGTTGTACAACTGATCTCCCACTGCGCAAGCAAATGTGCACTCTGATTAATACATACAAATTACGCTTACATTAAATAAAAAGTTTTTAAACCATTTGTCAAACTATAGAAACACTTTAGCTCCACTTACATTTAAAATTAGGAAATATTTCGAGGAACACGCGCCCTCATCATCAGCTGATGTTCGACTGGTTCTTCAGGTGACTGCCTCCCTCTCCTGGCACTGTTCAACAAGTAGAATGACGTCATCTACTATTGGCTTTTCAAAGTTCATAGTTCTTTTTATTCTTAAAAATGTGTATATTTTCCCAAACTGTTAATTCCCAATACGTTTTGCCAGTACCAAAAGTTTGATTGTCTTTAGAAATATGATTTTTTTTTACCAAAAGTGATGGGCTATGGCTGATTTATCTGTATTTTATGTATCTCATGTGTTTTTTCATCCTTGTTTCTAAGTTTCTTTTTGTTTTTCCAATATATATTTCATGGCAATCCTCACATTTTACACTATAAATTCCTGATAATTTGTTGGCTGGACTCTTGTTCTTGAGCAGGATATTTAGTATGTTTCTCACGTTATATTTGTTATGCGGCACTAGTTGTATATGAAAATGATGGAAAATGCTTTTAAATTTACTAAAAGCCTTAGGATGATATGTAAATTTGCAAAATATTTTCTTTAAGTCATCAGCTTTTAACGTACTAATGTCCATAGTAAACTTTATAGATCGGTCTTATAGATTCAATAGTTTTAACGCATCCTGTACTAACTTTTCTGGTACTATGGCAAGTATATCAACATAAAGAAACCATACAAATATGCGGAAATGCTTTCGAAACCCGTGTTTCTAAATAACTCATATATAAATCAGCCCATAATGGTGAGGTGGGGTTGCCCATAGGTAACCCTGAGGTTTGTTTGTAATACTTTCAATTGAACATGAAGTTGTTTTGGTTGATGCGTAAGTTAATAAGTTTATTATGCTCCTCAATTTGGGTTTCAGTAAAACCTTGATCTGAAAGCCATAACTTAATCAAACTTGGTAGCTTTTCTGTAGGTACGCTCGTAAATAATGAACTGACATCAAAGGAGACTAAAATTTCATTAGTATTAATATTTGCTTTATTTAATTTGTCAACCAATTCAAAGCGTGTTTTTTTTTCTTTCCTTTTTTTTTTTTTAATACGACAGAATCATATCTTTCTATGGGGTCCATTTCATGTACTAACCACTTTGCTAAATAATATGTAGGTGCATCTACATTGTTGATAATTGGTCTCAAACTGTCCTCATTTTTATGAATTTTTGGTAAAACTGGGTTGCTCAGAACCAAGTTTGTTTTTTCAGGTATTATCATACTTTCTTTTATTGTCTTATTTACAGAAACAACCAAAGCTCGTAGAGGATTATTTTT
The DNA here is from genome assembly GCA_030765055.1 of Mantis religiosa. Lineage (NCBI taxonomy): Eukaryota > Metazoa > Arthropoda > Insecta > Mantodea > Mantidae > Mantis > Mantis religiosa. The sequence continues at coordinate 286,138,047 of CM060948.1, read as the reverse complement.
TATTTCTTCATATTTCTGGTTTCCTGATTTTCTAGACATAAAAGACGGAAAACCATCAAGGACATTAGTACGTTAAAAGCTGAATTAAAGAAAATATATTGCAAATTTACATATCATCCTAAGACTTTTAATAAATTTAAAAGCATTTTCTGTCATTTTTATATACAACTATTGCCACATAACAAATACAGCAACATACTATATCAACCACTCAAAAACAGCACTCAAAAACAGAAGTCCAGCCCACAAATTATCAGGAATTTATAGTGTAAAATGTGAGGATTACCATGAAATATATATTGGAAAAACAAAAAGAAACTTAAAAACAAGGATGAAAGAACACATGAGATACATAAAATACAAACAGAAATCAGCCCATCACTTTTGATCAAAAAATTATATTTCCAAAGTGAAATTTTTGGTATCGGCAAAAAAGTATTGGGAATTAACAGTTTGGGAAAATATACACATTTTTAAGAATAAAAAGAGAACTATGAACTTGAAATACCAATAGTGGATGACGTCATTCAACTCAAACAGCGCCAGGAGAGGGAGGCGGTCACCTGAAGAACCAGTCGAACATCAGCTGATGAGAATGCATATTCCTCGGAACATATCTTAATTTTAGATGAAGTGGAGCTCAAGTGTTTTTATAGTTTGACAAGTGGTTTAAGAAGGTTTTATTGATGAAGCTCCACTGTTTCTAAATACTTTTATTTTATAATTTTATTATGCTTACATTTACCAAATAAAATACTACTTAATTACTGTTTGACTGTTGCATTTGTAATAATAATGTGAAGTTGTTTATATATTTTGTATTGCATGTAAAGTCTTTAAAAATGATATGCAAACTATATTTTTCATTAGTACAAAAGTGAATCGAGAAGATATTGATACATTGCTTCACTCACACTGTTTATTCACAGGACATGTTTCAAGAGCTCTTGCTCTTATCAGCTGATACTCGATTAGTGCAAGTTGTAGTGGTTTCCTCTTTCTCCGTATTGTCAATAGATGGCGTGATGTACTTGTCAAAGATGTCCGGTGGTGGAGTTTCAAAATTCATGACTATGACGATTTTTGTTAATGAAGATTTTTTTCCTATATGGAAAGGTCTATGGGGCGATTAACTTATTTTATTAGAGATGTTTCCAAGTTGATGTCATGTCTAGTATTCAACAAATGAAAAGCCACTGCTGATTTTTCTGTTTCACCATTTTTTAATGTTTCTATGTTCTTTAGTTCTGATGTTAATATTTCTTTTTGTTTTTCCTATATAAATTTTAGGGCAAGTTTCACAATTCCTGGTTTTTCTTTGGTAGTGATTGAATTTTTGGGAGGGCCTTTTAACAAATTTCTGATATTAAACCTATTTTGAGGTGCAAGAGTTATGTTGTGTTTTGAGAAGATTTTTTGGAATTTGTTATAGGCTGATGGGTGGAAGGTGAATTTTTTAAAAAGTTTTTTCTCTTTTTCTTCTGTAGGTTCTAGGGTGGTGGTTTCTTTTATTTTCTTAGCTTTGTTGAGTCTGTTAACTGTTTTGTCTACTAAATTTGGGTTGAAACCGTTGGATATAGCTACTTTTTTTATGTGTAGGTATTCTTCTTGATAATCTTCTCTGTTTAGTGGAAAGTTGATCATCCGAAAGATTTAAACTGTTGAAAATGGCATGTTGGTGTTGTTTTGAGTTGAAACTGTTGTTCTTAATATAATTATCTCTGTGTGTCGGTTTCCTGTAAATACCAAAAGTGAGTTTTTTTTTTTTTTAATCTTGATGTCCAAACAGGGGAGCACACCATCCTCTTCTGTTTCCAATGTAAATTTTATAGCTGGATTTTGTATATTCAAAAGTCTAAGACCATCTTGTATGAGTTTTTTAGGTACTATTGCAAAAATGTCGTCCACGTAGCGATACCACACTTTGAAATAATTTGAAAAAGTTTTTGTGATATGTGTTTCAAAAGCACTCATAAATAAATCTGCCAAGAAGGGAGACAGTGGGTTGCCCATAGCTAGGCCCGTTTTTTGTTTATAGATCTGTCCATTAAAGCTGAAAAATTTTTCATTGATACAAATTTCTCTAAGTTGTGAAAGTTCTTCTATTTCTTCAGATGTTATTTGTATTGATTCCAGCCATCCCCAGAATACAGGGCTAAACAGGCAATGATGTCGCACACATACATGTGCTTTTGTTTACATGGGTAAATAAACTAAGGACGGCCCCAGTACAGTAATGAACCTATGTGGATGTGGCCTAAGGAGGGTGAATGTTTATGCCTTTACTGATTTCCAATCCAAAGAAAAGCTGTGACAGGAATGTTACAGCTACACAGTTCTCCTGAAGAATGGGGGATGCAGCAAATTAAGAGCATTCCGCCAGTACAGTATATATAAAGCAGAAAACAATCACACCTACATTGGAGACATTTAACCCTTTCAGCAATATGGACATCAAATGCTCCAAACTGATAAAGATGTGTATAGACGTCCTGCGCATACATGCATTTAATGCTTATTTAACGCCAATTATTTTAATCTTCCTATTTTATGATAAATTTAAATTTGTTCTATAAGCGATGAAAACTTATTCTTAAAGGTTTCTTTTTGAATGGTATACCTCAAAACCTGGATAAACATACAAAGGCACATCTTCAGATTTACGGCAAATAATAATGGTTTCCTTGTGAACTCCTTTTCTGCAACACAGTAGACATTTTCAAAATGGTCGTAACTTTTTTCATTGTGGGTGGTATCCTTTAAGTAAAGTGTTTTCTCTCAAGAGGGGTGCTGTAGTGGTGGATTTCTTACCCCCAGTATGAACAGGCCTCTAAATATTATAGTACTCAAATTAGATTACAAGCTATTGAAAGGCCTAAGTCCAGGTAGGTCAATATCTTACATGAATTTATAGCTCTGCAAATCACTAAACAATTGTATATGTTTACATCCAGCTAGTATAAAACTACTTTTTTTTTAACATTTAACTGGTTTTTGTAAAGAGGGATAGCTTGTAATAACTGATTCACCCTACCCATATTTCACCTGTCATTTACCAAACAATGGAGAGCTAACATGCCATCTGTAGACCAGTACATGTCTAATGTAGGCCTACAAATAACATGTTCACTGTCCACTCCTGAATTCTCCCCTTAGGCCCTAAATTGCTTTTAGAGGTCAGGGCTTCCCTCATCCTACTCACATAGGTATACATTTGTTTCCTTAACAATAACAGACACTAAGTTAACAATAATTTGACGTTGCTGTGAAAATATCAAGTTGGTTGGATGTCAGAAGTTACCTGTACATCAGATATGTATATTGTCTATATGCCTATCAATCCCAGGCGACTGCTAAGTGAGATTTGTGGTGGACAACACGGCGCTGGGGTGGGTTTTCTCCGGGACCTCCGGTTTCCCCCGCCTTCTCATTCCACCGGTGCTCCATCTTCATCTCATGTATCATCAGTGTCATCGCCTGCAGTGCCGTATGTAGTAAAAGTGGGCATTAAACACTACACACACACACACATCTATATGCCTATAAGTTATTTGTGTTTGAGTTATTTTGATTACTGCACTATGTTGATTCTTCACCCACACCCGAAGGAAGCAGATCATTTTCTTCCTCATTGCTACCTATATCCTAAACACCTCTCATAATAGCCTTCAATATACAAATAATGTGAAACAGCAAAAGGTGTTCCAGATTTTCTAAAGTGATATTAGATGTTCATACACATCCTATGCAAGCTAATTTATTTGCTACATTACTAGGATAAGCCAGGGTTAACACTGAAATTAAATTCATTTAGCTCTCGATTGCTTAAGAAATCGCTCTGAACAAGAGAGTATAAATAACTAAAATACTGAGCGAAATCAGCGGCTACTAGCTGCGAAATCAGCTACCATAAACTTCAGTTGTGAAATACTGTAATAAGAGGTGCTGACACAGAGGTTTCTTTCCAGCGTGTGTTTCATACAACATACACAATGATTATTACTTGGTGGTATAAACTAGAGCCTAAAACCTTTGAACCAGAGAAATCACTTACGCAGCTATTCAAATATTAGGTGCGTTCGACGCAAAGAATAGCTTTTGCTACAGTGAAACAAATTAGTGAAATTTCAGCAATTTATTAATATTGACTCTACTTTATTGATACTGTAGATGTATACTGCCTTTAACGAGTTTTAAACAGTTTTTGTTTTGTTTAAATAACGAATGTGTATTTATCAAGCATTTTTACAGCATTTAACAATTTCAATATCTTGTTCTGTTTATTGGGTATCCATTTCCGGCCCGTGAAGTGTTTAAATGGCCATCAACGAAGCAGTTTATGCAGGTAGTTGCTACTTTTAATTACCAGTCTGCAAATTACATACACCTTGCCCAAGAATCATTTGCAAATGGCGGTTCAAAAAAGGAATGGCTTATACATGAGGGTCAGTACGAACATTTCGAGACATGCATTGATGCTAAATTTAAATGGATTACACCATTCACTAGTGTGGTGAGAGCTAGCTGATTGCCAGAATGGAGATGGAAAGAGTACTTTTGCTCAATGTTTTCTGTGACTATAAAATTGGTTTAAATAAGACCCAAAGACCTGAGCTCTTAACAGGCCTTTGCACATGTTGCTCCTTCCCATGCAACAGCTTTTGGTGGTTTCAAGAGTTTAAAGATGTCAAACTTCATTAAGGGGAGGAATCTGTGAAAAATGGTAAAATACAGATTGTATATCAGCACTGCTTGAAATTTTGTCATTAGGTAGGGTACAGGGAGTCTAGTTAAGCTTTCAAAGTTCATCTTTCTATCTTTTATATATATATATATATATATATAGTGCTTTTTGCAGTGTGATTTTTGTATGTTATAAAATGTCCCAAGCCATACAGTTTTTCTTTTAGAAACTTTAAATTTTAGATTCAGGTTTCTATGTACATCAGTTATAAAAGTTGCTATACTTTTAAAGTATGTGTCAAGTATTTTTGGACAAAAAAAATTATGTGTGAATAAATTAAACTTTTCTTAAAATTTTTGCAATTTTGAGATTTAAAATTCAATAATAAATAAACTATTTAATTTACACCAACAAAAATACCAACTTTTATTAAACATTTATTTAGGAATACGTATGCAATCTCTTTATCTTTGTCTATGAGATGGAAATTATAAGTAGAATAGTCCATGCAACTCATACCCATGGTCATACATAACTTCTGCATAGAAATATGACCCTTACCAATGTCCAGAAATGCATAAACCATTCTTCTATTTACATTAAAACTGGTAACCTAACCTGGTGTGAGTTATATACCTACTGCTGAAACAATCTAATATAAGCTGTTATCCACAGCTTTCACTTGCATGTAAACCATATTTCACAAACACTACATGTGGAAATGTACATTTACTTTAAAAAATAGGAACCAATATATGAAACCAAAAGCAGAAGTGTTCAGTAGCTTTCACAAACGTTCAGATGTCTCTGCACATTACCAGTCTATGGAATCAAACCGCGTAGTTTAAACGTAAGAATTCCCTGAATTTCTTTGCGACAGGCTAGCAAAGGCAATATAAATGGCCATGCCCACCCACACACATATTTAAATAATGACGTAGTGGCTCTTTAAGCGGTGCTAGGATGTAACTGATGGCAGATTCTGAAACTACAATGTTTAAACACAATTTTAAGGCAAAAAACGGAGAATGGCTTTTGTCATTTTTGGATGAAATTTCACCAATGCCTCCCCTTAAGGAAATTGAGGAATATATGCAAACTGGATTACCAGCAGTTCCAAACATATTGCATGAGAAAAGTGTCATCCTGGAGGGCACCTCACATGTAGCATCGGTAAGAAAATGGTGGTCACTTTCTTACCTAAATCTTGTAATGTGGCTACCATTCCTCTTGGGGAACAGAGTAAGTACAGTTACTGCACCCTGGTACACAACAGTTTGCTTACCACAAGCTTTTGAGAAGCTTTAGAATTGCAGCAAAGGACAGGACTGCAGGGAAATCTGCTTTACTGCAACAATGCCTCTGTACACAAAGCCAATGCAATGATCCAGTTTCTGGAATCCACAGAGGTAAACCACGGATCTCCTGGTTTCCATCCAGTTGCTCTAATCCATTGAGCTACCATGGCCAACTTGCCGTCATGACATTAAATTCTCCATTTGAGTTGTATATTTCTCCAGTATACCACTATATACGCACCTTAGCCTATATACGGCTAGTGTGAAGAAATGATTAATTTCCATAAATTAACTAAAATAATGAGATTAATTGTTGGAAAACATGTGCTGACCTTCAAGTAAATAGTTTGCTGTATGAATTACAAGGGGGATTCACAAATATTGTTGTTCATGTGTTTGTGGGACAGATGTGATATGCAAAAACATTGTGATACAGTGGGGTTAGCGGTCGGAATATGTTCCAGGGGAGAAAAACAAATACCATTGGTTCAGCCTGATAAGATTCTTCTCCCACCCTTAGATATAACTTGGGCTGATGAATTTTGTTAAGGCACTCAACAAGGAAGGTAATGGATTTGCATATTTGCACGGCAAGTTTCCACAGTTAACTTATGCAAAATTGAAAGAAATTTTTGTTGGGCCTCAAATCCGAAAACTCATGAGAATGAAATGTTTAAGGGGAGGAGGGGGGAAAGGAGGGAGGAAGAGAGAGTTACAAGCAATAGAATTAGCAGCTTGGCAATAATTTACAGGGGTTGTGCATGGTTTTCTTGAAAACACAAAAGGAAAAAAGCTATAAAACTGGGGTCTCAAATTTGCTGAAATGCTACAAAGAAATAGGTTGCACAATGTCTTTGGAAATTCACTTCCTCCATTCACATTTAGATATTATTCCTCCAGAAATATCTGGGTGTTGGTGACTAACGGTAAGGGTTTCATCAGGGCATTTCCGCCATGGAGAATAGGTATCCAGGTAGTAAGAACCCAGTAATGATGGGGAATTACATTTGGTTTCTTGAAAGGGATTTTTTTTTTTTTCCAGGAACAGCAAAAACATCAGCATATCTATACCATGTTTTAAAAATCAAAGGAAAAGGTTTAGTGACCTGAATTCCGAAAAAACTCATAAAAAGATCAGCAAGAAAAGAATAAAGAGGATTACCCATTGCTAAGCCAGAAGTTTGTTGAAAAAATTCACCATTAAAAGTGAAAAATTTTTGATCCAAACAAAAATCAGTAAGTTTAACAAAATCAACTATTAAGTCCTCAGTAATATTATGTAATCTACTATTATGTAATCAGTAATAAGGTTATTTAATAAAATACTGGAAACAAGAGATATTCCCAAGAAGTGGAGGACAAGTATAAAGAAAGAGTACAAGAAAAGGGAGATAAAAGCAACCGTGCAACCCATAGGGGGATTAGCCTACTGTCTATCTTAGGGAAGATCTTTACAGGTATTTTAGCAAGCAGGTTGCAGAAGTGGGTAGAGAAGGAGAAGTAGTCTTCAAAATTTCAAGCAGGATTGAGACCAGGGAGGAGAACTGATATTTTTATAATCAAAACAGTTGATATATAAGCATTAAAAGGAGAAGGGTGTACATGGCACTTATTGATTTAGAAAAAGTGTGATACAATTGATAGAGAAGCATTGTGGATAAAATTAAATAGTCAAGGGGTAAGTTGCAAATTTATTGAAATACCGTAAAAGATATATCAGGAAAATGAGTTTTGTATCAAACTGCAGGGATTGCAGTCAGAGTCTGATTGCATACAGAGTAAGGTGGAGGTAAGGCAGGGAGGTAAACTTGAGTCCTGTGTTATTCAACCTTTATATAGACAACATTTTAGAGGAGATTTCGAAAAATAGGGTTCGCTCACCAGTTATTCATAATAAAGAAATCCCAGGGTTATTATTCACAGATGACTTAGTAGTTGGTTCCATATCATATGGAGGGTTGAGAAGAGCAATCGAGCCAATAAGCAGTTACTGCAAAAAATGGGGGTTAAAAGTACATGAAAAGAAAACAAAGATCATGGGTTTTTAAAAAAGGATATAGACTATGAAAAGATGAGAAATGTGAAATAAATGGAAGAGAAATAGAGGTCATTAAGAGATTTGATTACTTGGGGGCAAGGCGAGTTGTGATGGTATGTGGACTGAACAGAAAAAGCTGGCATTAGCGAAAGGTAAAATAGCTATGAGTGTTGTAAGAGCATGTTTAAGGAAACTGTCCAACATTAATGTCAAGTGGGTGGAAAGGATCTATACTGCGATGGTAGAAAACAAAATGCTACATGGGACAGATACGGGGAGTAGCTGAAGAATGGATAGAAGTGGACGTTATTAACAGATCCTTTTGCAAATATATTCTAGGCTTGCCGGTAGCATCACCTAATGGGGTAGCACAACCTGAGTTAGGAACACACTCAACTGAAGTCAAAATTGTCTTAAGGGTAACGAAATATTTGTATAGTTACTAACTTGGAGGAAAACAATATTATAAAGGAATGCTTTCTTATGCAAATGAGAAGCAAATGGGAAGGATCTCGGACACAAAAGGTAAGGGAATTGATGGAACAAATAGGTATGGGACATATTTAGAGGAATGGGGAATAGTTATTTAGGCTTTTGGAAACAAGTGGAATCAAGATTAGAAGATATTGATAGTCAAGTTATTTTTACTAGTACAAGAGAAAAAGGCTCTTTTGAGGATATATAGGGAATTAAAAATAGTGTGGGAGAGGGAAAAGTACATTGATGTGTGCAATAAGCTAAGGTGACAACGATTTGCTTGGGCGAGGACGAGAGTTAGAAATTTGAAAGGTAGTAGGTACGATAAGGAAAAAATGGAAATGCCCAATGTGTGGAGATGATGCTATAGACTGGCACAATATAATATATTGCAAACAAAGGTATGGAGAGAAAAAATTTGGCAAAAAAAAGTGAAACAATTTTGAGGGGGAGAGGTACCATTAATCAGGAAAATATTGTCTGCAAAATGAGAAAATAATGTAAGAAATATAGGTGATTATTTGGGGAAAGTCAGAGAGAAATGGTTAAGAATGATTAAGATTAACTAACAATTAAGGTTAGAGAAATGGGAACTAGGGATGAAAGAGAATAGAGAGTCATCAATACATGGAAAACCAAAGGTTGTGTGTATTGAGAACAAAATTTAGGGCAAGCAGTTAGGAAGGGTATATTGGATGAGAACAAGATGTGTCATTATTTGCTAGGAATGTGTAAATGATATTGCATTAATGAATACATGTATAAAGAAAGATGAGAAATAAAACATTCTATTTCTACCAGTACCACTACTTGTTTGTAATTTATCTCTTTCCTGAATGAATATACAAAAACTATGCCATAAGAAGTAAATTCAACTAATCCAAGGGTGACCAACACCATGCTGGTGTGCTACTATAGTCTATATCTGCCTAAGGTGCACAAAGTACATACCCATGTAAGATTACCAACATAGAGTTGATGCCGGCGTCCAACTTGATTAGGCTGAATATTGTTGCCCAGTTGGTGGTATGGTGGATTAGCATTGCCGGGAGAATGGCCCCCTGAATTCTGAATTGGTGCACCAGGGGTGTGAGGTGGCTGAGAACTATCATCTCCAGCACCTCCACTACTGGAAGGAGCAGCAATCACATCATCATATAGGTCTACACCATCGCCAGCAAATTCATCCTGTAAATATCATAATAAATGTCACTAAAAGGATGCATCTAATTCACTCAGCTTGATGCAAGCCACCATTGCAAACTTCAATGCATTAGAAGCAATAGAGTCAAAAGCTCAGGCCAGAGACTGACATGATACACCTTTGTAAATCAATGAATGGTTACAGCTGTTCTCTTTTATGCTCTGGTGCTGAGAATTTGAATCATGTATGCATTATCTTATGCTGCACTAATATTTTTTTCATTATAATTCACCATTATATAAAATTGCTTCCAAATCTTCCATTTAGTTTAATTGTCCTACATGTATATTGATTACTATATATTTTGATGTTACATGCAACACTTACTCCATTTAACATATAATTTACACTTGAAACAAATTAAGTTTCAATCCAATTCTTCACACCACTAAACTAAATGGTCCTGTTGTGATATGTTTCAACTATGCAGAAAATTTCCAGCCCATACGGGTATCAATGAACAGAGCATAGGCTATGCCAATGGTGTTAATCTTGGCCCTGAGTGGCAATGCACAACAGTGAGCCATTTGCTAGGTCCAGTGCTTTGTTAGAATCCAGTTCAGTGCAGATTTTCATGAGATGCAGACATAGAAATGGCTGGGTTGGCCAGTGTAGGTATGAGTTGCCCAGACTTAACTGATCTACTTAGGTATGTTAAATTCAAAAGGGAAAAATAAAAGTTGGCAGTAGCATTTAATGTCTAGGATATAATGAATATGTTATGTTAAAGAAATAAAACATAAAAAAACATTATGAACAGGCAGCATATGAACTTAATTAGCCAACTCCTATTATTGTTTTATGTTATTTCACTTATATCAAAATAATCCATGTAAATATTTCCTTAATTATTTGTAATCCAAAAAGCCAAGAATCTCCACTTCAAGGATAACAAGCATATATTTCAAAGTATAAAAATTGAAAGAAGCATAGTGACAGTGAAACACAAGTTAAAATAAAAGTGGATTGAGAAGATATTGACACATTGCTTCACTTACACTGTTTTTCACAGGACATGTTTCAAGAGCTGTTGCTCCCATCTTCAGCTGATGAGTCGAGACTCAGCTGAAAATGGGAGCAACAGCTCTTGAAACATGTCCTGTGAAAAACAGTGTAAGTGAAGCAATGTGTCAATATCTTCTCCATTCATTTTTATTTTAAGCATATATTTGCTGGAATTTCATATCAAAAACAGTGTATTAATACTGCATCATCTTTTATTTCAATATTCCATTTTGACCTTCTTACATCTAGGATTAAAATGCAAAAATATATTTTTCTATTTTAGAAGCATTTAAATGCTTGGCTGTGCGTTAGAATTTGAGAACCACTAACCCAAGAGCTAGGGTAGGTTTCATAGGTATACCATGAGCCAAATTATCAGAAAGTTATAACAGTATGCCATTAATTTGATTAATTTTAATAACTACATTTTTTTCTATTTATGGCTGACACACTGTTTTCTTCATGCATCAAACTGTGTGTGCTATGTATCGTTCTCCTAGTCCGAGTAAATTCTGAAGGAAAACTTTTCATATATGGTATACATACTATAAGCAAGGATTTACCTGTGGATGCAGCCAAGCTACAAGTAAACAAACAGATGCTGGCTGATAATGCTCCTAGCGGCATATATCTGTGTTGTTCTGTGTGGAGGATTGAGCTGCCCTGAACTACTTGAAACCTTGACACGACTGGGCTATACAATATGGCAACACTTAGTAGATGTTACTGAAGCATATGATCTATTCATTTTTTCCCTGTAGTATTAACCATATTTTAGATGTTTATTGCTAAAGGTTTGTTAATACTCTTATCACACATGCTCTGTAGTACAAACAAATCATTCCTTTGTTTCTCATAAGATTATGCAAGATGTATAGAATTTCAGACCCAGCATATAAAAAATCCATTGATTCAGTCTCTTGTATCCCTCCTTTACTTACAACAAAAGTACAATGAAGCCATTTCTGCTTCCATTTATCTTGATTGATATGAAGTGAACAGAAACATGTCTTCTGTAAGAATTGTTTATGTAAGGGAAATCACATATGCGAGACTAACAATATAATATGTAGGGGAGGTAACATTGCAAATAATGCATATTGTTCCACTGTGTAAGGACTATGATACAATGAATCACAAAATCTTCTTCATAAAGAAATATGAATGAAAATTGCTTAATTTCGACACTACCTTTGAAGCAAACCCAAACATCAAGTCCATCAAGATACTGACAAAGACGCACCTATCACCTCCAAGGAGTTCACCAAACCAAGATCTATTAGTCGACAACAGCTGATGTTAGGAAGATCCTAACGAAACACTTTCTAGGTAAATACTAGCAATAAGTGGAGCATTGAGTATTAGTTCGACTCAAAATTATATTAATGTATAGGTATATTGTGTTTTCATTTCATAATGAAGAATGGGATTACTGTCTGATGTAGCTCTGTGCACAGCAGAAAAGAGTTTCTTCTAATAGTTGCATAAAAGTGGAGCTGGAATGAAGCATTCATATAAATGTTTTTCAAAGTAAAATATTCGCTATAGCATTAACTGACAATGAGTGCTTTAAGATAAATTCTTTGCCACACAGATGCTATTCCAGACTAGAACTGATTTATTCAAACTCAAACTGGCTAAGGCTTTTTCACAGGCAAATAGTGTAAGTGAATAATGGCCTTTCTCCTCATTTAAAATACTTGATAATACATAGAAATATTTAATTTATAGAAGTACTCAAAGATGGTTCTGTCAAATGCCTTTTATAATATAAAAGAATCTATTAAAAGAAATGATACACTTGTTAGATTTATTATGTGCCAATTCTGCACATGAATTAAGGCTGATTCACTATAACCAGAAACAGAAACAACCAGAACCAGATTAACAAAGTAAAAATACAGGGTGGTTATAATTTAACTTTATTTGCAAGGTGAGTGAAACTTAATATGATCATTGTCAAGGACATGGGGAAGAGAAATAATTCAACTGAACCACTTAATGTGCTGCTGCATCATATCAATACCAGTTACTGCTACTTAACATGCTCAATATGGCACCTATCAGTGTCTATGATCACTGTCAAGGGCTTGTGGAAGAGATATAATGAATACAAATTCAATTGATACGTTTTTAAAGAGCTGCAACACCATACCAATACCTTGGTTATTGCTACAGAACAGCTCGATATAGCAGAGTTCAAGAGTCTGGAAGTGCAGGATTGCACTCTGATAATTTGACGTCACAAATGTGTTACGAAGAAGCAGATGTAATATAAAAGCATCACAATTTCCTCCAGTCGCAAACTGAGAGGCAAAACTTCCATGGGACATCTTAAAACTGAAAAAGAAGTACTAGAATGCGAATAAAACAAGAATTTCTTTTAAAGTTGGTGTCAGCATTTTTACAATCTCTAGTATTTGAGTTTAGCTTCACAGATCTTGCTGTTATTCTGCAGTTGCAATTACTCCCCTATTCTTAAAAGACATCTCCCCAATTATGACTTGTTTGCAACTTGGGAACCTTAATCCACCTGCTCAACTTTGTGGCCAGAAGTCCTCAACCCTGGCCTACATTTTGTAAAAAGTTGTCATTAAAATGGCTGATGGGTAGAAACAGGTTTTAAAAGTGCTCATATCTACTCTAAAAGCAACTCCTATTAAGTATTTTTCACATTCTGATTTTTCCACTTGTGGAAGAAATTTCAGCAAACATGCATAGTAAATTACCTCAGGTTCAATGAATGTTGGTTCTCCTTGCAAAAGCATAGTTTATGTGCAAATCAAAACTAGATACTGTCTAATAACAATATCCAGAATTACAAATAATGGAGAAACAGACAGATATTAACAGAAAATGAACAAGTAATAAAGAATGACACTCACTAGAGAAATAATAATAATAATAATAATAATAATAATAATAATAATAATAATAATAATAATAATAATAATAATAATAATAATAATAATAATAATATCTGCATCCAATTTTGTTGTTGGCTAACCTGCACTATGTTACCCGAATTTTAAATAAGAGAGGAAACCTCAATGATCTTTTATTATCGTTCAATATTGACTGGCAGTCCCTCTATCATCTGCGAAGTAGCATTTGGAAATGTGTTAATGTTTGATGAAGATAATAGTACTGTCTACTACCACCAGATATTGTTGCTGTCTCCCACAGATAGACATTGCAGCATCAATTGTTCTGGCTTGTTCTACACTTGTACATATTAATAGACATGAGCAACAGTAGACAGTGCAGTTTCTCAGGAAGGAAAAGGTGACTGCTTCAGAAATCTACAAGAGGTTAGTAGCCATATATAGGGAATAGTAGCAAATCCCAGATTCCTATTTGCTGGTATCACGAGTTCAAATATAGCAGGGACTGTGCTGAAAAATGCACAAGGGCTGGGCATCCAGCAACTGCACACAAACAAAACTATGCCCAATATGTCACTGTCTTGATAATGGAGAACAGTAAATCATGTTCAAAGAGCAAAGAAGGCAGCAGTCTTATCAACACTATGATGCATGAGATGGTGTATTCACAATGGTACCCTATAACCTCACCATTGTGCAGGAACGTGAGGAGATAAGTCAACAGTTGGTGGAACAGTTCTGTTTGTCCATCAGCTCAAGGCCTCTAGTAGGAATGCGATATCTGAAGCAATATTGTGCTTCTGGTTGCAATTACAATGCCAACCTTGGAATGTGCACTCATGCTAGTTAAAGCAAATTAGCAAAATTTAAATATTACTCAAACCATGCAAAATATTTAGCTTATAAAATCAATGAGCTCACTTCAAATGCTGCAGGAGAAAGAAGATGAATCACTACTGTAATCTTCCAACAAAATAACTATACTGGCAATGCCTTCCTCTCAGAAATTATTTTCTACTTTTTATGTTTACAAAAACCCTGTCAGTCTTTTTCAATTACAAGTGATATACCCTTAAGCATTGTAGTAACCCTTTCAACGATGTGGACATGATATAATGACCAAGTTAAAATGCCCCAAACCGATATGGACGTGTATAGATGTCCTGCGCATACATGCATTTAATGCTTATTTAATGCCAATTATTTTAATCTTCCTATTTTACAATAAATTTAAATTAGTTCTATAAGGGATGTAAACGTACCCTTAAAGATTTCTTTTTGTACACCTCAAAACCTGGATAAACACCCAAGGGCACATCTGCAGATTCACACCAAATAATATTAGTTTCCTTGCAAACTTCTTTTTTGTGACACACTAGACATTTTCGAAATGGTTGCAACCTTTTTGGTTGTGGGTGGTATCCTTTTAGGAAAGTGTTTTCTCTGAAGTATGAGGGGTGATATGGTGGATTTCTTACCCCCAGTATAAAGAGGCTTCTGAGTATTATAGTACTCAATTAGGTTATGAGATATTTACATGTGCAAGTACAGGTAGCAGAATGTCTTGCATGAATTTACAGCTCTGAAAATTACTAAACAATTGTTTATGGTTACATCCAGTGATATAAAAATACTTTTTTTACCATTTAACTGTTTTTCGTAAAGAGGGATAGCTAGTAATAGCTGACCCACACCATCCATATTTGACCTGTGTGTGTGTGTGTGTGTGTGTGTGTGTGTGTGTGTGTGTGTGTGTGTGTGTGTGTGTGTGTGTGCGCGCGTGTGTGTGTAACACAACATATGCTTGTACCATGATTATCACTTGGTATAGCATAAACTAAAAGCTAAAACCTTGAACCAGAGAAGTCACTTGCGTAACTATACATACATTTGTTTGTATGCACACACACAATTAAAAAAAAAAAAAAAAAAAAAAAAAAAAAAAAAAAAAAATTCAAGTATTAGGCGCATTTGGCGGAAAGAATGGCTTTTGCTACAGTGAAACAAAGTAGTAAAATTTCAACTATTTATTAATATAGTCTCTACTTTGTTACTGTAGGTGTATGCCTTTAATGGGTTTTAAACCAGTTTTTGTTTCGTTAAAATAACTTAATAAATATGGAAGATACAGAATTATATTTATGATGCATTTTTACAGCATTTAACAATTTAAATGTCTTGTTCTGTTTATTGGGTATCCATTTCTGGCTCCTGAAGGGTTTAAATGGCCATTGGCGAAGCAGTTAAGCAGTTTCTGAAAGGATATGTCATTCATTACATTTCTTTCTCATGAATCAGACATGTATGAGACCAAACGAATGACTAAGACAATGAAACCAAATATCAATTTAACATTTTCTCTTTAGGTTTGTATCAATTGACCTACACAGATCTGTTTTGTACATAGAATGGTCACATGAACCCCTTTTCTGCAATTACAATATCATGGGAGATTTCACAGTGGGGGTTTATTCATCTCTATGTGATAGAGCACATATTTTTGCATATTCACATGTTTTATTCCTTGATAGACATATGCAAGTAATCAATTTATTCCACATTGTAAGGTGTTTATTACGCATGTTTTACAGCACACATGAATGTATATTTAAGGGGTTAGTGCATATTTAATTCGTTTCTGCATATATTTTACGCTTTGAGCAATTATTCATGAAATACCAGTATTTCATGACGAGGCTTTAATAGAAAGAGAGGATTAAGAGAAAATTTCTCTTTTATTACTCTATTTCTGTAGGACTGTTACACTATCATGTTTCTAAATGCATAGAAGGTTGTCGAAAATTAGAAAACAGCTATCAACGAGGGATTCCTGTCATAAAAATATGCCACTCAACAGCTTAAGATAAACTAGATAGCATTCTACAATCTCGCAGCAAACCTTTAAAGTTTGGTGTGGCTATATCATTAAACTCAATATGGTTTGAATTAATATTGCAACAAATGAAGCAATCCGCTACAATGAGAACATTTCCAGGAAATAAAAGCTCCCATTTAAGGTCACTATTAAACTTGTAACAAGTGTACTACTAGTAATTTCTGAAGAGTAAGCAGTAGGAAACAGAATATTACAATGCCAAATGAGAAGAGCAGTAAAGTTTACTTGCTTCAACAGTGGATTGTTAGATATCCTACTCTACAGATTGAATTATAATTACTGTGTAAACTGTGAGAAACACACCTTAAGTTTAATGTTGTACTTTCAGAATATAAACGCAATGTTAAAGTTAGTGATTGTTGGTTTTATTTAACTAAAATAAACTCATGTTATTGTTATACCATCAAGAGCGAAATTATTTACTGATATGATGCAAGATACTTGTTTACCCCCAGAGCCAATCCTCACAAGATGGGGAATATGAATAAAGCAGCTCTATATTACAGTGATCATTTGGAAGGCGTGAAAAAGGTGTTTGGCATGGACAAAAATGAAGCTGCAAGTATCATTGCTGCAATAAGTGCTTGCAATTAGGAGAGTCCCCAGAGTAATTAGTGCTTATTAAGACCTACTTTAGTAAAATACTAGCCACAATCAAACATTTGGAAAGAACAGCATGTCTTTTATCTTCTGCTTTGCAATTATACAAAACAGCTGTTGCCAGACATACCTAGGCAAATAGGAAAGTGTCTTGAAACAAAATTCAAAAAATTCAAACAAGGCATCCTGATATAATGTTTCTTCGGGATGTGAATAAGATGCTACAAGGAGAATCTGAAAAAGAACTTAATGCTTATTCTATAAGTGACATAGCCTCTTTTCGATACTATCCTGTGGCTCGTGTGAAGTAGAGACCTTTCTCTTCATATTAAGACATGTTACAGTTCGGCCGCTCTATCTCCGGCTCTGACATTTCTCGAGAGGGGGAAGCAGGCTGTTGCCAGTTCTTTAGCAGGAATTTCAAGTAGAGGAACAATGCATATTTTAAATACTTCACATATTTGCATATTTCACGAACCAGTAGCCATATTATAATAGCGATAACAATAGGACTTATGAAAACTAAAAATCGGAATTTACGCACACAAAATATACCAAAGATATTAAATTTTAGATGAGTCGTATTTTTTACACATCTGCTTCACTTTCGTACCTATTTTGAGGACATGTTTCGCAAATCTTCGTTTGCATCTACGGCTCTTGTGCGACTGAGATTTGCAAAACATGTCCTCAAAATAGGTACGAAAGTGAAGCAGATGTGTAAAAAATACGACTCATCTAAAATTTAATAATTTTTCGCTTCACTGTGGTGTTCCAATACAGTTAAATCTCGATATACCAAAGATAGTTCACCAACGCAAGCAGCTAAAGCCACGTGGCTCAAACAAATGTAAGCTGGCAACATGGTGTTGGGTTCGGGAGCCACGCCTAGCAGCGACAATGCTGATTGGCACTAGCAGACTTCCAGTACTACCAACAGATGCAGTTAGTGTGTGTGAAAGGTGTGAACGAAATATTCGAATAGAGTAGTGTTGTAATCAATATCTTGCATGATAATGAAATTGTAAGTTGTATTTCAGTGTTTTAAAGCTAATATAGTTCTATATTTTCATTCTAAAGATAATTTTGAGGATATGTTTTCAATTGCTCATTACTGTATGTTGGTACTATTAACTTTCCCCCTCCACCTCTTGCAATCGCAAAACGTCACAGCCGGAGATAGAACGGCCGGACTGTAAATGACAGATGGAAGTCGTTTCTTCCAGAAAACAGTGAAAAATATTTGTTTATTGCAATACAAACAACCAACGCAAAATAGACTGAAAGAAAGGCTGGCACCGTAGCTCAATCGGTAGAGCACCTGCCTGCTGTGCAAAGGGTCCCGGGTTTGATTCCCGGCCAGGGGTGGGGATTTTTCCTCCAACCAAGATGATTCCCTATCTTCCCCATAGTCTGGAAATATGAATGAGAGTGAATGTGTGCATGCTCTAATGATTAAAATACAAAGTACAAGCAACCCAAAGTATGAGTAAACACAATTAATATGTTCCAAAGGAGGCATTATTAATGCCTCTGTTTAAGACTGAATTTACAATTTGATTGCTGCATCAAGATTAATAAATGTGAGAAAGTTGAAATAATGTGCTTTATTTTAAATTAATATTTTGAAGTTTTTGGAGCACATTTAACAGATTTTTAGTGCATAGATGCATGCATATATTCATACTTTATAATGCATATAAATTCGAGCTCTAGTGATAAGAATCACTGTCTAACAGAATAGAAGAAGTGGAAAAATTAAGTCATCTTTTCTGAAGTACAGTTTTCAAAGTTGTGGTCCATTTGTCCATGATAGTTGGCTGCAGTTGTAATAAAAAGAGAATTTTCCAGAAACATATTTACACCTCCTGCATGAACTACAATCTCTTCCCTACATTAGTTTTTGTATAGATGCCAAATGCCTCCTCAATTTTCCAGCACTTGCTGGATGTTGTTACTATCCACCCAGCTTTCATCAATATAAAAGATACTTCTCACACTTTCTTGCAAATACTTTATTTTAATTAGATAATTGTGCCTCCAAACCCAAAGTGAGGACATTCTTTATGTGACCCTTTTGCTATAACAGTTCTTCTATTTGAAGTCCAGCTCACTACCAAGTATTGTTCTTGTTTTTTAGTACTTCCCTGGGGTCGTTAGAACACTCTTTTCACTACTTACACTTATATCTTACACCTCTTTTTGCATATACTTTTTATTTTAGTTAATTGATGGAAATTAATAATTTCTTTGCACTAGCTGTGTATAGGCTACTTTTTTCTTCTCATTTTTTGGCCATGGTATTGAATTTTTCATGTTGACTATCTATAATTTTTATTGTTCTTTCGGAAACCCTTATATAAATGGCAACTGTTTGACCCTGTGAAGGTTTTACACACTTGTTTCTAGCTTCGTCACATTCCTCATCAATACTTTTTTCTTTACTTTCAAAATAACACTAATGGACTCTTACAATTCTACAACGGAAACTATAATCAACTAATTATCAGGAAGTAAACATAGCTGATTAACAGGTGTGATTAGAGGTAATTTGGAAAAATAAGCAACAGGCAAACAATATTTGAGAGGATAGACAATCAACTTGAAAAATTCAATACCATGGGCGGGATTTGAACCAAGGATCACCTGGTTCAAATCCTGCCGTGGCATTGAATTTTTCAAGTTGACTATCTATACAAAACCTTAGCCTATATACGGCTAGTGTGGAGAAATGATTAATTTCCATCAATTAAATTAATTTGAGAGGATGTTTATAAAATTTGGGTTAAATTGTGTGGAATGTCTCTCCTCTCCATCCATGAGCATGTGGACAGATAGTATAGTGCAGATTTAGCAGAGTTCTTGAGCATCTGGTCACTGTTGAGTTATGGTTATCCTACATGACTCAAAAAAAAGGTCTATGGAGGGAAGTATGATGGGCGCCCTCATCCAAAGAAGTCATGGCTGCAGAACCCAAGTGCCAACTGTATTCTGGGATCAAGAAAGTATACTTCTGGAGAATTGGCTCCCGCCATCAACAGTGATCAGTACTGCAGTTCACTGCACTAACTCCAATGACACATTTAACATGGTTGTCATTTAATTCTCCATGGTCTAGGGCAGTGTTTCTCAAACTCTTCTGTCTCAAGGACCCCTTTATCATCTAATAACTTGTTTGCGGACCCCCATAGTTTGTCAACTCAAATTATATGAACAAGTCGGCTTTTGGTTGAGTTTTTTAATTGGAATTTAAATAATTAATGTATAATATAAGATATTTTCTTGTATATCAATAATAAATTAAAAAAAATTAAAGTTAAACTAAATAAAATAAACTTGTGAATAACATGTATTTTAAATAAAAAATATATTTTTAAACTTATTTATTAAAATTCATTATTTTTTCACTTAGAAGTAAATTTTATACAAGTTTGCCTAAGTAGATTTTTATTTAACTTTAGCCTTACCCAAGGATTAATAACATTAGACACATGTTTTAAAATTTATTTATTTTCCATGTAAAGAAACCATTGTTATAAATATAAAAAGTTATTCATAATGTACTGAATCCATCATTTGACCACTTCAACAAAGTTAGTATTGGGTTACTAAAAAAAATCAGTTTGTGGAAAAAGCTTGAAACATTGTTCATTGGAATGTATTAATGTGAACAATGCAACTGTTTTTTTGATTGAATATCCTCAGTTAAAGTATAAACTTGGAAGCGTAGGGACAGTGAAGCACAAATTAGTACAAAAAAAAATCTTCTCAAAACACAACATAACTCTTGCACCTCAAAATAGGTTTAATATCAGAAATTTGTTAAAAGGCCCTCCCAAATATTCAATCACTACCAAAGAAAAACCAGGAATCTATGAGATCAAATGTGAAACTTGCCCTAAAATTTATATAGGAAAAACAAAAAGAAATATTAACATCAGAACTAAAGAACATCTAAGAAACATTAAAAATGGTGAAACAGAAAAATCAGCAGTGGCTTTTCATTTTTTGAATACTAGACATGACATCAACTTGGAAACATCTCTAATAAAATATGTTAATCATCCCATAGACCTTTCCATATGGGAAAAAATCTTCATCAACAAAAATCGTCATAGAATCATGAATTTTGAAACTCCACCACCGGACATCTTTGACAAGTACATCACGCCATCTATTGACAAAACGGAGAAAGAGGGAAAACACTACAACTTGCACTAGTCGAGTATCAGCTGATGATAGGAGCAAGAGCTCTTGAAACATGTCCTGTGAATAAACAGTGTGAGTGAAGCAATGTGTCAATATCTTCTCGATTCACTTTTGTATCCTCAGTTAAGCTTCTTTTCTATGACTTTATCTTGCACAACACTGAAAATGTTTGCTTGCACAGATAGGTGGTTGGGAAGGGCACAATATACTTAAGTGCTTTGGTAGCAAGTTCATTAAATTCACTCTATGCCAGAAACCAAAATTTTGCAAGTTCGTTTTCCTGGTATACAACCTTCCATCCTTTGCTGTTAAATAACTATTAGCTGGTCCTGTCCTTTTTCTGAAAGGCTATCAATGCTGCCTGTCTTTTTTTCTGGAAAGGATACTTTATCCATTCATTCTGATCATCTGCCGGTGCTGGAAAGTACTTCCTCAAAGTTTTTGATAGGCCATTTAGGTGTTCTACTAGGGCTTCTTCAATATTTTTAGGCAAAGTTTCTTCTGATGAAGTCAGAAATTGTTCCAAAATAGGAAAGGAGCCTAAGGATTGCTTTTCTACATAACCTTTCCACACTTGAAGCTTTCCTGTCATTGCTTCAATGTTCTCATCAACCATGAAAACACCAGGTTTTGGTCCTTGCAAATTTTGGTTTAGTTCATTTAAGTGTGAGCAGATGCTAGCTAGAAATGGCATTTTGCACAACCATTCAAAGTCACACAGTCGTTTGCTGAGGGGAAACTTTTTGTGCTTGTCTTAAAAAAAAATAGCCTCACTTCATCAAAATCACTTCCAAAATTGTGAAGGAATATTTCCATAAGAAAGCCAGCGCATGTCTGTGTGCAAGAACAGTTATTTATAATTGCTTCCCATTTCTTCACATAGTTTCTTGAATATTCGTGAGTTAAGAGGATGGGCTTCAATGTACTTCACAATTTTAACCAACTCTTCTAATGTTTCCCTTAAATATGGCAGTTTTTTTTTTTTTTTTTTTTTTACAGCCAGTAACTCTCTATGTATCGAGCAATGAGTCCCCTTAATCTCAAGGTTGACAGCTTGAAATCGAGCTTTCAACCCAGTGTTATGTCCACACATCGCTGCGGCTCTGTTGGTGCTTACGCCTACACAAACTTTCCACCCAATACCTTGCTCTGAAATAAATCCATCAAGTGTCTTAAAGACATCCTCAGCAGTGTTATTCCCTACAAAACAATAGGTCTTCAAAAAGCTCTTTCTAGTGTTTGTAATGTACAAAAGCTAACAAACGATACTTGTCAGTGAAATCAGTACTTTCGTCAAGTTGTAAAGCATACATTGTTGTTGACTTAAACCTCATAATTAGCTGGTCCAGGACATTTTGAGACATATAAAGAATTCTACGTTTAACTGAATTATTTGATAGTGGGACTGTGTTCAGCTCTTTCGCAGCTGAGTCACCAATCATTATGCTACACATCTTTATAGCTGCTGGCCATATTAATTCCTCTGCAATGTTAGAAGGCTTGCCACTTTTAGCAATGAGTAACGCTACATCATAGTGTTGCTTTTTCACTACTGGTTCCAATAGAAATTTTTCCTATTCTAGATTTACTCATTTTCATCTCTACTTTATATTTCAAAATAATCAAGCGTTGATACCGTCCCTGTTAGGGATAACATTGTCATAACAATCCCGATATATATATTATCGAAAGCACGTGAACCCAAACGGCGAGGTGAATGAACACCTTCTTCGCAGGTACTTTCATTGTGCTGCTCGCCGACAAAGGTGGCATTGTCCAAGGTTAGACCCTCATCCCCAGCCAGGTCTTGGTCTGCACATCCTACGTGATGATAGAATTTGAGAGGGATACCCGATAATTAGAAAATGATCATAATTCAGAGGAGCTTAACTGGTTCTGCCCTAAGCTGGTTTCGTTTAACGATCGGAGACTTGGCGCAGTATGAACATTTTAGAATTGCATTCCTACAGAAATATTGGAATGCGGGTGCTCAGTACAACGTTCGCAGTCAGATCAATAACGGGAGATATCAGCGCGTTAACAACGAATCCATGACTGACTACTTCTTAAGATTGGGTCAGCTGAACAAGTTACTTGATCCTCCTCTTTCTGAACATGACTTTATTAGTGCCATATGTCGACATTACCCAAATATGATTCGTCACCATTTAGCCTCAGCGAGGCTATTGAATTATTGGCAGCATTACAGGGTAATGAACCGCAGATAGAAGAGCCAGTCACGTGGCACAGAACAAGTACTCATCCCACTAGGCAAAATAATGATGGGATGAGGGCAGAAGGACCTCAAAACAGGCATATTGACTCGAACTGGTCCAATAGACAGAGAACCTCCAAGCCATACAACCGACGAGAGAGGAATGAGAGAACGAATTACACCCATAATCGGCCCCCATATAACTACCCTATTCAGTACGTGTCATTCAACAGACGAGGAGGAACGAACCGGGGAAACCCACGTAGAAGTTTCCATAACGAATATGCTAGGCCAACCCATCGACCCAGAAGTCCCTTGAATACAACAAATACAAACGCTGATATGACACGTGAGAGAGGTGCCACGCCCACCAACACCCCCATCCAACAGAGTCAACACGAACTATGTACATTCTCAGGCACACACGACTCAGGTTCGAACCCTGACGCCACCGGAAAACTAGACACGGGACGTATGGAGTCTCCGCATCCTTCCCGATTAGAAGCCACCCAGAGCTCTCAGTCTATAGGGGACACTAATGATAATGATATAGCAACACAAAGTGACGTACATGTAAACAATTGTTCCAGGGAGAAAACACAAAATTCTGAATTGTACTCAAACAGAGCTATCGGTTGCTCAGAATTTATAGTAAACCAAGAAATAATGGAAGCTCCAAGAATAACTGCCGAAATTGCAGACAGGGTTTTCCAAGTTATTTTAGATGCGGGATCTTCAGTCACGGTCTGCAGCGAGAATTTGTACAATCAACTAATTAATTTGGGCATAAAATTGCAGTCCCTCCCAGTCAAAAATGCAGTGTGTACGGGTGCCATCGGCAAAACTAAACAAAGGATTTCGCAGCAGATTTTAATAAATGCAAAAATAAACGGATATGGCGTAGATTTTGTATGTTTCGTGGTAAAAGGCCTAGCCACCGATACAATTATCGGAAGTGACCTATTAAACGCACTGTATTCTGTCATTGATTACGAGCAATCGCAGGCCACATTCACCATAGCAGGCGTAACAACTCAAATACCATTTACCCCTGTGTCACAGGATAACATGTGTTTACCTGAAGAGGAAGAAATTCAAAACGAAGAATTTTTCGTTGAACTAGTAAATATAGGAAATTGCGGCGAGATAATTAGGTTAATGGCACAGAATGTACAAGACGTGCTGGAGTACAATGACGTGGAAGAAGCAGCAGGTGCCGAAAGGGAGACAATAGTGAACGTAGAGAGGAAGAGAGAACCCTTCTCCAGGCAGGTAAAGTCCGTTTACTCAACGTATGTGCAGTTCCGAGTCAAAGGAACCTGAGCCGCCCGCCCACTAATGACCGTCATAAATCTATCTCCACACTTCAGAAATGGAACACTGTCGTTGAGGACCAATAGCAAACCTGATTTTCTCGAAGTGACAGACGCATGTCTAGTCCACGTGGAGTCTCAGTTGCCAAAGTTCCAACTTCTAGTTGATCTGTTTCATTACGTGCAGAAATTCGTTGTGTGTCACAATGTGGAGACCGTAGGAGGAAAATGCAGTGGTAAATGCAAATGAAGTAGAGATAAATAATCAAAGTGAAGACAGTGTGAATAACTGGGCCGAATTATATTACTGGAAAACCCTAAAAAATAACAAAGTTATAACGGGAACTGTTTCTAAGCAAATTCAAGCGCTTGTTTTGAACACATATAAATATGTGCTGACAAATATTCTTGGTAAGGGGTCATGCAATGAACCTGATAAGTTCTGGATATTCACAGAAGTACAGTGAGAAATATTGTGACGAAAGGAATACCAAAGACGCCGATCAAGTGTGAAAACAAAAGGAAACGTTTCTCTAAAGTAGAACATTTCATGTGCTTTTTAATTCGTCGAGAAATTTATAGATTCTATGCAAAAGGGAGAGCGCCCACCTTAGACGAATTGGTTGCACATTTGCAAGAAATTTGTGATTTTCCTTATGGGCGCTTCACTTTGGGCGGTCTCCTAAAGGAGCTGAGTTTCAAATACTGCACTTTGAATAAGATAAGGGTTATTATGGAATCCAGTAGACTTGTGTGTGTGTGTGTGTGTGTGTGTGTGTGTGTGTGTGTGTGTGTGTGTGTGTGTGTGTGTGTGTGTGTATATATATATATACACACACACACAAGTCTATATATTTGTCAAAATTAAGGAAGTTTTGCAGTAATGGACATAAGATTATCTATTTAGACGAAAACTGGTACGATACCCATGACGTACCGAGAAAGGTGGCAACCTTGCAGAACGGTCTGGGAGAAGCAGGGTCGGGGGTTGTAAAACGATTATAAGGGTTCGTCAAAGGCAGAAGCCGACGTGCACATGCTTTAACTAAACAGACTTTAAAAACTCGCATCAGAGGGTTAACCGAGTTGAGTGAAATACAAAAGGAACGCCTATACCAGCTGATATTGACACACAGAGAAATTTTCTCAGACCGTACAGGCTTATGCAACGCATATCAGTATTCATTTGAAATAGCAGAAATGCCAATAACCCGACCCAAGTGCAGAATGATCCCTTTGGCCGTGAAAGACGCGGTGTCTAAAAAAAATTGACGAGATGTTGGAACAAGGAATTATAGAGTTTTCAGGCACTCCATATGTACAACCTTAGTGTATCGTAAAGAAAAAAGGTGGGACAGTGAGATTGACAGTTGATGCACGAATATTAAATCAGTACATTGTCCCAGATCATATGCGCACAGAAAATATCGAAGAAATCCTCGCTGGTATTGGAAGGCAGCGATGGTTCACGTCACTTGATTTAACTAATTCTTACCTAGAAATTGAAATTGCGCCAAGACTCGGGAAATATTTAGGATTCATCCACCAGGGAAGAGTTTATCAATTTCGTCGTTGTCCATTTGGACTGAGCGTATCTGGAAGTGGTTTCTTAAGAGCCATGCACACCATATTCGGTACACAATCGGAAGGATACATATCTCAATATGTGAACGACATATTAATTCATGACTTGAGCGCCGACGAACACCTTGACCATTTGGAAATCGTGTTTAACAAATTAAAATATTGTGGCATGACACTAATTGGGAAAAATGTAAATTTTTTGAAAAATCAGTGAAATTTTTAGGCTACGTAATTTCAGGAGAAAGTTTATCACCAGGCAAGGAGAGAATCGAAGCAGTACTACATATACCGCGTCCGAAAAACGTCAAAAAAGTAAAAAAGTTTCTAGGTATTTTAGGTTATCAAAGTAGATTCCTTATAAATTACGCCAAGGAGACAGCACCGCTTAGAGCTTTGTTAGTTACGAATACAAAATGGCGGTGGTCTGACGTGGAAGAGACAGCCTTCCAACGATTAAAAGATTTATTTAGCAACTCCATTCTCCTCACACGTCCGAGAATGAACTTACCATTTCTTATATACACCGATGCTTCAATGATAGCGTACGACTGCATCCTAGCACAAGTATCCCAAGATGGCGAAATGCGCATAATTGCAACGGCATCCAGATCCTTAAGCAGAACGGAACGCATTGCCTGCGTGACCGAACAGGAAATTAGTGCAATATTCTTTGCAATTCAGAAATTCAAACATTACATATACAATAAACCAATCATAGTGTACACGGATCACATAAGCTTATCGTTTATAAAGAACTGCAAAATGACCAGTAGTAAGCTATCGCGTTACATCCATGAAATAATGTCCTACAACGTAGACATCAGGCATATCCCAGGGAGCATTAACGTTTTCAGCGAGCTACTATCCAGGATTAAAGTAGGAGAGAACCTTCCGGAAACAATAGGAAGCTCTCAAAGAGAGGTGAAAATATTGAAGCTAGACTTACATTTAAATAACCGCGTCGCAAAAGAAATGAAATTGTTGCAGAAATATCAACAGGAAGACAGCAAATTAGCTGCAATATGGGAGAACGTGCCACCTATCTGTCCTGAGAACAAAACGAATTTTGGAAAAATGGATGGCGTAATTTACAAGCTAGTAGACAAGCATGCCCCAGCATGGAAAGCATACGTACCAGCAGCTCTGGAAGCACTAATTATAGAAGCCTACCATGTTGCACTAATTCATGCAGGCGTGGAGAGGACGAGCCTAGTTATCTCCGAACACTTATACCTCCCAAAGATAGGTAGGAAAGTAAGAGCGTTTGTCGCAACTTGTGATTTGTGCCAAAGAGCGAAACCGCTTAATAAACGATTTGACCGACCTCCTCAGGCAATATTAAGGCAATTCCCTTTGGAACTAGTAGCAGTTGACGACCACGGACCTTTACCGACAGCAAGGGCAGGCTTAAAGTATATCTTCGTATTGGTTGATGTGATGTCAAAATTTGTAAGATTATACCCCATGAAAAAGTTAACAAGTGCGACCTGCGCGGACAAAATAGTAAAATATTACGCTCAGAAGTATGGTAAAATGAAGGCAATCCTCGTAGATAATGCTTCTGTGCATCACGGCCGAAAATTTATAACCAAACTACACGATGCAAATATAAAGATTTACCACATCAGCAATTACCACCCGAATTCCAACCCATGCGAAAGAGTAATGCGAGATTTAAATGCCTATCTCAGAATAATATGCCACATGAAGCATACGACCTGGCCCGAGTATCTAACTTATACAGAATGGATCATGAACCACTCAATCAACACAAACCATGGTTATTCACCTGTCCAGCTGATTGCAGGGAGGCCACACGAACCGGTTATCAGTGGAGTACCAGCCTCTTTACCAAGTATACCTGAGTGCGATGCTGAAAGGATAGGAAAGGCATTTTTGCGCACAAAGAATAAAGCAGACAAAAGGCGTGCCAAACAGAAAAGGTATTTACATAAATGGGAGCCACAAATCAATGACAAAGTACTAGTAAGGAATTTCGATAAATCCTCATTAGCAAAAAAATGTTTACAAAACATTAAATTTATTGTGGAAGGGACCCGTCAAGATAACTGGTCAAATAGGAGATAGAACCTACATACTACAAGATATAAGAACGGGTAAACCCATTGGCAAATACCACATAAGTGCATTACGTCCCTATAGGGAAGCGAATACACCTAAATAAATAAGCACCTCCGCTAAGCATTGAACGGGTTGGTGTGAGACCGGTAGAGTTCGAACAGGAGAACCGTTTGGGCAGATGCGATAACATGACATTCGCATGACACCCCAAGTCCCCTCATTGTAATTTGACATTAAATAACAAGGAAGTAAAGAGGATTTCCTCGCGGGTTGTTTATTTCATTTTTTCTTTCTTTCATTGATTGCCTTACGTCATAGGATTACAATTATGTCCGAAAACAGAAAGTACCAGGTACATTGAACGAAGGTAACTGTGTTATGGGAATAAAAGAAAAAGAAATGTGAAGTGTATGTAAATATATGTGTTAGCTTTAGGTTGTGATAGCAGTAAAAGATATATATATATATATATATATATATGTACACATACATCTGGATGCAAACAAGGTTGAAACAAGGTGTGTGAAACCATTTGTTGTGGACACCATTGTTTTTACTTAATCCGCCATAAGAAAAGGGTTATGAACAAAGTGGGTGGAATTCTAGGAATGTTAATGAAGGTAGTAGTGTAATTGAAGGGGTCATCAATATAGGAATGAATACTAAAATGATAAGAATGACATGTAAATATAGATACCTGAATGCTAGTGAGAAGTGATAAATACAATGCAAAAAAGAAAACAAAAAACAAATAGAGAGTAGAAAGAATGTATATCTAGGGTCAGAAGTGACATTAAGAGAACTGGAAAACCAGGACACTGCAGTTTTGTGGATGTAGTGAGTGAGTGAAATGATTAAACGTCCGCTAGAGGAGACTACGACATTTGTATAAAAAAATATGAATGAGGAATGTGATTAAATAATATAAGTTATATGTTGATGAGATATCTGGTTATAGCTTTAAGAAATATTGTGTTTGTATACTAGATGTAACGTATTGTGTAAGTTAATATGTAACTACCTCCATTCGTCACTACTGACGACGCATATCATACTATACATACACCAACCAGCTCACACAATGATGGGATATTCTGACAATTTCGAAAGTGACTTTTAATATAAAAGCCCTGTTCTAAATTATCAGAAGGGCATATGATACCGCCCCTGTTAGGGATAACATTGTCATAACAATCCCGATATATATATATATATATATATATATATATATATATATATATATTATCGAAAGCACATGAACCCAAACAGCGAGGTGAATGAACACCTTCGCAGGTACTTTCATTGTGCTGCTCGCCGACAAAGGTGGCATTGTCCAAGGTTAGACCCTCGTCCCCAGCCAGGTCTTGGTCTGCACATCCTACGTGATGATAGAATAGGCACCGGGATTTAAGTTACACATTTTTAGACGTGTTTATGCATTAATTAGCTTGACTGTGGGAAAGTGAAAATCGCATAGAATACACGTTTCAGACACGAGAAATTGCTTTTAGTAGGGATGAAACACAACCTATCAGAAACAAGTAACAGGTCACATGACCTCTAAAGTGTCCAAAGTTTGGCGAAAGGAAGGGGAAATTTGTGCAATGGCGACGTTTGATCGTCGCTAGGAAAATCACTGTTTCGGCGAGTGAAGAGGGCGACTAGTAATGAAAATACATTGACTAGTAATGAAAATACATTTACTAGTAATGAAAATACATCAAAGTACGTGTTCGCGAATGCACGAAGTAATGCCCTCGAATTTCACAAACAAGGCGTACACAGATACATACATAACATCAAGATAACGGTGACGAGTGGAGAGGACTACTTATATAAATAAACTTGACATTCAACGGTCGTGGTGTCTTCTAAATGATAATACCCATACCCTGTCCGGACGCACCCACCCCCTGAAACCCAAAAGAGATAATTCATGCACATCTACCCTGAGAAAATCCCCGACCTGTTGGAAACCTCCCATTCGTAATCCTCACCCATCACCTATCTTCTCATATGAGGTGTTGAGTACCGGGAGGGCTCAACGAGGTACCTAACGGGCAAGGACCGCCTCAGCGTCTTACTAATGCAATGGGATGTTTTGTCTCTAAATGTCTTCACAGCTTAGCAGGCTTCATTGCATCATTGGAGAGTACATCATAACACAAAACATATTAAGATTTTTGTTCATCTTCAGTTTCAACTCGAACAAATTCGAAACTTAAATATTCTTCGCTGTATTTTTGCTGTTTTACTTTTCACAGATCAGGAGAACAGCTACTAGTTAAACTAGTACGCTCAACTACAACATGCCTCTTGATCAACAGTCATATATTTAATTGATCCAGTCTGTATTCAACGATTCATGCTAAACAACGCAAATAAATTATAGCGATTCACAATTACAAACTGTCAGAACAATCAAACACTATCATCACTGGCTTTACACAGCGAGAACGACTGGTTCGTTGCTGTACATGCATATGTACAGCGTTGGCTTAGACCTCCGTGTGCAGGCTAGGCTGACTTCACCCGCAACACAGCTAACCACTCACATTCAGCACGGTTGCATCGCTGCTGTAATAATGCTGCACTACATGCTCCCAACTGTTATGTTGATTGCACCTATCAGCTGCATTACATTGTTACGACATAGCTGCATTAAAAGGCTTAGGTAAAACGTATGCAGTTCGGCACCAAGCAGATATGTGACTCAGTAAATACAATGCTACGTTTTCTATAGTTTTAATTCAACATTATAATTTGACTTCAGAGACCCTTTTGACATCCCCTCGCAGACCCCTGGGGGTTCACGGACCACACTTTGAGAAACACTGGGTTAGGGGTAATTTGCAAGCCTCTGATTCCTAAGATCATGGGTTTAAACCTGGCCGACGGCATTAGATTTTTTTGGCTGTAGAAGTCCTTAGTACGTCCTCCTATGGAAGGGAAGTTAAATTGATGGTCCCATGTAGGTTTATGACAAGTAAAAGACTTTCATATCTGATAAAGAGGGCTAATTCGTATTTCACAACCAATACATAACAGCACTGAGAACCAAGCAATTTAATGCCATCCTTAATTTCAATACTGGTATTTAATATATTTTTAATAATAATATTTATTTGTATTTGAATATCTTACAATCTCAATTACAAGTTTTACAATTCTAGTCTAGATACAAATTTGTTAGCTGCCTATATTACAGACTGATAGTGGTTAATACTGGTATGGAAAATGGGGTAGTGTTATTCTTTTCCAAGACAATGCACGGCAATATGGCAGTCGCTAAATATCCTCCACTTTTTGGGGAGCTGTCTCTTAGCAACTATACTCTATTCAATGCAATGAAAGAGATCATGTGGATAAGAAGCTCACCACTAATCCAGTTGCCCACCAGTGGTGCCAGGCCACCACCAAAAGAATGGTGCAAATACAAAAGCTGCCAGAACGAAAAGTACATTGACATAGCTGGTGAACACCTGAATTATAATCTGTATTCACTTGCTCAATAAGTGGTTCCTATGAATACATAAAAAATTAGTACCAATCGTTTTTGAACACCAAAGTACAAACAAATGACATCCTAATTAACAGAAGGAAACTATCTACTATACTGTTATAAGGCATTGATGCATTTCTATTCTCATTCTCAGTGCAGTGAACCAGACTATTCTTCTATCGCACTCTCAATAGCTCTTCTGACTTGCTTTTGCCACTGAACAGAGCTAGATAGGCACATAAATAGAGCTATTATACTTCCAGAAATTAAATTAGCATGCACCTAGTTTAACACATTTACATTACACCCAACACTGAACCAATAACACAAAACATGTAATATTTTAAGTGTACATAAAATAACACATTTATTAACATTAAAAAAAAATACATAAGAAGATTCTACTAGCAGAAGAAATAATTAGAAAGATAAATTAGGTTATGTCAGTTGTAACTGACCACATGTTTTTGAAAATAAAACAGGAGACAGAAAGATTTGTCAGAATTATACAGGAATTTGTGTAATGAATCCCATAATAAAAACGTTTACTAAAAGAACAATATTATTCAAAGGAGGAAAGAGGTTTTTACTGCTTCTTGTGTAGATCACAGTTTTACATTAAGATTTCTTTTGGAAAAAAATACAGAGAAATTAAAACAAAATAGGATTAATATTCATTGATTTGACAAAAAAGGTACTGCTCCCAGGGCATTATGGTAAATTTTGAGAGAAATTTTAATGACACTAGCTACCAGGATCATATCAGCACTGCTGGAATTCTTTACATACTGTGACTTTGTGGGTCCGTAGAATTAAAAATCCAATTTGCAGAAATTCTAAATGTTCTTTATTTCCGTCGAAATACGTGTTCAATTCTCACGT
Source organism: Mantis religiosa (assembly GCA_030765055.1). Taxonomy (NCBI): domain Eukaryota; kingdom Metazoa; phylum Arthropoda; class Insecta; order Mantodea; family Mantidae; genus Mantis; species Mantis religiosa. Next base: position 286,105,173 of record CM060948.1, on the reverse strand, counting down.
AACAACATTACATCACATATACAGTCTTCCAAGGTCGATGACAATAACAAATAGCATTCAGTTTACAACATTCCACAGCTGATTCTCGTGTCACAACTACTCTCGTAACACGCAACTGACTCATCACTAGCCATGGCTTCTTTTTATACACCCATACATGAATTCCACACTGTTATCGAATTTTCTCTAACATGTCACTAGAAAAAAATACGAATGTTCTAGAATGTAACTATATCGGCGCCGGCAAGTCTTTCACCTCTCTGATAAACTATCCGTCTCTTGTTTATCGGCACTTATCTTGTTTATCGTTAATTGTCGGCTCTTTGTGAACGCTAGCCGCCTATCTGTTCCTTTGTGTATACTAGCTGCACGATCGTAAATAACGGCTGGCGACACAGCTACCTCCGCAAGGCTGGTCGTTCCGAACAGCAACATCGTAGCAGGCCAGACGATCCAGGTGTACCACCAACATCTTCCCTCGGGGCACCTACTGGATGCGGTAGACCACGTCGTTAATCCCCTTCACCACCCGGTACGGTCCTTGCTACGGCTGCTAAAGCTTCAGGCAGCGTCCCTTTGTCCGAGTAGGGCGATACAACCGGACCAGGTCACCTAGTTGGAACCCTTGGCTATTGGCTTGCCTGTCGTATCGGGTCTTCATGCGGTCGCTCACCTTCTGGAAGTTATGACGAGCCATCTCATGCATGTAGTGGAGATGGTACACCAGGTTCTCCACATACTCGGTTGCTGGCTGTTTTGCGTCTGGGGGGCTTCCAAAAGCCAGATCACAGGGGAGACATAACTCTCGACCGAACATTAAGCTGGCTTGCGTCATCCCGGTGGTGTGTGTTGACGAGCAATAGGCCAGCAAGAAAAGTGGCACCTTGAAGTCCCAGTCTCGCCGATGGCTGGCCACGACCTTCCTCAGGTGATCTTCTAAGGTCTTGATATATCTCTCCATCATGCCGTCCGACTGGGGATGTAGGGGTGTTGTGGGGGTCTTGTTTACCCCAAGTCTTTCTAGTGCCTCCTTCATCAGGTTGGGTTCAAAATTGGTGTCCTGGTCGCTGTGGAGTTCTTAACGGCACCCCAAAACGGCAGAACACTTGCTCCACAAGGCAGTCTGATATTGTCTTTGCCTCCTGGTTCGGGATGGCAAACACCTCCGGCCACTTGGTGAAGTAGTCCACGACCACCATCAGGTACTTGTTGCCCCGGTCGGACACGGGGAATGGTCCAGCTATGTCGACGGCGATCATTTCGAATGGCGCTCTGACGTTGTAATGCTGCATATGACCCCGGCTCCTAGTCTGGGGGCCGCGACTCGCCGTGCACACGTGACATTGACAGCACCATCTCTCAGCATCTGCTCGGAGCCTCAGCCAGTAGTAGCATTGTCGGAGTTTGTTGATCGTCGGGTTTGCTCCCAGGTGCCCTCCGGAAGTACCGGCGTGCACTTCCTCTAAGACCTCCGGAACCTTACTCCGGGGAAGCACCAACTGCTCCCTCTGCGTTTTCCCAGCAGGTGATTCCCATACCCAGAACAGCACGCCCTCTCGTCTTCAGTGAGTCCCAGCGGGCGAGTACGACTTGTAGGTGGCGCTCCTCGGTGTGATGTCCTCCCAGGTTGGTCTTGTCCCTGCCTCCACTGTCCGCCAGTTGCTCCCTCCTCAGGCCTGCGCTATCCCAGCCATCCGCAGACACTGCCGTGACTAATCGGACTGCTGCGGCACGCTCCTTCTCTTCCACTCTTGTGCATTGGCCGCACTCCTCTGGGCAAGGTCTTCGGGACATGGCGTCTGCGTTACCGTGGCTCTTCCCTCTACGATGTTCAGAGGTGAAGTCGTACTCCTGCAGCCTCTGGACCCAGCGTGCTGTCTGGCCTTCCAGGTTCTTAAAGCGCAATAGCCAGGTTAGTGCGGAATGGTCAGTCCTCAGGTGGAATGGCTGACCGTACAGGTACTTGTGGAAGTGCTCGAAGGTCTTTACTACCGCCAGTACTTCTTGACGGGTGACGCAGTAGTTCTTCTCTGCCTTGGATAGCGTATTGCTATAGTAGGCTATCACCCGCTCGTGGTCACCCTGGATTTGCGATAGGATGCCTCCAATGCAATGGTCGCTGGCGTCGGTGTCTGCAATGAAGGTGCCGCCTGGTTGTGAAAATCCCAAAATAGGAGCACTGCAGTGTCTTCAGGTGCTGGAAAGCGTCTTCGGCGTCCTCCATCCAAACAAAGGGCCGGTGTTCATCAGTCAGGCGGGTGAGGGGTTTGGCAATGTTGGAGAAGCCCTTGATAAAACTGCGTTAGTAACTGCACAGAACCAGGAAACTGCGCAATTCTCTCTTATCCTTTGGCCGAGGCCAATCTCTCACGGACTGTCTTCTCTGGGTCTGTGGCCACTCCGGTTGGTGAGACTATGTGGCCCAAGTAGTTCATCCACGCAGAAGAGCTGGCACTTCTTTGCATTTAGCTTCAAATTTGTCGCCTGCATTCTCTGTAGCACCTTACTCAGATTCTCGAGGTGGTCTTTGAAAGTCTTACCGACGATGATGTCCAGGTATAGCAGACAGGCGTCATAAGTCAGTCCTCTCATCACTGACTCCATGAGGCATTGGAAGGTAGCTGGTGCGTTGCAGAGCCCAAAGGGCATAACTGTGAACTGCCGAAGCCCTTGGCCTGTCGAGAATGCAGTCTTTTCCTTGTCTCTCGGGTCTAGTCACCTGCCAGTAACCCAACTTCAGGTCCAGGGTCGAGAACCGCTGTGCACCAGATAGCATGTCCAAGGTGTCGTCGATTATGGGTAAGAAGAAACAGTCCTTCCGAGTGACAGCGTTCAGCTTCCTGTAATCCACGCAGAAGCGTATCTCGCCGTTCTTATTCGTCACCAGAACTACAGGGGAACACCAAGGGCTGTCAGACTCTTCAATCACTACCCTGGATTTCATGTCATCTACCATATCCCGTATCGGCGCTTGTTTCGCCAGCGAAACGCATCTAGGTAGTTGGGCGTCTCCGGTGTCGATGCGGTGGAGCACGGGGTCCGTGCGGCCGTAGTCGCTGTCGCCTTCGCTGAAGACGCGCTGGTATCGCCGCAGCAGTTGAACTCTCTCCAGATGTTCTGCGGTCAGGTGGTCGGCCGCCCTCTCCAGTAAGCCTTCCAGCCGGAACCCCAGGTGTTGCGTCGGCACCGGCTGTTCGGTCTTATCGAACGCTGACACGCTGACCTCGGGCTCGCACGTCCCCAACTCCGTCCCGCCCTGGACGTCGTGATCGGTGTCTGCCAGGTTGAGCAGCCTCACTGGCATCTCCTCGAGGCACGGCAACAATGTCCTGGCTACACATAGTCCGTGCACAGGCGTCTTCTAGTCTAGCATTTTCGTGGTTCGCTGACCTTCCAGTCGCGTCGTCACCACCACCTCGCTTCTCGCGGGGACAACCACTTTTTCCCTCAGCACGACCCTGCAAATTCCCAGGCGTACTTCGGGTTGCCGGAGTATCACCTCTTCTCCATTGAGCAGCAGGACCTTCCTGCCGACGTGAACCGTCGCCTCGTGGCTCCTGAGGGCATCCAGTCCCAGTATCACCTCCTCAGCCACCTCCGCGACGAACACCCACTGACGCACGGTACTCCGTCCCACGGTCAACTTTAGCAGAGCGTCCCTCTCTAAGGCAATGTGACACCCGATGCCGTCATCGCACAGTACTCCGTCCCACGGTCAACTTCAGCAGAGCGTCACTCTCAACAGGCAATGTGACACCCGATGCCGTCACAAGCTGATATGGTCGGCTCGGCTTCCTCATCGGCAAAACCCTGGCTACGTCGGGTCTGATCACGGTCACGGCTGCCCCGGTGTCTACGAGCACGCTGCACGGCTTTGCTCTCACCTAACCGTCCACGATGAGGCTGTTATCCATCCGTCGGCTGAAGGCGTGCAGTGTCACTCGAGGAGATGGTGTGGACGGCGCCGACGTGACCATCGCCACGCCGGGCCTTACTCGTTCTCCAGGTGTCCCGGTTGTCCACACCCCCAACACACGCCACTAGCTCTTCGCCGGCGTCCCTCGGCTGGTCTTATGTCTCCGGTGTAGCGGACACTCCTCGTTCTCGACGTCGGGGTAGCTATCACCTTGGCCGCCTCCATCCTTAATGCTGCCGTTAGCGCCTCGTGGATTGTTTTGTAGTCGCCGATCATTAGGCGCTGACGAATCTCCGTGTCTCGTACCCCGTCAACATCCTGTATGGGAGGGGATCCGTCCCCTTCAGCTACCGTGGTGCGGACGCTTCGGACCCCTAGCACTCGTGGTACCTCTGACGTTGCTAGAGTAACCTCGGGCCGAACATTCGAGCCCCTCCCTCTGGATTGTGTTGGTCTCGAGGGGGCAGTGGTTCCCGATACCAGTGGGTGATCGCGTATGTCTCCGGACGGGGTTGAGGGAAGCCACTAATATTCCCGGGTACTAGCCTGCAGAGCTAGTAGGTGTGCTAGATCGCCAAGCGACCCGCCGAGGTCATATCGGTAGCCTACACCTTTTGGTGTTGGAGCGCCTAAGTGGCGTATCCACTTCCATCCCGTCTTGTGTCCTTGGACCAGATGGGGGGCTTGTTAGTAACCCAGGTCTTGTCCTATGGAAAGCCCCACGGAGGACGCCGGGCGCCCTTTGGGATAGCTCGGATACTCTGGTTGAAAGAGGCCCGGGTCTTGGTGCTACGGGTGCGGGACTAATGGGAGTAGAACCTCTGGACTGAACTCAACCCCATCAACAAAGGTGTAGGCAGCCTCTCGGGACACGAACTCTGGGGGGAGGTCGACTAAGGCTTTGCTAGGCAGTTGCTCAATTGCCAGGGCGAACTCCAGCAGCGTCTCCCCTGGCTGCGGTACGCTGCGGCTAGGCGGTGGTTTCCAAAACGATTCTCCAGGGGCTCCCAGATGTCCTTGGGTGCCGCCGATGTCTGGACAGCAATCAGGACCTCTGCGGCCCGTCTCTGGAGACTGACTATTAGCGGTGCGGCCTCTTCATCTAGTGACCACTTGTGTCTGGCTACCGTGTCGAATTGACGGCGAAAGACTCCTGCCGACGACGTCCTCCACCATGGCTTTCAGGGACTTTTTGTTGCTGTCGGCCTTTCCCTCCAGGTTGTTTACGCGGTTCGCAAGGTCTTCGACGTTTTCCACCATGGCGTTCAGGGACTTGATTGTCGTTCTTTTCCTCTAAATCGTTAAGGCGCTCGTCCACTTGACCCATCCGCTTGCCAAGCTCCGCGACGTCATTCCTTACGCCGGTCAACTGCTAACTTCGCGACGAGGGCCTCGTTTGCCTCGTTTTCAGTTCTGCGGCCAGGTTGTTATTTGCCACCTCCGACTTCGTCGTTAATTCGGTCTTCATTTGTTCCATCTTCTCGGTGATGTTTTAGTTAGCCACCTTCATTTCCTGTAGAATCTTCTCCAATGCAGCCTCCATGTCATCACACTTCTGACACCAATTGTGACTGCGGGTTCGTAGAATTAAAAGTCCAATTTGCAGAAATTCTAAATGTTCTTTATTTCCATCGGAATACACTGTTCAATTCTCACGTAACAACATTATATCACACATACACAGTCTTCCAAGGTCGATGATAATAACAAACAGCGTTCAGTTTACAACATTCCACAGATGATTCTCGTGTTACAACTACTCTCGTTAGACACAACTGACGCATCACTAGCCATGGCTTCTTTTTATACACCCATTCATGAATTCCAGACCGTTATCGAATTTTCTCTAACATTTCACTAGAAAAAAAAAAACAGGAATGTTCTAGAATGTAACTATATCGGTGCCGGCAAGTCTTTCACATCTCTGATAAACTATCCGTCTCTTGTTTATCGTTAATTGTCGGCTCTTTGTGAACGCTAGCCGCCTATCAGTTCCTTTGTGTACACTAGCGGCGCGATCGTAAATAACGGCTGGCGACACTACCATAAATCTGCTGACATGGGCTGTTGCTTTTAAGCACACTTAAAAATTGTTTGTTTGGTCTAGGCTGAAAGGATTGTGTTTAGGGTCAGCTGGCCAGCACCTAAATAACCAAAGGTATGATTCCTTAGCAACATGGTGTCGAAGTGGCATTGAGGTGTAACATACACAGCATGAGCAGAAGTCAGTATTCGTTCTCATACCAGTACATGGTGTGACATTTTGAGTAATCCAAGTAGCACTATAGATGCTAAGTGCTGGTGCATGCATAAGAAAATGACATTCACTAGCGCAAAAGACAGCTTCTTCATTGAGTTAGACAACATTTGTTCTTTATGATTTTAACAGTGATTATTACAAAATCAGAGTATCAAAGGAAACATTTAGGCAATACAATAGTAGCAATAGTAGTAGATTTATTAAATTTTCATATGAATTTAATGAAAAATTAGTATTTTAGTTGTATCAGAATTAATGGCAAAATCACCAATTTTCACATGTCTCCTGAAAATAATATAACAAAAAAGTATAGCAGTTGCAGTTATACAACCAGGATTGACATGGTTTTAAACATGATTTCACAAAACTGCTGTTTCTACAATACATTCTACCTATTTTTGTTGAATTTCTTTTAAGATTTTTCCGACATTCATTGCATACAATATCAAAAAGTCAGTTTGTCTTATTTGTTGGAAAGAGAGGATTTTAGTATTATGTAACAAGCTGTTTTGTAGTTCTGCTTTAGAAATGCAGAATGAAGTAACTATACTTTTAAATGGTCTGATATTTCCATGGCAAAATGTGGGAAGCAAGTCAAAGTTGATCTTACAGGCTATCATAAAAAATAAAGCTGCAAGTTAATGCAAACACAAGAGTTTGAACCTGAACACCCAACTTGTTTGGTCAATTATGCAGGTGCTTTGATTTTAGAATGTTTTAACATTATAAAAATCATTCTGATAAAACTTTTTTTCTCTGGCCTCCCTGTGCACCTCTCGATACTGTTTATAGGCAGAGGAGATTTCTTTCTGTTCAATGTATTTACATGCTGACAATTTTGAGTTTTGAAATAAGAGGAAAGCATATAAAAGTGCAGTATTACATGATGTTAAAACTGTGTCAATTATTTCACAACACTATCCAGCAAAGTACCAGGAAAGTAAATAAATAAGAAATATACAATAAAGTGGGAGCCATAATATATCTTATCTAGTGCGAACACAAATATTCATAGATCGTATTGCAATGTGTCCTTGAAGAAGAGAATAATCTCCTTTTATCACAAATGTTAGCATGCATGTGAAAGCTACCCAGATAATACAGGGAAAGCTAGGAATAGAGAGCTATACCTCTACAGTTCCATTAAAAAAAGTACATTTTGACAGGTGCACACCAAAGCTTGGAAGAGTTGAAAGCTTCTGGCAATGAAACCTTCTGCCAAATAGCAGTTCTGTGTAAGACTGCACCCCTCATGTTCCCTCAAACTTTTAGTTTCCATACTGACTTATTTTGCATGTGTGTTTCCCAAGAGTTGTAAGGTATCAAAAATAATGTAGTCATTCTTTGTCAATTTTGTGTTCAACACCAGCAGGTGAAGTGTAAAATATGTTGCAATCTGGTTTAAAACAATTCAGAGAATGACATCCACATCCTCCAAAAAGCAATGTACAGAAATAGAATTATACACCATAGCCAAGCATGCAAAATGATATGCACTTTGTGTAAATATTTTGAAATCCAGAGGCAAAATAAGGAAGGCTCATAGATGTAAGCAGAGAACGTCTCCACATTGAAAAGGGCTCAAGTTTGTAGGTTTTTTTTTCTATACACAAATCTGTTTCTCTTTGGAGTTTCCGGTAGCAGTTATACCAACCAGACTTGCATTTGCTTCTACTTCTTTCTCTCTGAACTCAATTTTTGTCTTCTTTCCCATATGTGATAACTATCTTGACTCTTGTTAGTTATGTAGGAGTTGTAGTGGTTTAAATTGTTTTATAGATCTCAATACATGTGAACATATTTAAGATCTATACCTGTACTTAAGAAGAATTAATATTTAAGACAATATATACATTATGTAATTATTGAATGATTACTATAGGTATATGATTCTTACTTTTAATGTAAATTGTGTATCAGAATTGTGGCTCAAACCCATTATTATTAAAACGTTTGTTATCCGATGGAGCAGACAGAAATGCCAAAGTTTGTTCAATTTAATATATATGTGATTTTTGTGTCATGACCTTAATGTATTGGTTCAATTACCACAAAATGTATGGTTATAATTTACCCCTTAGATAACGCCTCTTAATGATATGCAACATTTAAAATGTATGTTTTGTTAAGTGTTTAAGCTGTCCTATATTTGCATTAAACACAGCTTATTGAGGAGCTGGCAACTCTGCATATGTGCATTGCAGCCAGGCAATAGCTGCCAGAAAGCACTTCTTGTTTTAATATAACTAATGCTGAAGAAGTGCCCCCAGCTTGTTCTTCTAAAAGAAGATTCAGTTCCTTCTAATCTTCAACTAATTGGCCAAAAACCGGCTACAAGAAAATATTTTAAAACTTAGAGCAAATAGCTTCCAATAAATGCTAACAATTCAACAAATTCAAGACAGTAAAAAGAATGCACATGATAATTATGTGATTATTTTTTTTTTCTGCCAATATGGCCTTATAAGTAAAAATATTAGTCTTCCTCCAATTGCCGGTCAAGATAAAAATGTACATTATAGTTTTGGGATTAGAAATAGTCATACAAGCCCATTTCCAATATAATGGTCCTTCCCACAGAACATCCAGGCCCAATGTCTATGTTCATTGCTCTTGAGGAGCTAAAGGGGACAGTTGAGGCGGTAATCGGTGGATATAAAGGGGTAGGATGCAATTAGGGAAAGACCGATTATGCTCCGGACTAGCGAATTTCTCTCGGTTGTCAGTACAGGTGAGCATAAGTGTACTGTCCCAGGGTCTGGCGTTTAAGTGGAAATACACTAGGCTTCCTTGACTTCTCCCACCAGTTTTTTTTATAGGACATTTAGATCACAGCTTGCTCCCCAAAACACTTGCTCGTCACTTTACACCGCCTTCCCCAGAAACGACCCAAGATGAAGTGTCGCAGCCTTTCCTGGTCTTTCACCCCCTCCTATATCTAGGCAAGTTCAGTTTTTTGACCCTCGGGGTCATGGGAAGAAATATTCCGACTTTCTCAGAGTTGCTTATAGCCTCATGTTTCCGTCTCACAATGAATATATATAATCTTTAAAAGCTTATATAATGCAAACACACAAAGATTTATAAGCCACGATGCAATGTGTTCATGAATGAGACGAAATCTCCTATTGTCAGAAATGTCAGTATGGTTGTGACAGCTACCCAGACAATACAGGAAAATCCTTTCATGGAAGTGTTGAAAACAGTGTTGTTGTATAAATTAAGTTAATTGGGAGTCGATTAATAACACAAAACAACACTCACTTTTAAATTTTCCCGGAACCGGTTTCTGAGGCCTTCCCTCTATCTTCAGTCGATGTCCGGCTGAAGATAGAGGGAAGGGCTCAGAAACCGGTTCCGGGAAAATTTAAAAGTGAGTGTTGTTTTGTGTTATTAATCGACTCCCAATTAACTTAATTAATACAGGAAAAGCTTGAAACTGAAAACTATACCTCTAATGGTGAGGAAGTCCCTCCAGTTTCATCTTCTGAAACAAGATTCCATTCCTCCGAAATATCTTCAACTAGTTGAACCAGCTACAAGAAAATATTTTAAAGTTGTTAGAGAAAACACCTACCTACAGATAGATCTTAATGATGCAACAAATTCAAGATGACATTAAAAAGCATGAATACAATAATGTGGTTTCTTTTGCAACAGTTTACAGCAAATTTCCAGTTTAAGCATTCTTCCCTCAGAACATCCTGGCACACCCTCTATTTCTGTTGCTCTTGATGAGACACTAACTAAAGGGGACAATGAATATATACAATTTTAATAGCTTATCTAATATGAAAACAAATATTCATAGGTTGCACTGCAGTATGTCCCTGAACGAGATGTAACCTCACGTCAGAACAGCTACTCAGAAAATGCAGGAAAAGCTAGAAGCACAAAACTACCCTCCAGGATGGTCTTCTAAAAGATATTTCAGTTTGTCCCAAATATCTTCTACTAGTTGAATCAGCTACAAGAAAATATTTTAAAGCTCTCAGAGAAAGTAATGAGTGTCTCAAATGATTCTCCACAGTGAGGTAAATGCTCTAGCAGTGTCCACTCACCTAAGTTGGGTTGCCAATGTATCCTACTAATTATTACTGGGCCTGAAGATTACTTACTATATCAAAGATAATGGAAATGCTGTCACTCATGCAGGCAGTAACACTTCAGCACTTGTATTTGAGCACTTGTTTCCAGTGAATGGAGTGTACAATTTAGGTGATTTCTACCTTAAGTTCATCAATTGTTTTTGGTTAGTCTTGTATACAAAGAAATTTACAGCACCCTAAAGGAAATAATCAGGGGGACTAAGGTCTGGGGAGCAAGGTGGCCATAGACCTTTACTGATTATCCCTTCCCCGAAGATTTCACTTAATAGCCCTAATATTTTGTTTGGCTGTATAGGGCATCACGTCTTATTGGAGAGGGGAAAAAAAAAACTTCTTTCAATTTCATCTTCATCCAGAAGAGTAATAAATGAACAATTGACATCAGAAGTGATTGTCCTGTTAAAAGAAACTGATCTTATGATATACTCTCTGGAAATGGCAGTCAAAACTGATTTAGTAGTGGCTTTTCTTGCAGTGCACTGGAAATGGTTGATGACCTATGCATGAATTCTGACTTAAATCCTAAAAGGTTAAACTATGCTTCATTACTGAGTAAAGGTTCTGTTCGGAACTTCAAGTCCACATCGACTCTAGACTTCTCATACTATCATCTCATATTGTTTTAATTTGCAGACAACTGTAAACTTATAGCAGTGTAATTTCAATTCCTACTTATGGCTCCAGGTGCTGACTGTAGAGAAACTTTGTTTCCTCTGCTAATTTCCCACATTCATTTAGGACAGCTCCTTTAACATTATGTCAGAAATGTTGTCCAGTTTAGCCTCTGTTAGTAGTTTTCTACTGCTTTTCAGAGCATCATGTGCAGATTAAGAATTTGTAATTATAGCCCTTACAGTACTGCAATGACATACCAAATGGTGAAAACAATAAAACTTCTATTTTGCCTTTTCTAAAAACTATCAGCATGAAGGAATACACTCAGCTAAACTTTCTTCAATGGTTAACATTCTGTCCACTTCAGAGAACAAAATGCAGTATTAGCTTTACTTTATAAAAGTACACTTGTTACTGAGGACAATGTTCCTTCTCTGCATTTCAACTACACACATAACCACACACACATGCATTCGAGTTCACAGCGAAGACTCATTTGAGACACTTCTTAGCTGCCTACAGATAGTTGCTAATGATGCAGCAAATTCAAAATGCCACTAAAAAGAACATGATCAGTTTTTTTTATAAGTTTCATCAGCAAAAATGTTGGACCTCCTTGGATTGCTGAAGCCAGATAAAATCTATAGTTTTGGGATTATAAATGCAGTGATAAATATCCTGGACGGTCATCTACATTTTTTGCTCTTGATCAAAAGCTAAATAAAGAGGGAAATGAATATTTATACATACATAACCACTACACACATAACTACACCCACATGCATCAGAGTTCACAGCGAAGACTCATTTGAGACACTTCTTAGCTGCCTACAGATAGTTGCTAATGATGCAGCAAATTCAAAATGCCACTAAAAAGAACATGATCAATTTTTTTTATAAGTTTCATCAGCAAAAATGTTGGACCTCCTTGGATTGCTGAAGCCAGATAAAATCTATAGTTTTGGGATTATAAATGCAGTGATCAATATCCTGGCACGTCATCTACATGTTTTGCTCTTGATGAAAAGATAAATAAAGAGGGAAATGAATATTTATACATACAGAATTTTAATTGGGTTTTGTGTCATAACACATACAATCATTGTATAAAGCTTGTTTCGCATTGTTCAGTTCAGTTTTAATTCATTCTAGTTTCGTGTGGATATTTAAAATAGTATTCACAGCCCAATGTTGACAAATCTTTTAATTATTGTCTGACCAAAGCAACTAAGAAAATAAACACTGTTATAAATAAAACCTTTCACATAATCACATATGTCTGTGCAATAAACAAAGGTTTAATCACTTATAAACTTAGTGGTTTGTAACTCACCTCGCAAAGCAAGTAGTTTGCAGGCATTATTGGTTTTCTACCTCTACTATATGCAAAGAACTGTCATTAAGGGCCAGAGGGGCCAGGCCCCATCAATAATATCATGCAACTCAGGCATTTTTTAATTTGAAGAAAAAAATTAGTTTATATTTAATTCAGTCGTAATAATCATTAGAAACAATGTATTATACCATAATTCTTGGTTATCAAAACTTGCAACCTGCGATGTTGTACACAATGCCAGTCTCCTTCACGAAGCAGAACGCTGGGCCGCACGCAGACATTCCTCCCCCCTCTACACACCTTGCCAGGCAGGAGTCTATACCTTCCTTACTCCCCTCCTCTCCTCTTCCTACATCGCTCACAGCAATGCTTAGAGCCTGCTAGTTGCGGCCCGTTACATGAAATTTTAGCATTCGAGTGATTATTGTTGGAATCTTAATTGTTTGGTGGACAAAGTAGTGTAGTTTTAAAATTAATCAAGTGGTTTCTTTATTGAAAAGTTCCTTTCATTCATTCAAGGTAGAAGATAAACTTGAAATTAAATGATTAGGTGCACATCAACCAAACAATATTACATTTACAAAACAAGTTGGCAAAAACAGAGGACTTTGTGTGACAGTTTAATAAGAAATCGTGGCTAACCAAGTGCAGACAAAGTGTCTTTCCCTTTTACTGTTTATTGGTGAAGGACATCTGAAACATCTGAATGAAAGAATGAATTGCAGAGGCAAGTGCACTTCACTTACAAAATGCCAGTAAATTTAACTACTGGGAACTGTAAACATTGCTGCACATAAAATACAGTTCAGAAACACAAAAAATTAGCCACTAAAAATAGATATATACTGAACAGTGTTAAAGAGTGCATAAAATTTTGTGCAAACTCTCTCTCCACTTCTTGAATGAAATTCAGTTTTATAATGGAAGTGTCATGCTTTGATGCAAGACTTTCCCTTATACCACATATTGTTTATAGGAAATGCATGTTCCAAAAACATAAAATCAGTTCAGTTAGTTTCCTTAACATTGGTGGATTCACAACATTTTCACGTCTTCACCAAAACACAGTGATCTGTTGTGTTCAGTTTCCAACAAATGCATTCCAGTCCCTTCCACAAGATGGAACTTTCAACCACAGGTTATGAACAATGTTTTGGAAAGAAAACTCTTTTTATCTAATAATACGGGTTTTTTTTTTTTTTTTTTTTTTAGAGGATTGATCAGGAAGATGTAACAATATGGGAAGCTCTTGGTTTTCAGAATTTTCTGAATCCAGAATTTTTGTTTCTTCTAAACTCTCTGACATCATGAAACATGCTAACATTCTATCATAAATCAGATGCACAGTGCTGATAGTGTTACAGAATCTAATGTTTTGCAGTACTTTGAATCATGCTGTGTTTCAAATTTGTAAGAACACTAGAAGATCCAAGTTGATACAGCTCCCCAACCCCCAACCTCAAGAATGCAACCAAATTACGACTCTTCAGCAAACCTTAATTCAGATGCAAAAAAAGTGTGAGACAGTGGTCAACCAAATGAAAGGCCGATTTCAACAGTATCAGCTTTTGGAATTATTGATCCAAAGAAATTTATTACATTCAGAGAAAATTTCCCTGCTGACTGTAGGAAAATTTCCATCAAATTACAACCCCATTATCTCCTACAAAAAGATAAATGAACTATCAGTGATTTATCATAATGATACATTCAAAGATACCTCATCAGGCAGAGCTCTTCAGTTTCTTGATACAACACACCTTTGAGAAAGCATTTCACAAAAAGACTGAAAATTGCACTAAGAACCCCAGTTTCAACAGTTGAAGTACAGATAACTTCCAGTACATTGAAAGGAATTGTCCAAGAGAGGCTTAATTCCTTGGCTGTTTGTTCAATTTACAAAGGAAGTTGGTGAAATTCCTAACTTTAGCAACAGAGTAACTGAAATGTTTGCCACCCTTAAGAATATTATTTGATGTTTAAAAATGTTTGGTGTCTTGACACATTTCTGCTATTAATATTTTTGGCAATGCAACTAAAGCACCTGTTTTAAAATGTATAGCCCCACTTTACTTTCATTACAAGCATCTTCACATCTGGTACCACCAGAATCCTTGGCTTAAAGAGTGGATAAACATTCATCTGCTGCTATATTTGTATATTTCATCTTCCTCTAAGATAACATCGATTGTTGACATTTTGCGAGAAAATGCACCTTTTCAAATATGTTCCAGGGATGCATTGCTGCACAGATCTATCCGTCACCTCATGGCTATCACTGTGCTCAAAACTTGAATGTCACATCCCTAGAGAATTGTACCTTAAGCCACCCAGACCAACATCCCCTATGAGAAACATCAATTAGTGAAGATCATAGAAGCGCTGAAGTTCCATGTATTCAAATAACAGGTGTTAAGTCAAAATAGGGAATCATTTTTATTATGAATTTTATAAACAAAGGGATTGTTACAATGATGCTCTGACCAGATACTGAGTGAATCAAGAGGTAAACAAAGATGATTGGAATTCGAGTTGACTCCCATTACTGTTTTGGATGATAAGAAACATTATGTTTTTCAAATGGTAAGACTTCTGGTTTGCAGTGAATGAGATGTGTTTCCATGCACAGCATTGCCACCTCATTGTCCCCATTCCTTTATCTGTTTTGCAAACTATCTTAGAACATGTAAGTCTCCTTGGCACTAGATGTATGGGAAGCCAAACTAAATTTTACAAACTTTTATAATACTGTTGTTAAAATCAGAATTGAAACAAGTATATTTACATATTATGTATATATTTTAAGTGCTGCAAGTATAATTGAGACAGTTCATTGCCACTGACTTGCAAACGTTCTCCAAAAGTTTGTCACATGCTACTTCTTTCCAAACGTTTTCTTGTGGTTATTCTCCATATCTCTCAATTTTCCCAGTCTTATTATGATATCTTACCAATTTGTTTGTAAGTTGTTTAATACCAGAATGTTTTAAACTGTCATTTCTGTTTGCTACCCCCATTTTATGAGCCCATTGTTGGTTTTGTTTGTTTGGTCCTATCTCTGAGTAGCACTCTAGGACATTGAACACGTCCTACAGAAAACTTCAACAAATCAACATAAATCACCACCATACATCAAAACGATTGTTTTTCTTATTATTTATTTTTTTTATCACCACCATCAAACATATAGCACCTGTAATATTTGACTGAAAGAGGAAAACACTTTATGAACTATTACTATTACACATATGCAATTACTCATCCAAGAAAATGTGAAAACCATTTCTTTATGAAGATGGCAATACATTAAACCAATACAAGATACATTACATTCCCTTTATAGCACAGGACATTTTAACAATCATCCATAAATTCCTGTACCAAGTAATAGGCCTCGCTGCATAAATAGTCTTTAGGAACAGACTAATACTTATCCATTTTCCTTGAAGATAGTAATTTTAAATATTTTGGAAGCATGCTAACTCAAGTGGATTGGGAATATGGGGATTAACTCGTGTCCCATTTCAACTGCAAGCTGATTCAGCTGATACAATTTTTCCTGAAGTTTAAATGGAAGAACTGAAAAATACTGATTTGAACTTTATAGGGTAAATAAACATCATCCGTGATGGCTCATGTTCTGTTGATACAGCATTCTGTCGGCTAACAGAAACTAAACTGTTTGCTCTCTCTGGAACTTAAACACCTTGGCTTGTTAAAAGTAATTCTTTTAACACATCATGTCAATAGTTTACATTTCAGTTTGGAGTAGTTACAAATATATGTACACACATAATTACCAACCAATAATAATGGTCATTAGAGGGCTTACAGTGCAATGTGTCATCAGTATTTTATTTGCATTATGGAAACTATTTGAGCTACAAATAGAGTTTTTACGGTTGTGTTATAAACACTACTGCCTACCATCATTGTGGATGTGTTAGCACAAATAATACTTATTGGAAATGGATTCACTTGGCACTCAGATTGGTTGCTGGGCTGATAGTGTTCAAGGATAAACATAATCCCATTTGAAAGTCACAGTAGTATTGAACTAGTTATGCCCTAAACCAACAATGATTGTTACTTTAACTAGTTGAATATATGTTTTGTTTTATTGCAGATTCTTTGCCAACTGACACATATGATGCTTTTTCCAAAAAAGTATATCACTGTCCCAGTACAAGAGACTTCAGGGAAACGTTCAGAAGGAAACACTTATGGAAGTGAACAAAAAATACAGGTAAATAGAAACTCTGCAAAAAAGTATACGGACAGGAAAGGAATGTTTCATGCATGTAAACAATGAAAAATTATCCTTGTGAATATAGATTCCAGTGCACCAGTAAAGTACCTCAAATGAAGCAACAAAGAAATTTTTGATTACACAAAATAGGGAAACCATGATTTAAAATTCTTTCATGTTTTCTTCAATCGCATTGAAAGACCAAAGAGAATTAAAAAAGGTAACGGTAAAAGATAGAACTAGGTGCAGATTAAAGCCTATGTGCATTAAGTTTGCAGATTGTTTTGCTTAACTTAGGATGAGTTTAACAGAAATGCCAAAGTTGAAAAGTAAAAGACTAGCACTGGTGTTTCATTTAATGATCAGAGAGGGAAGTAACATCCAACCAAAAAACTCTCAAAGAAAATTTATCAGAACAAATCAAGTTTCCCTAAGTATACAAGAAAGGCATACAAACAAAGTTTCTTTCCTCAAATTAAAATATTAGGAAATTTACTGACCTTTGCAAAGAATTCTGTATAACAAATCTTGTAGCTGTAAACGATTCCTTTTATAGATACACGTTTGTAAACATTTTAATCTCAAGTTGAGTAAATCTCACACTGATACAGGTATGTCCCTCAGGGTCCCAAAATGGCGATGGGGAGTAGCGACCCTAAGGTACCCGAACCACCCAGTGTCCAAAGGTATAAATGATCCACCCTGCCTCCTGGGGCCATAAATAAGGAGGCCTGGTCCTCCAGGTTGGGGGTTGGGCATCAGGCCAGCAGCCTGTTACAGTAAAAAATACAATTGCTAAAGAATCTTGACAAAGGAAAGCCAGCATGTGAAATGGACGACAACCCAAGCATGATAAAAGGATTAAAAATATAATAAAAATTGGCACATGGAATACACAAACACTGTTGCAACCAGAAAAAAATGCAAGAATTAGCTGACCAACTTGCAAACATAAATGTTGAAATTGTAGCTATTTAAGAAGTAAGGTGGAAAGGAAAAGTCATAATTGACAAAAAAGACAGTCTCTTGAGGAGTGTCAAAGAAATGGTTAAGAATAATCAAGTAAAGGTTGGAGAAACATGAACAATGGATATAAGAGAGCAAAGGGTCATAAATACATAGAACACCAGGTTTAGGTGTATTGGGACCAAAATTTAAGGCAAGCAGGTAGGAAGGGTATATACTGGGGAGTAATAAGAAAGAAAACTTATGTGCTAGGGAAGTTAATGGAAATGTATTAATGAATATATGTAAGAAGATGAGAAATATTCTAATCAAAAAATGAAAGATAAAATATATAGTAGACAATGTATGATAAAAGCATGAGGAAACGAATGGTTTCTAAGGAAACAGAAAAATTAATAATCTTCAGAAAGATAGACACTTAGTATTACACAAATATAAATATTTGTAACAAAAGACTTCACTAATCTTAAGAAAATGGTGTTAATTCTTCTTTCTAATGGAGAATGATCTCACAAACAGCTTGATTGTATCTTCAGTCCATCAATAAACTCCATTGTCAAGGATTCCAGTTACCATGTTATTATGTTTTTTCAGTACTACCAAAATCTGAAAACGAAACAAACCTCAAAACAGAATTAACTGCTGGTATTTCAAAATTCATTACGCGACGTTTATTTTTTATTTTTGTGTAATTTACGTTCAATGTTAAGTCATATCGGATAATGAATGGAATGATGCTGAAATGAGTCTGGCTCCATGGAGCTTAGAGTTACCCGACATTCGTCTATCAGGACAAGGAAAACCCTGGAAAAAACCTTATCCAAATAACTCACCCTAACCGAGATTCGAACTCGGGACATCTTGAACGTGAGGCAGACACACTACCATCTATGCTACCGAGGCGGGCACCAAATATGTTCTCTCCATACCTTTGTTTATGTACAATATAGTAGGTACACTATGCCAGTGTGTATCATCTCCACACATTTGGCATTTCCCTTCCTCCTTATCATATCTAATACCTTTCAAATTTCTGACTCCTGTCCTAGCCCAAGCAAATCCTTCTCGCCCTGGCGTATTACACACATCTGTGTACCTTTCCCTCCCCCATATTTTTATTTCCCTATATATCAAGCTTTTCTTGTACTATCAAAAATAACTTGACTATCAATATTTTCTAATTTTAATTCTACTTTCCAAAAGCCTCTATAAATTTTGAAATAACAGCAGTTGATTCTGTTTTTAGGTTTGTTTCATTTTCAGATTTTGGTGATACTGAAAAAACATAGTAACATGGTAACCGGAATCCTTGACAATGGAGTTTATTGATGGATATAAGATACAAGCATCTGTTTGTGAATTCGATCTCCATTAGAAAGAAGAATTAACACCATTTTCTTACGATAAGTGAAGTTTTTTTGTTACAAATATTTATATTTGTGTGATATTTATTGCTTCACTGTAGCTAGCTTCATTTTCTATGTAATAGACACTTAGGTCGGAAGAAGTTTCATAGGCATGGGAATGGACGTGTAGGACAGTTGTTTAAAAAAGTTTTGGTGTAATAGTTATTTTCTACGGAAAAGAATCTGCACCATTATTTTAGAAAGTTGATCCTAAGAATACGAATTAATCTGAATGTTCGTGTCGTGCTTAATTTAATGCGGAGGACCACCTTGATTTTAGCAGTAACCAAGGAAACTGATTTTGTGGACTGTACTCGATAGAGCTGTATTCATATCACTAGATAAATTTATTGCACACGCTACATTTCTTATGTGAATAATCATGAAGAAGACAACAATACATTTAATATTTGAGATAAACTAAAACGGTTCTTTCATTGCAACAACAAGCTGCACGCAGCCACACAACGAAGCACATCACATGTCTCAACATGTCTGTAACTCTAAAGGAAGAAGACGCCTCTTTTCTACGCGCTGGCGAGTCACATGATTGGCTGGCCGCATAACCGACGCCAAGTGAAATATTCATGCGCCTGCCGGAACAAATGACGATAATGGCGCAAACACTGAGACATTGATCTTGAGATAAAAAAATTCATGCACCACCTAAGTCTAAACTGGGACAAGGAAAATGTGAATAGCTACAAATGAATTACATTTACATAATTTTGAAGACTAATCACTCAATACAAACAAGAGCAAAATTAATAGGTCGTTAAAATTACAAAATTAATTCAATGCAAATTTTCGACACATGAAAGTTTT
The DNA here is from genome assembly GCA_030765055.1 of Mantis religiosa. Taxonomy (NCBI): domain Eukaryota; kingdom Metazoa; phylum Arthropoda; class Insecta; order Mantodea; family Mantidae; genus Mantis; species Mantis religiosa. The sequence goes on along the minus strand of CM060948.1, from coordinate 286,085,491 downwards.
AACACGCAACTTAGAAAGTTTTATTACACAGTGGCTTCCCAATGTGGAAATTATTACATGTAATAATGATTTTCTGTTTTTGCATTTTGTTGTATTGATATTTTAAGAAGTTTCTAAAATGCATCAATAAACTGTTTACTTTTTTTTAACATTTACACTTACAGGTAAATGGAGTTAAAAGCAGAACCTTGTCAGTTATGTGCTGATAACAGCAATACCATTGCTAGAATTTATCCAGAACTATAATCAGTGAACTTCGAACTTGATTTTCTCAGAAATGAAAAGTAACACTTATCTCACTTGGCCTCTTGATGCCTCAATTGGAATGGATTTCTGAAGACATAGAGAACATGTGAATAATGGATAGTATAGGATGAGGTATGAATAGGATGGAACTGACAGAAAATTCTAAGGAAAAAGATATGTGAAGAAATAAAATTACATTATGTTGAAGAAAAACTATAGCATAGGAAATTCCTAACGATGTGTAATAATAAACAAATAAAAAGAGTACATGATCAAAAACTGCTCAAAAGGAACCCATTACAAAATTCATAATAGACATTATTTTCCACATAATCAATGCTCATAATTGTTTGATATTTGACCAGAAAAGTCTGTCAAGTTGAATGGCAGAAAATGGCTTACATGAAGATTTAAAATATTTTGATTTTACAGTCTCTTTGGGTTGTCAGAAAGAGAGAGCAATAGTGGAGGGATGACCTGAACTACCTCCCATTCACTTCAATGGAAAAGGGACGTTTGTTCCAGTCAGAACCTTACCTTGTATGTTTTCTTCCACTACTGCTTCCTCAAATGTGCAGAATTCTGGATTAAACCTCCTTCCACCTTCACCCTGAAAGGTCTGTTTCAACACTGTGTGTGAGCAAGAGGGTAAGTATTGTTTTCTCTTTCTGGAAATCCCACATGGAGTTTAATGACATTGCCTAATGCCAAAATCATAGCAGTGCTGGAATTTTATCCTGCCGGATTTCAGTTAGATGCCAGTAAAACTACTGACATGGGGCAATCACTTTTAAGCACACTTAAAAACCATTAGTCAACTGTAACTTTCAAATGGGATGATGATTGTCCTTGAATGCTATCAGCCCAGCAAACAATCGGAGTCCTGCAGTGTGGCCATATTACATTTCCCTTAAGTGGAGTATGACAAGCGCCAAGTGAATCCATCTCTAATAAATACCATTAAGACAAGAAACTAAGACAAATATTCAAATTTTGCAAAATAAAGATCCACGAGGAAGACAGGGATTAATGTTTGAAACATAATCATAAAAATCCCATACTTTTAGCTCATAGTTTCCATAAAACAAATAAAATAGAAATATAGCAATGCACCACTGTAATAAACATTATTGGTCAGTATGTATTTACATGTGTGTACATATATTTGTAATTAGAACTGAAATGTAAACTACTGACATCATGCACTAATAGAATTACTTTGAACAAGCCAAGGTGTTTGTTAAATTTGAGGGAGAGCAAACACTACACATCCTATTAGCCTGTAGAATGCTGAATTTGCATAATGTGAGCTGTCATATGTTTATGAATGCCTAGCTTATTATCAGTATTATTCAGTTCTGTTTAAAAACCTGGATGAACTTGTAATTGAAATGGGTCTATTCTTTCCTGTGCAAAAACTTTGCCATGTGGTTGCATGTTTATACATAGATTAACTTGCAATGGAAATGGGACATAAGGTAATCTGCCTGCCCCCTTAACAGTGCCAATACAATCCAAGTGAGTTAGTATGAGCTCAAAACAAGAGGTTGCAAACAGAAACTGATATTGAATGACTTATTCACAAAGAAATTGAGAAGTAACACAACAAGACTGGGAAAACTGTGTGAGAATGCAGGTAACCATGGGCTGTATTCATAGTTATCACCTTGGTCTAAACTATCTTCTGACTAAGTTGCTCCAGACCAAAGGAGATTCATAGACAATAAAAGCCCTCAAACCAAGTAAAGCCGTGGTTCAGCAAGGAGCAAATGTTACACGACGTAGAAAGGTTCTTCTGCACATGTGCGAGTCCTATAGAGTGCTAAACAAATCACAGTGTACCTACAAGTTTATAAATCTCTGTGGTAGTTTCACAGCTGTATCTTAATCCTTACGGTTGCTGCTGTGAGGTTTGGTAACAAAGTCTGGTGTAATGGGTGTTCTGTGAATATGGATAATATGAAGAAGCATGGTATGAATTGGTCAGAGGAAGACCAATGATTTCTCTAGTCCAAAAAGAATGAACATTAAAGAAAATAAATCTGTGTCAACAAATACAATTATGATAAAGGAGAAGGCATGGAGGGAAATTTATAACGAATTTGCTCATAGTGTGGCTTACTGATGCTTGACTAATGTCGTGCAGGACAGTAGCGTTGTCTTGATATCCTCTTGCATAATACCAAAGTGCTGTTAGGATTTGAGTGTCAGATACTCAGACCTGGGTTATCGCCCCTGATGTACAGGTTAGGACGAATCATTTATCAGCTTTCTGGCATTTGCTTTACTAAACCTGCATCTGCTTTTGAAGTTTTGGTCGTTCTTTGCAATAATTTCTATTCTGGTAAATAAGTTTTCCTCCGTCATCTTATTTCACGAATTCTACACACTACAGCAATATTCGTTTCATTGTCGTCCATGTTGCAAAGATAGTCTGCCTTCAATCTACCCCTTGGAGGAAGTCCAAAATTTAAGCCGGACCAACGTGTTTGGTCCCCAGACTATTGCTAATCCTGGTTTATGAATAAGAAACTCGATGGTCCACTGTTAGTCCACTGGAAGTAGCAAGTTGGTCCAGACCAAGTCTGACTATGAATACGGCCCTATAATACGACTTTTGGAAAGAAATAGGATGTGACAAGCTTATGGAGCCTATCATAAATTTACAAGACTAAACAATAAAAACAGTTGTTTTCAAATGCTAGGCTTTGGCAATGAAGCCATTAGCTCTCTTGCTCTCCAATATTTCGTTTTAAGTGGCATAAATGTAACCGTTTTTTAAGTGGTCACCAATTTTTTGCTTGTAATGGTGGTTACATCATCCACTCACTTTAACCCCCAGTATGTCTGGAGGGCCACACCTGTCTTGGGTTAATGGGTCCATTGAACCTGGCCAGGAGGAGTTTTAAAGTCCATCGGCTTTTCTCACAAGCACCAATTGTGGAACATCTGTACGCCAAGAGATGAAATAACATTTCCTCTATTTCTGATGTAGTTATACTGCTAATGCTTGGTCCCCAAAGCCTCATTGGAAAAAGCAGGTTGCACCACGGGCAGGTTGAGGTTGGGATTTGGATAGGAGAGGTTATGGAATGCACATCACTATCCCTTGCATCCCCGCAATAAAAAGTGACAATGACAACTTGTCTCTTGATGAGACATTCACACATATATGGATGAACTACTGGCAGTTCCACTGAATTAGAAAAATATGTAATCCATTAACTATAATTATAACATTTAAAACCAATACACATGCAAATATTCATGTTCCAATTTTGATTTCAACAAGTACATTATAAAAGTTTGGAAAATTGAGTTTGGGTTCCCTTACGGCTAGCACCAAGGATACTTGCATGCTCCAGGATAGTGTGTGATAGAGAGGGTAATATGAAAAGATTGGACATAAGGTGGCAGCGGTGAGTATGCAAATGCATCACATTCGCAGTGGTACAGAACTCTTCCCATTTGAAAAACATAATAGATCAGATTTGAACCAATGACCTTGAGATCAGTAGGCCATAGGCCAACATATAAATGTAGCCAACCAAACCAACGTGGCTTAGGTGCTCTCACTGATTACACAGTATTTTAATTTATCCTTGCAAAATAAATACAAAACCATAGTGGATTGGATTTCAGACCATTATTGATCTAAATGCAGTTTGCATAACTCAACTACATTAAACATGCCACACAATTATGGAACATGCAGCATGGCTAATAATACACCCACAAGAGTGCTACTTTTTCTTCTCTGCGTCTGATTTCATTCAACTCATTTGAGATGGCATTTTTTAAACCTTTGTGCACTGCATTTATCTTATATTCTATTGTATAAGAGTTCTCTAAGTCCAAGTCCCAAGGACACTAGAAACAAGAACTCTAGGTCCAGCTGCCCAAGTACTATATGCGCACGATAAGTTGAGCTTTCGCCTCCCAAGTCCTCATTAGGTAGGTTTCGCCTAACTCCGTAAACACATGACAACTTGGAAACATGAAATGTGCTATACTAGTACACTACACTAGTACACCGACATCTAGTGGCTAATAAGCTTTTATGTGTGCTCTTTGTTTTCTATGTATATTCGTTTTGTGCAAGTTCAAGGTTAATTACTATAGATTAACCAGTTTGTAATTATGGCTGAGGACACACCAAGCTTATCATATGTATCTTCTGAGCAACAAACACCAACTCGAAAAAATGCACGTACAACCGTACATGGTGATGGCCACAAAATAATAGTGATAGTTACAGAAAGTTGTGATATAGAAAAGGATAACAACCGACTAATGTTCCATAGAACGAGCTGCTGCTTACACAGTGTCAGCACTGTCAGGCGTATTAAATCGTTTAGTGCATCTCATCCCAATGAATTTCCAAAACTGCCAGGAAAAAGCAGGTGAGGCTCTGTGTATGGTAACAACTAATAGTGATGTTTTCTCTCTTTCTTCTTTTCTCTCCAATCCTTTCCTTTTTGCCTTCCTCCTTTTCCTTATATCTTGCTCTTTTATCTTTCTTTTTCTCTTGCTGTGAGCCCTTTGTATACTTCTACATCACTTTCTATTTCCCTCCATTACCAAAGCTATACCAGTAGTTTTTCCTCTTTTCTTTAGGACCAGGGTTTGAGGAAAACTACAGATTGATGAATTTGACAAGCAAGTCATTCAAGATACAGTTGAGTATTTCTACACAGTGCAGAAAGTGGTTCCTACAATAAGTTAATTCCAGTCTTGGAAGAAAATATACAGTGGAGATGGGGCGCAACCTCTCTTCGTAAAGTTTTAAAATCGATGGGCTTTGTGTGGAAGAAAGTACAAAATAAACGCGTGTTATTGCTGGAGAGAGCAGACATCGTTGACTGGTGTGCTTGTTTCCTCATACAGATAAAGAATGTAAGAGAAACGAACAGGGAAGTATTATTTTATTTGGACGAATCTTAGATAGACAATACTATGATGGTTGGGAACTGTTTGCAAAAGGAGAAGATGTTTTGGGTGTCACTGCATGGGGAACTGCCTCTAAAAGACTAATTGTTGCCAGTGTTGGATCCAGAACAGGATTTATTAGAGGCATAATTAATATTTGCGGCCAGGGCCACAAGGGGATTATCATGGACAAATAAATTCACATAATTTTGAAAAATGGTTTAGCTCACAGGTTCTCCCTAACCTTTCAACGTCATCAGTTTTGGTCATTGATAATGCATTGTATAACTCTCGACAGTTGGACAAAACTTCGACAAGATACGACCTGAAAGCAAAAATATGTTGGTGGGAAAGAAAGGTTATTGCCTGTAATTATGAAAGGATGAAACCTATACTCTAGTTTAATAGAGGCCAACAAACCTAGGAGCAAGACTTATATTATGGATGTTATGGCTCTCAAAAGGGGACACACTATTATTTCAATTCCTTTCTTGAAAGTGTTGAAAACAGTGTTATGATAAATTAACTTTAAAGAGAGTCGATTAATGACACTAAACAACACTTTTAAATTTTTCCGGAACATGTTTCTGAGGCTTTGCCTATATCATCAGCCGGCCCTCGACTGGTTCTCATTGGTGTAGTTGACGATATTTTGTCACAGGTCTCCTCTGGTGGCGGTTCAAGGAACTTGCAGAACAAATCTTTCTGGGGGATGTCGAAATTGAATATTTTGTTCCTATTTTTTGAAATGAAGATTTGTTCCCATGTGGATAGTTCTTGTTTTCCTGATGTATGTTTTAGTAGTTTTGATTCTGGATTTATGTTGTGGTTTTTTCCCCAAAAATGTGTGGCAACTGCTGATTTTTCTAATTGTTTATATTTTATGTTTCTAAAGTGTTCCTTTGCTCTTGATTCTAAATTTCTTTTGGTTTTTCCCATATAAATTTGACTACAGTCATTGCATTCAATTTGATATATACCAGATTTTTTGTTAGATGGAATGGCATCTTTGATTGAGCAAATTAGGTTTTTTAAGGAAAAATGTATCTCATGTACAGATCAGCCAGGAAGGGTGATAGGGGGTTGCCCATTGCTAACCCTGAAGTTTGGTGGAAATATTTTGTTTGAAACTGGAAGAAATTTTGTTCTATGCATAATTTGGTTAGTTCGATGTAGTCTGAAATTTCAGGTGATGCTATTATAAGTGATTTGAGCCATTTTTCTATCAACGGTGGGAGTTAATTAACTGGTATGCTGGGAAACAGTGATTTAACATCAAACGAGACTAGTGTGTCCTATTTTTTTTTTTACATGAGTGCATTAGAAATAAGGATCAACAAAGGTTTCCCTTGGATGTTCAAACTCTGCCAACGATATGTAGATGACATCCTTGCAATAGTACCAAAACACATCAGTGATGCACTAAAACTTTTAAATATCCAAGAAAAAAGCATCAAGTTCACTGCAGAAATAGAAAAAGATGAGCATTTACCATTTTTGGATCTAAAAATAATGAGGAATAAAAACAGACTAAACTTTGGCATTTACAGAAAACCAACACAGACAACTACATAAAAGCTAATGGCTACAACCCAAGATCCCACAAACAGGCAATCTTCAATAGTTTAGCACACAGACTGGTAAACATCCCTCTTACAGCAGAAGAATACAAAACAGAATACAACAAAATAATTGAAATAGCACAAAAAAATAACTTTCCCAAATCATTAGTGGACAAAAAAGTGTACTTAGCAAAAAAGAAGAAGCTACTAAAGGAAACCACAACCCTCTCAGCTACAGAAACTAATATGATTTTCAAAAAATTCACTTACCATCCATGGGCCTATGATAAATTCAAAAAAGTCTTCAAAAAACAAAACATTCAACTAGCACCAGTCAACCATTTCTCCTTAAAAAACCTAATTTGCTCAAACATCAAAGATGCCATTCCATCTAACAAAAAATCTGGTATATATCAAATTGAATGCAATGACTGTAGTCAAATTTATATTGGAAAAACCAAAAGAAATTTAGAAACAAGAGCAAAGGAACACTTTAGAAATATAAACAATTAGAAAAATCAGCAGTTGCCACACATTTTTGGAAAAAAAAAACCACAACATAAATCCAGAACCAAAACTACTAAAACATACATCAATGTTCCGGAAAAATTTAAAAGTGTTGTTTAGTGCCACTAATCGACTTTCTTTAAAGTTAACACTATTATTTGTCAACCTCCATGTAACTGTGATGTGAATGCAATTGAACTGGCATGGATAAAAATAAAGAATGTTTTCAGAGGATGCAATGTTACTGGTGATGTCACCCACAAATCTGCAGAAACTTGCTATAGAAGCATTCAATTCTGTAACTGCGACGGATTGGGAAGGATACTGCAAGAAAGTCCAAGAGCTGGAAATGAAATATTGGAGAAATGATGGTGTAATAGAAAATGCAAATGATGAAATTATCATCAACACATCAGAGGATACTAGCGATGATACTGATGCAGTGGACTCAGAAATCAAAGAATCACAAAGTGAATGAGTATTTATAGCTGTCATAATATCTGTTTTCTATTTTTGTTTTATAAATAGTAAATTACAGCTTATCGGATCGAGTTCAATTTACTGTTTGCCCACAAATCTCACACTTGCGACGCATATCTTCGCTTATCTTACATGCTATTTTATTGAACTGTGTTTTTCAAGGTTGACCACACTGCAGAAACAAAAGAGTTCTTCACCTCTGCCCACACCACACCATAAATCCAGCGCTTAAGTTATCGTGCCCATATAGTACTTCTAGTTATGCTCGGCTATACCCATGCATTCTCTTACGAACAAATTTATCCACTGTTCCTTAAGCCACATATCAGATTGATTTGGCTATTGCCAAGAGGTGTGCATATCCTCAATGGACAACAAATACAACAGTATGGGCAAAATAGGCAGTGCCAGCCATATCGTAGATCAATGAATGTCAAATTGGAAGGTGGAAGTATCATGATCGTATCTTGGAAGGAAACTGAATCCTCTGGCTGATCGATGTGGGCACTAGTCTGTTTCAGGTAGGAAAGTGGGCAGAAGTTCAGGTTTGCACATAGAAAGTGACAGAGCTATTGGAACTGGTGTTGCCATATTCCATTTCTGAAAGGCAGTCACGCATTCTGACATGCTACTAGAAGTTCAATCAAGCACAACAGCTTAAATAACCAGATAAAATGAATAAGAACAAAATAAAGGAAAAAAATATCTGTGTGTTAGTAACATGTGCTTGCTGTGTTCTTCTGAGCTTTGGTAATGCCGGAACCAGAACCACTTGCTACTTCACTATTTACTTCTGACTTTTTTTTTTAAATAATTATACACACAGTACACAATTTCTCATGGATGGCTATACAATGCCTGCTATAGTGTTGTATTTTTTGTTATAGTTCAAACTAATACTATTTCACAATTTATTTTTCCAAGCAAAAGAAAGAAATCTTCAAGAAGCGTGTAGAGAACAGCTCCACCTGCATGCAGACACTTAAATTTAAGTGCATTGGTTATTTAAGTCACGTGACACATTTGAGTTTCTGCGCAACTAGCAGATGACCGCCTTCCTAGATGAATTCGATAGTACGGATGACATGTACCCCAATATTTGAAAAGATGGTGCCATTCTCTTTGCTTTAATTTAGCATGTGGAGTGAGCCAGCACAATCCACACCAACTTCTACGGTAGATACAATGGCATAAGGGCTTGCGGGTCTTGGGCCCACCTAAATGTAAATCACAGCCTGCATTTCGTGTATTCAAGAACAAATTTCCAACTAAAAGACATGCTGGCGAACTCTCTGGCTTTGCCTATCAAGGGGCAGTATCCAACAGAATCAGATGGATGTACATTTGGCAGAGTAGCTGTGGCACCAAGACTGCAAAAACAAGAAGGCCCATCCATTTCAAAAGCTGAACGAGGACCTCCGGGAGACTTACTCTCTGGTTGACTTAAAACATTAGTTTAGGTAATAGTTTAGTTATACTTCCGATTAGTGAGAACTTTCACCAGTTCATTTATTGATTAGTATAGACTTTTTTTAACTTTGGCAACACAGAGCAAGGTGATTGTGGGACCAATGTCGGCAGCAACCGGTGCATGCTAAGTAAGCACATTTGGAATTGATTTTATTTGCTTTACTTCAGATGAATTGATGTATTTTTTTAAGGTTTACAGTATTTAACATTTCTTTAAATATTGGAGAGCAAGAGAGCTAATGGCTTCATTGCCAAAGCCTAGCATTTGAAAACAACATTTGTTTAAAATGTTTTGATGATAGTTCGACACTTTATAGGATGTAATATCGCAAGTGAGTTTGGAAGTTACAAAAATTTTTGCAGGACATGATGGAAATAAGAGCTACATGTTTTTGTATTACAAAAACGGGGTCATGCATATTATTAGCAGTGTTGGGACCCCATTATTCCTGTACAACCTTATTGAAAACCTAAAAAATCCTTACTCTTGTTGAATACACTTAATTCTCTGTTGACTTATCTTATTGATAATTATATCTTCACAATAAATCTTGCTGTGCATGACCACAGTACTATCTTTCAAGAAAGTAAATGTGCACTTTCCGCAGGTCAGTATCACTCAGGCGTTACGTGACTAGACAGTATGAAAACTAAATCAGCCATGCTCGTAGATGTATAGTGTCGTGGTCGCCATTTTAACCTGTTACTCACTTCGCAGATTTCTAAGTATAACAAAAGATTGAGTATATATCACAAAGTAGCTAATAATTCTCTTGTAGCTAAGCTATTAACTACATGGCGTTGGAAAATGTGCAAGAAACGGAAAACACGTGGAATTATGATTTTAACAGAAGCAATATCTATATTATATATAAAGCAAGCTTCCTTAAGTGTTCACAGTGACAGAGAACATGTGCTGTGATAAATATTACGAGGGTTCATGATTCGACTACCATCGTGTGGATACGTCTTTTGTTCCAGATTTTTAATTTGTTAGATTAAGTAATGAACCAATTTACAAAGGTTCTCTTGGGGTAAGCTGTTACTAATGGCATTGGAGAATTAGCAAGACGAATGCCAGGAAGAATTGTGGCTTAATAGAGCCAACATCTTGTATATAACCTACTACAAACACGTGTTGTCGTAGCTCAGTGGCAAAATACATGCTGTCGCTGAGCCGAGGATCCATGGTTCGAAACCCAGCATGTAGTCATAATTTTTATTCCAATGTTTTTACTTTATAAGACACGGTAACGAATGAAATTATACTTTCTCTCTTGCGACTAAGTTAATAACATGTTTTTGAAAAGGATGCCAGAAGTTTCCAGAAGGTTGAATAATTTTAATGGAGCCAACTCCTAAATGCTGTATACCATCGATCTGTTCTAACTATAAGCTAATATATAAAATAACAAGAAATTAAATAATTTTCATCTTGAGAAAAACAAACTTAGAGCTGCAATATAACTGTATAATCCAGTGGAGTATAAGACATAAAACTGAGAAAATATTCAGTGTAAACTTAGTTACAAATAGCCATTATTAGGAATTACAAAAAGAAGACGATATCCAAAGATAATGCTGCTTAGGAAACAAAGTAAAAAGCTGTCATTTCTTCATGGAGCCAACGTCATACATTAACAAATGAATTAAATTATGAAACATTTGAGATTTATAGAAAATGTATTTTTGCTAGAATAAACAATGATTTGTGGAAACAAAGAATGAAAAAATGAAATCAAATCTTGTGATTTAGAACCTGGTGTAATCGCCCTCAGCTATGATTACATCATTTAATCTTTCGTGCATGTTTGCAACCAATACAGAATACCGGTTTGGATCCTGCTGATAATGTTGTCATAGCTCCATCACGTGAGAAACCAAATTTTCTTGAACCCTGTCTGGTCGACGTTCTTCCCATTCTTTCACCATGAAGGCCCATATATGTTCAATGGGGTTTATATCGGGAGACTTTGGTGGCCAGTCCATGCAGATTATTTCTGGATGCCTCGTTAGCCAAGGTGATATTTGCAGTATGCACACCACTGTTGTGCATAAATATATACTCTTCTTGTTCTGGAAACCTAGTACAAAGGGATGGTAGCAAAGTGTTTTCGAGAAAGTCTACATAGACTGCACTTGTCATTCTCTCTGGCACTTGAATTAACTCCCCTGGACCTGATGCTGTCATGTAGGCCCAGAACTCTGCTGAAATTCTTTCCGAATATGCTGCTCGAACGACGTGTTGAGGTTCGTATCTAGTTCCTTGTGGTCGATACAGACATAGGGTCCCTTGCTGGTCGGATCGAAATACCTTCTCGTCACTCCAGATTACCAGGTCCCAATAAGCCTGAGGAAGGTCACAATTGCCCTGTGCCCATTGTAATCATCTTGCTTTGTGTGCCTCTGTAAGAAAGAGCTTAGTGGCAGGACGATGTGATGCAATACCGGCATCCTTTAATCGCTGGCGTATGGTTTCATACGAGCAATCATACTCAACTGCTTTATCTAGAAAAACAGACCTGTGTTTGAAGGCTGGTTCCTCACATCTGCTACCAGGGCTTCAACTTGAGCAAGCGTTGCACGAGGCCTACCTGAACGCCTGCGTGATTTGGTCCATTCAAATTCTTCCTCATAATACCTGTCCAGCCACTGCTTCACTATTCTTCGGTCGCAACTCAGTTCTCTGGCAATTTGTGACGCGTTTTCACCATGAGAAGCACGGCCTATTATTTCACCCTTTTGAGCTGCAGTCAGCTCCATACAACTTCGTGGATGTGGCATGCTATTTCACTATGATGAAGTCTTAGTGAAAGATAGAAATGCAGTGCATTACTTCCAGCAATATTTTGCACATGCACAAGAAATACAAGGCGGGAAAAAAGTATTACATGTTGAGGGTTCGAACTGCAAATAATCAGTTTGACACAGCGAGCGTTTTACCACTGAGCTACGCCAACAGATGTGATAGCGCTGGTTATATACAATATATACCTGTTGGTTCTATTAAAATCGCAATTGCAAGTGTTTTCCAATTTCTTTGGTATTCTGCAATGCCATTTAATAACAGCTTAGCTACAAGAGAACAGTTGTAAATTAGTTCGTTACTGCGTCTAACAACTAAGAAATTTGGAGTTAAAAATTATGCACACGTGTTAGGGTTCGAACCTTGAAGCATAGCCTCACTTATCTCAGCCCACGTTTTGCCCCTGAGCTACGAGAGCAGTTAAGATAGCTTGCCTTATATGACACATATATACTGTTTCTATTAAAATCATAATTCCACGTGTTTTCCGTTTTCTTGCAAATTTTCCAATGCCATGTAGTTAATAGCTTAGCTGCAAGAGACTTATTACTTACTCTGTGATGTATACTCAATCTTTTGTTATACTGGGTTAGCCTTAGAAATCTTCGAAGTGAGTAACAGGTTAAAATGGCGACCATGACACTATACATCTACGAACATGGCCGATTTAGTTTTCATACCGTCTAGTCACGGAACGCCCAAGTGATACTGACCCACGGAAAGTGTACATTTACTTTCTTGAAAGATAGTACAAGCAATGCAGGTGATTTGCATGTACCTGCAAATAGCTCAGAACTGTTCCAGTTATTACCATTCTGCAGTAAAAATTTATAACTTTCCATGCTCCCTGGAACTATTAGGTAATCCTAATCAACATAAAATCATCTACTTTCTTATATACTCCTATAACATGGAGGAAATCTTTAATATATCATAAAACAGATAAATTTTCAATGCATAATACATGGAGCAGATTGCATAAGTGATTTTAACTATTACTTATAGTTGATCTACTGTGATGTGTGTTCTGAGGTTGATGCTTGAAATGCTGATGGTTTACCAATTATATGTTAATAGATAATGCAAAATTAAAAAACAAAAACCTCAAATGAACTATTGGAGATGGGTATAATACTGATCATGATGCATTTGCCCTAAATGTGTCTATAACGTGTTCAGTGTTCCTGAGCTGTGGAGACTCAAAGAATGAATGAATAAACAAAACAAACCAAAACAATACATTTCTGCACTCTAAACATTACTTCAAAGATTTACCAGAGAACAGCATTTTGTTGGCCATAGAAGTGAATCAACAAAAATGACTGCATTTTGTTGGCCATTGAAGTGAATCAACAAAAATGACTATTCATTTGTTCAAGAGATGTGTAATCAGATTCTGGCAGTAAAGCTGTAAGATCAGATTCTGAGTCCAACAGTGAAGAGTTAAAGTTTGTTATGACAGAATGCATATCCATTTAACATATGTAACACTACTTTCAAACATAATTAAGTTAACCCAATGGAGTTCATGCGAAAACAAAAGACCAGGGTGATGAACAGTATATATATGATATTTATTTTATACAGTTTCCATTCCATTTTCACTACAATGACTAACATCTAACAAGCACTATTATACATCCTGTACAAATAAATGAAATTGCTGACCCAAGATTTACTCGCTGACTCAGGTCAGATGTATAAGAACTCTCTTATTCATCTATTTTTCTTTTCACTCATCCCCGTTTACATGTGTAATGCCGCTACGTCTTTGCTCATGCTGCCCATTTCTTATCCCATATTTTTCTCCTGCAATTTAACTCCTTACATTCTATCAGATAATGAACAGTGCTCTCTTCATCTCCACAAAATTCACACACATATCCCTACTTCATTACTTCTCAATCCTTTTAGATGTATTATTCCTACTCTCATTCATGCTATGCCTTCTCTTCCAATCTTGTTACATTGATCTATATATTTTTTCCGTACCCCATTGTCTCTAATTGCTCATAAAATTACAAAGATTTCTTTTCTTCTACAATTTCCTAAATCTTCCGCCTATCTATGTCTTGTACTCTGGTTCTCACTTCCTTCCAAAAATCGCTATGATTTGCCTCCTCTGCTCTCCATAAATCTCCCATGCCTATCTTCGATACCATTCTTTCCAATTCCGACCAACTATGTGTTCTTAATACTTTTCTGTTGCTTCATGCACAGATTCAATAATTCCCCTTTCTGTCCTATAATACCAGAATTTCAGTATTCTTTCTATTATTCCCCTCCTTTTTGTATTACCTAACTCTAGTAATGCCACTTCTCTTGGTGCCAATTTTGGCAGCCCTAGTAGTTCTTTGCAAAACAGTCCATACATCTGGTCTAATTGTGTTCCTATCTCTGATGTGCCCCATACCTCCACTGCATGCATTGTTCTGGATTCAACGACTGCTTCATACATTCTTTCTAACCAATATTGGGCAATGGACATTGCTTTCCTTAACCCTCCCTAATAAGTCATCTGTAAATTAATAGAATAGGACTCAATTTGCAACCCTGTCTCAAGCCTAACTTCTGTTTGGCCTCTTCCGATAGTACATTCAGCCCACATCTTATTCTGAATTTCACCCCATTATAAATTTTATCAATTTCATTTATAAACTTCTTGCTCACCCCCTTTCTTCTTAACTTCCATTTTAAGGCCTCCCTATTTACCGTATCGAAAGCTTTCTCAAAATCAACAAAAAACATATACAATCTCCCACTTTTCCTGCTCAAGTATTTACCAATTAACGTCTTGATTATAATGTCTGTCTAGCATTTCGTCGTCTATCCTCAGGTTGCCCAACTGTACACTATTTATCCACTCCCTTTCTGCAACTAGGTCCCTAAAGTACTCCAGCCATTCCTGTGATGCTCTCATTTTTCACCCCCTTCTGTTCATTCACTTCTCTCACCATACCCCATATTTTATTATCTTTTTGTTGTATAGCATCCTTCATTTTCTTTCGAATACTATGCTGCCACTCATTCTTTTTTTCTTCTATATTTTTTGTAGCTTCTTTACCTATTACCATAATCATCCTATCTCTACCCTCCCCCATTATTCTCCAACAAGCTAGGTTTTTAACACTTCCCTTCTCGCCCTACTGCAATCCTCATCAAACAATCCATTACTTATATAGAATAAAAAGAACTATTTCAGAAAGTGGAGTGCCATTGTTACTAAAATTAGGCAAATGAGTCAATCTTGTATATACTTTTCTACACTTACAAGTTTAATTAAAAAACTTGTAAGTGGAGAAAAGTATATACAAGATTGACTCATTTGCCTAATTTCAGTAATCCATTACTTATTCATTTCATTTTCCCTTTTACTTTCATTTTTATCCCTGCCCTTGTAACTATTAGATTCATTAACTCTAAGCCTCTTTCTATACTGTTCTCATTTAATGCGACCTCTATTCCTATTCTTATTATTTCTGATGTTTCTGAGTTTAATTAACTTAGAAATTCCTTCTCCATTTCTTCCCTCCATCTGAATGCATTCAGTACTTTCAGCTCACCTTCCTCCTTTGTCTCTCTTCTTCTATCAATCCTATTTCTATCCCTAACGAAAAGTGGCCACTACTCAGTATTTCGTTTGTTATTTTGAAATTATTCTTTCAATAAGCTCCTCACTACACAAGATATAGTCAACCACACTTTGACCATTATTTGCAAATGTATATTCGCCATCCTCATCTCCTTTTACTACTCCATTACATATAAACAAATTATTTAAATCACAGAAATGGAACAATTTTACCCCCCTCTTTGTAGACAACCTTGTCCTTGCTACTCCTTACCCATTATGTGCTTTCTCCCTACTTCCCCATCACGCATTATTGATCTAATTTTCTCTTCACCTAGCATTGGAATCCCCCATTAACAAAAACACTATGCCCTGACATTTGTGCCTTAGCTCCTCCATATCGTCCTCTAGGATGAACAGTAAGTAAAATGCTGTTGATTTATAAGTTACTGTTCCTCATGTATTACGGAGTTAAACTTGTGTGCATGTAACGTAAGTAGCCACTAAATGGCTCTTCTTGAACATTTTGTTGATTACAATTCTCATTGCTCTGGGTAACAAGGCACGTAATTATAAATTTTAATTGAAAAACAGGAACATTCTTTTTGGACCAGTATTCAACTATTTGCTGGTCTATGCAAAGTGCCTGGATGCTTTGTACTGGGTTTGTAACAATTATCTGTAAGATAGCCTCAGAGAATGTGATCACCAGCAATGTATAGGACAATCTTGGGTTTTGAATGAAGGCCTACGTAATTAAGTGCGGAACAACACATAATGTGCATTACTTTTTGTTTTAGATATAAACGCTTGCTGTGCGCTGAATTACCTGAGGATAATTCCATATTGTACGAGTGAAAGTAGGCAAAATAAGCTGTTAGGGTATTTTGGTAATGTAGATATCTAAGTTTCTAAATGTAAAGCAAACAGAGCTAACCTTTGGTAGCACGATTTTTATTTCATTATTTCTATTGTTAACGGAAGGGTAATAGAAGCTGGCCTAGGTACAAATGAAGATTATCTGATTCCGCTACATGAACTCTCTTGGATGGCGAAAATTAAGGCACTATAATGTTTGTACCCACTACCTAATAAGTAACTTCTGATTATGGTACTATACCATAAATTCGTTATCAACTGAAAATCTTGAGTAATTAACAGGCTGCAATTAGTTTATCCATTAAGGCATTAAGCCTTAGTTTATTCGCGCTTATTGTAGATAAATACATATAAGCTTATTTTAATTCACTTTTCTGATTAATGACTATTATTCTGAGATATAAACAATAATAATTAAATGAAAATACAGTACCGCCACCGGTAGCGTTATCTCCACCGGTAGCGTTACCTACCATTTTTAACATTTCAGGATAGTCGGTAAAGGCAACTATACTTAATTGTCTTAAATGCTATGTTTTAAAACAAAATTTTCTAACAACGATTAATATATTTCGTACCTGAGCAAAATCCTGTTCGATATCATCCGCATATAAATCTATGTCCACAGCGTCCGTCATTTTCGTCTCCTAGTGCTGGTAAGCAAAGAAAACTGCAAAGCGAGCCGTGAGAGCGAGTCTAGACCTTCATGGTAACACATTTAACAAGTATAGCAACTTGAGGCAGTATAGCAGCTTAAGCGACCTGGAGGAATGCCTTAGAGTAAAAATAATTGGAAAATTTAATTTTAACATGAATAAATCTGTTATTAATGTATTGAAACAAAATGCGCGTTAACTATAGTAGGTTATATTGAGTTTGTCTACTAAATTGTGTGCTAAAGAATGATGTTGGCAATAGTCTAGCCTGCCAATAATCGAAACAGTTGTCAAAAGATGGTGGCGTTTAGGAAACGCCTATAGTGTAAAGTTTTACTTATTTAATGTCAACGCTTTGGGCTTTTCTCTTTTGTGAAAGAAGCTGTCATCAAATTGTTCGTAAAACTTCCGCTAAGGGAGATCTAATGACAGTACCTTAAATTCCGGTAATTTATTATATGCTCTACAGCAAACGTTGCATAACTTGACAGATAAAGGTAAATTCTTTAATTTTTCGCTTTTTGATTCCAGATTATAAACACCATGGCCACAGAGAAAGTCACGCTAACCGATGCACTGTCAAATGTTGATGTTTTGGATGAACTAACCTTACCGGATGAACAGCCTTGTATTGAAGCACAACCATGCTCTGTTGTATATCAAGCAAATTTTGATACCAATTTTGAGGATAGGAATGGATTTGTTACCGGAATAGCAAAGTATATCGAAGAAGCCACTGTGCACGCCAGCCTGGTAACAATTTTTTTCTATTTATCAGTAATTTTTCATTTTGGCTTATAATGTAGTGAGCGTCATTTTAGTATTCCCTTATTTAAAACACAAAACTATTCTTACTTTTGCTGGTGAATATGTATACTTTCTTTAAGGTATTTTGCAGATGATTATGATGTGTATCTAACTAATCCTCTGGAATTAACATTGAAGTCATTCTCCTTGCCTCCCATTATTTAGAGGTTAGATCTTGATAGTTTTGAAGTGCTGCACAGTGTTCGAAGTGTTGTTTGTCTATTTCGTCATCTTGACAGCAAAGTATTCCAGTTCTATATAGGCGTTTTCTTAGGCAGTCTGGTCCTATGGTAAGCCTCATACTAAGTACTTCAGATTTTCTTAGTAGATTTTCTTTGTAGATTTTGTTAATATTTTTATTTTCTATTTTCTCAATTAGTTTAGAAGCGTAGTTAATTTTTCTCTTGATTCATAAGAAAATAACATTTGTCTCTCTTTGCTTAACTGTGCACACCTTTTTTCCTAGGATATCAGCCCTTTCATCTCCCATGTGTGCCACAATGGGCTGGCATCAGTTGTAGCACTATGTGTTTACTAAGTTTCTTTGGATAGTGCGGATCATATTTCATATTTCCAAAATTTTCTTAATTTTTGGGTAAGAAGATACTATAGCTTGGACTGCTGCTTTAGAATCTGGTAAAATAACAGTATTTTTGCATTTGTGTAGCCCATTGAAAATATTCTGAAGTGACAGATAAATAGCTAAATTTTCACCATCAAAATTTGTAGTATTCTTCCCAGCATGTTTATAAAAAGAAAAGAACTGGCATGTTCCAGAAGTATCTGCTCCATTCTTATCTAAAAGGGGTCCATCTATATGTGCGTGTGCGTGTCCACTGTTCAGTAGAATAATTTGTATGTATGATTTTTAGGGCTAAAAGTTTTGTCATAGCAGAAGAGACTTCATTTTTGTTAATCAGCATATTTAAGTTAGTGATCAATTTTACCACTATCAGCTGGAGTAATGCCATATATTACATTCTCTCAACTTTTTGGTATTTCAAATTTACTTATTAGTTTTGTAACTTCTTGTATAAAGCCAATTTAGGTTTTCAGGGTGGAATTTGATGTGTGCTATGCCATTCATTCAAGTCTGGGAGTCTTCAACTTTTTCATAAGTCATGCCTATTCAAGGTCTGTTTATTGGTTTATTTGAGCAGACTGTGTGTAGAGTTTAAGGTGATGTAGTTTTTTATGCTATTATTAAGCATAGGGTTTGATTTTGTGTTTGTTCCAAGGTAATTTTGTTTGTTTTTGATTCTATTGTGAGGATTTCTCCAATATCTTTTAAGACTGGCTTTATGTAAGTATTGTAAGTTGTATTTAAAGTTTTTCGGAACTATCCTATTTTTTATGTGCTAATTTTCTTCAATAGTTTGAATCTTTTGGTGGCTTTTTCAGTAACATGATCTATATGATTTTTTCAAGTTAGTTTCTTTTCAAAGTGTACACCTAGGTTTAAGTTAATTGATGGAAATTAATCAGTTCTTCACACCAGCCGTATACAGGCTAAGGTATTGGATTAATAGAGTCGATATGAAAAATTCAATGCCACAGCCGGGATTTGAACTACGGCTCTACTGGTTTCCATCCAGTTACTCTTACCCATTGAGCTACCATGGCCAATTTGCCATCATGACATTAAATTCTCCAATTGACTCATATTTCCCCGGTAAACCACTAGGGGCTCTCGCATCCGAGATAAATGATGTCATGATGACAAATTGGCCATGGTAGCTCAATGGGTAAGAGCGACTGGATGGAAACCGAGATTTGTGGTTCAAATTCCGGCCGTGGCATTGAATTTTTGATGTCAACTCTTATCAGTCCAATACCTTAGCCTGTATATGGCTGGTGTGAAGAAATTATTAATTTCCATCAATTAACTTAAATAATAAGATTTAAATGATGAAGCCTGGGACTCAAGTACTTACTATAGTAAGTTGTCACAAACGGTGTATCTGGGATGCGAGAGCCTCTAGTGGTTTACCAGTGTAGTGTATGAGTCAGTTGGAGAATTTAATGTCACGATGGCAAATTGGCCATGGTAGCTCAATGGGTAAGAGGGACTGGACGGAAACCAGTAGATCCATGGTATTGAATTTTTCATGTACACCTTGGTATTTAGAATTTCAGTTTTTGTTAATTTAGTTCAATTTCTTTTGAACTGAAAAAGGCTTTTTGGCTAAGGAAAATTTTTGAAATTGTGTTTTTGTGGTGTTCATTGTCATTAAGTAGTTACTGTACCAGGTTTGGAGTTCTTTTAGTGCTCCTTGGACCTTTGTTGTTGCTTGTGCATTAGCTGATTTTGGTGAGTACCATATAACTAAATCATCAGCAAAAAGAGCTGTTATTACTCCATATTTTTGTAGATGTTTGGATGGGTCATTTATATATACATTAAAAATAGTAGTGCTTAATACATCCCTTGCTGAACACCTAAATGACTCTGTTTAAATTTAGAAATAGGTGATCGATAGGGGTAGTGATTTTTAGAATTTTGAAATCAGAAATTTAGCATTTTGATTTCTACATTTAGCATTTTGTAGCATTTATACATTTGCAATTTAGCATTTTATAGCATTTTGAAAAAAAAATTAATTTGAGTTAATTTTTTAAAATTATGAGTATTAATATTATTTATGAGATTTAAAACACATTTATGGAGGGTTATTAATGATAATAAGTTAAAAGTGCATAAAGTGTCTGTTTTACATTAATATAGGTTAAAGCAATACACAGAAATACAGAACAAGCTCATACAGACTAAAGCATACTGCATAATACAAAAAAGATACATTCATACTGATATAAAACTAGCATAATAAACAGAAAATGTACAAAATTAGCCTATGCCATGACTCATAAGTTTGATTCAGTAACGCTGTTGAATGAAAGCAGTGAACATATTTCAACATTCTCTTCTGTCACAATCAAATTATGTTTACTAAAATATCTTTCAGCATCTACGCTGTTGATAGTACCCCAAACACATTGCAGAGCTGCTCTGGCAAACTCTGGGTATTTGAGCTTAACAGCCATCAGCATTTGCAGGCATTCCACGTCTTTATTATTCAGCATGGCTTGTATCAGTTGTGAATGAAAATATTCGTATACCTCAACAAAACTATCCATTTTAACATCAGGAAAAATGGAATCTTTTACTTTCACTTAGAATCCTGTACTTTATTGAAGTTACTCTTCCAGCAGTGACAGGATTAGAAAGCTTCCAATTTCTTGGATGAATACATTTGTCACATTTTCTGCCATGTGGCTGTTCAACTTAACATACACTCCATTAACATGTTTTTCATTTTTCTTTTTACATTTCCATCTGAAAAGGTGACCACAAATTGCATTATCAGTAGGCAGCCATCCTCCAGCACACCTTTTCAGCAACGAGTATAAAATTAATATCTCATTCCACAACTTATGTGCAAAGGGATAGGAAGAGCCCTCCTATTGGATAATTAATTTAATAATTGAGACTGACACCTCGGCCGCAAATATAGCCTGACACTGTACTTCAAAATAACTGCATTCATCAGTGAAAATGTTTAGTAGGTATGAAGAGCTGCTGTTTAACAAAGTTTCATCCAAAGATTGAAAAGAAAAATAATGCATCTAAATACCTGTTTACATATTCTAAAGATTTAAACCATGAATTGCAACGTGTGAGCACGGTTAAAGGAAATACTACAGCTGGAAGATTTGGGTAACTATCTTCAAGAAATTTCATATAAGCACTTTTCATTTTTCTTGAATGCAAGAAAGCCATTTTCAGTTTTGACACGAAATGGTTTAGTTGTGACATTTCTTTAATGATCAAATCACCAACTAGGTTCACCTTGTGTGCAAAACTTTGAAAGTGCACGAGATGGTCGCCAATAATAGTTTGCAATTCTACAAATTGTGTCCTCATGTAACGAGCTCAATCTAATACCATCCCCAGTACATTTTCATATGAGGTGTCATTCTTTCAAAGCACCAATGATTGCTCTGCTATAAGTGGTACCATTTGCTATTTCAAGAAATTTGCAACTACCTAAAAATATGTCGTGGTTTTTCTGCACACACATTGTTCTGAATAAAACCGCGAAAACACATCTTCCCTGCCTGCCTGAAGTCTCGTCCACAACTACAACAATGGGTTTTCCTTGCAGATACTTTTTTATTTCAGCCTTCATTGCTTCTCCACAGCGAGGTACATATTCATATCGCAATGCTGTTTGCCTTGGGCAGATCTCTGGAGCATGGCCCATACCTGAACACAAAATTTATTTAAATTAGCTAAAACGACTCAATTTCAAGTCCTTTGGGCTGTTCCATGCTACAAAATTAAGATTACTGCCCTTAATATGTTTTTGTGTAATTATACACCACAACGTTGAATGAAATGTTTAGATTTCTTAGTTATATAACTTTTTTGGCTTAGTGAAGTTAAAATATGGGAATGATGTTAATTTTGTGGCATATGACTGTAAAGAGAGGTACTCTGACAAAGTAAAACCGCATAAACCTAACAGAACAATGACAATCAGAACTTTGACAACTAAGAACTCCAACTGGAATTAACATGCGTTTATCACTTCCTTAAAATTAGGATTGCTATTGGTTTTCATAGACAAGGATTGAAATTTTCCGTTGAGTTGTGAAGATAGATTTATGACAGTCATTAGGCGTGGTAAGAGGCGTTTCTTTTGTAAAACATCTGAACTCGCTTCAGCACCAAACATACGTCATATGGGCAATGGTGGAATAATAGGCTAATTTAGAGGGGAAGGGTTGCTTTCCCATTCCAGAAGATTGGTCTTTTACTTTATAACTTTCTAAACATGCAAAGGTTCTACAGACTCTTCAGTTAAAGTTTCCATAAGAAAAAGCATTGGGAAAAATAATTACTTCGGAAAATCTATGATTTCACATTTATATCGCATTTTGCGAAAAATTTTGCACGTTATCGTGCTATATCACATTTGCAAAAAATCACCACCCCTACTGATTGATACTAGGTGGCACAATATCATTGTTTTATTAGCTCTGAAATCCATCTAATCATATTGCTGTGTATACCCTGATTTTGGAGCTTCGTTATTAAATTTTTCCTTCATACAGTGTCATGCAGATATCAAATCTATAAAAACTGCTATTGTATCTTTCTTGTTGATAAAAGCCTCTTTTATGTCTTGACTAAACAATATAATCTGTTCACTTGTAGAATGATTTCTCTAAAATCCTGCATGGGATGGAGAGAGCAATTTGTTTCTAGGTACCAGTTTAACACTTAGAAAAGAACATCTATTTTTACCTCTTTATGAGGAACATCTGTCTGAGAGGTGAACACGTTTTTTATGCTTATATAAGGAACATCCATCTATGAGATGGTTATATTTGTTTTAAAAGTTTTTCACACTAATTTACTGCAATACATAGAACTGTATATCACAACCGTTTATAATCACACAGTGGATAGAAATAATATATGTGAGCAACACAAGCATTACACAGTTTTCTTGAGCACTCTAAACACGTTGGAGTTTCACATTTGATGCACTTGTAATTTGTCATTCTATTCTTCTGATAAGGGCAATAACGACAGTCCTTCCTTTCGGTTAGCCTATCACTCCTTATTGCCCCTTGTGCTGATCCTTTTTCTGGAGTCCTGATTCTTCAACTTATTAGTTGCTATGTAGTATCATTCTTTACTTGCTAGTTGCTGCTTAGTATCAATTTCATTCAAGGCTTCTATCATACAATTTTTCAAACCATCGGGTTGATTTTCCATCTTCATTCTTTGTTGTAAACGAGTTTTCATGAAGATATTCCAAGGGCATGTATGAAATCAAATCTGCTCACTTTTTTGGCTTTTTCAAAATGTGTGTACATAACATAAGCATTATTGGAACTTACTGCAGTTATATGATAAAATAGGGCAAGGGGCCATCTTCTCGTCCTTGTTTACGTAGTAGTTACTGCATTTCTTGTGAAGGATGTCATCCTGATTTCGTCGAGTTGTAGAAAGAAATAATTTCAGTCTTACCAGTCATTGCATCAGTATACTCGGTATGGTGCATGAATGACAATAAAATAACTAGATTTTGACCTCTTTGAAACATAAGAAAAAAGTGCATATTCCTTTGTGTATCCATATATACATGATCCTATGGATCTGGCCTTGTTAGTGTGATTTGAAAAAGTTATCGGATTACTACTCATTGTAGGAACCTAAAATTACAAGAATAAAAGCTCAGGTAATCGTAAAAATATTATGAACTCATAATAAACATGTATACACCAAGGAAACAAATGCTTTTTACATCCGTCTAAGAGACGGATATTTTAACTTACCCTGTGAGGAATATCCGTCTGCAGGTGATGTGTTCCGTAAGCAATGGCTTCTTCCAGTTACAACAATCACTTGATGGAACAACTATATGCTCTCACTGCAGGAAAAGCCTGAATGGAGACTCCCAGAAGAGATACGAGCACAAATTCATGACTGTGTCATCTGGTAGCAAAAAATGAAAGTATTTCTGCCTGCAAGGAAGACGGGTATTCCTGCAAGATGGATATTCCGTTCTAAGGGTTAATCTGATACCATTTTCTCCAGATTTTTCCATATAAGCTTGTTAATAAAATTGGTTTATAATTTTCTAAGTTTTTACTGGTTTAAGTACTGGGATACTGAGAGCTTTTTCCAGCTTGCAGAAACTGAGGTTTCCCAGAGCATTATGGAATTTTAGTAATGCTCATTTTGCTTTGGGTGGACTTGAATAGGTCCTGGAGCTTTCCTTTTTTTATTGCTATATCAAAATCTGAGTAAAAGATTGATAACTTCTAATAGAATCTAGAAGTTTATCTTCATTTTATTTATTTACTCAGTATCTATTTTAATAACTTTCTCTTTCTTTTGTATTCTGGAATTCTAAAGGATGTAAAGTTCTTATTAATTGTGTATGCTATTTTTGTTTCATCAATTAACTTATGATTTTATATTCTATTGGTTCTTTTAGAGTAGTTTCTTTTTTTATAGAATATATGCATTTGTAGGCTTGATTTCCATCTTTTCTATAATCTAATTTTTCAGCAAATTCATTATATGCCTTTGTTTTTTAATTTATTTACCCATTTGCATCATATTTAAATACCCCACTAGTTATATGGTTTGGAGGGATTTAGTAACAGTGACGTCAAAATTAATCTCAAAAACTATTTGTAGTTGGTTTATTGATACTCGTCACTTACTTTTTTATAATAATAAGAGACTACAATTCCTTTCTTGGAAGTGTTGAAAACGGTGTTGTTATAATAAATTAAATTTAAAGGCAGTCAATTAATGACACTAAACAACACTTAGTAAGTAAGTGTTGTTTAGTGCCATTAATCGACTCCCTTTAAATTTAATGAGAGACTAGTTTCAAAGGCATTTGCCTCCATTTTCAATCTCTTTCCAACTGGCATCTGTTGTTGTCTGCTCTCTCTCTGGTGGTGGAACTAGTTGCTGAGAAATCGGATTTAAATATCCTACCAGTAGTGTTGCAGCATGATAATTTTAAAATAGTCTTTCATTTTATTCTTTATTTTCTGTCAATATACTTGTAACAAGTTTCTGACAATGTCAGGAATATACAATTCATTTACATAATAAAATATTTACAAATGAAAGGTACAAAAATTGCTTAAAATACTCATAAGTTAATCATAGATTGTAATTACAAGTCTGTAAGTTTATGTAAACATTTATCAATTTATATTTATCAGTCATATGAAATCAACCAGTAAAGATACAGTTATACAATTTTGCATCCATATTTCTAAAAAAAACTGAACTTGCCATGGGCTCAATGTGTTTTAGACTGACTGGCATGTTGCCTGACCCTATATCAAGCAAAATTCGAAATTTGCAATTTGCATTTGACTAATTTTCAGGAAAATGTTTCATTCCATAGGCACTGCTTTCATCACTCTTATAACTATGAAGTACTGCTTGGGGTTCTTCAGAATCTGAATTCACTGAGTTCATTATCACTATAGAAAACACTATCAAAAAGCTTTTGTAAACCCTCCTCATCATTACCACACACTGCTCTCTTAGCCATGTTACTGAGATACGCAACACGTGCGAAACAGGAAAACACTTTTTAGCTGAAAACATAATGTGAAATGTAGTGGAAAAAATATATATCAAGCATCTTGGTATGTTGATTGCCTTGGAATATAGTTCAGAGGAGCCATCTATTGCCTACAATTTGAACTCTTGAACTCTGTGCATTTATGTGCAACAGTGCATGTGTGCAATTTGAGCTCGTCATACAATTTAAATGCCACAGAGCATCATGTGAGTACAGCTTGTCGTAGGTGTTCTTAAATTTTGTATTCTTTTTCTTGCATATAGTTTGTTGGTTTTTGTTAATTTCAGTTTTTTCCCTAGCCTCTTCCCTTTCATTTTTCAATTGCTCTAATTCTTTTGACCAAAATGGTTTATAAAGTTTTACTTTTCCTTTAGATACTTAGATAATATTTTTTTTTTCCCTGTTTTGATTAAGATGTTCCACATTTTATTATTAGTATTATTTTAGAATTTATGTTTTCATCTACTACTTTTGGAAGTTCTTCTAGATCATTGTTATATCCTTTCCAATTGGATATTTTAAAATTCCAGGAACATTTTGATTTTTCCATAATTGATTCTTTGTTTGATGTAACTTAGATTAGAATGGCCCTGTGGTCTGAACCTTGAGTACCTAGGATTTCCTTATTTGTTTTTTCTACTATATAAGAGATACTAATATTGTTATTTGGCTTACTTGTTGAACATGCATAATACATAAAGGACCCTGGTTGATCTTAATAAAAGAGGCATTTATAACAGACCTTTCACCCAAAATCTTTAATTCAACTTTTTAAATACAAGAACTCCAAAGAGGTATATTTCAGAACTTAAATTACATAAAAGTCCAGGAGTAATGATTGAACGTTTTTCACTAAAAGCACAAAATATACTATTAAAGATATTTAATTCCATATGGAATACAACCATACTAACAACCTGGAGAAAAGCTACTATAATTACAATACTCAAGCCAAATAAATCAGCAGGACAACTTGATAGTTAGAGACCAATATCTCTTACTAGCTTCTAAGCAATGTTGATGTAACACATGATCTGCAGTTGCCTTGAAACAAAAAATTTATTTTCTCAAGCACAACTTGGATTTCGAAAATATCACTCAAAACGACAAATACTCACTTTAACTCAAGATATTGAAGAGGCTTTAGGACAAAGCAAAAAAAAAAATGTTTCTAATGGATCCTGACCCATTGTGGCATTATGGGAAATGAAAAGGCTGACTTCCTAGCCAAGAAAGGAACAAATATAAATCAAATTTTTTATAATACATCAAAATTATATATAAATTCAGGTAACACATACCAGAATTTCCAAGCTGCTCAGCAGTGGCCCATTGTTGCTTGGTTACTGAACATGAATATCGGGCTGCCCACCTGTTCAAGATCAATGTATCAAGCAATTTAATTCTCCAAGATGTACATGCAACTACACATAGATAGTAATGAATAGAGACCATCTACTCCAGTGCGTTGCAATCTCAAAAATTAATGCCAGTGGTCGAATTCAACTTTGTAAATATTATTCCTATGAGTAAGGACTATGATACAATGAAGCACAAAACTATATGTGTAAATATTATTGGGAAGCCTATAGAAAAATTGAGAAAATCCATTTAGAACAGCGTTAACCATCAAGCAAACATCTTGGCTAAAACCATCAGCATTCCAATGTAAAATCTTTAGTTGTTCTATAAGCAGTCTCCACCCAGAGATCCGACTGAAGAACTATTACTCTGGAATTCTTTGCTTTAGAAAGCATAATCATGAGCAAAATTAGCAGCAGTTTTGAATGGACACCGTATTTTTCCAATTTGACTGTTTCATCATCCATATTTAACTCCCAAAATGTTTGGAAGACCACACCTGCCTTTGGTCAATGGGACCATCAGACCTAGCTATGTAGGTTGTGGTTATAATTCTGCTAGCTCTATCTCCAATTTGCCACATTGGAGTCGCTTTTAATTGCATAACAGGCTAGTGAATTAAGACAAATTAGAAGGAAAAGAAAGAAAAGATCCTTTAGGCCTTGAATACTCTAATACCATAAGGGTCAGAAAAGATCAAGGTAGTGTAGGAAAGTTTTAAGAGGGAATTTGGTGAGGAAAATGAAGAATACCAAATTCAGTCACTATACCCATCAGGCTGACCACTTCCATGTGATGAGCAGCTCCTCCCTTTAGTTCAGCATGCAAAAGCATGTTTTCTAACAACTGTACCACGAGAAGGAGAGAGATGGGACCTTAGGTAATTGTCCAGGTTGGTTTCTTTAATCGTCCATTTTGTAGCCAGATAATTATGATAACTTCACAAAAAGTTTTGCTCTGGATAACCACAGTATGAGGAATGTAGGCTCTCTGTATAGACAAGCAAACAGCTTATAACTGTTCCAGAAATGATATTCCTATTCTGTAGTAAAAATTTATAATAATCTTCCATGCTACTTGAAACTATTAGGTAATCCTAATAAACATAAAATCCTTAAGAAAAATTTAAAGTTGTTTATACACTCACTCCCCATATGATGTGGAGGAAATCTTTAATATCTCATTCTACTGGTAAATTTTCAGTAGGTAGGGCAAATTGCTTGCAACAGTGATTTGATGAAATAATTATTGTTGTAGAATGGTGTGTAAACTAAAATGTTACTATGTAACTATCATATGTAAAGTAACTACATAAAAAGTATTATGATTACAATTATTATTATTATTATTATTATTATTATTATTATTATTATTATTATTATTATTATTATTATTATATAATTGTGTAATATGATATATATATACTTTTTTAATATGTAATATAAATTTAACTGACGTATCCAACAAACATGTATTGTGTTATAAAAGGATGAAAATAAATACAAATACAAATGATTTACATTATTTCAGGCAGGCTTCAGAGAAGGTAAACAAACTGTATATAATCTTCATATTAAGTTTGAATTTATGAGTCACTATGTTTACACTCAGTCTTCACTTGTTGTATAATTGAAATGTGTTCAAGATCATTCGATCTCATCCTCAGCTGTTTGGTGACTAGATGAACCTTCCTCTTCTTCCACTACTACGGAGCTCCGATTACTCTGCCATCTGGTGTTAGGGGCACTAAGTTTTAATATTTCATTTAATGCCGGGATTTCAAAATTTATAACTTTATCACGGTTTTTGTTTATGAATATTTTTTCCCAAATATCCAATTCTATGGGTGTACTTAAAGATTTTAACAGTTTAATGTTGTGGCCAATGTTGTGGTTTTCTGTCCAAAAATGGTGTGAAACTGCAGATTTATCTGTTTGTTTCAACTTAATGTTCCTCTGGTGTTCTTTTTGCCTGGTCATTTTGTCTGCCAAAAATCCACAAACAAGACAACAGCATGAGACCCATCATCAATGGCATCAATTCACCTACATACCACATAGCAAAATGGTTAGTAAGAAAATTAAAATCATATGACAAATTTCAAAGTTTGGGAATAAAAAACTCCTTAGAATTGATAAATCACCTACAGAAATATAACATCCCGGAAAATCACATACTTGTTTCTTTTGACGTTAAGGCACTTTTTACAAGCATTCCAGTAGAAAAAATACCTACATTCCTCAAAAAATGGCTAACCCAGACTACAACGGATCCCAGAGAAATAGATGACATTATCAATCTTACAGATTTATGCATAAGGAATAATTACTTCATGTTTAACCAAAAATTCTACAGACAATCAAAAGGATTAGCAATGGGGAGCCCACTTTCGCCTATTTTAGCAGACCTATACATGAGCTATTTTGAAACACACATAGTAAAGGCCTTCCCACAGATTTACAAATTTTGGCAGAGATATGTTGATGTTTTTGCTATCATTCCGGAAAAACTTAGAGAAGATTCTCTAAAGTTACTAAACCTGCAAGGTAATCACATCCAATTTACTATGGAAGTAGAAAGAGACAACACCCTACCCTTTTTGGACCTCAAGATAACTAGAAATCGTCATGGTGTAGATTTTGGAATATACAGGAAGCCCACACACATAGATAATTACATAAAGAAAAATGAATACAACCCAGTTTCACATCAACTAACGGCCTTTAGAAGTCTAATTCACCGGCTATACAACGTCCCACTGAGTAAGGATGAATTTTTGAAAGAACAACACATAAAAGACATAGCGGTATTAAATGGATTCAACCCAGCCATCATAAGGAACATGATGAAGAGGAAAGAAAAACTGAAGATAAGATCAAAAAATACCACTCTGACACCACTTAATAACACAAATTGGCAATATAGAAAATTCACCTACCATCCATGGGCTTTTAGAAAATTTGAACGAATCTTCAAAAGACTAAACTTAAAACTAGCACCCCAAAACAAATTCAGTCTGAGGAACCTGCTAAATAAACCACTGAAAAATACAATCCCCAACAATTTGAAATCAGGAATTTATCAGATTAATTGTGAAACCTGTGAAAAAAGCTACATAGGAAAAACTAAGAGAAACTTGTTAACCAGGCAAAAAGAACACCAGAGGAACATTAAGTTGAAACAAACAGATAAATCTGCAGTTTCACACCATTTTTGGACAGAAAACCACAACATTGGCCACAACATTAAACTGTTAAAATCTTTAAGTACACCCATAGAATTGGATATTTGGGAAAAAATATTCATAAACAAAAACCGTGATAAAGTTATAAATTTTGAAATCCCGGCATTAAATGAAATATTAAAACTTAGTGCCCCTAACACCAGATGGCAGAGTAATCGGAGCTCCGTAGTAGTGGAAGAAGAGGAAGGTTCATCTAGTCACCAAACAGCTGAGGATGAGATCGAATGATCTTGAACACATTTCAATTATACAACAAGTGAAGACTGAGTGTAAACATAGTGACTCATAAATTCAAACTTAAATATGAACAATACTTCACTGTTAATAATGCTTCTGCTTTTAATATTTATGTATATAATCTATTCATAATAAACACAGTTTTAAATATTAAATGCAGAAGCATTATTAACAGTGAAGTATTCTTCATCCTTGAGTTTAATTAATGAGTCACTATGTTTACACTCAACTTCACTTACTATGTTGTTGTATAGTAGAAACATTTTCAGGATCATTCGATCTCATCCTCAGCTGTTTTTGTGACTAAATGAACATTCCTCTTCCTCCACTACTACGGTGCTCCTTAGTCATACGGAGTCATTTGTCATACGACAGATTTCAAAGTTTGGGATTAAAGAACTCCTTAGAATTGATAAATCACCTACAGAAGTACAACATCCCAGAAAATCACATACTAGTTTCTTTTGACGTTAAGGCACTTTTTACTAGCATTCCGGTGGAAAAAATACCTACACTCCTCAAAAAATGGCTAACTCAGCCTACAAAGGACCCCACAGAAATAGATGACATCAATCTTACAGATTTATGCACAAGGAATAATTACTTCATGTTTAACCAAAAATTCTACAGAGAATCAAAAGGATCAGCTATGGGGAGCCCACTTTTGCCTATCTTAGCAGACCTATACATGAGCTATTTTGAAACACACATAGTAAAGGCCTTCCCACAGATTTACAAATTTTGGCAGAGATATGTTGATGTTTTTGCTATAATTATGGAAAAACTTAAGATTCTCTAAAATTACTAAACCTGCAAGATAATCATATTCAGTTTACAATGGAAGTAGAAAGAGACAACACCCTACCCTTCTTGGACCTCAAGATAACTAGAAATCGTCATGGTGTAGATTTTGGAATATACAGGAAGCCCACACACATAGATAATTACATAAAGAAAAATGAATACAACCCAGTTTCACATCAACTAGCTGCCTTTAGAAGTCTAATTCACCGGCTATACAACGTCCCACTGAGTAAGGATGAATTTTTGAAAGAACAACAACACATAAAAGACATAGCGGTATTAAATGGATTCAACCCAGCCATCATAAGGAACATGATGAAAAGAAAGGAAAAGCCCAAGATAGTATAAAAAAAAGACCACTCTCACACCGCTTAAAAACACAAACTGGCAATATAGAAAATTCACCTACCATCCATGGGCTTTTAGAAAATTTGAACAAATCTTCTAAAGACTAAACTTAAAACTAGCATCCCAAAACAAATTTAGTCTGAAGAACCTGCTAAATAAGCCATTAAAAAATACAATCCCCAACACTTTGAATTCGGGAATTTATCATATAAACTGTGAAACCTGTGATAAAAGCTACATAGGAAACGCTAAGAGAAACTTGTTAACCAGGCAAAAAGAACACCAGAGGAACATAAAGTTGAAACAAACAGAAAAATCAGCGGTGTCACCATTTTTGGACAGAAAACCACAACATTGGCCATAACATAAAACTGTTAAAATCTTCAAGTACACCCATAAAATTGGATCTTTGGGAAAAAAATATTCATAACCAAAAACCGGGGTAAAGTTGTGAATTTTGAAATCCCGGCATTAAATGAAGTATTAAAACTTAGAGCCCCTAACACTAGATGGCAGAGGGATCGGAGAACCGTAGTAGTGGAGGAAGAAGAATGTTCATTTAGTCACCAAACAGCTGAGGATGAGATCGAATGATCTTGAAAACGTTTCTACTAGACAACATAGTAAGTGAAGTTGAGTGTAAATATAGTGACTCATTAAT
Organism: Mantis religiosa; assembly: GCA_030765055.1. Classification (NCBI taxonomy): domain Eukaryota; kingdom Metazoa; phylum Arthropoda; class Insecta; order Mantodea; family Mantidae; genus Mantis; species Mantis religiosa. Next base: position 286,052,790 of record CM060948.1, on the reverse strand, counting down.
CAAACTCTAGAATAAAGACAGTTATTGCTAAATATCTCAGTAGGAAAAGAGGTAGAGTTTATGTTTTTTGCAGATTTTGAAAATGCATTTGACACTATAAATAGAGATGCACTAATATAGAAATTGAGAATAAAAGGAGTAAGTGATGAATTTATAAAAGAAGTAATGAAGATATAAATTAAATTTTATGTAAGATATGAAAGGAACAAGATAACAGAGATGACAGAACAGAAGATGGGTTTAAGGCAAGGCTGTAAATTAAATCCAATTTTATTTATAGATGATATAGTGGAGAGAGTGAAAGGAAGAAATCAACACTGTCCAATAGTAGGGAATAGGGAGATACCAGGTTTGTTATATGCAGATCTGACAGTAGTAGCAATAACAGCAGTAGGATTACAAACAGCAATAAATGAAATCCAGAAGTTTTGTGAGGAGTGGGGAATTAAAGTAAATACAAAAAAGTCTGAGGTGGTGGTCCAGAGCAATGCCAGGCGAAGTAGCCTTAGTAGAATTAAGTAAAACCAAAAGAAAAGGCATAATAATGGAAAGATTTTTAAAATTTTGGTATAAATATTTGGGGAAAGATGGTGATGAAATCCTAAAGGTATGTATGAATCAACAAAAGAAAATAGGAAGTAGGAAAAGCTGGTGGGCTGAGGCGGAAAAAAATGTGGAAGAAATAGGAATGGGCGATTTATGAGGACTAGAAAATAGAAATGTAGAAGGTTTTTGGAAAACAGTCAGAAATAGAGTGGAGGATATAGAAAGACAAGAAATATGGGGTTGGGCTAGAACACAGATTATTGAAAGTTTATAGGTTAATAAGAAAGAATGGGGAAGAGAAAGATATATAGACCAATGCAACAGACAGGAGAGAGAAGGAATGGCTTGGATTAGAACAGGATCAATGTTTTTAAGAGGACCAAGAAGTAACAATGTAGAAATACGTGAATTATGTGGAGAAACAGAGAATGCAGTTCATATTTTCATAGTGTAAGGAGTTAGCAGCATGGAGACAGGAAGTAGGGAGAAGAAATGGGAAAATATGTGTAGGGTGCTGATAGCCATAAAAATGGTTATGAGGAAAAATGAAAGTAGAAATAGAAATGTAGGGAATATTTTTTGGAAAGCTAAAGAGAAATGGTTGAGAAAAGTAATGAGTGGGAAAGAAAATATGATGGGATAAGGGGGAACAGTAAGTTAGGGTAGAGGATAGAAGAGTGACTATGCTACTCAGCAAGACTTAAAGGCCTGAGAGCCAAGCAGGCTGAGCTAGCAAGGTTAATAAGGGAAACGGCACTATAATTTATGCAACTAGATTAAGGATATGTGTTGTAGATATATATACCTATATATTAAGGATATGTATTGTAGATAAAAAATATTGTAAATAGAAAGTTATATAAATTCAAATTCAAATTATTATTGAAAAGTAGCAGTGTACTAATAGTGGTGGGTACATTACTAGTCTTACTGTATTGCTCCTAAATGTATGACATGATCAGTGTCTCTGAGCTTTGCTAATGATGGGAAACCAAAAAGAAAAAAAGAGATTGAGTGTTCTGTTATTAGGGCACAGAATTATTATTATTATTATTATTATTATTATTATTATTATTATTATTATTATTATTATTATTATTATTATTATTATTATTATTATTATTATTATTATTATTATTATTATGCTTTTGAAATATACTTCATAGCTGTTTACTAAATATAGCTGGTATATACGTTATGCATTTGTGTTTGTATTGTTCTTTTGTTACCAATGTGAGCAAAATTCAAGGACTTTGAGGACGTCATACCAATTTAACTATTTGCAATTGTTTTTCTGCATTTAATTTTACTTTATTAATTTTGTAAGTGTATGCTTTGTATACAACTAAATCAAGAGAAAGCAGTTTATAAATCAGATGCTTGTCAACTTCTCATTTGTTTTTACGTCCTCCAACGTTAAGTTATATCGGACGGTGAATGAAATGGATCAAATGATGCTCAAATGAGTCCAGGGACCATAGAGCTTAGTCACCCGACATTCGTCTTGAAGGATAAGGGAAACCCCCGGAAAACCCTTATCCAGGTAACTCACCCTGACTGAGATTCAAACTCGGGACCTCTTGAACGTGAGGCAGACATGCTACCACCACGCTACCGAGGCGGGCCCAACTTCTCATCCATTACAGTCAATCACAAATCAGGTTTTATATTTTCCTGAACTGGTAGATCAGTAAGTTGAGAAGCTTTCCAAATATAGAATCATAGAAGTATTCATGAGTTGCAAAGTAATTTCACCTCATGTTAATTGTAAATGTAATTATAATACATAAAGCTCATCACACGAAAACAGACAATTATTATTAATTTTTAGATGAGTCGTATTTATTACACATCTGCTTCACTTTCGTACCTATTTTGAGGACATGTTTTGCAAATCATCGTTTGCATCTTCGGCTCTTATGCGACTAAAGCTTGATCCAGCGGTGTGGGTAATTCTGGGGTTGCTACTGCCATCTGTTGATTTAGTGATGAACTTAAATGTGGGATTCTCTTCTGGCGGGATTTCAAAGTTCATTAGTTGGTTTTTATGTTTTTCTATGTATATCCTCTCCCATATGACGAGTTCACTATGTTTTTGTACGTATTTTAGTAATTCTGTGCTATCTTCAATTTCATGATTTTCAGACCAGAAATGAGCTGCTATTGCGGACTTATCAATATTTTTGTATCTTAAGTGCCTGAAGTGTTCTTTCTTTCTAGTGCCTATGTTTCTTTTTGTCCTCCCTATGTAAATTTTTTCACAGTCTTTACACTTAATCTTGTAAATGCCTGACTTTTCCTCTGGTTTTATCTTATCAGTATTATTACTGTGAAGTAGGTTTTTAATGTTGTAATTGTTTTTTGGTGCCAATGTTATATTGTATTTCTTGAATATTTTTTGGAACTTTTTTGTGGCCCATGGGTGGTAAGTAAATTTAGCAAATCTAATTTCTTGTTTTATTGGTGTGAGAGCTGTGATCTGTTTTAATCTCTTTTGAAGTTTGTACTACCGGTACACAGTGCTGGTAAGCCGGAACAGATGTTGACGAATGTGTATTTAAATGAAGCAGGCGAGGAGCTAGCATCAGTCCACACTGGTTCCTCACCTCGTATGATTACCAGTACACGCTACTGTGCTGTTATTCCCATCCTTTGGTTGGGGTCTATTTTTGCTGGATTGTTGATTCCAGGTAATGCTCGAGTTCTGCAGATCTTTCTGCCAGTATCTCACACTATCAAGCAGGAGCCTAACCTGTCTTATCTAATACTCGGACACCCTTATGGACTAGTGTGACAAACCCAACTTGATCCTTTGAAGCCACCTCACCAATGGAAGCGCTCAGATAAAAGCTTGCTGTGCCATATCCAGCCGTTGGGTCCCTATCCTTACCTCAATCCTCCATAGCATAAACATGCAACAATAGACCATAATATGTCCACAACAGTAGCGACCACAGATGGAGCTACCTTAGAGGCAACTGCAAGACAGCTTGAAGTAGTACGTGCCAGAGTCCTCCACTACCAGAATTCTGCAAGGAAGACTGTGCAACCTGGTTTCTACAAACAGAAGCAATTTTCATAGCACACAACATCAATGCTCAACGCAACCGATTCCACAGAATCATAGGATAATTTTACCTTGAGAGATAGTGGTACAGGTTGCAGACCTTGTAACCAAACGTATTAAGCTCTGAAACATCGTCTACTTTAGATATATGTTCCAATAAAACAACTAGAACGGCTACTGGAGGATATGCAGTTGGGTAACCAGAAGCCTTCCCAATTGTTAAGAATCATGCAACATCAGGCTGACACTAGTACATCAGAGGAGTTATTGCACCTCCTATGGCTGCGCAAACTCCCGAAAGACGCAATCCTTATGAGCAGCACACGAAGACAAAACCCTAGATAAAATAGCCCAGATTGCAGACCGAGCCATGGAACACCACAAGAATTACAATCCGAGGGGCAAACTCAGATCAAGGCTTTAACAAACATTTAAGACCCATGAAAGAAGAAAACCCACATAACTTCAGGCACCTCAGCAAAACATCCGCATACAACCCAGCAACATTCATTGGTACCACAGGCACTGCGGCTCTACAGAATTGTATACCCCCCTGCAGATGTGCAAACAGAACAGGAAAATGATACAAAACAGCAAGTATGGCGGGACTTGCTGTGAAAAACCTATGCAAACCACCTCTTCATACAATGCAAAACCAAATTCCATTCCTGTTAGACACAGGAGCACGCACCTCAATTTTATCTAACAAGATCATCAAAAGATTCTGATGCATTGAATACCAAGTCTGCACAGCAAACGGATCACCGATCCACACATTCAGCACTCAAAAGGCAACATTGCACCTAGGTACAAAAACTTAAACCTGGGATTTCTTCATCGCTGACATCCCAAAAGCTATCATAGGGGCAAATTTCCTTATTCACTTTGGCTATCAGTAGACCTCCATGCCAAGTGCCTAAGAGACAACATGGACCATAGAATCCCGGGGCAGGTGGAAACTATATCCTACCAGATATCTTCAATTCCACCACAGACCCCCTTCCGACACCTGTTGGAAAAATATAGTAAAATCACCAAACCAACCTTAGAAAAACTGTACAAAGACATCAGTGTTTACCATTACTTCAAAACTACAGGAGCACCAGTAACAGCAAACGCTAGACGACTACACCCAGCCATTTACCTTACAGCAAAAGAAGAATTTGCTAGACTTTGCTAGACTTTTAAAAGAGGGTATCATCCTGCCTTCAAAATACCATGGGCATCACCTACATATAGTTTAAAAAAAAAAAACAGTTGGATCCATACGACCCTGTATAGACTACTGTCAACTTAACCTGATTGGTACGACTTCCACACATAACACTCGACAACACTCTGTTCCACGATACCTGTATTTTCTCCAATTTAGACATCCAGAGAGCCTTCCATCACATACCTATAGCACCAGAAGACAACCCAAAACAGTCATAATCACACTGTTCCTATTCATGTACACCTGCATGGGCTTCAGTCTATGCAACGCTGCCCAAGCATCCCAAAGGTTCATGGACCATCTCCTTCTGGACCTGCCTTTCACCTTCTGCTATCTAGGTATGTCCTAGTGGCATCCAAAACACTGCAGCAATACAAGGAATACGTAGAGAAAATCCTTCAGAGATTTGCAGAGTATGGTCTCCACTTAACATTGTCAAATGTGTCCTCAGACAACAAGAAGTAAATTTTCTGGGACAACTGGTATCAAGCCACAGCCACTCCCAACTAAGGTCAGGGCCAGCACAGATTTCCCACCACCAAAGAACAGTATGGAGCTACGTCAATTCCTCAGTATGATCAACTTCTCTTGTAGACACATTCCACAGGCAGCCACTATCCAACAACCTTTAAATGCCTTACTCCATAACAGCAAAAAGGACAAAACACCTTTACAATGGACAGAGACGCTTAGCAGTGCCTAAACAAAACAAAGCAAGCTTTCATGAAACACAGCTATGCTGGCACACTCATCAGTAAATGCACCATTATACTTATCCATGGATACTAGCAACCCAGGTATAGATGCAGTCTTACAGCAACAGCAAAGGGAAGGTCTACAACCATTAAGATTCTTCACCAAGGCACTCAGCAAGGTTCAAAAAACCTATTCCGCCTTCGTGTGAACTACTAGTCGTCTACGAAACAATCAAGTACTTCTGGGTGGAAGGAAGACACTTCATGATCCATACAGACCACGAACCACTCACACATGCCATTACACAGTACCCTAAAAGCATCACACTCAGGAGGGTATGCCACCTAGGTTTCAGAACACAGTTCTCCACCGACATCCAGTACTGCGAAGGAGACCAAATTGCAGTAGCAGATGCACAGACACACATAGAGACCTCGACTGCACTGCAGCAAAATTCATAGCCCAAGTGAAAACAGACACAGTAGCTCCACTGTTAACACTGCTTTTATTTATAACTATTCAAACAGACACAGAGTTACCAGCATAGAGCTCCATTCACGACAAATCCAACAGGTTCATATACCAGATACCGGCATTGCCATCATCTGTGATACAGGCACTTGCAGCAATCAACCTTTCGTCCCCAGACAATACAGAATAGCAATGTTTCAGAAACTGCATGGCATGAGCCATCTGGGGATTCGAGCCACATGCAAACTTATTACTAGATTTTTTGACCATCCATGAAGGCAGATATAAAAATTGGGCTGAAGTCTGCCACCACTGTCAAATAACAAAAATATACCGCCACACAAAAGCACTGTTACAAGATTTTCCTCCAACAACGAAATTTGAACATGTACTCTTGTATATCATCAGTCCTCTACCACCCTCAAAAGAACACAAATTCTTTTTAACTATGGTTGATAGGGCAATCAAATGGCCAGAATGCATTCCTGTCAAACAAATCAACGCTACTACCTTAGCAATCAAATTCATTCACCACTGGATAAGCCAATATGGTACATCATCAAGACTAACCACAGACCAGGGATGCCAATTTGAGGCAGAACTATTTAATGAGCTCACTCAACTGTTAGGCATCAATAAATACCATACAAATGCTTACCATCCACAAGCAAACAGTAAAATAGGGTGTTGGTACCGATGCCTAGAAGCAGCACTAAGGGCTGCACCCATCTACCTTTAATTCTCTCAGGAATTGTGCACAGCCATCAGTGATACAAACAACCAGAGTGCCACAGAATATGTATTCCAGCAACCTATCCACATACCATGGACATCTTTGTTCCCACATTAGCCAGGGAAACCTTCACAAGGAAAACCCAGATCCGGCTGCAAAACATCTATCAGACATCCAGACTGTCAAATATGTATATTTATGAGAGGAAACCGCTAGATATAAACTCACACCATCATACCAAGGACCTTTTCCAGTAGTTCACGACAGAAAGTCAGTGAACATTTGTCTAGAAAATGGCAGCACTGCAAAAGTCTCCATAGACAGATGGTAAGCAAATCGCACAATCTCGAACAGTGCAACACATTTAAAAAAAAATGCTGGAACGGACAGCCCAATAACTACTCATTCTTAAGCTGTCACTAGTGCCCCACAGATGGCACACCAACTGCAATCCCAAAAAGCTTTGTTCACTACACCACAGACAATCTGACTGGGGGGATGTGGCATCTGGTAGAAATAGAACTTCCTCAAGACCATCTGAGAAAAACAACAAAGAAAAGCATCTCGCTGTTATGAATTCAGGGGACGTCTGTGAATGTAATCACAATACATAAAGTTCATCACACGAAAACAGACCATTATTGTTACAGTAATATTATGTAAGTTGAAACATGTTCCGCAACAGCGCTAATGTAAGCCAGAACAGATATCAATGAATGTGTATTTAAATGAAGCAATTAGCTAGCAGTCAGTCCACACTGGTTCCTTGCCTCATACAGTTACCTGCTTATACTACCGTGTTCCGAGTATTTCCAAACCATTTGTTGTTATATACAATGTACTAAAAACAAAGTTATTCCCATCCTTTGGTCGAGGTCTAGTTTTGCTGGTTTGTCAATCCCAGGTAATGCTCAAGCTCTGCAGATCTTTCTGCCAGTGTGTCTTGCACTATCAAGCAGGAGCCTAACCAGTTTTAACTAATACTCTGCCATTTAATGACCCATTTTCCTCTATACTTTATCATATCTGGTGCTATTTCATCTACTCCTGGAGCCTTCCCTATTCTTATCTTTCCTACTGGTATCTTAACATCCAATTCCACAATAATTGCCCCCTCTGTTTCCAATTCTACCTTGTCTTTGTGTTCTAGTACCAAATTATCTTCATTCTTTACTGCTATACTATTCTCTACATTTCCTTATAGTAGTGTTGCAGACTTAAAACTTTCTACATGTTTGTAGCTAGTTTATTAATTTTCTTGTTCATATTTTTTAATCTCTTCTGTTTATTTTGCAACCATTTTATGGTTAGCCATAATTCCTTGTTGTCTTTAAAGTGAAACTCTCTTGGACTTTGATTAATGTTTGCACCCCATATAAGACTTTGAAGTAACTGTGCCATGTTTCTGCCTGTATGTTGTTTCCCTCATATTTGTTACTTATTGTTTCACCATATTCCATATTGGCTTTGTATTTTGATATTTTGTCACCTCATTCGTTTTACAATACAGTTTATGCCCCAGTTCTGCCCCCCCCCCCTTCCATTAGGCATTTATATCCCCATCGTTGTATTAAAATCTTTTATTTCTTTTTGTTCTCCTTTGCTCCCATTTCTTTAGTTCTCTCCCCACTTTTTCCTTGGTCTTGTAACATTTGTGATCATATCACCCTTCTGTATTATGTGTACGAGTAGTACTCTCCCTCATTTTGCACCCTGCCTTTTTTATTATACTCCATTCTTGACATAACTCTAACCCTCTACCTTACCTTTTAGTATCAACTTTTCCAGATAGGCTTTTTTTGTAATTTACATCCCCAACATTAAGTCATATCAGATTATGGCTGAAATGGGTGAAATGATGCTCAAATAATTCCAGGACCATAGAGCTTAGAGCTACCCGACATTCATCTTTCAGTATAAGGGAAAACCCTGGAAGAAACCTTATCCAGGCAACTTCCCTGACCAAGTTTTGAACTTGGGACCTCTTGAACTTGTGGCAGACATGCTACCGAGGCAGGCCCACATATGCTAACCTATTTTCACCTCTAATTTGTTGCAACAAATGTTTCTACCTTTATCCCTCTTTTTATATGATCTAATTCCTTATTAATTTTATCTGATTCTATTTTTTTTTCCTCCTAATGTTAAAGCTTACTTTTAATGGAAAGTGACTACTGCTGTGCACTCCAAACCAGAGCACCTATCACTGCAAACAGAGCTTTGTATTATCCACATGAAAGTAGTTTGCAAACCTCATCCCTAACAGCTGAATGTTCCTCATTTACCACATGTTTGCTACAAATCATGTACAGCTGAACATTGTTTCATCTACTTAAAGCTGCCTTGTGTGACTATCATAGTTCAAAATGCAACCAGAAGTAACAATCAATTTTAAAAGCATGCAGAAACGAACATTTCACTTATATTAATCGTAATCCTCAAGCAGTCATGTAACACCCAAATCCAAATTCACTGAATGTGACTCAGCGGACATACTGGAAGCAGTCTTTATATTCCCTGCACATTTTGATTACATTTTTCACTGAAACTCCTGTAAACTCTTGTTATTTTCATAATACCTACACTGTAAGCAATGGATATTTTTCTAATATCAAGTCAGACACGTTAAGCATTATTAAATTATAGATGTCCCATATTTTTACACAACTGATGTGTAAAAAATATGACTCATCTATAATTTAATAATCGTTTCGCTTCATTGTGGTGTTCCAATACAGTTACATTTCGATATGTTAAGTATTACTTGTTTTCCACTATTAATGATTTTCTGCTTTTGTGTTTGGAGGAGAGTTAGCACATACCTTGCTGTCATAAGAACTCATATACCAACTGAATAAATTACATGATTTGACCTTAGCTTACCCACATGTGCTAGTGTACTATGAATAACTGTTTGCATATATTTCCCGTCTTATGCAAATTGTTTATTTAGTGCTCAGCACCATGAGGAATTCATTGCTGCATTTCTCTTATATGCAAAAGAACAGTTATGCATACAGTTAAAAATTTGCAAGCAAGATACTCTCATCATTAGTGCAAATAGGAGATATCTTTAACAGTCAGTGTTTTGTAATATTTTAATACTTAATGTGTGCCCATTACCTTTATCAATGAGTTCTTATGATAACTATGCAAATCTACACTTCTATATCTTTCCTATCTCAGTGATTCATTATGCGATGCATTTATTAAGGGACTTGTAAATATGCTTAAGCCAAGACTCAGCTAATGATGGGAGCAACAGCTCTTGAAACATGTCCTGTGAGAAACCATATAAGTGAAGCAATGTGTCAATATCTTTTCGATTCGATTTTATTTTATGCTTTAGAGTGTTTGCTTAAGCTCATGACAAGCAGAAGCACATGCTTTTGTTTACATCAGCAGGAATCCTGGCTTGGAATGGACAGTAGTAGACATTATCCACAACTACATAATCTGCACATTATGCATTAACGGTATTGAATGTAATATATGTATAGTCTATCACACTTTGCCCATTTTTATTTGTAAATATGAATTTCCCTTCTCGATTCGCCTTTAAATCCATTACTTGTAATCATATTATTCACTTAACAAAAGCCAATCAACTTGTTTGCTTCTTATTGCATATATTATCCCTAATCCTCCTAGTTTCTATAGCGGCTATGTTCTTTACATTGTTTTCTACCTTATATATTCTGATTTGCTCTTCAACTATCCTTGCATTGAAGTTCCCTTGTACTTTCTTGAACATATTTTGGTCATAGAATTTTGAAACACTCGGTGGGTTGTACACTACTCCAAGGCACTTTCTTTTTTGTTCATTTCTCCTACATGTGCCATAGTATCTTACCCTTTCCCATTACATATAGTACATTCACTTTTATTTTCTTACTGTTCCTCACAGATATACCTACTCCCATGGCCTCTGTCCTTTCTCTTTCTGCTAACTTCTCCTTTGCCATAGAAATCATAATCATTAATAGCCATTTTTACTTCTTTATTTTACCAAGTTCCCACTACTTCCAACATTTCACCACCCATTACCAATTTTGTTTCACAGACCCTCTACGTTCCACACACCCACTGAGCTCCATATGGTTCGTGCTCTATCATCTTAGTTGATCTACTCTTCCTCTTTGCCTTGTCCTTCACGCATCTCTTTCTTCTTCTCTCAGCTGATATTCTACCTGCATTATGCTTCCACCCAATCATGACACAATACTTAACCTATTTACCTCGTTATGAATTCATAAACCAGCTGACATTGCTCTCACCAACTTCCTTGTGTCATACTTTGGATCATTGCTAGGAGTGATGTTCTTTCTTGATGATATCAAATGGTGCTACTTCTACTTCTTCTAATGTTCCACTAAGCTGCTAGGTTCGTGCTCTTTAGAAGACTGAGGTGAAACTTTTTGTATGTTAATACTCTCTTTGCTGAGACATGACACATTTTCTTCTGTTGATCCAAAGCATTAGTCCTCTGGCATATGCTTTTTTTTTTTTTTTTTTTTCCATTTTTCTTTGGTCTTCATTTCCTTTAGTAAAAACACTCTCTACTCTCATTTTTTTCCTAAGACCTGTTTTATAAGTATTTTGTACCTTTTATGTTCTTGCATTTGACAAAACCAAGATTTTAAGCTTCATGGTACTAAGTTTCCCCAGTATTGGTGTATTTGAATCTCTTCTTCCAAATCCAAATGAGTCATTTATTTCATAACCTTGGAGCTATAGCTCTGGTTTCTTTTCCATAATTAATTCTATTAGCTGCCATGTCCTTTTTCCTCCTCCTCTTACTCTGAGAATTATGATATTTAACGCTTTGTGCTTTCTCCTCTCTAGCTTTTTATTCTTTGCTCTAATATTCCCAACTTATTGTATTTATCTTTGCATGTTCTTATTCTTCCTTTTAGTTACTTTTTCTCCATCAATATGGATTCTAGTCTTTTCTCCATTTCTCTGATTTGTATTATTACTCATTGTCTTCGCTAGAGTACTCACCTTCTGTTCAGAAGATACAGACCTGATGCTCATTTTTATCCCATCATTTACTAGTAGTATGATCACTATTATTAACTGCAATACCACCAATGCACCTTCCATTTTTTCTTCTGGTAGTTTATATGTCTTGCATTAAACGTTCTGGTTCATGCTCTGTAAATTTCTGTAGTTATCCTTATGCTCGGTGTCATATACAGAGCTATTTGCTGACATGTCTGTTCAACTGTAACTCCTTTACTTAGTATAAAATAACTTAAGTGGCTTTAAATGTATACTTTTTCATTTCATCCACTTTCTCTTATAAAATCATTAGTGTTCTTCTGAATATGTTCTAGACTGGCTCAGTCAATGGCTACTCATCTATTGTAACGTACCATGTCAACCATGGATTCTTCAAAAGCAAGCTCCAATTGTTTTTTACTTCTGCCTTGCCAGGGCACTCAAAACAGTTACTAAAGAAACAGTAGGTTGTAGAGGTTTGTACGTAGGTTTTACTACAGAGTTATGTTTTTTTTTTTTTTTTTTTTTTTTTTTTTTTTTTTTTTTTTTTTTTTTTTTCCCTCCAGGGTTTCTCTTGACTTTTGGTCAGTTCTGCTATTTTTGAACCATCCATCATGAGTTTTGTACTTTGATGAATCAAGCATGCACAAGTGGTAGAGTACCACTGGAACCTGCCAGGACATACTGCTTAGCAAATTTTGATAATCCTATTTTAATGCCAGAATATCTGTCTTTGAAATGCTGGTACAAATCCCTAATATTACAAAATATTAGTTTCCTCTTAGTTTCCACTTTCCTCTCCCTTCTATGACAAGATCTTTCTTTTCCTGGCATTACAAGACTAATTCTTCTGATTTAGAAATTTAAAGTAAGTTTAGTTATTTCCTCTGGTAAAAGACTTCCTATTTTTGTGATCAGGTGTGCCGATAATTAGCCTTCTTTTACTCCTGTTCTTGGTTGCAGTAACCTTGTGTTTTGTAGCATTGAAGGCTGCCTGCATTTTCTTTACTGACCAGGTTGAAGGTAATAAAGTTAATATTTGAATTTGGTTTTTCTTTCTTTCTTTTTTTTTTTTTTTTTGCCAGATAACACATTTTTTAGTTCTTTAAGTATTTTTTCTTTTGCATCTTGGTCTTCTACAGGTGGTACTATTGCACCAAATACTTTTACTGACTGTTCAATTATTATTATTTTTTTAAATTTAGATTTGCCATAATTTTTTTTGTCGACTTCTTGTTTACTAGGGTTTCTCCATTAAATGAAAGAGTTTCATTTAATAATGGGGAAACTCTTTTGTTAATTCTAAAATATCTTCAGTATTGCTACCCATGTCACTCCTGGTACTACTAATACTGGATTGCACATTTATTTGTATACTGGAGCTAGGTTTTATTTCCACATTAGTAGTAATTTTACTTTCAAGTTCCTAGGAACCCCAAATTTTCTGTAACTTGAGTCTTTATTTTGAGAAAAGTCCAACTTGACTTGAATGTTCTTTCAGAATTGAGTAGCAATCAAGTATTCTTGAAGCTACTTTCCTGAGTTTCTTGTAATCCTATTTTATGTGTATTTTATGTGCTGGTTAAAGCAGCAACTACTTGTGTAAATTTTATTTTCCGTTTTGCATGTTTGGAGGAATTTAGTAAAAGTGATGTCCAAATTAATTGAAAAAGAAAACTATTTGTAGTCAGTTTTTCATGATAAGTCTCATTTTTATTTTTTGACTGACTAGTTTTGGGAGCTGTTGCTTCCATTTTCAATCTTGAAGTTCTGACTACAAATAATTTTTTTCAATTAATCTTCCAGGTTGAGAAACCTAAAAGTGAATGAATAATTAAAATATTACTATTGCATGTACAATACATATGCCTAAATTATACCACCTCCATTTGTTATTTCGTTAATGTTTAACCTAAATTAGTGTAATTACATATCTCTTTTGCAATTATTCACTACCACTAACTGTAACATCAGCTAAGCACTTTGTACACAGCCATCGTACAACTGCTTGCCATGCACTGTCTAGACAAACGGCTGTGATCAGAAATAAGGTTAGAAAATATATTGGAAATCAAAAACCCTTCTTTCTGCAAAGCTCAGCAATTATTTCCTTGTATTCTATTGATGGTACTACTAAATCCATTAAACTGGAACCTGGTACCTCTTCCTATGAGTGCAGTACAAATGTAGGTATTTTCTAAAATGAAATAGAAGAACAGGAAGTTAAACCAACTGAATTTGTTATATCAAATCCTGATAAATAACACATATGGAAGCTTGCATTTCAGGAGAACTTGGCAAATTATTTAACTCTAAATTAAAAAATTGCAATAAATTGTTATATCAATATTTTGCAGATATCTTAATGATTCACTCTCTGCAACCATACAAAATTGGAATTCAAAATAACTTTTGAAGATAATTTGGAAAAGCAAATTGGCATTAACACTGTGAAGTAATGTTAACTTCTAATTAGCTTTTGAATGTTTTCCACCATCCTATTTCATATGGAATGCCCCATCTGCTGTTTCAATTAAAATCATTAACAGCCAGTTTTGAGAAAATTAAAAATAAAGAAATATTTTCCATGTAAAAGTTAGTTTGTAGCAGGTGTATTTTCTTCTCTCTTTCTGAAAATGCTTTAATGGGTTCAGGAGTCATCAAAGCTTATATTTCCATTCAGATCTTGATGTCAAATTCAAATTTTTGTGTGGAACATATGTACCAGTAGGTGTGTGATAGGGAAAGTAAGAAAGGTGTAAAAGTCTGGAATTATCCTGAAGGGCACAGAATATCATGGTATCAAATTTATGCCAGTGGAAGTCAAATTTAGATTGAGTCGAACATGAAGGGGCATTGTTTGAGGGTTAACACAAAAAAGAGGAGGTAAAGGAGGTTTTTGATAGTGTTAAGGAAGATTGTAATGAGAGAAGGGTTGAGGAGGAGACCTTTTGTTGCAGGCTTAAACCAAACTTTGCTAAAGTTCATAGAATTTGAAATCTTCTTTTAATAATAATAATCATAATAATACTCATTAAGAAAGCAAAATGTGCTGTTTTAATTATATCTGGTGTAAAAGAAATTCTGAAACTATATTAATCTGTCTGCACAGAATGAGCTGTTGGAGGAAGGACTTGTACATGCAGTGATGCTGTATACTTGGCGATGTTGTTCTCGTGCTATCCCTCAACCCAAATCAAATGAACAACCAAATCGTGTTGAGATTTATGAAAAAACTGTTGAAGTACTAGCTCCAGAAGTGAACAAGCTCTTAAACTTCATGTATTTTCAGGTAGGAATTAAATATTTGTAGCTCATTCGGTCATTGTTATCTTGAAAGGAATTTGCTAACAGTTAAGTGATTTCCTTTACAGAGGAAAGCAATTGAAAGGTTTTCAGCAGAAGTTAAACGATTATGCCATCAGGAAAAGAGAAAGGATTTTGTTTCTGAAGCATATTTGCTCACACTTGGAAAGTTTATTAATATGTTTGCTGTTTTGGATGAGCTGAAGAACATGAAGTCTAGTGTCAAAAACGACTATTCCACATATAGAAGGTATTGTATTATATTTAGTGTAAGATATTAATTCCTGACATACCATTCAGAGATACCGTTTGATTTAATGCATGTCCAATAACTTTATTATATTGATTGAGTTGAAAGTGTCCACTCAATGTAGCTACCACATGATGTGCACAACGTGTTGTAAATTAGTCTTTTTATAGAAACAGTTTCTAATTTTGTGACATGAAACAGGTCATGATATCTGTGTTATGTCATATAACATATAGAACGTGAAAATAAATTTCTAAGCAACATTCACTGTGACATTTTAGTTTTGTAATCTGGAAATGTGAAAAGTATCTAAAGAACAAAATTCTATTATTTTTCTCCAGCACCTGGCTCCCTTATGTACAGAATCAATTATATGTGGTAATCCTTTCCACAGGCTCTATCCACTGCATGAGTGAGCTGGTAGTGGCAGATAACATTATACAGTTAGAGATGGAGTAAAATCCTTACCTTAAATCAGTTGCTGTTCTCAAATAGTATATCTCATAAAAATGTTCTTGCTCACTTGCCTAAGCTCATCAGGTGGAAACCTTGTGATTTTTTGCATGATGAATAAAAATCGCAACTAGTTAACTCAGGGGAATGAGGGGGGCCACAGATCAACACTTAAAATTCTGTCAAGTAATACTTCTCTTATTGCATATAATGATTTGGTCACCATTTGTGCTGTTGCAAAGTCTTGTTGGTTCCAACCATAGGACTTTTCTTCTTCTTTCAAGCGATGAAATCATAAATATCAATATCTACAGTATCGCTGCATTAATTGTTTGTTATTGTTGTTTGCTAATGCTCTGGATCTTGGACTTCATCCATTCCCCGTCTGGCATCCCAATAATAAGATGTTAATTGCGTGTAAAGATCTTCTATTTTTGGAATTGCTTGGCATAGTAGTAAATGTTCTTTATCCATAATTGAATGTGCAAGTTATCTGAAGGTGCACTGTGGGGCATTATATGAGGATCGGCTGATAAGTTTCGGGCCTCACATAGAGATGGCACCACTGGGCCAGTTTGAGGTTAGCATCATATAATTTAACTACAGACCAGTTTGTATCCCTAGTTACAGGTCAATAACTTGTTTAGTTTTTGAATGACAGCATTTTAAACAAGACAAGTGTAGAGGTTTCACAAAAATGGAGGATTTGGAAAAACGTGCAGTAATTAAATACTTCCATTTGAAAGGCTTAATGCCTAAAGAAATCAAGAAGGAAATGGGCAGTACATTGAAAGACTCCGCCCCTTCATATACAATGATTAAAAGGTGCATTGCAGAGTTTAAAATAGGATGTACGAGCACTAGTGATGAGCCTCACTCTGGACACCCTGTGGAAGTCACAACTCCAGAGATCATTGAAAAAAAAAATTGTTTAGTACTGGAAGACCGCAGATTAAAGTTGTTTGAGAAAGCAGAGGCTGTAAACATATCAAAAGAACGTGCAGGTAATAGTTTAATGTTTTGGGCTTCACAAGTCTTGCAAGATGGATGCCGCATTTGTTGACAGCTGATCAAAAGTTGCAAAGAAAAACTGTTGCTGTTAAGAAGTTGGAGCTCTACTGTAAAAATCACAGTGAATTTTTGAGACAGCTTATTACCATGGATGAAACTTGGATATATCACTACACTCCATAAAGTAAATCATAGTCAAAACTGGATTGTGACAAGGAACCAACTCCAAAAAGGGCAAAGTCAATTTTGTCAACTAACAAGGTTATAGCCGGTGTTTTCTGGGATGCACAGGGAATTATTTGTATTGATTACTTGGAAAAGGGTAAAAGTATCATTGGTGACTACTACACAAGCTTACTGCAATGTTTGAGTGATGAGGTGGAAAGAAAACGACCTCAATTGGCAAAGTAAAACATCTTGTTTCTTCATGAAAATGCTCCGGTTCGTCGTTCAGTCATTGCAATGAGAAAAATGTACGAATTAAAGTTTGAATTGCTGGAACATCCACCCTGTTTGCCAGTTCGAGCACCAGTGACTGCCACCTGTTCTCGAACCTCAAAAAATTTCTTGGAGGATGAAGATTTCACAGCACCAAGATCATTGATGCAATAAACATCTATTTTGAGGACCATGATTAGGGGTAGTGACATTTATCATTTTGAATTCAGAAATGTAGTGTTTTGATTTTTAAATGATCATTTTGTAGCATTTATATTTTTGCAATTTAGCATTTTATAGCATTTTGAAAATAGTTTAATTTGAGTTAATTTTTTCAAATGATGAATATTAATATTATTTATGAGATTTAAAACACATTAATGGAGGGTTATTAATGGCAGTGTATTAAAAGTGGATAAAGTGTCAATTTATTTTACATTAATATAGGTTAAAGCAATACACAGAAGTATAGAACAAATTGATACAGACTAAAGCATACTGCATAACACAGAAAAGATAAATCCATACTGATGTAAAACTAGCACAATAAAAAGAAAATGCACAAAATTAGTCTACACCCTAACTCATAAGTTTGATTCAGTAACGCTATTGAATGAAAGCAGTGAAAATATTTCAACATTCTCTTCTGTAATTTGAGTCCTCCTGTCACTCACAATCAAATTATATTTACTGAAATATCTTTCAGCATCTACGCTGTTGGTAGGACCCCAAATACATTGCAGAGCTGCTCGCTCGGGCAAACTCTGGGTATTTGAGCTTAACAGCATTTGCAGACAGTCTACATCTTTATTGTTCTGCATGGTTTGTATCAGTTGCGAATGAAAATATTCATGTCCCTCAACTAAACTATCCATTTTAACATCACAAAAAAATGGGATCTTACTTTTACTTTCACTTAAAATCCTGTACTATTGAAGTTACTTTGCCAGCAGTAACAAGAATAAATCAGAAGAGGAAAAAAGTAAAACAGCAAGCCACAATTCACATGATACATGAAAAACTGAAGAGTGCAAAATCTGAAAAAAAGGTGCTTTTGTTGAAGACACAGTGAAGATGCTTTTTTTCACTCTATTAAAAACCTTAGCCTATATACGGCTGGTGTGGAGAAATGATCAATTTCCATCAATTAACTAAAATAAATAATAAGAGTTAAATGATGAAGCCTGGGACTTAAGTACTTACGATAGTAAGTCACCACAAACGGCGAATCTCGGATGCGAGAGCCCCTAGTGGTCTACCGGGGAAATATGAGTCAACTGGGGAATTTAATGTCAGGACGGCACGTTGGCTATGGTAGCTCAAAGGTTAAGAGCGACTGGACGGAAACCAGGAGATCTGTGGTTCAAATCCTGGCCATGGCATTGAATTTTTCATGTTGACTATCTATCAAGGGATTTCATTGTTTGTCTCTTTTTCTATGGAAAATTTTATTGCAGGATTTTGTAAATTAAGTAGTTTTAATGCATCATCCACTTGATTTCATTTACTATTGCCCAAATGTCATCCACATATCTATACCAATGTTTGAAAATTAGTGGGAATGCCTTTATGATATGGGTTTCAAGAAAGCTCATGAAGAGGTCTCCCAAAAATGGGGACAATGGGTTGCCCATAGATAGTCCTGATTTTTGTTTGAATTTTTTTTTATTGAATGCAAAAAAAAAACAAAAAAAAACTGTTCAATGCAAATATTAAAGTGAAGGTATTCCTCTATGATGTTTTGATCTAACACTGTACTCCTGTTAACACTGTTGGCATACAATACATACCTGTTGCAGATGCTTGTATTCACAGACTTGCCAACATGTTCTCCCTCATTGTACCATACCACATCTACTCCAAGAACTACAACTTCAACCTTGCAGACTACAGCTCCCAAGCCATCAACAAACAATAGCAATCGTGTTGCCTGCAACAAATTGTTTCATATCTAAAGGTAGATCATGCAGTAACAGTCACACCTCTATGAAGTCCCAGTCTCTTGCTCCAAAAGCCATAGGGGATCTTCTGACTCCCAGGCATCAAAGAAGTCACCAGAGGATGGCAAATTTAGTCATCTGTCCGAAGGCAGCTAAGATAAAAAGGAAAAGAAAATCTGTTCATAGCTGTAGATATGGTCTGTACAAGTCCAACTTGTATTTTCATTTTAGATGTGTTTCAGATTTGTACAATTTCTTATGTAATTTTTATAGTGGTAACATATTGTTTTTTATTCCAACATTTCTAACACTAAATGTTATACGGTTTTTGAGCTTTTAAGTTTGGTTTCGGGCCCAAATAACCTATTTGTCAACAGGTCTTAATATCCCACTCTCATTCAAGAGAAGCACTTGATTGAGTGCATCTTACACAAGAGAGCGAGAGATGATGCCAATGCATCTTCAACCGGGAATTGCTCATTCAAAGTTCTACTAGGTGTAAAAAGTTGCACACAAGAGGGAAAGGCGGGTTTACAATAATAATGACCCTATATCACCTTATGTTTCAAAGTTTACCATATACTAAAGAAAATCTAAGCTAAATGAAATGTAATAATAATTTTGTCAAGCATATTTGTAAACTTCATAATGCACTATTTCTAGCCAGTTGCCTATAAATTAGCAAGAAGCTTCCAGTAACAGTACTTTCATAGTAGCCATGCATTATCATTAATCAGTAAAGCTGAACAAGATTTGAAAAATTCAGTGTTAGGTCTGGGATTCAAACCATAAATTTTCAGCTTTGTGTGCCAACCAAAATGAAGCATACAGAAACTGGTTGATACATTGCAATCATGTCAATAATCTTTTGCATTTCCACCATGCATCCCATTCCCTTTAGACCAAAACCACTGTGCAGTTTGTCATTCCACATGCAATTTGGAGAGTATATATTATGAATTTCAAGATAAACTTGGCTTCCAGCATGAAGATTTTAGGGGGAAATGCATCTTTTTGAAGAAATGTGAAATATATGTGAGAAATTTAAATATTTGTTATCCTACAGGTTAGTTATAAA
This sequence comes from Mantis religiosa, assembly GCA_030765055.1. NCBI lineage: Eukaryota > Metazoa > Arthropoda > Insecta > Mantodea > Mantidae > Mantis > Mantis religiosa. Next base: position 286,032,581 of record CM060948.1, on the reverse strand, counting down.
AATGGGTATTTTGGGTTTAAAATGTGTGTGCCAAAATACAACACTGTCCATGCACCAAAGATATAGGTACTGGTATGCTCCTCCTCCCCATCATCATCATCATCATCATCATCATCATCATCATCATCATCATCATCATCGTCAAGTACTAAAAACAGAACTTGGAACTTGGATGAATGCTTATTTTCTCTTTCAGGGCAGCTCAGTTCTTGAAAGTAATGGCAGACTCCCAGACATTACAAGAGTCACAGAACCTTTCCATGTTTCTTGCTACACAAAATAAAATTAGAGACACTGTTAAGGAAAACCTGGAGAAAATTCCAGGCTATGAAGAGCTTTTGGCAGATGTGGTGAACATATGCGTACACATGTTTGAAACAAAAATGTATCTTACTCCATCAGAGAAGCATATGCTTGTAAAGGTTATGGGCTTTGGTTTGTTTCTCATGGACAGTGAACTCTGCAATATCAACAAGCTTGATCAAAAGAAAAAGCTCAAACTAGAAAAAATTGATAGAATTTTTAAGGTAAGTAGCAATTCTTTTTCCTTTAGCAGTTTCATCTTTTCATACAAAGCGACATCTAAGCTGGGAAATAATTTATCATTACACCTTTCCTCTTCCAGCAACTTTCTCATTGTTTTAAAGATATTAATACATAGCACATTGTCTTTTTTTCATTTGTTTCTTCTGCATCTTTGCATTGCATGCTTATAGTTGAATGTTTAGTTTATCATACTTTTGTGAAAACAGGCCCACACAACTTAGCTGTTGACAGGCCATTAACCCTTTCACTGATATGGATGTCATATAACATGCATCTTAAAATGCAGGAGAACCAATATGAACATGTATAGATGTCATAAATATTAAAAGCAGAAGCATTATTAACAGTGAAGTATTCTTCATATTTAAGTTTGAATTTATGAGTCACTATGTTTACACTCAGTCTTCACTTGTTGTTGTATAATTGTACAACAACAAGTAAGTGAAGACTGAGTGTAAACATAGTGACTCATAAATTCAAACTTAAAAATGTGTAGATGTCCTGAGCATACATCCATTTAATGCTTATTTAAGGCCAATTATTTTAATCTTTCTCTTTTACAATAAATTTAAATAATCTCTATATGAGATAAAAACTTACCTTCAAAGGTTTCTTTTTGAATGGTATACCTCAAAACTTGGATAAACACCCCAGGGCATATCTTCACAGTCACGGCAAATTATATTGGTTTCCTTGCAAACTCCTTTTTTGTAACACGTAAGACATTTTCAAAATAGATGTGACTTGTATAGATAGACTGAAAAATTCAATACCATGGCTGGGATTTGAAATTTGAGCTCCCGGTCTCCGTCCGGTTGCTCTTATTCATTGAGCTACCATGCCCAACATGCTGTCATGACAAATTCTCCAACTGACTCATATGTTTCCTGGTAAACCACTAGGAGCTCTCATATACACATTTTGTATCAACTTACTATGCTGTAAGTACTTAGGTCCCAGGCTTTATAGTTACCACTATTAGGTTATTTGATTAAAATTTAATCATTCTTCCACACTAGACATGTGTAGGCTAAGATTCAGATAGGTAGTTTGGGAATCTATCTATCAAAATCTTAGCCTACACACGGCTAGTGTGAAAGAATGATTAAATTTCTATTAGATGTGACTTTTTTGCTGTGGGTGGTATCTTTTAGGAAAGTTTTTTCCTTCAACTATGAGGGGTGCTGGGATGGTGGGTTTCTTATATACAGTATGAAGAGGCCTGTGAACGTTAGAGTGCTCAATTGGGCTGTGAACTATTGATATGTGTAAGTCCAGGTAGGTCATTGTCTTGCATAAGTTTACAGCTCTCCAAATCTCTAAACAATTGTTTGGTTGTATCCAGCTTGTGTAAAAATACTTTTTTTATACCATTTACTGTTTTTCGTAAAGGGGAATATGCTTGTAATACCTGATCTACTAGTTCCACACCACCCATATTTGACCTGTAGGGTAGCATGTCATCTATAGACCAGTTCATGTTTACAAATAACATACACACTGTTAACTTCTGAATTCTCCTCCTAGCTCCTAAACTGCCTTAGAGGTGGTGAAAATATACATTTTTGTTTTTTGAGTTCTTTTGGCCATCCCACAATATTGATTCTTCACGAATAGCTGAAGAAAGTGGGTAATTTGCTTCCTCACTGATAGCTATATCCTCAACACCTCCCTCAAAATCTGAAAACTCACCATCAACATCCCAATCACTGTCAGTCAAAAGTTCTTCACATTTTCTTAAGTGATATCGGAAGCCTGTACACATCCTACACAAACTAATTTATTTGCTATATTTCTAGGACAAGCCATGGTTAACACTGAAATTTAACAATTTAAACTGTGCTATTCAGTTAATTCCTGATAGCTAACAGAAATCACTCTGAACCCTGAGAAAGTCTAAATAGCTAAATTACTGAGTGAAAATAGCAGCTGAATAAGACTACCATCAACTTCAGTTGTGAAATACTCTAAGAGGTAGAGAGGTTTCTTTCTTTGCAGCATGTGTGTGACACAACATATGCAATGATTATCACATGGTAGCATAAACTGAACCATAAAACCTTGAGCTGAAGAACACTTTGCTTACGCATCTAGTATGTAGCCAGTTGCATACTTTGTCATTTCTGATGTGATTAAGTTATTGTCATGTTTGCTTATTAATATTTTAAATTATATGTGAAGTTGGAATGCTTAACAAAACAGAAGAGTGTGAAGAAACAGTATTTTAATTAACTTTAAAGAGAGTTGATTAAAGACACTAGACAACACTTACTTTTAAATTTTTCCGGAACATGTTTCTGAGGCTTTGCCTCTATCATCGGCCGGCTCTCGACTGGTTCTCGTTGGTGTAGCTGACGATATTTTGTCACAGGTCTCCTCTGGTGGCGGTTCAAGGAACTTGCTGAACAAATCTTTCTGGGGGATGTCGAAATTGAATACTTTGTTCCTATTTTTTGAAATGAAGATTTGTTGCCACACATTTTTGGGAAAAAAACCACAACATAAATCCAGAACCAAAACTACTAAAACATACATCAGGAAAACAAGAACTATCCACATGGGAACAAATCTTCATTTCAAAAAATAGGAACAAATTATTCAATTTCGACATCCCCCAGAAAGATTTGTTCAGCAAGTTCCTTGAACCGCCACCAGAGGAGACCTGTGACAAAATATCGTCAGCTACACCAACGAGAACCAGTCGAGAGCCGGCCGATGATAGAGGCAAAGCCTCAGAAACATGTTCCGGAAAAATTTAAAAGTAAGAGTTGTCTAGTGTCTTTAATCGACTCTCTTTAAAGTTAATTTAACATAACAACACTGTTTTCAACACTTCCAAGAAAGGAATTGAAACAGTATTTTATTTATCACCACAAATATTGATGTGGGTGAATTAATGGGGCAGGCAACTTACGGAAACCCTCGGTAGCATAGATGGTAGCATGTCTGCCTCACGTTCAAGAGGTCCCGAGTTTGAATCTCGGGCAGGGTGAGTTACTTGGATAAGGTTTTTCCGGGGTTTTCCCTTATCCTGAAAGACGAATGTCAGGTAGCTCTAAGCTCCATGGACCCTGGACACATTTGAGCATCATTTCACCCATTTCATTCACCGTCCGATATGACTTCACGCTGGAGGAAGTAATATTACCACAAAAAAAAAAACTGAAGGAAACAAACATCTGAAATGTAAATAATCACAGAAGTTAAGTACTTTACAAACACTTTGTAAAATACTTACTAGAGATAAGATTCTCGTCTTTATAGTGACTCCTGTTTCAGCAACACAATGTAAACCATGAGCAACACACGTCAGGCAATCTAACTTAAGATAATGGACTTTTAATCCAGTTCCTGTTATAACAACATATGGCGTAGCGTCACTGAGAAATTGCAATACATTTTCAAACCCCTTCTGAATAGTGGAAAGACTCTAGCAATAGTGGAAAGACTTACTCAGTCAAGTGTTAAGAAGATATGACCTACTACCTGCTTTCATAGCACTAACTACAACACTTCTTGACTTTGTGGGTTCATAGAATTAAAAGTCTTGTTTGCAGAAATTTAAAATGCTCTTTATTACAAGTACATACATGCTTTATACAACCCTGACAGCAGCAGAATGACGTAACATACACATTGCAGTCTTCAAGGTCTCTCATTGCTTCACCACATGTAAACAAACAAAAGAATTCACTTACGGTACACTTCAAACAGCTGCGCACACACAATTAACAACTGCAACTCACTCGTAACACTAACACTTGCAGCATTTACACCCCCAGTCATTGTTTCTAGAATGCAGAAAACCATTTGATAACAATCACGATGTCAGCAGGAAATTCTAGACTATCTCTGTCTCTGTCTCTCTCTCTTTCTCTCTCTTTCCCTCTCTCTTGGCAATCATCCAGCTCCGTACCTATGCGCCAGCCGCAGCTCGCTGCATAACAATGCCTTGGTGACAGGACCCATTGTCCTGCTGCATCTGTGGTGTCATCAATAGAAATCAATATTTTTTCATGCATTACTTGATCCCAAAGATGACAAATTACATCTTGAAACTACTGTTGCAAATGTTTTTTCGCAATGTAGATTCATCCGTCTCCCTTCTGCTAGTGTGTTTTTCTTAAAATTCCAGAAACTGCTCATTATTGAATTTCCACAATGTAATGTCCAAACTCACTAATGCTAAACACAAGTCTTTGAAAACTGTATCATTTGAACTTGATCGGTCACTCACAGTGCCTGTAATTAGTTGCTGATTTAACTTAGATGTATTCTTAACTCTCACCTAATGTCGCGTTGTGTTAATATGCTATACAATGTCATATTTTTTATTTGTAGGAGCCCTATTTTTGCAAAATAAAACCCTACCGTCTTCACTAAAATTATCACTTTCAAACTCATTTATGTATTTGAGCAACAAAGCCAATTGAGATGTTTTTGTGGGTGGTATTTCTTAACTTTCTACATGACCGATCATATGCGCCTCGTCATGGAACACGTGTTGCACGTCTAAAGGAAGAATACTGATTGCATCAGCAAGCTGTGCCTTAATAGCTTGGGAAGAGGGGGATTCACCAACCACATGTACATAACATTTGGTAGCGCATCCCAAGTTTCTCTCATAATTTCATCTGCAGTGTTATTTTTCAACATCCTTTTACGCTAATAAGTACGAATTGCCTGAATGTAAAAATGATGGCTAGAAGTGAAAATTTACTTTTAAATGTACATGATTTGGATAAAATAAGCTATTTTAATTAAAAAATCATAAAATAAGTAAGCAAACCCCATATTTCAGCAAAAAAAAAAGCATTTATAAGCATTTTGCTTAGAAATCCAGGCTCTAATTATCACATTACATCACAGTGTTAATTCCAATTTACTTTTTCAAAAGATTGTCTGTGTTCATAACAGGGCATTGCATTGATCAATAAAAAATAGATAGTGAAATTTAGCAGACTAGACTAAAACTTCTCTTCAGAAAATAATTTCAAGCTTGGAAATTAGGTATTCAGGACAATAAATTAATGAGACTTTCTACATAATCATTATCCATTGAAAGAACTAAGCAGTGCTAGCTTTGCTCTTCCCACTCTCCAAGTAAACATTTAAAAACTGGCAATGTTGAAAATAGAGCAAGATAATTTTCAAGAATTAGTACTAGACTGATCTTGTCCTAAACATTGTGGAAGGGAATTCTGCATTTATTAGAAGGATGAATTTATTTACTCACCTATAACTCTTGCAATTTTTAAGAAAGTGAATGTTTTACTCAGAGACATATTGATGAATTAAAAACAGTGCATAACATTTTGACAGTTGTATATTTTTACTGTAATGCGAACTTTTGGAATTGCATGTGCTATTTATAATATACTAAATATTATATTTTTGTATAATATAATAAAAAATAAAGCCAACATATCAAATTTTTCTGTTTAAACAGAAAAGCAGTATCATGTAATGAAGCCTCTCTTATAGCTGCAGTAAAGGCTTCAAAGACTTACTATGCACTGATGCACTGTGTTTTCATTCACTATGTATTACTTTTGTATGCTGTATGCTAAATGTACTAATTTATGGTTTACAGAACTTGGAAGTTGTTCCACTCTTTGGTGACATGCAGATTGCACCTTTCAATTATATAAAGAGGAGCAAACATTTTGATCCATCAAAGTGGCCTCTGTCAAGCTCAAATAGCATTAGTCCTCAGGCAGATCTAATGGTGCATCTCCCACAAATTCGAGAGGATCATGTGAAATACATTAGTGAATTGGCTCGTTATAGCAATGAGGTAATCCCGTTTTTATACATCTGAAGTAGCAGTGGTTGAAAGTATTAATGTTAAGTCATAGTAATTGTGATATTTCATTAAATCAAGTGTTTTATTTAGGAATCTGTAGTGCATTGTAGTCATATACCTTGAGCCAAGTGGTGCTTTGGCAAATTTTGTCACCATTGTGTACTTCTAGGACCGATTGCACCAACTGATTTTTAAAAAATACTCATTTTTAAGTTCATATTGATAAGTTAGAGTTAAAAGTTTTAACATGTGTTAAAAAATTCATACATTTAATCAAGTGTTTACAGTGATGTGCTAGTTAACATCTTGTTAATTAACTGCAAACAGCAGTTTTCAAGAAGGTAGTGAGTAATCTGCATGGCTTTTGAATGCACTCCAATGCACTTTTCTGTACACATTATTGCACTCTTTGTGTCAAAAATAGACAATTATTACAATAAAATATAATAATAGTTGTCACAAAGTTCCCTTATCTTTTTAAGAAATTGTAAATTTGTCACTGTTCACAGTTAAGAAAAGCATTAAGTGTAGATCTGATAGGATAGATATATTATCAAGTGCAAAAAAAGCCAACAGACTTGCATTAAAGGGATACGGGTACAGGCTAGGTGAAAATCTGTAATTTAATTGCATTTCTCTCAGGTCATGTAACCTACTGTTGCTAGTATAAAATACAGCACAAAAACTATCAGATGCCAAGAGTGTTAAGAACAATTAAAAATTGGTGGTGGAACAAGAAACAAAAATGGCCAAAAATGTACTATCAGTTATATCTAATTAAGGTTGAAGTAGAGCCCACAAAAATACTATTTGCTTCTTGAAGTAATTGCTTCAGAAATCTTCTGAATAAACCCACTAATGGTAGCTTGAAAATTCCTCCATTATCATCTAACTTAGATTAAAAATATATCATAAAATCTCAAAGTAATTAACACTTGTAACATAGGAGAAAGAGACATGTTTATATTGGTACTATTCTAATCTTTTGTATTTCTTGTAAAACCATGCACATTACTGCTTTAGACAATCTCTTTTATTTAAAAAGTTCCTCCTTTTACAGGTTTTCAAATTTATGAAAGGACTTCTCTTATGTTAGAAATGACATTTAAATATGAAAAGATCACATGAAAACTTGTTTGATTGTGCACTGTAAATTTGTTCCTCCTTGTCAACCAGGACTGTTATTTAATGTGAAATTTTATGATGTCTCAGAAATCAGCAACTGTTGTAGAGAACAATTAAATACTCCAAGATAGCAACACACCAGGTCACAGAGCTCATAGATTTACAGAATGTATCAAAAAATGGTAGAAGCGCTTGATGGAAGGGTAGAGAAAGTAAACACGTCATATTTTTGTGAGCGCAGTGTAACTCAAAAACAAAAAGTCTGTTAAATACCAAACCTGGTACTTTAATTTAGTGTCTTCTAACAATGCAACATGAAGATTTTCAAAAACAAAATTCCCCACATCCTGAATTAATCTTTATATGAAAAAGTTTTAAAAAATTTTAGTTTTCTCATAAATGCTAGCAATTTTAATTAAATTTCCATAAGTTAAACATATTTTTATGACAAATGAAATTTGTATTTGAATTTTTAGGGAATTAGTCCTCTTCACTCTGAATCGCCTCTGTTTAACTGGTAAACCATAAGAGACAGACAAAATTCTACAATACAAAAAAAATTGTAGACCTCATTAAAGTAATTATATGTAATTTGATTATGTATAATAATGTGTGTGCGTGTGTGTACATGCAAAATTAACTCTTTCTTAGATATTTCTGATACTTATTCTTTTCTTAAATGGGCAAGTATTCATTTTTTCACCCGGTCTTGCAAAGAAAATCAAATTTCAAAGGTATGCAACTGTATCTTAAAAGATATGGTGATCATTTAAGTCTATTGTATTGCCCTATTCCACCTTCATGGTAATATGTAATACTATGCTTCAGAGACAGTAAGCCAGCATAAAAGTCAGAGACCATCTCCTCAGAGATCATCTTCTGAGGAATTAAATGGAGAGGACTCAGATCGTCAACAATCATCTCAGTCAATCAGTTTCGATCGGTTTAAGGTTCTCAAGCCGAAAGTTCTACTTGGAAAGAGATCCTTCTCCATAGAGGATATGGAGCACGAAGATCCTGTCCTCACTGCCAGAATGACAATGAAGAAAAAAGCAGGATAAACATGCTGAAAAGAGCATTAGATCAACACCCAAAAAAAGTGCAAATTGATTAGATCACCACTTTGCAGAAAGTCTTAAAATTCTTTTTTATGCCTTTCCGCCTTTTATGTATTCTTATTTATAGTTTATTTTTTTCTTAATAGTGCATGTTTATTTAATTTGCCACTTTATTTTGATATTATCATTCATAGTTAAATTTATCTCTGGCTTTTGCCATGATTTTGTTTTTTAAAGGGCACGGATGATCATGTAGTTGAATGCCCTTATATACACATCATCATCAGAGACACTTTGCAATTGTGTAAATGCCTTTAAATTCAATGTTTTTAGTTAACACTATATGATAACATATTTTTAAACAGTTCTTTTACATTAGCTGATTATAATCTTAGAGTAACTTTTTCAGCAGAAAAGCTTTTGTGTACCTTTTATGATACTACAATGAAAAATTCTGATATGTTACACTTACATGACATTCTCAATTCACTCTTGTACAAACTATTCTTACAAACTCTTTTTCTTCTAATGATTTAATGTTAATCGAGATAGACAAAATGGTTTGAATAATCATTTGTAGAAATGGTTTGCAACTTGCCTCTGAAATATAGATTTTGAGTATTTGTGATTGCCTTAAAGGTTTGCTGAAATCCTTGAATTATATGAGAAAGTGTGGTGGACATACAGGCATATTGCTATGGTAGCTCTTTAATAAGAATATCAACCCAAAAATCCAAAGCTCTGTGATTAGAATCTCACCCACGGCATTGAGTTATTTCAAGTCATATTCAGCTTTCATACTTGTGGCCATGCATGGTTAGTATCTAAAAGCAGTTATCAGACAAACTTTCATATATACCAAAAGCTTCATGTTGTTTAATTGGTTCAGACTGCATTGTTGTTGGTACATATTACTGCCTGTGTTTATGACATATTTTTCAATTCTCCCAAAATACTCTTAAGAAAAAAAGTAGCCTTAATATGAGGTTAAGCATAGATCAGTGCTTAACCTCAAATTAGGGGTACTTCATTGCTATTTAAACATCTGTTGTTAAAACATTGTAAATCCAGAGCAAAATTTGATTCCCTGAGAAGTTACTTATTGTTAAAATGAATTTAAATGCTTGCTTCTCTGTTAATCTAATATTAGAGCAACAGCAAGTTAAACTCTAAGAGGATCACATCTTTTTAATCTTTTTAGAAACTATTTTGTTGCTTATCTTATGGGAATAATCTACAAATGACCATTTTCCTGCTTATAAATGCTATGATCATTATGCACACTTCTAGGTAACAACTACATATAAAGAAACAAGAAGTGATAATGAAAACAAAGAAACAGCAGAGTTGGCTTTACGAGGATTGCAACTTCTGTCTGAGTGGACAAGTGTGGTAACAGAGTTATATTCATGGAAACTTCTTCATCCAACAGATCACCATCAGAATAAAGAATGCCCTCAGGAAGCTGAAGAATATGAAAGGGTAAGTTATAATCTTAACAAATCTAACGATTGCAATTATATACATCAAAATCAGTAACTCACATAACAAATTACCTAAAAAATGCACAATTACAGATAAACCTTAATAAAACAAAAACTATGCTATTTGAGCTTCGCGACAGCATTGAGAATGAGATAGAAATTCATACCGGCAGCACAAAAATTGACCAAATAAATTGCATAAAATTTCTTGGCATTTATATTGACAAAAATCTAACTTATAATGATCATGTAGACATACTCAGTAAAAAGTTGTGTGCTAATATATATTTGCTAAGAAACTTGTCTTACAAACTAGAAAGAGAAGTACTAAAAATGGCATACTATGGGTTAATCCACTGTCACATTGAATATGGTATCGAAATATGGGGGGCAACTAGTAACCTAAAATTAAATAGAATTCTTATCCTACAGAAAAAAAGCTTGAGATGTATTTTTAATCTAACAAATCGACAATCTGTAAAAGAAGTATTCAAACAACAGAAGATACTAACCGTGATATCTTTGTATGTATATAAGGTTATTCTATTAATAAAAACAAAAGGAGAGTTTACTCTACTAAATAAAGATCATTACTCATATAACACCAGAGGAACTAATAATTATCATAGAGATTATAAGGCTAAAACATCAAGCAAGAAAGACCCATACAATGCAGGTATCATTATGTTTAATAAACTTCCCAATTATATTAAATTAGCACAAGGAAATACTTTTAAACAACACTTGAAAAAATACCTAATTGAAAAATGTCTGTACAATTTAATTGATTTGTAAATATAGTAGTTATATTAAGTGAATTGTAAATAAGAATAACTAGTATTAAGTGAAGTGTAAATATAATTTTAAGTCGATTGACATTGTAAACTAAATATGTGTAAAATTTGTATTGTATGTATAGATTTTGACCATGACTAAAACCTTGTATCCCAAAGTCTACAGGCAATAAAGCTATTATTATTATTATTATTATTATCTTTATTCCATGACTCATGATATTACTCCAATTTAGGCTACAAGATATAATTACACAGATGAGGAAAAGTTTGCTCTTATTGAAGTGATTGCCATGATCAAAGGACTACAGGTGCTAATGGCAAGAATGGAGACTGTATTCACTGATGCAATCAGAAGAAACATCTATGCAGAGCTTCAGGATTTTGTTCAGCTAGTGCTTAGAGAACCACTCAGGAAAGCCATAAAAAACAAAAAGGATTTGATCAGAAGGTAAGATCTTATTGTTATTGAGAAGTTGCTAGATCTTTTACAGGATATATAAGATAAGAGGTTGATATATCTCCTTAAAAAACCCCATTACTTTTAATGATATTAGTAAGTAGTTGTCATTAGCCTTTTTAAAATACTAAAAATTATTACCATTAGAGAATTAATGTTATTTAAAAAAACTATCTGGAATGCAAAATCTTGTTTTGCTTAAGTGGAATAATAGTCTTAATGTAAGAAAAACTGTTCTTTATAAGAAACATTTTTTATTATTTTCAATCTCAAAAACATGTAATCTTGGGTAACAAAGAAATGTTAAATAGAATTACTCTAGTGCTCAATAAAATGACAACTGCTGTCAAACAATTTCTTTATCATCAGCCTATTTTCAAATGCTCCATTTGCAGCCGTTTCACCAAGTGTGAGTACATTGCAAGAATTTATTACCATGAAATACCATATGAATACTGTTTCCAAATTTTGTAAGATTGTAACAAATCACTTCATACTTGATTTGAGGTTATTCTTAAGCAAAAGTATGTATATTATGTGTAACATAGAGTAGATAGGAAAATTAATTTTGTATGACTATTTTGTATAATATGGTAATGGAGCTGTTGAGCCAGGCTAGAAGGTGGTCCTTCAGCGCCAACTGACTGGTTGGTTGGAGTGATAAGAGGAGGGAGAAGTGCTCTCCCCTGACATAAATCCCAAAAGCATTATCTAGGCAGGTGGGTAGGTAGATGGATGGGTAGGCACTAAAGAGATTATATTTCGGCTACTCCTGAGCTCTGCCATGGCCCTTTTGCACAACCCTTCAGTATATTTATATGCTTGCTCATTTCTACAGTTAATTTTAACTTCCACCCCTCCTTGTCTATATATTATTGTTTCCCCTATTGATTGTTAATTTTCTTTTACTTGTTGCCATCTAGGTATAATGAGATTCTTATGAATGTTTCTTTTACCTTCCTCCTGCAAACTTTCTCAAAGAACCCACAGTATGTTCAGAGCATTCTTAAATGAGTCAGTGAGTTGGTTATTGTGACACTGAAAAGAAAACAAAGATCATGGTTTTTAAAAAATGATATAGACTTCAAAAAGATGAAAAATGGTAAATAAATGGAAGAGAAATAGAGGTCATTAAGAAATTTTATTACTTGGGGGTAAGGTTGAGTTGTGATGGTAGGTGGACTGAACAGAAAAAAGCTGGCATTAGCAAAAGGTAAAATGGCCATGAGTGTTGTAAGAGCATGTTTAAGAAAATTTAATGTCAAGTGGCTGGAAAGGATCTATACTGCGATGGTATAAAACAAAGTGCTACATGGGACATGGGGAGTACATGAAGCACGGATAGAGGTGGACGCTATTAACAGATACTTTTGTGAATATATTCTAGGCTAGCTGGTAGCATCACCTAAAGGGGCAGCACAACTTAAGTTAGGAAGACACTCAACGTCAAAATTGTCTTACGGGTATTGAAATATTTGTATATAGTTGCTAACTTGGAGGAAAACAATATTATAAAGGAATGCTTTCTTATGCAAATGAGAAGCAAATGGGAAGGATCTTGGACACAAAAGGTAAGGGAATTGATGGAACAGATAGGTATGGGACATATTTGGAAGAATGGAGAGTGTGTTATAGAGGCTTTTGGAAACATGTAGAATCAAGATTAGAAGATATTGATAGTCAAGTTATTTTTACTAGTACGAGAGAGAAAGGCTGTTTGAGGATATATAGGGAATTAAAAATAGTGTGGTGTAGGGAAAAGTGCATCAATGTGTGTAATAAGCTAGGGCGGCAAGGATTTGCTTGGGCGAGGACAGGAGCTAGAAATTTGAAATGTATTATATATGATAGGGAAAAATGGAAATACCCAAAGTATGGAGATGATGAAATAGACTGGCACGGTATATGTTGCAAACAAAGGTATGGAGAGAAAAAATTTGGCAACAAAAGTGGAACAATTTTAAGGAAGGGGGAGAGGTACTATTAATCAGGAAAATACTGTCTGCAAAAGGAGAAAATAATGTAAGAAATATAAGTGATTATTTGGGGATAGAGAGAAATGGTAAAGAATGATTAAGATTAACTATCAATTAAGGTTAAAGAAATGGGAACTAGGGATGAAAGAGAATAGAGGGTCATCAATATACGGAAAACCAAGGATTGTGTGTGTTGAGACAAAAATTTAGGTAAGCCCATAGGAAGGGTATATTGTATGTGAACAAGATGTCATTATATGCTAGGAATATGTAAATGGTATTGCATTAATGAATGTATGTATAAGGAAAGATGAGAAATAAATATTTTATTCTATTGTGACATACAACATGTGAGAGAAGGCAAGTTCTGTGTTCAGTTGTGAACAACCAGGTAGAGGGAATAGGAATCTTGTGTTTGTGACATACAACATGTGAGAGAAGTGAAAGGAAAAAGAGGCTGCTTTGCATGTGATTCTTTATATTCCTTCATGCGGAAAAAGAACAGTGAAGTAACAGTGAAAACTGAATAGTCACAATATAGGTAAGATATATATATATATGAATTTGTCATTAAAAGCGAACTTTGTGTAAACATATCAGGTCAGCTTTTGCTTTCGGCTACTTTGAGTTAAATTATTGGAAGTGGTAAATGCATGTGATTCGCAAGTAAGCCAGTAAGAAAATTACTAAGAAAATATACATATAAAAGGAGTAGGTATGCAAGTATAAAAAATATGTATATATGACATAAATTTTGTTAACCTTTTTTGTATTTGTATATGCAAGAGAGTGTGCAAGAGAGACAGATTAACCCTTTCAACCTTAAGACATTGGTTGTACATTATCGAAAGTTTGCAACATAATCTCATGCTATTTAATTTTACTTTACAAACTGTAAAAAAAAAAATCTCATGCTTTCCATTTTTGCACAAAGGGCCTAGCTCAATCGTGCGGGTTAAGTTTACTTGTTCTGATGTCATTCTTCCATTCTAAGGTTAAAAAGATTTATTTGGATATTTGCATCATTTGTACTGGTTCCAGCCAGTCGACAACTTTTTGATAATGCCTTCAAGTGGAGGCAAAATGCATTGAAAGAAAATTGAGGTATGTGAAGTACAGAGTGTATCAATCAACTCATTGTATAATTTTTAATAATTTGCTATATTGTTTGTATGTTTACAAATAACTAATGATTTTCAAGACATTCAAAACTATAACCACAGAATTATGAACTTTGAAGTCCCGCCCCCTTACATTTACAAAATTCATCATACCATCTACCAGGTATCAGAAGGAAGAAGATACCAATGCTGCCAGTTAACATACAGCTGATGATGGAAGCAAAAGCTTCCAAAACCTGTTAAATTACAGTGTACTGTTACCTTACAAACCCAGAATATATCTGAACTTGCATACATTGTTAACACAGTTTCAGAAGGTTAACAGATTTTATCATTTGATAAACACAAATACTGATCACATTTTACACACTTTGTTTTGGTTCTACTACTGCATAGTTCTGGATGGTAAGTTCTAGGAGTTGTAATGTTATTCATTTCTGGCCAGTGATCATATCCATTACATCTCTTTATCTTCTACTGGTTTGGTAGTGTGTTAATCTCTTGAAAAGTGGTGCAGATTTGTCATTGTCTTTGACATCTTCCATTCACCTTTTTGTGTTTAGTTTGAAATCAGCTTCTGATATAGCCATTCTGAATTTCAGAGGATATGATATAGTGTTTATCAATTTGTTTTTACTCCATAGTCCTTTTGATAATTAAGTTAGCTGTTAACAGTGGCAAAATCAATCAAATGCAAGACTGCTTTGTCTCCACGTTTCGAGTTTTGAACCAAGTTGTGTAGCATTCCATTAATTGGTTACGAATGTCAACATCACCCATGAACTGGTTATATCTTTTACTACAGAAAGACCATTTCCAAATATTTATCCTGCTTTATACTCCATCACATTACTTAAGTTTGTGGTTTTAGTACAGAGCAAATTGAGCTTGTGGCAACTTCTGACAATCTTTCCATTTGGTTATTAGAATTCTGTCAAGTGTCACCCAAACGTCGAAACTCCCTATAGAACCGGCAGCAGCAGCAGGAGACGGTCGGCGTTCGCCACGCCCACTCGTTTGTCTTATAGCGGTAACGAGGGGTGGCTGGGAAAAAACATCACTGCGCCGTCTCTTTCTGTTCCACCTGAGTTCTCGAACTTACGGGATATTTCATCTAATCCAGAACCTTCTAGATTGGCCAGCTGACCCTATATAAGCAACACGTCGGGCTGGAGGAAAGTCAGTCAGTCAGTTCTTGGCAAGCAGCGTAAGAGTGCAGTGCTAGTGTACGGACGAGAAGATTGTGTACGTGCATCGGAGGATTGTACGTAATTGCGAGAGCAAAGTGGAATTGTAACGGATGAACTGGTGAATCGTAGTTGTGTGCATTTCGTAATTCTGTGTAATTGGCAAGTGTTTAACTGTAAGTCGGTGGAAATAAAGAACATTTTTGAGTGGTGTAATTGGACTTTTCATTTCACGAACCCACAAAGTCACAATATTGTGACTTTGTGGGTTCGCAGAATTAAAAGTCCAGGTTACAAACACTAAAAATTGCTCTTTATTTCTGTAGAATCACATACACATACAACTTCAAGGTCATCGACCACAAAGTCCACTTTTACAGATGTTCACATGCATGCGTCCAATTATCGAGTGACTGTCAGTGGCAGACGGCGGCTCCTATTATAGCTACTCACTATTCCAGAAATTTGTGGAATGTTCTCAAACAATCAAGACGGCGCTAGAAGAAAGACTAACTCTCCAGAAATCCATCTCCTTCCCCCCACCGTTTCAGCCAGCTTTTTATCTCTGCACTGCCCTGCCCATCTCTTTGAACTCGTCACTTGCGTCGCCTCGCTTCAACAATGCATTCATGACAATATGAACTAACCTAACATTGGAACTTGCCCCTTTCCATTTTCCCTTTTTTAAAATTAACAGTGCTTATTCTAATATAATTTTGAGTTGAACTAGTACTCAATGCTGCATATATTGCTAGTGTTTACTTTAGGACCTTCCTGATATCCTCAGCAAATGTAGACTGTTGAATTTTGATTTGGTGTAGGTGCTAATGAAATGGTTCAATGCTCCATATATTGCTAGAATGGTTCTAGGTATATGCTATATGGAGCATCGAGTACTAGTTCGACTCAAAATTATGTTAATTTTGTGCTTCATTGTATCACAGTCCTATTCATAAGAATAGTGTGACTGTGGGTTCGTAGAATTAAAAGTCCAATTTGCAGAAATTCAAAATGTTCTTTATTTCCGTAGAAATGCACTCTGTTCAATCCTTATGGTAGCAGAATTATGTCACATACACAATTACAGTCTTCCAAGGACGTAGACCACAACAACTAGCTTACTCAACTTCCACTGTTTACAACAACTCTTGTTACAATTCCTGTTTACGACTGTCTTTACAACTGTTCACTACTACTGTTTTTCGACAACTCTGCTGGCGTGTCGCCTCTTATTTATACCACTACCGATATCGCTAGACATTTCTATAATATTCTATAACAAACAAGAAATTGACTTCTCTGTCAATCAAGATATCACTAATGTTCCATTTACCTCACTTTATCTGTATTGGTATGCCTTTTATCTTTGCGCTATGTTTATCTGCTTAGGCAGGTTGTTTATCTCCGTGATACACTATCCGTCACTTATCTCTCTGCGCCGAACCTTTTGTGCACATCGCCGCAACACTGCTCCCTCCTCAGGGCTGGTCGTCCCGAACAGCAACATCGTAGCGGACCAGACGATCCAGGTGTACCAACATCTTCCCTCGGTGCACCTTCTGGATGCGTTACACCACGTCGTTAATCCTCTTCACCACCTGGTACGGTCCTTTCCACGGTTGATGTTGGAGAACCCCTTTATGAAATGGTGGTAATAACTGCACAGTCCTAGGAAACTGCACAATTCTCTATTATCCTTAGGCTGAGGCCAATCTCTCATGGCCTGTGTCTTCTCCGGGTCTGTAGCCACTATGGTTGGTGAGACTATGTGGCCCAAGTAGTTGACTTCCTTGCAGAAGAGCTGGCACTTCTTCGCATTCAGCCTCAAGTTGGTTGCCTGCAGTCTCTGTAGCACCTTACTCAGATTCTTGAGATAGTCTTCGAAAGTCTTTCCGTCGATGATGTCATCCAGGTATAGCAGACAGACCTCATAAGTCAGTCCTCTCATCGCTGACTCCATGAGGCATTGGAAGGTAGCTGGTGCGTTGCAGAGACCAATGGGCACAACTGTGAACTGCCAAAGCTCTTGGCCATTCCTTGTCTCTCGGGTCTAGAGCCACCTGCCAGTAACCCGACATCAGGTCCAGGGTCGAGAACCACTGTGCACCAGCTGGCGTGACCAGGGTATCGACAATCCGGGGTAAGGTGAAACAGTCCTTCCGGGTGACAGCGTTCCAGCTGCCTGTAGTCCACGCAGAAGCGTAACTCGCCGTTCTTTGTCACCAGAACTTCAGGGGAACACCAAGGGCTATCAGAATCTTCAGTCACTCCCCTGGATTTCATGTCATCTAGCATATCCCGTACCTCCGATTGTTTTGCCAGCAGAACGCGTCTAGGTGGTTGCCGAATAGGCCGGACGTCTCCGGTGTCGATGTGGTAAAGCACTTTGCCCTTGCGGCCGTAGTCACTATTACCTTGGCTGAAGACGCGCTGGTATCGTCTCAGCAGTTGTCGAACTTTCTCGAGTTCTGCGGTCAGGTGGTCGGCCGCCCTCTCCAATAAGCCTTCCAGCCGGGGCCCCAGATGTTGCGTCGGCACCAGCTCCTGTGTCTTGTCGATTGCTGTTACACTGACCACTGACTCACACGTCCCCAACTCCGTCCTGGCCTGGATGTCGTTATCGGTGTCTGTCAGATTGAGTAGCCTCACTGGCACCTCCTCTCGGCACGGCAACAATATTCTGGCTACACAGAGTCCGTGCACAGGCGTCTTCTGGTCCAGCATCATGTTCTTCGTCCGCAGGCCATCCAGTCGCGCCGTCACCACCACCTCGCTTCTTGCGGGGACAACCATGTCTTCCTTCAGGATGACTTTGCAAATTCCCAGGTGATCTTCGGGTTGCCGGAGTATCACATCTTCTCCATTGAGCCGGAGGACCTTCCTGCCGACGTCGACCGTCGCCTCGTGGCTCCTGAGGACATCCAGTCCCTGTATCAGCTCCTCAGATACCTTCGCGACAAACACCCATTGACGCACGGCACTCCGTCCCAGGGTCTAGTTCAGCAGGGCCTCCTCCACAGGCAAGGTGACACCCGATGCCGTCATAAGCTGGTATGGTCGGCTCGATTTCCTCGTCGTCAAACCCCTGGCTACGTCGGGTCTGATGACGGTCAAAGCTGCCCTGATGTCTACGAGCACGCGGCACGGCTTCCCTCTCACTCAACCGTCCGCGATGAGGCTCTCATCTACCCGTCGGCTGAGGCGCGCAGTGTCACTCGAGGGGATGGTGTTGACGGCGCCGACGTGCTCCTCGCCACGCCGGCCCTTTCTCGTTTCTCTGGCTGCTCTACCTGGTGTGGACTGTCTTTCTCCAGGTGTCTCGGCTGGCCACACCCCCAACATACGCCATTTGGTCTTCGCCGGCGTCCCTTGACTGGTCTTCGGTCTCAGTTACAGTGGATACTCCTTGTTCTGGAAGTCGGGGTAGCTGTCACCCTGGCCGCCTCCCTCCTCAATGCTGCCATTAGCGCCTCGTGGATAGTTTTGTAATCGCCGAGCTTAGGCGCTGACGAATCTCCGTTTCTTGTACCCCGTCAACGAAAGTGTAGGGGGCTTCCCGGGATACGAACTCTGGTGTGAGGTCGACTAAGGCTGTACTGGCCAGCTGCTCGATTGCCAGGTCGAACTCCCGCAGCGTCTCCCCTGGCTGCTGCGACCTTGACTTCAGCTGGCTGCGATACGCTGCGGCTAAGCGGTGGTTTCCGAAGCGGTTCTCCAGGGCCTCCCAGATGTCCTTGGGCGCCGCCGCTGTCTGGATCGCGTTCAGGAGTTCTGCGGCCCGTCCCTGGAGGCTGGCTATTAGCTGTGTGGCCTCTTCCTCCGATGACCACTTGTGCTTGACCACTGTGTCGAACTGGTGGTGGAAGACTTCGAAATTTGTCGCGCTGTCGTATTTAGGAGGTTTGACGCGCGCAGATGTGTCGCATCCCGGCGCATCGGCCTTCAAGTCCTTCAACCTCCTACCGACGATGTTCTCTACCATGGCGTTCAGGGACTTGCTGTTGCTGTCGGCCTTTCCCTTCAGGTCATTAACGCGGCTCGCCAGGTCTTCGACGCGCTCGACCAACTCCGTGACGTCCTCCTTTACGCCGACCAACTGCTCCTCAAATTTGGCGGCGAGGGCTTCGTTCGCAGCCTTCATTTCGGGTGCCAGGCTATCGTTCGCCGCTTTCATTGCCGTGGTCAATTCGGCCATCTTCGCGGTCAGATTGCTATTTGCTTCCTCCGTCTTCGTTGTCAGTTCGGTCATCTTCGCGGTCGTCGCGGCGGCCAAGTTGCTATTTGCAGCTTCCGTCTTTGTAACGAAGTTGTCATTCGCCGACTTAATTTCTTCCATCTTTTCGGCTAGGTTATCGTTCGCCGTTCTCATTTCTTTCAATTCCTGTAGAATCTTTTGCAATGCCGCGTCCATTGTCGATGTTCCACTTCCTGACACCAATTGTGACTTTGGGTTGGTAGAATTAAATGTCCATTTTGCAGAAATTCAAAATGTTCTTTATTTCCATAGAAATGCACTCTGTTCAACACTTACGGTAGCAGAATTATGTCACATACACAATTACAGTCTTCCAAGGGCATAGACCACAACTAGCTTACTCAGCTTCCACTGTTTACAACTCTTGTTACAATTCCTGTTTACAACTGTCCTTTCAACTGTTCACGACTACTGTTTTTCGACTACTCCGCTGGCGTGTCGCCTCTTATTTATACCACTACTGATATCAATAGACATTTCTGGAATATTCTGTAACAAACAAGAAATTAACTGTTTTCTGTCAATCAAGATATTACTAGAATGTTCCAACCTCACTTTATCTGTATTGGCATGCTTTTTATCTCCATGCTATGTTTATTTGCTTAGGCAGGCTGTTTATCTCTGTGGTACACTATCCGTCCCTTATCTCTCTGCACCAAACCTTTTGTGCATGTCGCCGCTACAATAGTGCTTATTCTGTTCATCATTATTACTCCTGTTTCCTTAGTTCCTATTTCTGATAGCTTTTCTGACCGAGAAACAGTGCTGAAATGTACCCTAGAGAGCAAGTGGAGACAGCAGTAACACCTAGCATAACTATGAAAGTAAGAAGATTCCTGTACGTTCACCATCAGAATAGAGGTATAATTGAATGTTAATGATTAGAAAGGATATATAAAAGTTACTGGGATTATAGAAGAATGTGGAAGTTTGAATTGCATTACATAGTTATGAGGGAAATTTAGAAAATTAAACAACATAAGAAAATTGAAGGAAAATTTTAGTATCCAGAGCACGATAAGAATGGGGCAAGAGGAGAAAATGATGAAGGTAAGAAAAAGAAAGAAGAATGAGGGACATGAGAGAAGAAGGCGCCAGTATAGTGTGGGTTTTTATTATTACAGAAAAGGCTATTTTGGAGCAGGAGGAGTGAGATTAGAACAGAGGTGGTAAAAATTGGAACTGCACTGATATGAGGAAAATGAAGAACGGACAGCTGTTCTGTTAAAGTGAGAGGAGAAAATAGAGAATAATAACTTGTTTTAAATACTTGTAATAGTAGAAATAATAATAGTAGTAATTACTTTAAATTGAAATAATATTAAATATATAGATATCGTGAAAATTAAGAGATATAAAATAAGAGCTGTAAACAAATGGCATTTAAATAATCTATGCCAAAATTGTAGATAGGGCTAATAAATAAAATCACGAATTTTAAAAGTATAAATTAAAAATGGAATAATACTGAATTTTTAATTTTTTAAATAAGGGTTGCTTAAGGAAATAAAAAGAAATACATCTTTAATCTAATGTTTCTGACTTTAAACACCTAAGTTTTTTAAGCTATTGTAATAGTAGAAGTTTTATCAGAAAAATATGAATTAAAGTATGGAAATTTTTGGTATGATAAAATAATGTGTGAATATGTCTTGTCGTAGTAACCTAGACAAGGGATACACTCAATTTTAAAATTGCTAAATTCAAAAACAAAAGATGAAATCCCATCAGTTAATAGATCCGGAATATACCAAATAAGTTGAAAACATTGTGGAAAAATGCTACATAGGTCAAACTAAAAGAAATCTAAAAACCAAAGTCAAAGAGCACTTTAGAAACATCAAATTGAAACAAGAAGATAAGTTAGCCTTTTATTTCTGGAATGAAAATCATGACATTGATCCAAATCCAAAATTATTAAAAGGAGTGATAAACCAAAATGAACTGACAACATGGGAGAACATATTCATATGGAAAAATAAGGACCGCATAATGAACTACGAAATCCCACCAGTAGATAATTTGACAAAGAAGTTCATAGTTCCACTACCAAAGAGATAACAGACGACAACAGATGCTAGTTGGAGAGAGGTTGAAAATGGAAGCAATGGCCTTTGAAACTAGTCCCTTGATAATATAAAAAAAGTGACGAGTGTCAATAAACTGACTACAAATATCGAGATTTAACTGTATTGGAACACCATAGTGAAGCGAAAAATTATTAAATTATAGATGAGTCGTATTTTTTACACATACAAAAGTGAAGCAGATGTGTAAAAAATACGACTCATCTATAATTTAATGACTACAAATAGTTTTTATAATTAATTTTGATGTCACTGTTACTAAATTCCTCCAAACACACCTAAGGGATAGAATATTCAGACTTTATTTATATATTTGTTATTTTGCAGCAGCTGCTTTACAAATGATGTTTAGTGAGAATTATCCATTTAAAACTCTTATTTGGTGAACTGAGTCATATTTTTACGTCAGGTCATATCTTGGGGAAATAATCACTCTGATCTTATATCTAGATTATTTATTATTGGTTCTGAAGTTATTTAACAGACTCCTAGAAGCTTTCTTCTCCTAACAAACTTTTTCTTCTTATTAAACAAACTTTTTTGGTTACCCTGGATATGTGACCTTCACATTTTTCATAATACTTATACAATAATAGTGGAATTCAGATTTAAATACAAGCGTTATAAACAAACAGAACATATAATAAACCATAATTTCTGAAAATTTCTAGCTTTAGTATCTGTCCCAGTATTTAACTACAATTGAAGGGCTGAGAACCATAGTGGACCATCTCCAAGTGAGGTTGAAATTGAGCTGTTGCCATCTGTCGATACATTTTATGTTTATATGTCATATATTGCAATGGGCCATGCCCAGGTTTCGTTTACAAACAGCTTTTATCAGCATCAAAATATTGGTCTAAATGAAACAGTGAATTCTGTCAGAGGCAGAGTGGTCCAAATCCATGCAGCAGACCAAGCTACTGCATTCCTTCATGTGACTGTTGATAAAGATACTGGATACTGATGTAGAATTTGTTAAGGATCATATTAAAAGATTTCCATTAGAGATCATCCATTACAGCCAAAGGACAATGAGAAAGTTCATATTTGTCTCCAGATTTATCACTAAGTAAAATGTATGAACTGTATAGTGTACATTGCTTAGAAAACAATTGTACTCCACTGAAAGAATGGTGCTACAGAAATACCTTTAATACTTAGTTTTAACTTATCTTTCCTGAAACCAAAACCTGATACCTGCTCCCTATGTAATACAATAAAAATAAGTGCAATAATGAATCTGTTGACATATAAAACAGAAAAGAACTCCATGATGTATGGTAACTGCATAAACGAAGGTCTAAAATGGCACAAACAGAGCTGAAGCATGATGCAAAAATGAACAGGAGAAAGTTCACACTATCACTTTTGATATGCAACAAACACTCCCACTTCCTTTATTGACATGTAATGTGCATTTTTACAGGCGGAAGTTTTGGATTTACAACTTAGGTGTGCACAAATGTGAACAAGATCAAGGTTACATGCATATTTAAGGTGAACCCATAGTCCAAAGGGATCCAAATAAAATAGGATCATGCATCTTAAACTATTTAAGGAGCATACACATTGATGTAACTTTATCTGTTACTCAGACACTTGTGGGGGGCCAAAATTGCAACCAGTGCATTGCAACTCTTTGGGCATCCTTGGTTCATAACACAATTCAGACAATAGATAGTAGGTTTTTAGAGTCTGATCATCCATACTTACAAAAAGTCAGGGACTTCAATACCATCAAAATAGCAAAATGAAAAGCTAAGTCACTATTCACAATAGATGACTATTATGATGTAATATTGTGACTTTGTTGGTTCGTGAAATGAAAAGTCCAATTTCACCACTCAAAAATGTTCTTTATTTCCACCGACTTACAGTTTAACACTTGCCAATTACACAGAATTACTTGCTGCACACAATTACAATTTACCAGTTCGTCCGTTACAACTTCACTTGTACTCGCGATTACATAAGCTCCGATACACATACCAGTTACGTACAGTCTTCCGTTGCACAACCCTTTCGTACATTAACACGTCACTGACTAACTCTTACACCAAGAACTGCGACTAACTGACCGACCAACTCAACACAGCACAACAACTGACTGACTGACTAACTAGCTGCAGCCCTTTTTATAAGCATCTCGCCGTCTTCTAGACGTTTCCAGATGATGAAAGATCCCGTAATTTCTGGAACCAGGTGGAAGAGAAACAGACCGCCCAATTATGTTTCTTTCCCCAGTCGCCCCTGTCACCACTATAAGACAAACGAGGGGAGGTGTGGCTAACGCGGTCCTCCCCCCTGCCTTCCGTTCGCAGCTGGTTCACTGGGTGCTCCAGTGCTCCCGTTACAATATGTGTGTGTGTGTTCTAACACTCCCCACATGGCAACCTTGGCCTTCGTGGTAACCTCACCCCACCACGTGATGTCCGGACACCATTTCTCAGATGGAGGCACCTAGAGGGTGGTGTCCATTACCTCCAATGATAGGGTGATAGTGAAGATAACGGTGAGGCTTATACCGTGGACTCCTAACCACATTGGGTATAGGGGACACCTCACATGTGCTAGACAGAGGTGAAGGCGTGGCTGACTTAAAATTGCCAACCCCAGGGCCGGGAATCGAACTCAGGACCCTTAGCATGGGAGCCACGAATGAAACCACTGTGTTACCTCGGCGGCCTTATGATATGATATAACAGTGCAGAAAAAACAAACATTTTATGTAAAAAACTGAAGCTGCTGACAGTGAAGTAAACTAGGTTATTAATAATAACTAAACACTAGTAACACAACTTCACTTATCTTATTTAAATCCTGGGACCGGTTTCAAAGCAAACATCTGCTTTATCCTCAGCCACTCAGCTTGACACTCACCCACTTACTTGTGTTACTAGTGTTTAGTTATTATTAATAAACATTTTATGGTTACTAAAATGGAACAGTCCCAATTTGTTAAAGTGAAGGAGCTTGCCAATCAATTTGTCATACACAAAGAAGCAACTAAGGGAAGGAATGTACAATGGCTGACAAATGGTTTCAATTTGAGAGGGATAATCCAATGAAATTAAAGTTCCCTTACACTTTGAATGAAATAAAAGCAGAGTATATTGTTGACATTTCCTCAACATGCAGAGACCAGCGGCCAGTGAAAGTTCCATCTTCTGTACCATCATCTTGGAAACTATTTATTTACTACCGCCTCCCCACACACACACACACAAAAAGCCAAATATGATGATCTTATGCCCATGCTACCATTTATTCCTCCAGTGAATCATGATTTTTACAAGAGTTTTCATGTACAAGTCAATAATGATGATCTGCAGGACTCCAATTAGATGAATTGAAATGGCCCAGTTAGATTAATTTGAGATACTAGAGCCGGAATGGGCCAAATCCCAGCATAGGAAATTAACTCCAGATAAACAACTGTAAAACCTAATTTTGCATGAAGCTATATTAATGTTGTACTAATATAAGGTAGAAAGTATGTTCTAGATTGCTGTGGTAATTAATTATGCGTAACTTGGTTCAGTAAATTATGATATTGAAAAAACTTTGTCCTTTAATACCTCCATTTTTAAAAAATGGTGCTTGGCCCATTGTAGTTCTCAATCCTTCAATTGCTATTGATTCTGTCATGGAAAAAAAAATACATTCTTACTTTTAACTTTAAAAAGCTAAATTAGCAACTCTGAAAATATATTTCTGAACATGAGCTATAATAACTTCTTTATATTGGGTTTTATTACTTTTGATTCTCTAAACTTTGTATCACATAATATTTTAACACACTTAGTCATACCTTTGAATCAAAGGTGGATAGAAAATAACCGTAATTGATGATAAATCCATCCTTCCAGCCAGGAACCAGTCCCACGTTCTTCTGTATTTAGAAGTTGACACAGTATTTACAGTACCATGGAACTGGTCAAAAACAATGTTTGTTTACTTTTAATTGATAAAAGTTGCCAACTATTTGCACTAAAAATTTATAAATATAATTTTATTTTTATTAGATGGTGTAATTTCTGGTACAGTTTATGACTATTTAATCTTTCACGGAGAATAAAAAGGTTAAAAAGAATTTTCGCTAACTTTTCACTTAAAATATTCTTTCTGAATAATATACCTTTCTAGGTAGTACTTTTTTAAATAAAGAATGTCAATGCCATTAATGTGAATAGTGTTAATGTCTTACCTGATGATACAGCTCCTTTTTGTCGCAAGTCTGTAATATATCTCTCCATGGCCATGAGAGTAGAAAGTTGCATCTGTGTTTGTCACTCTTGTAAAGCAGTCGTAAAAACTTAGTATTTTGTGTTTGCAGCATAATTGTGTCTGTACGTGAGACATGTGCAGACTGGCAGAGAGGGGTTGAACCACAAGCAGATCCTGCACTCAGGGGCAAAAAGGACCCAGATAATGGCTTTGGCATTAAAGTACCACGGAGAAATGTTGGTGAGTATAAGGCCCTACAGTTCAGTGTTACAAACAGCCAGAAATCTTCGAATGACCATTGACTTTTTTATTACAATTATTATTTTGAGTTTGGTTTTATGACTCACTTTGTTTACACTCACCTTCACTTTTTAAAATTGTTGTAACTTTGAAACGTTTTCAAGATGCTTCGATCTGGAAAACATTTCAGAGTTATAACAGTCACCCAACTAGCTGAGGATGAGATCGAACGATCTTGAAAACATTTCACAGTCACAACAATTTTAAAAAGTGAAGATGAGTGTAAACAAAATCACTCATAAAACTAAATTCAAAAATGAAGAATACTCACTGTTAATAATGCTTCTGTTTATAATATTGTCGCGAACCCATTGTTGCGACTGGTGCGGCCGGCGCACACAAAGGGACAGATAGTGCAGCGTGGAGATAAAAAGTTTGCCGAAACAGATAAAGATAGATAACTGGAAGATTCGTCTTTCTAGTGGCATCTTGATTGTTAGAGAACATTCCACAAAGTTCTAGGACAATGAGTGGAGCTATAAAAGAAGCCGTGGATTGCCAGTTGAGTGAGTCGTAATCGGAACTTGATAATCGTGCCCGTGCAGCTGTGTTTTGAAAGTGAACTCTTTTGTTTTTGGTCGACGACCTTGAAGATTGTATTTGTGTATATTACGTAATTCTGCTATTGTAAGGGTTGACCAAAGTGTGTTTCTACGGAAATAAAGAGCATTTTGGAATTTCTGCAAACTGGACTTTCAATTCTACGAATCCACAAAGTCATAATTGGTGTCAGAAGGGTAACATATGACAATGGACGCTGCATTGGCAAAAATTCTAGAAGAGCTGAAAGAAATGAGAACAGCGAATGACAACCTCGCTGCGAAAACAGAAGCGGCAAGTAGCAACCTGGCTACAGAAATGAAGATAGCTAACTACAACCTCACCGAGAAGATGGAAGAAATGAAGGCTGAATTAACAAGGAAGGCGGAAACGGCAAATAACCTGGTCGCGACAATGACCATGGAAGTGAGAGCGGCGAACAACAGCCTGGCCACGGAAATGAAGGCTGTGAACGAAGCCCTCGCCGCCAAATTTGAGGAGCAGTTGGCCGGCGTGAAGGAGGACGTCACGGAGTTGGGCGAGCGCGACGAAGACCTGGTGAAGACCATTAATGACCTAGAGGAAAAGGCCGACAGCAATACCAAGTCCCTGAATGCCATGGTGGAGGACATCGTCGTCAGGAGTTTGAAGGATTTAAAGGCCAACACACCGGGACGCAACACATCTGCGCACGTCAAACCACCAAAGTACGATGGCACATCAACGTTCGAAGTCTTCCGCCGTCAATGTGCACAATGGCCTAGCACAACAAGTCACCAAAGGAAGAGGCCGCACAGCTAATAGCCTTATCAATAACTCCGTAATAGCAGCTCATTTCTGGTCTGAAAATCACGAAATCAAAGATAGCACCAAATGACTAAAATACGTACAAAAACATAGTGAACTCGTCATATGGGAGAGAATATACATAGAAAAACATAAAAACCAACTAATGAATTTTGAAATCCCACCAGAAGATAACCCCACATTTTAATTCATCACAAAATCAACAGATGGCAGCAGCAACTCCAGAACTACCCACACCACTGGATCAAGCTTTAGTCGCATAAGTGTTGACGATGTAAACGATGGTTCGCAAAACATGTCCTCAAATTAGGTACGTAAGTGAAGCTAATGGTGTAATAAATACGACTCATCTATAATTTAATAAATAGAAATATATAATGTTGTTTCACGAACAAGAAGTTTATCTCTCTCATTCACCTCAATCACATTCATCTTTTAAATGAATGTTAGCAACACACATTTTTTGTTGGGCATGTCACTTTAAGTACTATGCGGCAAGTGAAACTGACAATTGACAGAAAAAGAAAACAGTGCAGACTGTGCATTTGTTTAGTTTTTGGCCTTAATGGATAGATTCCATTTCAGCAAGTAACTGCTAAGAAGTAAAGAGCTTGTGTATATGTGAACAATGATGTAATGTAGTAATTTGTTTGTATAATCCTATTTTTCCATATTGTACCAATTTATTTTTATATTTGTATTCTGTTTCTGCATTAAACAAGTTCCATTTTATACAAAAAAGTGACGTGTAAAAATGTATTGCATGTGTCAGGATCAATATATTTGTCCTTTATTCAGATTTCCAAATTATACACGTTCAGTTTGATCAATTTTTAATGAGTTTATTTCCAGCAACTCCCTTGGTTAATCACAAGTATACTGTATTTAAATTCATGTAACACTAGAGTTACTTAACATGTAAAATTAGATACATGATTTTTGTGTATAACTTAAAAAACAAAAGTATAAAAATTCAAGGATGAATTCTGCTGGCATGAAGCTGTAGAGTGTAGGAATACATAATGCTTTTTAACATGTATATCTCTTACTACACAAATAAAAATATTTAGTAAATACTCTCCACTTAACTTAAGAAGCCGATGACAATACTTCTATTATGTTTTTGCAAAATTAATTTCATGGACATTTGCCCACATCTTCAGTCAACACACTTCGTGTCAAGGATACAAAGTTTTATATATAAGTTTTTTATTGTTTTATATATTGGGTTTCCTTGACAACGAAGTGTGTTGACTGAAGATGTGGGCAAATGTCCATGAAATTAATTTCGCAAAAACATAATAGAAGTATTGTCATCGGCTTCTTAAGTTAAGTGGAGAATATTTACTAAATATTTTTATTTGTGTAGTGTTTGTTACTCCACTGTAAATAGCTTCATTTTCTGTGTAATGTATATCTCTTCTTTGCAGGACCATCTTCTACTCAGTTGTACATGGTAAGGACCATGTTGGAATCTCTTATTGCAGACAAATCTGGTGGCAAACGAACACTACGTAAAGATATTGATGGCCAATATTTGGTTCAGATTGACCAGTTTCATAAAACTTCATTTTATTGGAATTACATGCTTGCATTCAGTAGTAAGTAATTGACAGAGTATCATTGAAAGAGAATTATGCTAACTACTTTAATACCAGAAGGACTGTCCTTATGTTGATGAGTGGCTTTTTTGAAGGGCAGTTTCTCATATTTAGTAAATTGTAGAATCACTGTGTTCTATAAATTTAACTGAATCCAAATGAAGCAAATATTTCTGAAGCATTATCCATTTACAACCTTCCGGAAAATTTGTACAACCAGTTTTTACTATAAATACTTACACTATAATTACAGTTGCTTTTATTGTGATATGAATTTTGTGTGTGTGTGTGTGTGTGTGTGTGTGTGTGTGTGTGTGTGTGTGTGTGTGTGTGTGTGTGTGTGTGTGTGTGTGTGTGTGTGTGTGTGTGTGTGTGTGCGTGCGTGCGTGGGCGTGCGTCATTTATCTTTTCGGTTTTTGGGCTGTCATTTGAAATAATAGCCTGAATAGCTGCTTTAGAATCTGTTAAGAAAACTAGGTTGGAAAGCTTATTTGTCCAGGCAAATAGATTTTGTAAGGAAGTATAAATTGCATCAATTTCTCCATCAAAACTTAAGTAAATTCCAATATGCTTATAGAAAGAAAAGAATTTATAGGTAGCTCCTGCTCCTGCTCCATCTTCTTGATTGTAAAGAGAGCCATCTGTATAGATGTGTGTCTATTTGTCAACTGGATATCTTACATTTATGGTTTCAAGGGCATATGCTTTAGCTTCTGTAGATGAGTATTCCTTCTTTTTAAAATCTATAAGTAAATCTAGGTAGTATTCTAATTCAATGATGTTCAGTGGCTTATCAAGAGACATGAAAGGTTCTATTTTGGATGGGTAATTTAGTTTATTTCTTAGTTGTTGAACTTTCTGTATGAAGCCTAATTGAGTTTTCAAACTGAAGGTGGATGTGTGTTGTTTTACCCATTTATTATTCTCTGGAATTCTTAGGAGCTTTTCATATGTTAAAAGGGCTTGCATTTCTAAATCTGTCATTATGGGTCTGTTACATGTAAATGCTTGTAAGGTTACTATAGGAGTAGTTTTTATAGCTCCAGTAATTAACCTAAGAGCTTGATTTTGTGTGTGCTCCAGTATCATGGAAGTTGAAGGTGATGATGTTATCAGTACTTCTCCACAGTAATTAAGAACTGGCCTTATATATGTATTATATGTAGTATTTAATGTAGATCTTGAACAACCCCATTTAGTTCCTCCAAGTCTTTTTAATATCTTAAAACGGTTAATTGCTTTATCTCTAATTTTTTCAATATGTTTTTTCCAAGTTAATTTTTTGTCAAACAGTATTCCAAGATTTTGAGCATTTTCTGTTCTGGTTAATTTGATATTATCATAACTTAAGGTAATACTGGGTTGTTTCTTTCTTAGAGAGAAGAGCTGATAGTTACTTTTCACAGTTTTTACTTCCATGAGGTTTTTAGAACACCATTGTTTAAGGGTATTCAAAGAATTTTGAATATTTGTCTTTAGAATTTCAAGTTTGCCTGATTTCCAAATTACTAAGTCATCTGCATACAATGCAGTGTTGATATCTGTTTGTTGAAGTTGTTTGGGCAGATCATTTATATAGATATTGAATAGAGTAGTGCTAAGTACTGCTCCTTGAGGTAAACCTAGATGGATTTTTTTGAATCTTGATAATGATGAACCATAAGAAGTTGCACAATATCTTTCTGAGACAAATTCTGATATCCAGTGAAGCATATTATCTTTAATTCCCATCTGTTGTAGTTTCTTGATAAGATTACATCTCCATACAGTATCATATGCAGATTTCAGATCAACAAATACCGCTAAGGTGTCTTCTTTTCTATTAAATCCCTCTTTAATTTCTTGACTGAGTTTAATTACTTGTTCACTGGTTGTATGGATTTTCCGGAATCCGGCTTGGCAGGGTGATAGAAGATTATGTTGTTCAAGATACCAATTTAATCTAGCTGAAATCATTCTTTCCATAATTTTTGCTAAAACACTGGTTAATGATATAGGTCTATAGTTGTTTATATCAGCTGCTGATTTGCCGGGTTTGAGTATTGGAATAATAATAGCTTTTTTCCAATTGGATGGAACAGAAGATTTCCAGACATGATTATAGAAGTGGAGTAATATAGTTTTTGCTTTTTTACCTAAATTTTTAATGAATTCTGGATGAATTTTGTCTGGTCCTGGGGCTTTTCTATTAGGTGTTTTACAAATAGCTATATCAAGTTCAGAAGCTGTAAATTCATGATAAAATATTTCATCTGTTGAAATTAAATAAGGGTGTTTTTTTTGTGTTTGTTTATTTCATTTATTTCCTTCTTTATGTTCTTCTCTAGCTTTTTATATATTTTTGGAATTTTGGATGATGTAAAATTTAAATTAAATGCACTGGCAATTTTCTGGTTATCAGTTAGTTCTTTATCTTTATATATAATAGGATGTTTAGAAACATTATCTTTATAATGTGTTGAAATGAACTTATGTATGGCTTTATTATCTTTCCTATAATCAATAGTTTCAATAAATTTATTATAGGAGTTTCTTTTTGCACAGAGAATTTCTTTTTTGAATTTTGCTGTTTTGATTTTCCAGTTGAGAATACTTTTAGGATCTTTGTTAATTTCAGCTAACTTTCTAGCTGACTCTCGTTCATTTTTTAAGGTCTCTAAATCTTTAGACCAAAAGGGTTTGTAAGTTTTAACTTTTCCTTTAGGGATGTACTTTTTTGCAGTATGTAGTAGAAGCTGGCAGAGATTATCATTAATTTTGTTAGGAGAAATGTTAGTGGTTTTGAT
Source organism: Mantis religiosa (assembly GCA_030765055.1). NCBI lineage: Eukaryota > Metazoa > Arthropoda > Insecta > Mantodea > Mantidae > Mantis > Mantis religiosa. Next base: position 286,000,418 of record CM060948.1, on the reverse strand, counting down.
CATAGAGGGCATTAATTTTTCTAATTCTATTTGGTATCCTTTCCAATTGGCTTTCTTGAAATTCCAAGAGCTATTATTGTTAGCCTTTGTCTTGTTTTTACTTAATGTTATGTTAGCAATTGTTGGTCGATGATTGGAGCCCATACTTTCAGAAATATTACGTGACGTTCTATCTATTAAATCTGATGAAACAAATAATAGATCTGGATTATATGTTAAACCATTGTGATGGATATATGTACCAATATTGTCTTTATTGAAGATTAATTCTATAATATTGGAATGTAGCCAGTCTTCTGTTACTCTCCCTGGTGGATTAGTATCTTTATAGCCCCAACATTTGGAGTGGGCATTGAAATCTCCTATTATGATAGTTTTTTTAGTTATATTCAAAAGATTCAATTCTAGAACATTATTCGGAGGATTGTAGGCAAAATATATTGAGAATTGTTCCTTTCCTTTCCATAAGTTCAAATATGTTAATTCAAATTTATCATTTTCATTCATCATTTTAATAATTTTGAATTTTGAGGTTAAATTTTTCTTTGTTCCAATTAAGATTCCACTAGCAATTTGCCTACTTTTTGGAAAAAGATAAATTGTATATCCTTTCATTTCATAATATTTCATTTGATCTTCTGAAATATTTGCTTCCATAATACCAAAGACATCAATGTTTTTCTCATGTAGTAACTTATGGAGTTCTGCTTTCTTATCTTGACTTAATCCTGTTGCATTCCATTGTAGTATGTTCAAATCTCAAAATACAGTCCCCACCCGGAGATCCGAACGGGGGACTATTACTCCGGATTGTTTTGTAGAAAGAGACATAAACATAGTTTATTGAGCAGGTTTCAACCGTTTCTTATGGACACCTCTTTTTTATAAGTAGGCAGTTGAATTGTTCCTTCTTAACCCTCATATTGTGGAGGGAACACACCTGTCGGTCTATGGATCCACCAGATCAAGCTTGGCAAATCATTATGATATCACCAGCCTTTCCTTCATTTGCCAGATGAAGGACGTTCCTACTGCCATGACAGGTCAGTAGTAAATTTATAAATGGCATTTCCTCCATTTTGATGGAACAGTTATACCGCTGTAGCTCGGTCCCCAGAGCCTCACTGTTAAAGCAGAGTGCACCACGGGCAGGAAGAGGATTGGATTTGGATAGGAGAGGCTATAAGAGGCGCATCACTATCCCTTACACCCCTGATATGAATTGTTTCAACCGTTATTTTGTGCTTGTCTCCTTGATGTTCTAGTAGATTTTACCAAAGCTTATGGCATAAAAGATTTGAAAACAAAGGTTTTTTTAAGCCTTATAATGGTTGAGAAAGTAAGCCACTGCTTTCATATACTAATAGGCAGAATTGGTAGTTGTAGCTATAGTGCCACTGAGAGAAGTTGCGCTTTCAAATAGAACACTACAACATATTGTTGGGCACTATTGAATGTTTTCAACAATTGAATATATTATGAGAAATATATATTGAGGAATGATTATTGAATGAAAAAGTTGGGTTGTTTTCATTTGGTTTTAAAAGTTGTTTCTTTACACAAATACATTAAGTAATGGCATAAACGTTTTAAATAGGTCTCATTTAGATTTAAAAGTATATTATAATAGATGTTCTCTCCATGGAGTTAAATAAACATGGCTTTAGTGCACATTATGTTGCAATATTAAAGTAAAAATATTAAAACTTACAAAATTGTGTGCACTTATTTTCTAGTACTTAATAGCAAAAACTAATTCCATTAATATCAGACTTACACTATAACTGTCTCATGAACCTGCATATATATATATATTTTTTTTTAAATAAAGATATGTAAAGAAGTATATTCACATTTTTAGCTTCGACTTGAGGTTAAAATGAATGTGCCAGAGTTTATTACATCACAATATGGGGAGGTCCTAATTTAGTAATTATTTTTTATTCTGTAATTGCTGTGCTTGGTCTTAAATTTTGGTAACTGCTATTTGAGTTGAACAGCCTACCTAACATGGCATCTACATTGTAATTTTCATGTGCTTCTGATTTTAATGCTCAAATGTGCAGAACTACAAGTTCTTTGTGGCTGTTAACTAGCTATAAAATATAAAGCACCAATATAATCGCAACTTTAACTTCTGCTATGCCCCCCCCCCCCCAAAAAAAAACTGGTGTTTACGCTTATGACTTCCTCTCCTCTTGTCCAAATTATTCTTACAAATGCTTATTCCTCTAACTTGTTATGTTAATCAAGATAAACCTTTGCAGAAATTGTCTTATTGCTAATTTTCTTATAGATGCAGGAACAGCATGTAGTTAGTAGTAGTTAATTTCCTATTTCTTATTACAATATCTGCATACAACTTCATACATTATAGTGTATAATTAGTTCAAAATCTTACTTACTCCTCGTTTTGGAGTTGCATTTTCCCATGCCCCATTATAGTTAACCCAGGTTGTGTATATAATGGAGCATTTTAAAACTTGGGATCTAAATTTTTGTTTCCCTTTATACCTTATACTATTTACCCTAATTGTTCTCATTAGTCTTCCCTATTTTCCAAAGCCAGTTTTGTCTTACCTTGCCAATAAATTTTCCCAGTTTTGTTACGATTTCTTCTGATCTTAGATTCAAGATGGTTTTGCTTCTTATTTCATTTGGTATGTTTTCCCACTTAAGCAAAGCGGAACAATATGGGAATACATTAGACTGTAAACAATATCAAATCTTTAAGATTACAGCTGGTTGCTATATGACAACTTAAAAATTCCATTTTCTTTGCATGTCCATTACATAAAAGAGCTTTTGAGAAAAGTATAAGAATTTGAAAATTAAAATCATTATAGGAAATACCTCACAAATGATTCCTGTACTCTCACCCCCCCCCCCCCCCAAAGAAACAAAATCCATAGGGGATGGGGAATTTATTTGAAAAATCTGCATGTTGTAGCCTTGGAAGGTGCTGAACTTAAATATCAAGTTTGGTTTAAAAAGCTAAATTGGAATTAACAGTTTAAGGAATGTAATAATTAACATTATAGTATAATTTTAATTACCAAGTTTCCAATTTTCATTTTTGAACTGCTGTATTCTCTCTCTCTCTCTCTCTCTCTCTCTCTCTCTCTCTCTCTCTCTCTCTCTCTCTCTCTCTCTCTCTCTCTCTCTCTCTCTCTCTCTCTCTCTCTCTCTCTCACATGCACATGCATGCACACAATTTCTTTTAAAAGTCCTTTTTTTTTAATTGAAGAAACTTTGTAGTCAGTTTTTTGACACTTTGTCACATTTTTATATTATTGAGAAACTAGTTTCAGAAACCGTTGCATCCATTTTCAACCTTTATCCAACCATCATCATTCGTCATCTGCTCTCTTCTCTCTGGCAGTGGAACTATGAACTTCTTTGATTTCAAAGTTTGAAATCCCACAGTAGGTAATTTGACAAAGAAGTTCACAGTTCCACTGCCAGAGAGAAAAGACCAAACAACAGACAATAGTTAAAGGTTGAAAATGGATGCAACAGCTTCTGAAACTAATCCCTCTATAATATAAAAGTGTAGGTGATGAAGTGTCAAAAAACCAACTACAAATAGTTTTTTCAATTAATTTTGACACCACTGTTACTAAATTCCTCCAATCACACATAATACTTTTTTATTGTTATTGTTATTATTATCATCATCAACAACATTATTATCATTATCATCATCATTATTATTATTTTTATTATTATTATTATTATTATTATTATTATTATTATTATTATTATTATTATTATTATTATTATTATTATTATTATTATTATTATTATTATTATTATTATCATCTACAGTGCGATATTATTGTATTTTATAGTAATACTGGTTCAATCTCAGATTGCTTCTAATGAATTTATGCATTAAGCTTTTGTACATCATTCTAAAAAATTTCTGTGAAACATAATTTTGTTTTTGAGTGTTTGTGATGACTTTCTAGAGTATTAAATAACCATGTCAGCTGCAAAGGCTGCTACTTTAAGCTTGAATTTTGTGTAGTTATTTAGTCATTTATGCACAATTTTTGTACGGAACTACACCTCATTTTGCGTCTCTTTGTACATTAATTTTGAAGTGAAATCAGAGTATTGCTCAGTGTGTTCGCATCGTAAACCTTTATACCACATTCAGCATAAGCAATTTTTCGGAAACATGATAATTATATAGAATAAAAAGAAGTATTTCAGAAAGTGGAGTGCCATTGTTACTAAAATTAGGCAAGTGAGTCAACCTTGTATATACTTTTCTCCACTTACAAGTGCTTACATCCACAACTTACTAAACCACCCTCTAAAAAATAGCACACCGAAAACTCAATTATCAGGCATTTACCAAATGAGCTGCCAGGATTGTGACAAGATATACATTGGTAAGACCAAAAGGAATCTAGGAACAAGAATGAAAGAACACTTCAGAAATATTAAATTCAAACAAATGGACAAGTCGGCCGTAGCACATCACTTTTGGTCTGAGAATCACAACATAAAACGAGAAATAGAACTGATCAAACAGGCAAAGAAACCTCTGGAACTACAGATTTGGGAAAACATATTTATTACGAAGAAATAGGACCTCTTGATGAATTTTGAAATTCCCGCAGTAGATGACGTCATCAAACTTACCAGGACATTAGATGGCAGTACGACACCAAGCCAGATGCAGACACCGGATGCATCATCAGTCAACCACAGAACTGACGATAGGGAAGAGGTTCCCAGCAACAAGTCTTCATCAAAAAACTTGTAAGTGGAGAAAAATATATACAAGTTGACTCACTTGCCTAATTTTAGTAACATGATAATTGTTTATACATTGGATTCTTTTCACTAATCAAATTTATTGAGAATAATTTGTTTAATAGGAATAATTTACACAGACAAGTTGTGTCCCATTACTTGTTATTCTGTTTGTCCATTCTCTTGTTCATAAGTTTCATAATTCAAAACAATGTTATTGCATTTTTCTACTTATACCCTTTTTACATGGTAGTGGTTTTACTACTCAGCCCATTCTGAATTTCCATATTGTACATTCAGTCTCTTGCTCTTTTTGAAGTTCTGACAGCTGAGTAGAAGTTGGGATGATGATTCCTGAACATAGGTTGTGAATGATTAGGGAATCCTTCAGCAAGATTGAGTTGGAATGAATGATACACTCTTATTAAATATTACCTTGCTTGCCAGTCTATTTTGTTACAAACAAAATCATTAAATATCAATTTTATTTCTCTTCTCTCTGTATTAAACATTTGTGATATTTTGGCTATTGCACAGAATCCCGTAATGCAGTGATAGTGTGTCTATTTCAGGGGACTTGGGTTCAATCCCCATTAGTGGTGTGGGATTTTTCTCTGCTGTGAGATCTGGTGCACTCAGCCTCACAATGCCAATTGAGTAGCTATCCTGATGGAAATATGACATCCCCTAAAAGTTCAAGTGGTTGCCTTACAGTTAGAAGAGTTGGCATGCTGACTCCTGCCATCCCCATCCTGCACCCCTCAGTAGGCTTGGCTGCAGTTGGGTGAAGAGGGTACCTTCTATATAGGGGAGATGTGCAAGAACCATGTACATATAATGTTTGGAAGAATGAAATAGGAAAAGTTGATTCGGAAATATTGTTTTGAAATAATGGTCACAAACAAGAAAAATTAATTGCTGTGCCTATATTTTTATCTTTATGTGCATTTTTTCAGGAGAGCAAGCTTCTTATGGATTGTGCATGTTTGGAGGAATTTAGTAACAGTGACATCCAAATTAATTGAAAAAACTATTTGTAGTTGGTATTTGCAACAGCTTCCAAAACTAGTCCTTCAAAAAACAAAAATGTGACAGTGTTAAAAACTGACTGCAAAATGTTTTTTCATCATTTTTTTTGGGTATTTTGATTAATTTTAACAAATTTTTGCTCTTAGCTCTATATTGATTAAAGTATAACTTGCATTACCATGTTAATCCATGATACTTTTATTTTTCAGCCTCCTTACAAGAATGTTGCGACCTCTCTCAGCTTTGGTACCGAGAATTTTACCTTGAGATGACAATGGGTAGGAGAATACAGGTAGGCGCCATGTTAATTCATTTACTAATTTTTGTTATAGCAGTTGAAAATATTTTTCTATGAATTCCTTAAGCATACTGTATCTGGTTAGTTGGTGAACTTTTCTAGATATACCTGTAAAATGAAAAATTATCTTGTATTGCTTTCGTCTTTTGTAAGAGATATCTTGCATCTGTTGAGATGAGAGGTTTCTGTGGGTGCTATTGTTAATGTGGAGCTGATGTGTTGTTCTTGTTGTATAGAAGTGCACAGTGAGGCACCAACATAACGAGGAATGCAACGACCTGATCACCATGGAGAAGCGTATTCAGGTAGATAAATGACATGCAGTTCTATTGCAACAATTGTGACAACCGTTTTACCACCTTTCCAATTTTTCTCCTTGTTTTTTCTAACTTTGTAATAAAATTCAGAGACATCAGTGTATACTTACCTACTTGCTGGCTGTTTCAAGAAATGCACATGGCCTGTACACAAAGCTAGCACTACCTATTAAAATAAATAAACTTGTGAAAACACAAACAGATTATAGCTATACTAACAAACTGGTCAGTTTGGAAGTAATGGAAATGTAAACATGACATGATTAATAGCATCTCTTTGGCAGAAGCAAGAAGTCTGGATTCTTTCATTGAAAAGCAGATAGAGTTAGCAAGATTAATCCATACGTATATAAGCAAGAATCAAAATAAGCATCTGATGCAATGCATAATATTCTGAAATATTATTCCAGTAGCATCATATCAAAATTGTAAAAATGCCTAGGCAACCTCATTCGAAGTTTGCTACCAGGACTGACATACAAGCTTATGATGGAACCATTCTTAATTGAAGACCTAAAAACAATATATTACCTATAGGCAGAGATCAAATTGCATAAAGAGAGGAGTAACAAGAAATAAGAGAAATGGCCACTTTTATACTCTATGGAAGTGGTGGTGAGCCCAAGGAAGGAGCAAAATCAAAACCAGAACTACAACACTAAATATTAGGACTTGCAGTGTATGGATATTACCACAATCTTTGCCATAAGACATTTCCACAAGCTAGACTAGTTATGCATTTATAGATTATGAGGTCTGTTCAAAAAATTCCAGAGCATTAATAATTTGTTGCTAATGGATTGTTGGAGCAAAATGAGGTTGGCATCCCTGCATATGCCTTTGTTTAATGTAAAACTTGCGGAAGTTTCATTATTGTATGTCTGTTGTTCAGTGCTGTATTGAGAAGAATGTGTTACGCAGTTTGCAACACATTTGCATTAAATTTTGCATGAAACTCAAAATCTATACAGAGACACACCAAATGATGCAGGAAGCCTATGATGATGATGAGTGCTTAAGCCATACTTGTGTTACAATTAGTTCACATTATTTTAAAAAAAGCTGAATGGAAGTTAAAGATAACCATTGTGCAGGATACCTTTCAATGTCTACCCACGGCTTTAAAGGATTAGTGCATCATGAATTCATGCAACGGCACTATAGGAACATGTTGCAATGCCAGTGAGAAAATGTGAGAAGGAAGCAGCCTGAAATGTGGCTCCTGCATCACGATAATACACCCGCACATTCAGCCCCATTGGTGTGTGACTCTTGCACAAGAAACAAAATCACTGTACTATCTCATCCTCATTACTCTCCATACCAGTAGACATTTTTTTTTTTTTAATTTCTTAAGTTGAAAACCTCATTGAAAGGACAAGATTTGCAATGATAGATGATACAAAAGAAAATTTGCAGAAGGTGGTTCACACGATTCAGTAAGAGGTGTGCCAAGACTGCTTCCAGAAGTGGAAACAGTGTTGGGAGCATATATCTATTGGAGGAGAGTATTTCAAAGGACCGTGTACAATAAGTAAAAGTTAAGAGTAGAAAAATTTTGTGGACAAAGTTCCCAAATTTTTTGAACAGATCTCATATGTGAGAGAACAAGGTTATACCATAATGCTACCTATAAAAACTGACTAAAGAATGGCAAAATAAATCAGAGACTAATTTCTTAACCACATGCACATTTGTGTACATTTCCTTTATATATAAAAGCTATCAACTGTTTGTGTGGGAGTATAACATCCCAAATTTATATCTGCGCAGCATGTGGGTTCTCATTTGTATATTGTAACATAAACCTTATAGCTAGCCATAAAGTATTCATTTACTGTATTATCTTCAGATTTCTTGAAACAAAACCATAGAATTAAAACATAGAACAAAATTGCATGAAAGATACCTATTGGTTTCATTATTCCAATGATTCCATTACTTAACCTTTTCCAACTTTCTTTTATTTGAATTGGATATCAGTGGTTTCATTATTCCAAAGATCCCATTACTTAACCTTTTCTAACTTTCCTTGCATCAAATTGTATCTGAAGTCACAAGTGTTGCACTAGATAGTGTGCCTTGTATTGTTGCTGGCATGTTTTGCACCTACATGAATGATTTCTTGTTGCATTGTCACTTTGCATTATAAGCTTACATCACAGGCAGCTGCTGAGGAGTTCCTTTTTTGTTGTGTAGTTGGGTAATAATTATATTTTGTTGTACGTAGTTGAAATGTGCTTAATTTAATAGTGCAGGAATAATAAACTGAAAAATATGTTAGGCCATGAAACATTACAAGTGTATGTCACCAAAAGCTTCTAAAATTCATTGGTGCATCCATGGCTAATAGGAACTGTTGACCAGTAAGAAATGTCATCCAATCAAATATATAGGATTTGACATGTAATAACTGAAGCTATTGACAGTGAAGTGATACAAATTTTACAATACAATAAATATTTTTTTTTAATTTTGGCATTTGTAGAAAATCAATTCTTACTGATAATTACATAAAAATAAATGTTTGAACCCTTTTTCATTTAAATTTGCTGTTTTTAATTGTTTAATTTATAGGTTGATAGGTACAAAGATAATTAAAAATGTAATACAAACTATGAGCATTAAATGCAGTTAACACTCCAGGCATTTCAAATTCTACAGAAGTGAGAACAGTTGAAACAAGATGGCCATGCCTTTAGCTGTGTGCACCAAAAATAGTGATCAGTAATGTATTTTTGTGGTCATAGAGCGTAATAGCTCAACAACTTCATATAATCATCTGATATGACTTAACTTTGGGGGGTAAATATGGAATAGCTGTGTTAGAAAGAGAAAAGGGTACAATTGGGTTGATGTGTTTAAAAGTGAACGTATGTCAGTCAGATAAACAACACTCTGGTTCTCCCCAGCAGAGCCATTGCTGATGAGAGTGAGGGATGTGCTGACGTAACTTGTGAGAACTGGCATATTTCTGTAGCAGTTTTGGGCAGAGAACTGATTATATTTTGGATCCACTAAACACCATTATTACAGATTCTCAAGCACCATGTACGCGGGTGCCAAGGATGCTCACTAATAAACACAAAATGTGTGTTCACACTTCCACATTGTTTCTGGCATGATATACTGAAGGAGATGACTTTCTGGCATGTATTGTCACTGGAAACAAAATCTGTGTGCATCACTTTGAATCAGAAAGTAAAAGGCAGTCTTCAGAATGATGAGAGACATTTTCTCCAGCCAAGAAAAAATTCAAGTCTCAATCCTTTGCCTAAAAGCCCCTTTTTACCTTCTTTTGGGATATGAATGGTCCACTTTCATCAAACAGATGAAATAGTGAATAGTGCCCTGTATTGGCCATGGCTGTTCAGACACTTGTCCCACTGTGACACAAGGTGGTGAATGGCTGTCTCATAAAAGTCCCGGGGTTGCAATGTGAGCCAGTTTGGTGTGTACAGCTGGACATTATCGTCCAAGGTGAATCGTTTGCTGCTTAGACCCTTTTTAAGGGGACCAAAAATAGTATAATCACAGGAAGCGAGGTCTGGACTGTATGGAAATACCGCAACTGTGTTGGCCGTATGAGGCTTTGCATTGTCATGGAGCTGAATGATCCCACAGATGAGATTGCCTGGTCGCTTTGATTTGATCGCTTGGCAAAGGTTGGTCACGGATTGCAAGTAACACTGGACATTCACTGTTGTCCCGTGCTGCAGGAAGTGTATTAGAAGGGGGCCATCTTGGTCAAAGAAGAACGTCAGCATAATCTTTCCTGCTCTTGTGTGGATGGCCTTGGCTTTTTTTGGTAGTAGTGACCGTGGATGCTTCCACTGGAAACTTTGTCGTTTTGATTCTGGTTCAAAGTGATTCATTCTCCAGCCACCACTCGTGCCAGGAACTCATTCCGTTCGCTAGCATAGTGCTGCAGATGACCAAGACAGTGAGCCATTTGACATGCTTCCTGGTGTGGTTGAAGACTATGGGGCACCCATTGGGCACACACTGTGTGCAAGAGCAGTCGTTCCTTCATGATGGTGTGAACACTTCTCCTATGGCTTTCACTGACACTCGGTGGTCCTGGGTAATTAGTGCATCAACCAGCTGCATGATGTCATCCGTAATGCAGTGTGGTGCTCCAGACTGTGCATAATTGGCTAACAACACCCATCCTCCCCTGAAGCACTTGTGCCATGCCGTAACCCTTGCAAGGGACATGCAGTGTTCGCCGTAGACTTGTGACATTCGTTGATGAATGTCCGTTCTCCCTACTCCTTCCACTGTCAGAAAACAAACAACCTGCTTTGCTCTTTTTTGATGCCTCCATTTCAAGGTTTACAATGTAACTGGCAGCATTGAACAATTGATGCATGCTGCTGCTAGCTTTGTATAGTCACGTGACATGCATGTGTGCCCTCTAGCGACAGGCTGTGAACTTCCACGCTCTGGTCGGAACAACCTTTCGTTACACATGCCATGATATTGCCATCCTGTCACCAGTTTGCGCATACCAGACTCCGACTCATTTCTTTTTGAACGCCCCTTATAAACAGAAGAGACAAGGGTGTGTAAAATGCGGCATACAAGTGGCAAGTGCCGATTTAAACAACTTTATGTGGAATATGTTTCTAAGAGTTTCAATAAAACACTAAATGGCTATAATTTTGTTGCTATTTACACACCCATGCAAAACATGTATTAAACATCAGCTTATATTTTTCTGTTCTGTTTGTTCCTCTAACATATTGCAGTGTAGAACAATGTATGTTTTAAGCAATTCAAAAGTGAAACTACTACTCCTGTCATCCAAACAGCATTTATACAGCAAAGCACTTCTCTCAGTATCACATGATATGCCGGGAGCATACTTAAAATGTATATTATTTTTATCATAATTAGAGGGTGTTTTATGGGGCTGTAACAACTATATTTTCATTTTCACCATTGTAGCATAGTTAGGATTTTTTACAAACATGGCTTTGTAAGTTCTGTTTGACGCCTTGAAGCACTATGTTTTTTTCTCCATGTATTGTTTGATTGCTGTAAGATGGAGATGAATGCTGTTTGATTCATTTTGCTTCTTCGACAGAACCATATTGTTTAAAGGAGTTATCACTTCATTAACATTTGGTGTTTTCTTCCTCCTCCACATCATTTTTACCATCATCCTGTTCTTCATTGTCACTGTTGATGGACTGCATTGATTATATCTTTATCATATATGACTCTGAAATTGGCTCACTGTTTTCAATTTCTACCCAGTCATTCAAATCATCAGTCATAATTTCACAATGGAGAACAGTACCAGCAGACTAGATTTCACTGCTCGTGAATTTTGCAGCTGAACAATTTTCAGTAGTTTGTTCCCAAATCACTTTTTCCGGCAGTTTTGAATAGTATCTGGAGTAATAAAGCGTACTGATTACTAACTGATGTTAGTGATGGATTTTAGAAAAATTTCCATTTCCTCTCCCAGGTTCACTAGAGCACTGAGGAATTCATGGTGGTAATGTCCTTTAAACATCTTATAATACTCTGTCAAATGGCTGGATCAATGCCATAGTGTTTTTAGGTAAGAACATAACTATAACGTTTCCACCTTGCAACTGTAGAGTATTAGCAGGTGGATGGTGAAGAATAAGGACTGCTCTCAAATTTTAAGTGAGTGCATATGTTTCCTCACTGATGGCACAAATTCCTCATTGAACCAGTTTGTGAAAATGTCATCCATGTATTTTTCGTATGTGTATTTTACATTTACGATAGTGAATTCATCTTAACAAGTTTAAAACATCTTGGTATATGAGTTTTCCCAATGTAGAGTGGTTTAAGTTAGTGACTTCCTTTCTTGTTTACTTCGAAAAGGAGTGTCACTCTGTCTTTGTTCATTTTCATTCCTGATTTGTTAATGGTATTGTTCATGTCCAAAGTTTTTTAAGTAAGCAGTCAATAATAGTGTGCATTTTCATTGCAGTTGTACACTTTATGATCATTTAAATTGTTTTCAGTGCTAAGTTTTAATTCCTGAGGAAAATGTTTTGCAGATTCAGTGCCATAGGACCAAGCTTCTCCCTCAATTCTGATTTGGCCTATACTATGACGAAATTCTTACAGTGGAAACCAGCCATTAGATATGTGTGTTTGGAGGAATTTAGTAACAGTGACGTCAAAATTAATCGTAAACACTCTTTATAGTTGGTTATATATATATATATATATATATATATATATATATATATATATATATTATTGAGGGATTAGTTTCAAAGGCCATTGCCTCCATTTTCAACCTCTCTCCAACTAGCATCTGTTGTCATCTGCTCTCCTCTCTCTGGTAGTGAAACTTAGAACTTCTTTGTCAAATTAAATGCTTTCATATTCAAAAGGGAAGTAACTGGGATGGGTCTTGGGCACATAAAATGTATGACTTGTTGAAGCAGATAGGTATGGGTCATTCTTGGATAAATGCAGAGTATGGGTATAGAGGCTTCTGGAAAGAAGTTAAGCTAAGATTAGAAGATATTGACAGACAAGACATTTTTGCCAATACAAGTGACAAAAGCTCACTAAGATTATATAGAGAAATAAAAACAACCTGGGGGAGGGAAGGATATATAGATATATGTAGTAAGTTAGGGCGAGAAGGTTTTGCTTGGGCGAGAACAGGAGTGAGAAACTTGAAAGGTATAGGTCAAGAGAGGGAGCTAGATAACTGTCCATTGTGTGGAGAAGAGAATGCAGATTTCCATTGTATATTGTAGTCAAACAAAGATATGGAGAGAGCAGACTTGGCTACGTAAATGGGACAGTTTGAGGGGTGAAGTAGTAATTAGAAAAATGTTGTCAGTAAAAGGAGAAAAGAACAGGAGAAATATAGGGAATTATTTAGGGAAAGTTAAAGAGAGATGGCTAAGAGCGATTAAGAGAAAAATGTAGAATGAGATAGGTGAAATGGCAGAAAGTGTGAAAAGGAGCAGAGGGCCTCCAATACACAAAAACCAAGGGTTAGGTGTATGGGGACTGAATTACTATTCAATGGTGGGCAATATGATAACATGATAGGATTTTCAGGATTTAGGAATATATGGCATATTTCAGTATGGATTTTATAATTGTAATCTGGATTTTGTATTTCCATTTGTTGATGTAAAAGGAAATAAATTACTATTACTATTGTCAAATTATCTACTGGTGGGATTTCAAAGTTCATTACGCGGTCTTTATTTTTCCATATGAATATATTCTCCCATGTTAGTTTATTTTGGTTTATCACTCCTTTCAATAATATAAAAAAAAAAGTAAGTGATGAGTGTCAATGAGCCGACTACAAATAGTGTTTACAATCAACCATTAGATGCTTAAAATTATCTGTCCCATGCAAATGTTCATAGTATTTTAAGGCTTTAGCTCTGATGACCGGTCCAGATAATGGTACCTTGCAACAGAATGTTTGTTGTAAAAGATGTGATGGAATATGCTGATGATTGGTTTCTCACCTTTGGTGACGATCTGGTAGAAATCTAGTAGTTCCATGGCAGCTCTGGAGCAATGAGTCTTACCTCTGGTTACCACAATTGTTGGAAAATAAACAACAATTCTTCTTTTTCAAATATTGTGGGATTTCATATTTCCATTAGAAAGAAGAAAGAAGTATTAACATCAATTTCTTAAGATAAGTGGAGATTCAGTAACAAATATTTATATTTGTGTAATATTGTGGGATTTATTCCACAAAACAATTAGTAACTTCTGGTACAATTTTAAATAATGTAGATGCTGTGCTTTTACAAACAATTGTTGCATTCCGTTGTATTAATTGTTGCATCGATAAACTTTATATCTCTGGCACATGCCACTAGTGCAACACAAATGCATTCACAACTAAATGTTTTCTGCATGATCGCAGAACGACACAAAAACACGTTTTACTATCAATACGGTCATTTGCAGAGTGATGCCAAGCTATCTGATCATTTTTGGGTTATCTGCACACTATGTTTCTAGAACAACTAAATTACTTCTTTCATTGGTCCACATCACCAAATATTGTGATTGCATTATTGTAATTGCCAATATCAACAATATTAACATTTAACTTGTGTTGTATCATTCCGTGGCCTACCCAATTTCACATTTCCTTTTTGTACAAATTACCTTTTTCCAGAACAATTCAAAATTATTAAAATTGAAAAAACATGAAATAACCTGCACAACCTCTTCACTTCGTTTTATTAAAAACTACCTGTATAAATTCTCATTTAGATCATTATCTAACCAATTTGTGTGTGTGTTTTTTTTTCCTTTGTTGTCCAATTCAGCCGTGTTTACAAAGTTTCAAAGTTTATCTTCCTCCGTCATCCATCCCCTTAATTGCTCCTTCAAGGGCTCAATACACACACAATAAACTTGCCTTTGTTTCTCCTCTTTTCAAACATTCAATTTTAGTTTTTCTCCACTTCTGCATCTGTGATGTTTCAGCGCAGATGCATGATTCAGACTGTAAGCAACAAATTTGCCTTTATTAACTTTAAAGAGAGTCGATTAATGACACTAAACAACACTTACTTTTAAATTTTTCCGGAACATGTTTCTGAGGCTTTGCCTCTATCATCAGCTGGCTCTCGACTGGTTCTCATTGGTGTAGTTGACGATATTTTGTCACAGGTCTCCTCTGGTGGCGGTTCAAGGAACTTGATGAACAAATCTTTCTGGGGGATGTCAAAATTGAATACTTTGTTCCTATTTTTTGAAATGAAGATTTGTTCCCATGTGGATAGTTCTTGTTTTCCTGATGTATGTTTTAGTAGTTTTGGTTCTGGATTTATGTTGTGGTTTTTTTCCCAAAAATGTGTGGCAACTGCTGATTTTTCTAATTGTTTATATTTTATGTTTCTAAAGTGTTCCTTTGCTCTTGTTTCTAAATTTCTTTTGGTTTTTCCAATATAAATTTGACTACAGTCATTGCATTCAATTTGATATATACCAGATTTTTTGTTAGATGGAATGGCATCTTTGATGTTTGAGCAAATTAGGTTTTTTAAGGAGAAATGGTTGACTGGTACTAGTTGAATGTTTTGTTTTTTGAAGACTTTTTTGAATTTATCTTAGGCCCATGGATGGTAAGCGAATTTTTTGAAAATCATATTAGTTTCTGTAGCTGATAGGGTTGTGGTTTCCTTTAGTAGCTTCTTCTTTTTTGCTAAGTTCACCTTTTTGTCCACTAATGATTTGGGAAAGTTCTTTTTTTGTGCTATTTCAATTATTTTGTTGTATTCTGTTTTGTATTCTGCTGTGAGAGGGATGTTTACCAGTCAGTGTGCTAAACTATTGAAGATTGCCTGTTTGTGGGATCTTGGGTTGTAGCCATCAGCTTTTATGTAGTTGTCTGTCTGTGTTGGTTTTCTGTAAATGCCAAAGTTTAGTCTGTTTTTATTCCTCATTATTTTTAGATCCAAAAATGGTAAATGCTCATCTTTTTCTATTTCTACAGTGAACTTAAAGTTAATTTATCATAACAACACTGTTTTCAACACTTCCAAGAAAGGAATTGAAATTTGCCTTTGTTTCTACTCTTTTCACACAGTCAGTAATTTTTAGTTTTCCTTCAAATGAATGTATCTTCTGCTTTTGTGGCATTTCAGCGCAGATGCATGATTCAGACTGTAAGCATACTTCAACGTTCCCAAGTTTTAAGAATACTGTATGTTGCAGGTGGAGGTTTTGAGCCCTTGTCGAAGTGCAGTACAAAACACTATTGTTTCCATGTACTGCTACTTTTCTGGAATGCAGCAGTCAGTCACCGCACAGTGTTGGTGGCAAAAATTATGCTGCAGAACCCCTCTTTGCAGAGTATTTTGATCTCGACTTTCCAAATAATCCGGATCTGTGTAATTTCAGACCGCACTATTTCGGTCTTCTGTGTAAGTTGTAAGGATTGTGAAAAATTCTACATAGGGCAAACTAAAAGAAACCTAAAAACCAGGGCTAAAAACATTTAAAAAACATCAAATTGAAATGGGAATACAAGTCAGCAGTAGCATTTCACTAATAAAACAAAAACCGTAACCTTGAACCAAATACAAAATTATTCAATGGTATGATAAACTATAGCAAACTGACAAGGTGGGAGAACATCTTAATATGGAAATATAAAGTCCAAGAAATAAACTTTTAAATCCCACCAGTTCGATAATTTGATAAGGAAGTGCATTCCACCACCAGAGAGAAGACTGCAGGCAACAAGAAGTCAGTCAAGCAGGTAAACTAGGTTGCATTTTGTGTGGAATTACTGCTGTTCAGGTTTTGTTGCCACTGACCTCTGGTAAACAGCGAAATAAAATCAAGTTCAGAGTTAAGCTAGTACTAGCAATTTATTTATAACCAGGTTTGCAGTGTAAAACATCTTCCTGTTTTCAAAGTAGTACTAGCAATAGTTGTTTAATATCTAGCAGCAGCAACCTGTAGATAGTAGAAGCATCCTCAGCATTCTATTATATGATCAGCTCAGATTTGTCTTGAAAAGTGCACTTAAAATTTGAAAAATTAAAAATATGATCTGTTACAATCATACAACTTTTTCTATCACCTATAATTTACTTCTATTTTGCAAATTATGCATAAAAATTATAGTTTTTGTTAATCATGTGGAATGCTTTCAGTTCACATTTTATTGTAGCTACATAGAAACATACAGGATACACATAAAATAGTCAAGTGTTTAAAAGGAATCTCACTACTGTGTACCCATCACAAGAAAGCAAGAGACAAATGAAGGGGAGAGGGGTTTGAACTGTTTATCGTTTCTGTTAGTGGATCTGTTTACTAGGAAATGAATGTTTGAGAGTGTATATGAGTCACCCATGCTGCCAGATCCAATGTTTGATGCAGTAACTGTAGTGATAGGTATTATGCATGGGTGAGTTATGTAACAACATTTGCAAATTTTATTTAAATGAATCAAGCATCTTTGTCATACTGGGAAGGGGAGCATAAACACCATAGGAGAGCAAAAGTGATTACATTACACATTCCTCTAGCTTGCCTTCTTGTGTTGGGCGCACAGTACTTCTATGTTGGGCTAAAATTTTTAATATTCTGTGCATGGCTCAATGTGAAACAAAACAAAAAAAAAAAAAAACAGCAGTTAAATTTCAGAAGTGTGTGGCTTGAAATATTGGAAAATTTTCACCAGCAACAGGAATTGTCTTACAAATAGCTGAAGCATTAAAAAGGGCTGTATCATAAATTGCATACTTTAAAATCTTCTAAATTATTTTGAAATTTCTGTTTATCTCTTACGTTTTCATAATTATAAAAAATGGAATGTTATACTTGCAATGCTTTCATTACTCACTATTGCACAAGCTATTCTTACAAATGCTTATTCTTCTTAATGTAAATTGAGATAAACATTTGTAGAAATGATTTTATTGCACATTTCTTTGTAGTTACAATGGGAATAAGGGAATACTTATAAGGAATAAGGTTTTAAGTGACAGTTAGATCTTCTAAGAGCAGGTGTCTATGTAAAAGCTTTGAAATTCCATTCTCCCTCCCCATTTCGTTTTGTGCATGGCCAAGTAGAAAACAAAGAAATAAAAGTGAATGGCGTCCCATTCAGGAAAAGTATTATGTATTTTAAAATGCTAACCAGTATCAAGGAATATTTTGGGAATTGAGAATTCTAAAAAATAATGTATTTGACATAAATTGTGTGGTTTAACAACATCTACATTTTATGTTGTTCTTTTATATATGTCTTAAAGTTTATCAATTATGCAATACTGTTGAGCAGGTTTGGGTGATTCTTCTTTAATTCTGCCACGTAATACATGGATTAACTGTCACATGTTTTAGAAGGTCCTTGGAGAAGTCTTTCTTTTATCACCTAAGCTTGTTCTTCAATTTGGTGTGGTGCCATGTGGCAAAGGTGCTGCTGCTTTTTTAGTCCTAAATAGCTTGTCTTGAAACCTTTAGATCAGCAGCTACACTGTTACAGAGGTAACAGAGTTAAAGCTTGTTTTCTCTCCACAGAAGGGAGCTTCTTGTATCCAATTTTGTGTAATAGTTTCAATACTACACACTTTAAAAAACAGCACTCAGATTAAAAATTGGATGACAACACACAGCAAACAACTCGCTGTACAGCAAATACCAGAAGCAGACTGACACCTGGGCTGCTAATGAAAGGAAGTTGCTGCTGTGCACTCGAGAATCACTTGATTTGCATCTGCACGCAACTTTTTGTATAATGCCAAGAGAAGGGCAAACTGAGCGCATTGTCTATGTAAAGATTTTCCTTGCGTTTAAAATGTAAAGATTTCCATTGCAGTGACTGTACAGTAACATTTAAGTCATAAAGATTTTCTTCAATTTAAATTTGAGGATCGTTTTCTGACCTAATTCTGCAATTTTGTGTGTTAACTCCACCATTAAGAGAAAAGTGTGTTTCGTCTGTCCAAAAAATGTAGTCCAGTCGTTATTAATTTGAATATCTGATCGCCCAAATAAAGCAAAATCAGATCTGCCCCCCACGATCATTTTCTTTGAATGCAAATGTAGGTTTCACCTTATATGGAAACAGATTGAGATGCTTTCTTAGAATTCTCCAAACTGTTTTATTAATCATCTGAAGTTGCCACAATACATGTGCAACACTATTAATTCCGTAATTATTATTTCTATCCTTCCAGATTTCTTCTTATGAGCAACAGAACCAGTTTCCTCAAACTTCCTGATTAAATCCCCATAATTATGAATGGAACATGAATCTGGTCTTGAATTGTTAAGAATTTTAAATTTTCTCAGACCTTAAGAATAGCTCCTGTTCCTTGCATAACAATATTGAATCAGCTGATTCCATCTAGTGACAACCATAATTTGCAACTTACAAATTCTGATAGCAGTATGAATAAAATTAATAATGATTAAATTATAGATGAGTCGTATTTATTACACATCAGCTTCACTTATGTACCTTTATTGAGGACATGTTTCGCGAACCATCGTGTGCATCATCAGCTCTAACGATGGTTCGCGAAACATGTCCTCAATATGGGTACGTAAGTGAAGCTGATGTGTAATAAATACGACTCATCTATAATTTAATAATTATTTCACTTCACTGTGATGTTCCAATAAAGTCAAATTTCGAAAATTACTAGTGTTTTATTCAAAAAATTAGTACTCATGGTAATGGTGAATTGAAGGGGGGGGGGGGAGGAGATAAAGAGGGGAAAAAAGCTGAACATCATTACTTGCCCAGTATTTGACTTCTGTTGTTTTTATTCTATCCCAAATATAATATTTATAGTAGTTTAAAACTTGAGTTGACTTTTGAAAGACCTATACTTCTAGAAGAGAGTAGATGCAAAGGATATAGTAGAACTGAGTGAAGGATAGCTATCTAGGATGAACATATTCATCATTATTATACTATATATTATGTAGCATGTATTATATTGTCATTCTCAATATCTATGATCTAATGAGCACAGGGACCCATTAATTAAAGAAAGCTATAAAATTATATTTCTGATATCTGACAATAAGATGGGTGGCAAGGATGATTTCAACTTTTTCATAAATTACATAGTTAAAAAATAAGAGAATGCACTGAAGAAAGCAACATAGGGCACTTTCTGTGTAAAAGTTTCTGTAGTTATTTGGCTTTAATTACCATGCACTATGTTGTATAAACAGCTTTCATCATTGTATAAAAGAGCTCTGCAAGAAATGTAGCTGCATTCAGTTCTACAAAGATCTTCATGTAATATTTTAATGAGTAAAACTCACATCACGCCATGAAATTGTTTTAAGAAGAAAAAGAAAATTAAAGATAAAATTATCTAAGGCTAGCTTATTTGTTGTAGCAAATAATTCTTTTACATTATAAAATGTAATATTTGCATGGATACAACAGTTATGGTACTAATAGGCCAAGATGTAAGTGCACTGGGAGAATGGCACCACTGTTTTGTTGACATGCATATCATCACTACTAATAATGAGAGGGGAGTAAGGGGCAAGGCAATAATAGGAATGTACATTTGCTAAGTGAAACTTGCATCTACATCTGTATACCTCTGCTTCAATAGTAAACTCAATTTGACTTTCAGATGTTTTCTTCCTCACTGCACTTCTGATGTCATGCCACTAATTATGTAACTGTTTAGTTCTTTTTCCCACCGAATGCACTCATGTCATGGCCGAGTAGCCTCACATTAAGTTGTTTTGTTTTGTGATTGTTATTAGTTTGGTTCTGCATGATATCTATGTGAATATGTCGTTACCTAACACATTTTATAAGTTTTAGATTGAATGTGTCAAATTGACCCAGCAGGCACCTCTAGCTTTCAAATGTTCTATTGCTCTTGTTATCATAGTTTTAGCTGGAATTCTGCTTTAAAAACACATAGCTTTTAGAAAAACTGAAAATGTATGTTGTCATGTTTGTACCACTTCTCCAAGTCAGATGATTATTGTAAGTTTTACATAAGCCTAGCTGGTACATTTTCTGAATCTAGAAGCATTTAAATATATATTTTGTAAAACTATGAAAATTATTCAAATTGGAAACTTTTAATTTAATTGTTTTTAATTAGGCCTAAATTAATTGGTTACCAACTGTTATTCAAAATACTTAGGTAGTTATGTTAATTCTAGGCAGGGTAACTTATTTGCATTTTGCATAAATTTTGTAATTTGTAAAGATTAAATAAGAAGAAGAAGAAGAAGAAGAAGAAGAAGAAGAAGAAGAAGAAGAAGAAGAAGAAGAAGAAGAAGAAGAAGAAGAAGAAGAAGAAGAAGAAGAAGAAGAAGAAGAAGAAGAAGAAGAAGAAGAAGAAGAAGAAGAAGAAATAGAAGAAGAAGAAGAAATAGAAGAAGAAATAGAAGAAGAAGAAGAAGAAGAAATAGAAGAAGAAATAGAAGAAGAAATAGAAGAAGAAATAGAAGAAGAAGAAATAGAAGAAGAAATAGAAGAAGAAATAGAAGAAGAAGAAGAAGAAGAAGAAGAAGAAGAAGAAGAAGAAGAAGAAGAAGAAGAAGAAGAAGAAGAAGAAGAAGAATAGAAGAAGAAGAAGAAGAAATAGAAGAAGAAGAAGAAGAAGAAGAAGAAGAAGAAGAAGAAATAGAAGAAGAAGCAGAAGAAGAAGAAATAGAAGAAGAAGAAGAAGAAGAAGAAGAAGAAGAAGAAGAAGAAGAAGAAGAAGAAGAAGAAGAAGAAGAAGAAGAAGAAGAAGAAGAAGAAGAAGAAGAAGAAGAAATAGAAGAAGAAGAAATAGAAGAAGAAGAAATAGAAGAAGAAGAAATAGAAGAAGAAGAAGAAGAAGAAGAAGAAGAAGAAATAGAAATAGAAATAGAAGAAGAAGAAGAAATAGAAGAAGAAGAAGAAATAGAAGAAGAAGAAATAGAAGAAATAGAAGAAGAAATAGAAGAAGAAGAAGGTAGTATAGAGTAGAAGTATTTCCATAAAATTTAAAGAGCTTCAGAGTTAGAGCTACTTGAAAATTTTTGTACCTTTATGTCAGTATATACAATGTTAGGTTTTAGGAGATAAAAGGAGATGAAAGAAGTAATTATTATAAAAGTATAAATACACTAAAAAATGCTGATCATGCTAGCTTAGAGCTTTAAATATTTCTCTAGGTATCTTCAGCTTTCAGCTTAAGGGAAAAAAGATCATAAATGCAAGCCTAAGTAATAATGTGCACTGCTATGGCATGCATGAAAGAAAATGGTTTGCCATATTCACTTGCTAAATGTAATTTTCTTTTTCTCAGTTTCCCATTGAGATGTCAATGCCATGGATTCTTACCGATCACATACTTCGAACCAAGGAGCCTTCAATGATGGAGTAAGTGCAAACATGTAATGCCATTTATGAAGAATCTAAAAACAATAACACGTTAAGATATAATGTAATGCCATGTTTACTATAAAGAAAAAAACACTGGTGCGACAGCCCTTAGAGGGCCAAGGCCTACCAACCCGACTGCCGGCCTCACGCCTACTTACTCACGGCAGAGGTGGACGATCATCCAACCAATACAGGGAGGAGATGTGGTCAGCATCTCGGCATCCCTCAGCCGGAATTGTTGGTATCCGTGACTAGGGCCGCTTACCTAGTGTAAGCTCCTCACTTTCCTCACGATGCTGAGTGGGCACTGGTCCTATACCCGGGACCTAAAATCCCCACCACATGGGTAGGATCGAACCCGGGCCGCTTTCCGTGGCCAGGGACCAAGGCATACTGCCTTAGCCCGCTATGCCACGGCGCAGGACGCCATGTTTACTATAGCATTGTTAAACATTTTCATTGAATCAGAGTACTAATCTGACTCCAGAAATAGCCTAATTTTACGGAACTTATTTCTTTGGTTCTCAGTGTTGTTTTTCATAATTTATCTTAAATTGTAGTTTTTTTTCATGTTTATTTATTACGCTCTGATAACACTTAGGTATGAAATACAGAAGTCATTTCTTGGTTATTGCAAGAGTCTAATAATTAAATTACACGTGTAGCTAAGGATTCTGAATTTGAGTTTTGCTCTTTATAAATATATATATAATTTTAATGCAGTTATTTTATTGTTTGACATCAATTGGAAGGACATTGTAAAACTTTGTCATGAAACTAGGCATTTTTTCAAAACAGTATAATCAATAACTTGGGTTTGCTAAGCGGTCTTTGTCTAGTATTGTGATTGTGCCCATCAAAGTTGGTTTTCTAGGAGAAAATTGTATTTTGTTAAGTGCAGGATATTTTGATTATAGAAGAAACAGGGAGAGTTCGGATTTTTATATATTTAGTTGGCTACTTGTATTTCCGCTACTTAACCCTTAGAATGGAACATAATTTTATACCCCTTTATGAGGAACATCCATCTGAGAGACGGATACATTTTTATACTTATATGAGGAACATCCGTACATGAGAGCATTATATTTGTTTTAAAAATTTTACACACTAACAACTGTGTTTCTACAAAACTAAGCAAAATACTAGCTTTATAATCATACAATGGATGAGAATACCATTGTATATCAGCAACACAAGCATTGGTCCTGTGCCGTGGCATAGTGGACTAAGTCCCCGGTATAGGACCAGTGCCCACTCAGCATCATTAGGAAATTGAGGATCTTGTGATAGGTAAGCGACCCTGGTCATGAAAGCCAACTTTCCATCTGGGGGTGTCGAGATGCTGACCACATCTTCTCCCTGTATCGGTATCACCCACCTCTACCGCGCATATGTGAGCATGAGGCTGACAGTCAGGTTGGCAGGCCCTGGTCCAATATGGACTGTAGTGCTGCTTTTTTCCCCCCACACAAGCATTGCACAGTTTTCTTTAGCACTATAAGCAAGTTGGAGTTTCACATTTGATGCACTTGTAATTTGTCATTCTGTTCTTCTGATAAGATCAGTGACAACAGTTCTTCCTTTTTGGTAGCTTGTCACTCCGTAATGCCCTTGCGCTGATTGTTCTTCCAGAATCCGATTCTTCTACTTAGTAGTTGCTTTGTAGTATCAATTTCATTCAAGGCTTCTATCATAAGATTTTTCAAACTATCAAGTTTATTTTCCACCTTCATTCTTCGTTGTAAATGAGTTTTCAGTAAAGATATTCCAGGGGTATGTATGAAATCAAATCTGCTCATTAATCTGCAAGTAATTACACTGCAAAAGAGTGCTTTATTTATTTCTTATGGGAATACATTATTAAAAATAACCAAATCTTTTTCCTATAAATGTTAACATAGCATTATTTGCCTCATTAATTGTAGTAGAATGATCAAATATGCTTTACTCTGTGCCATGCTGTATTTTTCTCTGCATGTGGTAAGGTTGTAGAGCATGCCTGTCTTTTTGCTCCTTGTATGTGTCGTCGCAGTTATGTTTCACCCATCAGCTGAATTTTTTTAATTTTGCAGTACATAAAGTGTGTTTTGGCCCACACATTTTCAGTAATGTAGCATCTGCACATCTGTTATGTCAGCTCATGAAGTCTAAAGGTGTTTTCTAGAAATATTCCCATATTTATGTGTTCCAAATCATAAAACACTAAGCTATATAATAAATTAGAGCTAACTGGAAGTGTCCAACTAATAAACCAAAAGAGCACATAGGGTTCTTACCAAATATGCATAGAATGATAATGATCTTTGTTTGGAAAATTTTCTCATATGTTCTTGTACAATCATACGCAAAAGGTTACTTAACAAATGCACTTAAAGGAATATACATAACATAACTGTGTGATATGCTTCTCAATCAGGTGACTCTGGATTCTGAAAAATGTATACAGTGGACAAATAGACCCACATTTAATAGTTTTCTCTGACGAGGTGTGGTTTCCAAGATACTGCTGTTGTAATTATATTTGTATAAGAGAAATTCACAATGTTTTTACAAGACAGTAAGGATTTGTGACCTCCCTTTGATTTATTCATCTGTGGTTATCTTTGGGGTACATTAAAAAATTGCCATATATAAAACAAACCTGCATGCAATTCAAGAATTAAAAAATATATTTTGTCAGGATTTCTGCAAGTGAACTGCAATGAGGGATGAATAATATTCTAAAGAGGTCCCAAAAATTTTGGGAGAATGAAGGCAGACCGTTTCAACATCTCCTTTTTTTTTTTTTTTTTTTTTTTTTTTTTTTTTTTTTTTTTTTTTTTTTTTGATAGAGTCAAACTGAAAAATTCAATGACATGCCTGGGATTTTAACTACGGATCCCCTGGTTTCCATCCAGTCACTCTTACCCATTGAGCTACCATGGCCAGCGTGCCATCATGGCATTAAATCCTCCAATTGACTGCTATATTTCCCCAGTAAACCACTAGGGCCTCTCATATTCGAGATAAGAGAGATTTGCTCTCTTATTAGAGCAAATGGTCGGAAACCAGGACATCCGGGGTTCCAACCCTGATTGTGGCCATGAATTTTTCAGTTTGATTCTATCAAAAAAAAAAAAAAAAAAAAAAAAAAAAAAACAACCCTTAGCCTATACAAGGCTAGTGTGGAGGAACAATTAATTTCCATCAATTATCTCCTTTCATAATTAGGTAAGTAAAGAGCTTTTAACATTGTTTTATTTATTACTGTGTTATGGTTTATCTTCCCACTATTAATGTAGTGGGTCTCATTGTGGCTAAGGATGCATGCTGGCCAAGATAAATAGCAGCATGCCATAGAGTAAAGCACATCTGACCATTTTGTATACACACATCAATTAAGGTTAAGCTGTAAACTTTTAACCTAAGTGATCTAGCTTCATAGAAGGTTTGGTGGAACATTCAAATAAATATAGATACACCCAAAGATTCCAAGAATACTTTGTATTAATTTGTATTCTGTACTAAAACAGCTGTTCTTTTCTGCAGGTATGTACTGTATCCCTTGGATTTGTACAATGACAGTGCAGTATATGCTTTAACAGTGTTTCGTAAACAATTTCTTTACGATGAAGTAGAGGCCGAAGTAAATTTATGTTTTGATCAATTTGTTTACAAGCTGAGTGAACAGATATTTGCTCATTACAAACAACTTGCTGCCAGGTATGTATACTGTAATTCTTTAATTTCCATTCTTTGCTAAGTTGATATTTTCATCATTTGACAAAGAGCCGTTTGTCTCATAGTATTTGTAGTTGACATTTTTTCTCTAACAAACTGTAAACCAAGTCAGTTAAGAAAGACATATAGTCATAAAATCAAATATTTTCATAGGCATTAAACTTAGTATAGATGTTGACAGCATTGAACCTGTTTTGTTCCTGACTTCAATATGATATGGAAGTTGTACATTGTAAGAAATTCAGTTTGCTTTTTCTTCTTGAGTTCAACTTTAACATCGATATTATAATGTTGGACACCTGTTAATATGCAGTTCATGGCTCAGTAGTATACAGAACTATAAAAAAATTACAGCTGGATTCATTAGAAACAGATTTGAACCAACTTAATATATATTTTTAAGCATGATGACTAGGGAACAGATTTTTAGATAAATGTTTTTTTCTGCTTACAGGTAAAAGTGTGAAACTAAGTATACATATTGAATATGATACCACTGTCACAAATGCAAAATTTTATTTTACATAAAATGCATAATTTTAGGATAAAAAATACAGTAGAAGCCCGAAATAATGTGGTTGTCGGGGGAATTCCTTTACTCTCATGTTATAACCTTACCGCGGTATATAGGGATGTAACACTAGAAGGGACAAAACTCAAACCTGCGCAGTTGGAGGAGAGAAATATACATGTAGTAATAAATTACATTACAGTATTAAACTCTCGTATATAAGGTAAATATATTACAATACTTTTAAAACTACTCACCAGTTATGCTGGGAGATATATTCCAGCCTGTAACCAATCTCGACTTACATTCCACTGTACATATTTTACACCAAACTAATTTCTCCTTGTTTGGAAAAAAATCAGTAGGTTTTGTGGCAAGATGAAATGAAAGCTGTTTGGTTCATTTTGCCTCTCCATATATAGAATTACATTGTTCATTAACATTCAAAATGTTTTCTTCCACCTCCACATCATTTTCACAACTATCATCTTCTCTATTATCCTGTTCTTCATTGTCATTCTTGATTTGGACAGCATTATGTAAATTGATGTGTCAGCTTCATATGCTACTCAGATAACATACTCGTTAGAAAAGCGGTAGTCCTTACAGAAAAATGTCCACATAATTTACTGGCTGAACTAGTTGGGCAAATCTGTTCGTGTTAATGCAAGCATAATTGCAGATATTGTAAATCAATTTATTGAAGTTGTTCAATACTAGATAGACTGTCTTCTTCACTGGGGACATTTAGAACAAATGTTGTGCTTTTCTATTAACACTTTCTGTTTGTGTCAGACTTTTTCCATTTGAAACCCAGTTCTCTCACGATTTAGCTTAAGGATGACTTACTGTCCTGAATGTTAATGCTTTCTCTTAAAATAATAAGTAATTAGCTAATGTAGGAGTCCTTTTTCCTGGAACATAAAAATTTTGAATCGTTCTTCTAGCAATATATTTGTCAAAGTCATCTACTACTCATTTCGGAATGCTCCTCTTTTTATCTGGAGCTCTAAAGATGTGCTCTGATTTACAATTTGTTTGCATTTTTTAATAATTCTTGTCACTGTTTTCTTCTTCTTCTTCTTCTTCTTCTTCTTCTTCTTCTTCTTCTTCTTCTTCTTCTTCTTCTTCTTCTTCTTCTTCTTCTTCTTCTTCTTCTTCTTCTTCTTCTTCTTCTTCTTCTTCTTTAATACTCCCAGGTCATCTGATTAGCACTTCAGCTTTTCAAATCTTTTTGAAATGCAGTCTGGCTCTACTCATACAAACCTTAGCCTACACATGGCTAGTGTGGAAGAATTGATTATTTCTATCAATTTACCTGAATAACATAGTGGTTTAACTATGAAGCCTGGGACTTAAGTACTTAATAGTAAGTCACCACAAAAGGTGCGTGTCTCATAGCATATGAGAACCCCTAGTGGTCTACCGGGAAACATACTAGTCAGTTGGAAAATTTAATGTCATGTCAGCACATTGGCCATAGTAGCTCAGTTGTTTAGAGCAACCACACCGAGAGCGGGAGATCCGTGATTGAAATCCCGGCTATGGCATTCAATTTTTCAGTCTGGCTCTACTCATTCAAACCTTAGCCTACACACGGCTAGTGTGGAAGAAATGATTATTTCCAAATGGGGGTATCTCTTTAGGGTTTACAGTCAAGGCCAGGGACCAAGAACAGTGCATTTGTTACTTTCCTGGAATGCAGTGGTTAGTCACAACAAACATGGGTGGTGGTGAAACTTATACTGCAGAATCTGTGTTGCAGAATATTTTTTATCGCAACTTCCCAAATAAAAAATCAAGTAAAATAATTAACTACAATTTTTTTAACAGGGGCATACTTTTATAGGCATTAAATCCAAATCTGCTGTATTTCAGACCGTGCTATTTTGGGCTTCTACTGAGTGTAATTAAATATTTTTCATAATTTGGTTATTAGCACAATTTATGCATGTTTTAGCAATAAATTATATAATTCCATTACTGAGTTTAGTTTTTACTTTAATTGTGTGTAGCAAGCAGGAAACGAACTTGGTTTGTTAGAAGTGAAGCTGTAAAACCTTCTGTCGTATCTTATAATCTTGGATTACAATGTGTTGTAAACATTAGTACACTTGTGTCTGTTTGGACTGCACGCCAAAATGCGAAAGGTAAAAGTACTGAAAGCTTTCAGTTGCAACAGTATGTTAAAGAATTCTCAGGTACATTCAGCACAGATAGAAAAAATTATTTATTTTCAGTCCTATAGTATACACAAAAACAGTGTTACATAGACCACGTCAGTTTATAATACAAGATAATTACAATGTAAAATAACACTGTTCACATATAGACAATTGTTCTTAAGACCACGTCAGTCATGTGATAAAGAATACAAGTTTATAAAATTAACCTAAATATTGATAATGTAAATCTGTGCATACTATTATGTTAAAAACTCAACTATGCTTAAAGTGTGATTAATTTCCATCATGGATAAGAAACTTTTCATTATAAAAACAATGGGTTAACAAATACATTTTGAGCTCTTTTTTTAAAAGTATTTCTGTCTATCGCTGACTTCAGTCTGTTTGGTAGTATGTTGAAGTATTTTGATCCAGCATGAATAATATTTTTATTTCCAAACTTGCCCCTATATGATTGAAGAAAAAAGTCAATTTTGTCTGCGTGTGTGGTGTTTGTGTATATCTTTATTTAGGCAAGGGGATACTGTTGAGTGTTTTTTTACATACAAAATAACATAATTTACGTACATGCAAAAGAGGATAAGATTTTGAATTTCTTAAAGTATGGTCTACATGGCTCAGATTGTGGCAACTTAGCTAAAACTCTAACAGCCCTCTTTTGGACTGAAAATAGGTGTGCAAAAAGAGTCTTAACAGCAGAACCCCATAACTTAGCCCCATATTCCAGATGTGAATGAAATAAGGAAAAATATACGCTATGAATTACTTGAGGAGGTAAAATGTTAACTAGTTGTTATATATTGTCAGCTGAATCTATAAAAGCTAATCAATGCTCCCAAGTAATGCAGCAAACATGACTTAGTGACTTCTCTTTCTACTACAGGACTCTCCAACTTACATTTTGGACCTTCCAAGTTTTGTGAATATTATTAGATTTATGCCATTCCTGTGTTTCAGACAGTCCTCTACTTAAAGATATTCCTCTGCTTAAAGTGAATGAAACTTTTCTCATGAATTACACATACTTGGATTTCCCAAATGAATCTACTTTATGGAAACACTACCTTCCAAAGTACCATGAAGAAACATTGCGAAACTTCAGGACTGTATGCTGAAATGAGAAAACATGGGTATGTGTTGATGAAGCTCAGGACTCAACAGGAAGAAAGTTGGAGAATGTATTGGTCGATGTTCTTAAAAATGAGTTTCTTATCGTTCATTTTTACTAGCTTGCAAAAATGTCAGTGCTGTCATCTGAGCATTTAATGCCTACCATAAACAAATTAAGTGTAGTCACCTATCCCATAATTTTTTGTTATTTGCTGGCAAGAACAGCAAAGGAAATGGAACACTGAGGGACAGCAACTGACATGATCCAGAAGTACCCCTATATTGTACCATGCTGGTATTCCAGACTGTTCATTTTTGGCATAGCTAGAAGATTCAACTTCAACAATGTTCCATTCCTTCGATTCAATAGATTTTGGTTCCTTGAACATTCTTCTTTGATTATGTTGCCTTATAAAAAGGGAGCCCAAAAGCTAGCGTAGAGTCATTTTAGCTCAGTTTCTAGTTATGTGTCAGCCATTGAGTATCAGAATTGTGAATCACTTGGTTGGAGCAACTTTGCAATTAAAAAGTTGAGTATTGGGCTGCAAGCAGTGAGCATTGAGAAGTTTGCACAGCGATAGTTGGTGCATACAACAGAGACATATGAACATTAGACTGACATGCTGACTCTCTGCATTTGTAAAATAAAGTGAAACTAATTGTAAATTAGCATGGAGCTGAAAATTTTACTGACCAAGTGAGTTTGATGCAACTTGGTCTTTTCATTTTGCCACAGTATCAAATCACATTATATTGCTAGGCTCTTTAATGAAAGTAGCACATATTATGGCTAAATGGTGTTAAGTAAGATGAATACTACATTTTCTGATTGATGCAGTGTCTTGCATGAAGAAAGCTTCAGGAGCATGTAGCATCTGCTATCCAAAAATGATACCTGTGACTGGTGTTGTCCATGTGCTAAACAGGATGTGTGACTGTTCAGTCTCTGTAACCCAGTATGTACAAATTGGTGTCCAATGGAAAGAAGGTGTTTGTTGAGGTCCCTATGGAAAATGATCTCTTCAGGAACAAAAACCCCAATATTCCATTACCACCAACACCAGTTTTTCGGCTTTCAGCAGTGGTGTACAATGATGAACATTTTGGGAAGCTTTGAATCAGTAATTGTGGATGAACTGGACAAAGACTATGCAAATTTGCTAAGTGACAGTTGTTTAGGCAATAATGTGGTGTACATTGCTGCTAATTTCTTTTCTTGTGTGATTCCGTTAAAAACTAGAAGTAACTACTAATCTCTTGATGAAAGAGTTAAAGAAACCGTTAATGTACAAACAGAAATCATATCGCTCAAAGACTTAAAAATGCAAACTTCAAATACAGGCACTACACAAATAAAAAGATTAGTAAATATTCGCCACTTAACTTAAGAAGCCAATGACAATACTTCTATTATGTTTTTGCGAAATTAATTTCGTGGACATTTGCCCACATCTTCAGTCAAACACAATTTGTTGTCAAATACAGGATTTCAAATTATGAGACAAGTTGTCCAAGTTCTAGAAGACCATCAAGTAAACATTTAGACTTTAAGTGTTAGTGACATGCCTCTTATGAAATATGCAAGGATTACTTTCTGTGACGTGGAACAATCTTTCTCCCAATACCATGCAAAGCTCCGTGAAACAGACAAGAGATTTTTAATGGGCTTTTTAGAGAAGGCATGTGTTGTGCACTGTAACTACAAAAAAGTTTTAACAAACTGACATGTCATTTATTTATTATGGTGAGTTGTTAAATTTTTTTATTGCAACCTGTTCTCATATGGAAAATGAATGAAAATGTTTGTAGTAAATATTTTTAAAATTTTGATAAATATATTCTCCATTTTTAATGGATAAAAAAATAAATTCCACTTTTTAACATCTAAAAATCTGTTCCTTAATAATGACAGCTCAATATCTCCTTGATGCCTGAAATTTCATGACTTTCTCCATGAAAGACAGTGATTTGATTATAAGGCCAATCTGAGTAATGGTCCTCATTTAAGTGTTTTGTAGTTTTGTATAAAAACATGGTTTGCCCAAAATACTTGGGTGCCCAGGTCAGCCTGTAAGGATTAGTTTGTAAACTCTGTCTAGTGGAAGAATGAAGTAGAGATATCACTCTGCACCCATGTGCAATCACAGTGAGAGAACATTTACGTGGACAGTACACTTAATTTTGCTATAAATATTTCACCACAAGGTGCATTTATTTGGTTGTATCTCTTAAATATCATATAGCACACAGATAAGAAAATTAATTATTTCCGTGATCACATTCCGTTAATCTGAGCTGATATTGGTTCTTGACCCTCCAGATTAAACCTTTTTGTGTCACTCGATTCATCATCCAGTTTTATCACATATTTTTCTTCCATGAGAATAATATCCCAAGTCCCAGATTTGTTGTTTTCCCCTTAATCACTTGTTGAACACAAGCCGTCCACTTTTCAGGTATTGCAAGTCAGAATGTGTATCAACCAATACACGCATGTCTTGGAGAGTTTAAGAGTCATGTTATTCCTTATTGTTGATATAATTCGTAATACCCCATACTATATCAGGTTTGAGTAGTATGATAAGGTGACAGTCGGAGTACAATGTGAACTGCAAACTTAACTATTTTATCAGTTACATATTTGTCATGCTCTAGAGCATGAGACTTTACCAATGCCAGCAATTCTGCCTTCACCAGAGCTTTCTACACTATAATGGCACCTTTTCTGCAAGAATAGTTTGGTATATATTCTAGCTTCATATTGTGGTAGAGGGCATTGTCCATCACAATAATGCTTTTTTTGCATATTTTGGGAGAACCTTTCCAAACTAGGATTGAAAAGCATTGCCATTCATTTCTTCATGATAGTCCTTGGTTTTTTCTTGTTTTTTTTTTTTTTGGGGGGGGGGAACGGACACAAGCTCCCCATCTTATCTTTAATATAAATTTGAGTCGAACTAGTACTCAATGTTAATGATTGGGCGCATCTTATTTCCTGTTTTATGAATTTTGGGTAATCCATATATGTTAGCTACAGTAGGGTTGTCTGGTTTTAAACTTTAATTTCTTTTGGTATGATAATTTTATCCTTATAGAAAAAGAGACAAACAATGAAATCCCTTTCTTAGATTTAAAACTTACCAGAAAACATAATAAACTTGAATTTGGCATACATAGGAAGGAAACACACACAGAAAATTTCATAAAATCAGATGGATATAACCCAAGACAACACAAGCATGCTGTTATCAACAGTTTAACTTACAGGCTTGTTAATGTACCTTTAAACAAGATGGAATATATCAAAGAGTACAATAATATAATTCACATTGCAGAATACAATGGATTCAGTGCTGAATTGGTAAAAAATGAAAATTGATAAATTCAAAAGACAACAAATATGCAAACAAGTAACTACTCTTTCCTCAATCAGCAATGAAACTTCATACAGAAAATTTACATATCATCCCAGAGCTACACACCTTTTCCAAAAAATCTTCAAAGAGCACAATATTACTTTGGCCCCACAGATCAAATTTAGTGTACAACACCTTTTGAAATTACATAATACAAAGGAGATACCCACAGACAAAAAATCAGGTATGTACCAGGTAAACTGCAAAGGCTGTGACAACTTTTACATTGGATAAACAAAAAGGAACTTGAACATTAGGAACAAAAAAATAGATAAATCGGCAGTAGCGTACCATTTTTGGAAGGAGAATCATGATATAGAACGAGAAATCCACTTATTAAAAAGTGTCCAAGGTCCAGCTGCATTAACCACATGGGAAAAGTCTTCATAAAGAAATATGAAATAAAATTGTTTAATTTTGACACTACCTTTGATGAAAACCCAAACTTCAAGTTCATCAAGATACCGACAGAGACGCACCTGTCGCCTCCAAGGAGTTCACCAAACCAACGTCCATTAGTCGACAACAGCTGATGATGTTAGGAAGATCCTAACGAAACGCATTCTAGGTAAATACTAGCAATAAAAGGAGCATTGAGTATTAGTTCGACTCAAAATTATATTAATTTTGTGCTTCATTGTATCATAGTCCTTACATATTGGAAGATTATCCTTGATTGTTTCATTTAACTGTTTTACACACACATTTAAAGAGTCAGACTTTATTTCCTGGAATTCATCACTTGCCAATAAATCTGTCATTCTAGAAATGTAGTCTTGTTTGTCCATGATGACAGTCTTATTTCCTTTGTCTGCCGTCTTATAAACATCTTTTTTATTCAGAGATTTAAGTATTTTCAAGTATGGTTTGGGTTTACCGCTTTCCCTTTCTATTTTTTCTAAGATCTTCCCACATTTGCTTCTAATTGCTGATTTCTGCCCTGTATTTAGACTCAGTAGCTACTTCAATGTCAACTATATAATTTTCTGTGTTTTCGGAGAAATCTGCACAAGTTTTTTAACCCTTTGTTTAAGAATGCTATTTCCGCATGTGTGGAAGTTTCATGGGAGAGATTTATTACTTCTGATTCTGTTTGTTTGTAGGCTGGCATTTCGTGTTGTTTGCTTTCCCCAAAATTAGACCCTGCATTTTCCTATTTTGTTCGTGCTTTTTTGTTTACACAAGTGTTTATATGCATAAAAGCACAGTTATCCCAAACGATGTTTCCAAATGTTTTGCACAATTTCAGATGTAATTCATAGAGGTTCAAATCTAATTTTGATAATTTACTGTAGTGTTTTGAAATTTCCATTTCTATTATTTTCTTTTCAGTCGCCTTTTATTGTTTTATGTTGTGGTTCATTTTCTAACAAAGTTTGGGCATACTTTGTTTTTCATGCATTACTTTAGGAACTTGATGCCTAGTGAAACGAATCTCCTTTTTTCTTTGATTTTTAGGTAGTGTTTTATGTCGGTTTTTTGGTTGCTTATGACACTGTTAAAATAAGTATGATGCTGGAAACTAACCTCTACGTCCTCCGTTTCATTCACCTTGTCGTTTGCATTTGTCATGTCCATAATGAGCTTGAATGCCATCTTTACTTCCTATGTGCATCACTATCAGACACTTGCGCATCCCTGTAGGATTTTAAAGCCCCTCGCTCTTAAACCCGCCTGAAATGCTTGCTTGCTTTGATTTTATGGTGGAAACAGTCCTTGCCATGCCTATCAACTGTTTCTCATGAACCTATATTTTATCCAAATGGTAACCCTTTCATGTTTTTCTAAGTTCTTTTATTTTGCAGAAAAAATCTCTTTATATTTATCCTCCAAACTCAAAACCAATTTCCACTTTGTGGAGAGAAGTTCACTTTAAATCTGGAAGGTCATGATCAGAGTTAACTGCCAACAGTATTTTATTTAAAGTGGGGGAGGTGGGGGGGGGGAGAGTTCACTATTAGGAAAGAACTGGTGCACCTTACAGCAGATTGCTGTCTCACAAAATCGTTGCATCCAACATCCAGTACTTGCCTGGAACAGGACTTCTCTCTATGCTTGCTGTAAATGCTTATAGCTGGCATACCCTTAAATTCTAATGCTAATTTCACCACTTCATTTATAGTAAGTTCTGATACTTTTCACATTTGTTAAATATATTCAGTATTATTGTCTTTTCACTACTTAGTAGCAGTTCTTTGCACTTATGCTTTGTAACATTGTCAGTCTGAGTGGCTCTGTTAGGTGCTGGCCTACTGAGCCCAGGTTGTGGATCAAAACTGGCACAGACCAATAGCTTTTAAATGTGCTTATAAGCGCCAGCCCCATATCAATAGATTTGCTGGCATGTAAAAGAATTCTGTAAGATGAAATTTTGGTATACTGTCAGTATTGATATACTCAATGACAGCATCATTTAGAAACATAATATTTATTTATTTCATAACAATAACTTGTCCTTGTTTTGATGCCATTCCCTGTTAGTGACTCAGTTATGTGAATTAGTTTTAGTAAGAAATTATATGAACTGCTTGTTTTTATGATTTAACTATGATTGGTGCTCAATATTTTGTACTTTAGCATAAATGAAGTAAGCTTTCATAGCTAAAATGATGGTATTTCCCGAGGAACTTTTTATAGAGAACAGAAATATTATACAACTATGAAAATAGTGTGCTGCAATCAAGTGTCACATGCTTTTGTTAAGTCTACTTTTTTCTGCCACTGGACATGGTTGAATTTTTTCTCTCATTCTGCAAAGCTAAAATAAATAAATATTTTGTTTAATAATGCTGTCAATGGCCAGAATCATATTAGCACTACTGGTGTGCCATAATTTTGTCACTGCAGGAGTTCTTTTAGGTGCCAGCTAGTACTTTGGTATTTGCAAAAATTACAACACCATGGAGGAATTCTAAAATCAGTGTGAACTTGGTAGACGTATTGGAGAGAGTGTAAGCAATAAGTGATTAGGATTGCAGAGAGATAAGGTACACGTAGGCCAACCAGGGCTCTGTCATGTTTGTCCAACAAGGTCCGTGTTGTGTGAACTGTAATAAGAATAAAGCTGTCAAACATGGTGAAAACGTTAAAGTGAGTACTAGTATGCCTTGTCAACATCAAAGAGAGCCATATCAGCATGTGAATGTGGCAGAATATAGGTCTTCGGGAAGCGTGTATGTCAAACCATGACATTTCAGCTTCAACAAGGCATGCTGCTACAACAGCGGTGCATATGTGGAAACAGTGGATAGAAGAAGGTCGTATGCAGTAAAGAGCAGGTACTGGACCACACAAGATGGCTACAGCAAGGGATGACTGTCATCTTGTCTGTATGGCCATAATAGACCATGCAGCTTCCTCTACCATGTGGGCTTGATGCTGGAGCACTGTAACCAGTATGAGCTTGTCTTCATCAACAATTCATTGCCATCTGCTGCAGATTGGACTGGTTGCACACATGCCATTACATTGGCATTCATTGTCCAGAAACCACAGGGGCCTGAGGCTGCAATGAGCACATGAACACAGTCATTGGCGTGTTCAGTGGCAAAACGTAGCTTTATGGGATAAGCCTTGCTTCAACTGGACCTACAGTGACAGCCACATACGTGTACAGCAGTACTGTGGTGAATGCAACCTAGAGGCCTGCATTTTTGAGTGATGTAGCAGACAAACATCAAGTGTGATTGTTTGGGGTGCCTTTGTATATAACTGATTTCGCCTCCTATGAATCGAGGTTACCTTGAACAGCAACCAGTACCTGAAGGAGATTGTGAAGTCCAATGTGGTACTTCTGCTTCAGGCATCTCCACATTCTTTACTTCAGCAGGACAATGTCTAGCCACATGTTACAAGGAATGTGCAAGCCTTCTTTGGAAAGCAACAGATCCATTGCTTCCCTGGCTGCACATTCACCTTACATAATGTCCATTCAACATGTCTGGTATATGGTTGGTCGGCAACTTGTTTCTCACTGTCCTTCAGTCACAGCATACAAAGATTCCCCAGGAACATATTTAGGACTGCCACAGCATACAGCAATTCTTATTGCAGCACATGGAGAGTACACCACATATTGGCTAATAATAGGTCTCAAAGGTCATGTACAGTTTTGAAAAGTTAATCATTTTTTTATTGCCATATGCCTAATCTATGGTGTTAAATTCAGTGAATTCATGCATTTCCATCTTGGTGTTCCAGTTTTCACAAACAGCAGTGTGTATTCTAACAGAGCCGTCATTTTTAAGCACATTTAAAAATCATTGGTCAGGACCAGATTTGAATCCACATCTTTGGTTCAGTAGGCCAGTGCCTAACAAACTGAGCCACTCAGACCAACTTCCAGAAAGCTGAGACGCTGTAATTTCAGAGCATCGAACTCCCACCTTGCTTATGTCACTGTTGACTTAATTTGTTAAAAATATATGAAATGTTGCTGATATCATTAATAAATAACCTTTGTAGTGCATTTTGTGGCAGAAACAGAGATCCTCTAAGGTAAATAGCTGCCAGTAAGTAGATTTAGTAAACTTCTGAAGCTGACAAACTTTTTGCTTATGAGCCTACATTAATTTGAACATCTTTGTTGTTTTAAGCATTTTACTGGATAAGCGCTTCAGAGTAGAATGTGTGGCCTTGGGGACATACCTATTACCTTATCCCCGTGCCAATCGCTACGAAACTCTCTTGAAGCAGAGGCATGTTCAGCTGCTGGGACGTTCTATAGATCTGAACAAGCTCATTACCCAGCGTATAAACGCAGACATGCAGAAGTCACTAGATCTTGCTGTCAGCAAATTTGAAGCAGGGGATATAACAGGAATAGTGGTTTGTATTATTCTTAAGCACATAAAAGTAATAAAGAATAAAGAAAATTGTTAATATTAAGTAATCTTTGTAAGCAAGATTTCCTACACAAGTACTGAATTTTACCTCCCAATCTTTACATGATGGTTAAAATGTCAGTGTTTTGTTATTTTTCCATTTGTATTTGATATTATTTATTCATTGCAATTAAATGAAAAATAGAAAGCATCATAGTATACATCTTTTGCATGCATGTTGTAAGTAAATCTGTAAAGTTAAATATGGCCAGAGGAAATGAAGCGTCATGACAATGATCATATAAAAGTAAAAGTTTGTTTTGGGTAGAATTGGTGAGGGGAAGATGAGATTGAGATTTAAGATTATAAGAGGGATGCTTTTGAAAATAAATTAAATTAAAAATTGATATTGAAATTCCAGAAACACTAGGTAGTTTCAAAAACAAAAAGTTACTGAATATTTACAGAGAGTTGAAAGTTAGAATGAGGAAGTACAAAATGGTGGAAAAGGAGATAAAGCTGACAAGGAAGGTATAGCATATGATAGAACAGGAGTAGTAAAGCTGAAAGGTTTAAAAGGTGGCAAGATTTAGATGATTGTCTAATGTGTGAAATGAAAGATAATTATTGGCATTCAATTCTTGAATGTGAAGAAACTAAAATAATCTCAAAAATTATTTGTAGTTGGTTTATTGATACTTGTCACTGTTTCATATTAATGAGAGACTATGAAAAAGTAAGTGACGAGTATCAATAAACCAACTACAAATAGTTTTTGAGATTAATTTTGATGTCACTGTTACTAAATTCCTCCAAACACATAAAACTAAAATAATGTTGGAAAAATAATTGTTGAAAAATTAGCTAGTTTATCAATAGATATAAGGAAAAACATTGTTTAAGAATATGAAGGAGATTGGTAGTTATTTAGGAAAAGTGAAAAGAGAATCGATAAGAAAATGAATTAAAAAAAAAGTTGAAGGAGATTTTTTAGAAATAAATACAGGGTAAATATTTTGTAGTATAGCCCTGAGCTAACGAGGGCCAATAGAGCATTCCACAACTCACAAGAATGGGTTACAGTATATGAGTGGCCTTAAAATTTTTTGTTGGGAAAAACACATTAAGGTTATTTTAAAATTTATTTACAAAAATTTGGAGCTCTTATTACTTGTTAGTTTCTACACCAGAACTTAATGGAACATTAATGGAAATTTAATTGTTCCCTTGCCTGGGACTTTGATACTTACAGCATAGTAAGTCGCCACAAAATGTGCATATCTCATTGTATATGAGAACCCCTAGTGGTTTAATAGAAAACATACGAGTCATTTGGAGAGTTTGATGTCATGCTGGCATGTTGGCCATGGTAGCTCAAGGGTTAAGAGCAACTGAACAGAGACCAGAAGATCCTTGGTTCAAATCCTGGCCATTGCATTGAATTTTTCAGTCTGACTCTATTAATGGAACATGTTTTGGAGACTTATCTCATCAACCTTGATTCACTGTTGCACTTCCTCCTGTGACTGTGTACTGCACAATAGATCCTTTTCATGCTGGACATCAAAGTTTATTCAGTTGTGAATCATTTTGCCCAAACAGAGAGTTCTGCTGGTTTTCTAAGAACCTTAAAACTTAGTGTTTTTTAAGTTAATTGATGGAAATTAATCATTTTTTCACACTAGCCTTATATATGCTATGGTTTTAAATAGATAGTCAACCTGAAAAATTCAATGTCATGGCCGGGATTTGAACCACAGATCTGGTTTCCGTCCAGTCGCTCTTACCCATTGAGCTACCATGGCCAATGTGCCATCCTGATATTAAATTCTCCAATTGACTCATATATTTTCCCAGTAAACCACTAGGGGCTCTCGTATTCGAGATACACCGCCTGTGGTAACTTACTATTGTAAGTACTTAAATCCCAGGCTTCATCATTAAACTCTTATTATTTAAGAGTTATTGTTAATTAACTCTTATTATTAAACTTAGGTTTTTCCTTCAGCTTTTGTTCTTTGAACCAGAAATTCTCTGCAACAGCTGATTCCCCCCCCCCCCCATGTTTTTATATTTCACTTCTCTCATATGTTCTTTAAACCATGTATGAGTGTTCCTCTTTGTCTTCCCTGTGTATACTTTTTGTAATCTTTACATCTAATATCATAGATACCATAAGTCTTTTTCCATCAGAATTTTTCTTTGTGTTAGTCCTTAGTGTGTTATTTAAGCAATGCTTGTTAACTGGGGCTGGTGTTATACCATGTTCTTTGAATATTTAGTGAATTTTTGAAAGGTCCATGGGTTGAATGGGATTTTTTTTAGATTTTATTGTATTTAGTATGGTGATTTATGTGTAACTTATTTTTGAATCTGTTTAATCTTCTAGTCTACAATCTCTTTGGAGAAGCTATTTTTCTGTATAATTTCCAGTATCTTGTACTTTTTATCGTACTCTTTTGTGTTCTTAGGAGTGTTACCTAATCTTAAGGATTAGTTAATATTGCATGTTTGTGTTCCCTTGAGTTGTAACTCACTTTTAATGGATTGGATAACGCTAAGGAGGGGACTCGGCACCAAGTTCCAGTCGTAGTCTATTGTACCTATGCCCCAAGTGAAAAGATAAGGCAAGAGGAGACAGACAGTGCATAGGGCAGGGTCCATACAATTGACTAGTTGGAAACTACCCAGCACACCAGTACAGCCAGCATGCCACCCACCGTGGTCCTGAATGGCCCACCAGGTCGGCCTGGAGACCATCCTACCGAAGGAGAAAGTGTTTACCAGGAGCATATCATCCTGCCATGCTGTACCAAGACTTCCACCAACACTTTTATCTTGAAAGAGACCACCGTTGAGAGATGATGTGAAATAATAATGGAGATGAAATGAAAGGACAGGAAATTCAGGGGATGTAATTAACCTACCTAACATTTGCCTGGTGACCTGGGAAAACCCCCCAAAAATTCCATGGGTCATATAGGCCAGCCACAGGAATCAAACCCGGACCTCCCAAATGTGGGCCGCAGACAAAACTGCCTGAGCCATCCCTTTTGGTCATTTTTAATGTAGTTATCTATGCGCATGTCGTTTCTACCAAAACTTATTTTATTCTGATACCACATAATTTTTATGTTAAGAAACAGAATCATATTATTGGCTCCTGTTTCTTTTGTAAATTTTACTTACAAATAAATAGAATTGTTGCATACTTTATATACTTCCTCTCTACTCTGTACCAGAGTTTATAGGTGTGCTGAAATGCTTCTGCAAAAAGAGTAATAAAAACTCCAGATTCTTGCATGTAAAAGAGTTGCCTTATTTAAAAATAATTAGACTGATGTGTAATAATGTTAGATAACTGAATATTAATATGTAAGCATGTGTATGTTGAAATAGATCTATCTAGAAGTAACAGTAAAGACTAGTTAGAAACTTGTGAGTTACTATGATAACTTGTCGGGTTTACAAAATATTTCTTTAAACCTATTTTTGAGGAGTTAAATTTTAATTCAAGAAGCCTCAAAAACAATTATCAGTGAAACCTTGTATCAGTCTTTGCATCAAATATATTACTTTCTCAATCATATTTAAATAAGTGCAAAGAAAGTAAATGTAGAAATATGTTTTGCTGGTTTGTAATATTTGGTGAGTAACAATGAAACCATTCACTCTCTTGCACTCTAGTAAGGCTGGTAAGCTGAACTTGGGCAGCAAAATAGATATTAAAAGCAGAAGCATTATTAACAGTGAAGTATTCTTCATATTTGAGTTTGATTTATGAGTCACTGTGTTTACACTAAAACTTCACTTACTTGTTGTATAATTGAAACGTTTTCAAGATCATTCGATCTCATCCTCAGCTGTTTGGTGACTAAATGAACCTTCCTCTTCTTCCACTACTACGGAGCTCCGATCACTCTGCCATCTGGTGTTGGGGCACTAAGTTTTAATACTTCATTTAATGCTGGGATTTCAAAATTTATAACTTTATCACGGTTTTTGTTTATGAATATTTTTTCCCAAATATCCAATTCTATGGGTGTACTTAAAGATTTTAACAGTTTAATGTTGTGGCCAATGTTGTGGTTTTCTGTCCAAAAATGGTGTGAAACTGCAGATTTTTCTGTTTGTTTCAACTTAATGTTCCTCTGGTGTTCTTTTTGCCTGGTTAACAAGTTTCTCTTAAATCCTTTCATGGAAGTGTTGAAAACAGTGTTGTTGTATAAATTAAATTAATTGGGACACAACACAACACAACACGTGAGTGTTGTTTTGTGTTATTAATCGACTCCCAATTAATTTAAGTTTCTCTTAGCTTTTCCTATGTAGCTTTTTTCACAGATTTCACAATTAATCTGATAAATTCCTGATTTCAAATTGTTGGGGATTGTATTTTTCAGTGGTGTATTTAGCAGGTTCCTCAGACTGAATTTGTTTTGGGGTGCTAGTTTTAAGTTTAGTCTTTTGAAGATTTGTTCAAATTTTCTAAAAGCCCATGGATGGTAGGTGAATTTTCTATATTGCCAATTTGTGTTTTTAAGTGGTGTGAGAGTGGTATTTTTTTATATTATCTTCAGTTTTTCTTTTCTATTCATCATGTTCCTTATGATGGCTGGGTTGAATCCATTTAATACCGGTATGTCTTTTATGTGTTGTTGTTCTTTCAAAAATTCCTCCTAACTCAGTGGGATCTTGTATAGCCGGTGATTTAGACTTCTAAAGGCAGCTAGTTGATGTGAAACTGGGTTGTATTCATTTTTCTTTATGTAATTATCTATGTGTGTGGGCTTCCTGTATATTCCAAAATCTACACCATGACGATTTCTAGTTATCTTGAGGTCCAAAAAGGGTAGGGTGTTGTCTCTTTCTACTTCCATAGTAAACTGGATGTGATTATCTTGCAGGTTTAGTAATCTTAGAGAATCTTCTCTAAGTTTTTCTGGAATGATAGCAAAAACATCATCAGCATATCTCCGCCAAAATTTATAAATCTGTGGGAAGGCCTTTTCAAAATACCTCATGTATAGGTCTGCTAAAATAGGCGAAAGTGGGCTCCCCATAGCTAATCCATTTTATTGTCTGTAGAATTTTTGGTTAAACATGAAGTAATTATTCCTTATGCATAAATCTGTAAGATTGATAATGTCATCTGTTTCTCTTTGACTTAAGAATAAATTCAAACTGTTAAAAGAACGGCAACTGGAACACCCTCATCAGCCAAAACACCGGGATTTTAAAGAACAAGTTAACGTAATAAACCTATCGCAACAGAAGTTTACAACCAAAGAAATTAG
This sequence comes from Mantis religiosa, assembly GCA_030765055.1. NCBI lineage: Eukaryota > Metazoa > Arthropoda > Insecta > Mantodea > Mantidae > Mantis > Mantis religiosa. The sequence goes on along the minus strand of CM060948.1, from coordinate 285,957,082 downwards.
ATTACTGCAGAAAGGTTTCAATACGTGTGTTAACGTCTCAAATAATAAAGATGATTTTATCGCCGACATAGAAATAGCCACACATAACCTAAAAAATGAAAACTTAACCAAAGCCAAAATTGAATGTCTGGATATAATAAAGCAGTTATCCCCAATATACAATAAAACTTACAACAAAACAATAAGAAATTTAAATAGGAAGCCTGTGGTATAGCTAAAAGCCGACAAAGGTAATTCTCTAGTAATTAAGGAGACAGAAGACTATATTCAGAGAGTAAACCTTATGTTAGAATATGAAATAATTCCAAAAAATCCATTAACCCCAAGTAAGCTTTATCAATTACAAAAACATTAAGTACATCTGAAAAATACAACTTAAAATCTTCCAACCCCACACTACCAAGGTTGTACTGTCTGCCAAAAATCCACAAACAAGACAACAGCGTGAGACCCATCATCAATGGCATCAATTCACCTACATACCACATTGCAAAGTGGTTAGTAAGAAAATTAAAATCATATGACAAATTTCAAAGTTTGGGAATAAAAAACTCCTTAGAATTGATAAATCACCTACAGAAGTACAACATCCCGGAAAATCACATACTAGTTTCTTTTGACGTTAAGGCACTTTTTACAAGCATTCCAGTAGAAAAAATACCATTCCTAAAAAAAATGGCTAACCCAGAATACAACGGACCCCAGAGAAATAGATGACATTATCAATCTTACAGATTTATGCATAAGGAATAATTACTTCATGTTTAACCAAAAATTCTACAGACAATCAAAGGATTAGCTATGGAGAGCCCACTGTTTTGAAAGGAGAAATTGGCAAAGGAAAATATTAACAGAGTTCACAAGTACAAGTGATTATTGAGGCGATAAGCCAAGGGAAGAAACTAAAAGGCACCAACATCCATATTAACAGAGAGACTTATCTTACTAGCAAAGAGAATTATTAAAAGAGGACACCAACAAGATAGTCATACACAAGGGAAACCGCCATATATGCAAAATCTCTAACATGAAAAATGGGAAGTTGGCAGAAGGAGAAAACAATGTCGAGTGTAACTTGCATCCAGTGAACCAACAAAAAAAGAAAACAAACTTGATGTATGCAGAAGCAAAGGACATTACACTGACACAAGAATTAATGGATCAGTGAATGTGGAAAAGGCAGATTCAGGTGAGAATGGCATTAGCAGAAGTGATGTCAAAGAAAACTGTATATAGAAGTAGTCAGAATAGGAGAAGGAGGGGAATACTGATATACAACAGAGAACAGATTACTCAACACATGATGAAGTTGACATGGGCAGGAAACAAAAGTGTTGGTGCAATCTCTTAAAACAGTTGGTGGTAAATCTGGAAGCGAAGATCTGATATATGAAAAGTTTAAATGGGTAGATAGGAAAACAAGGTAGAAATACACCTTTTGGTGGAAAAGAGAACAAAATGAGCAAAATAAGGTGTACAAGATATGGAGGAATGTGGTGAATAGTGGGCAGAAGAGAAAAGTATGTTAAGAGTGTGCTGAAACAGTACATTATGAGACAAGACAAAGCAAGTGGTGAAAGAGAATGGGATGATGAGTGATTTGAAAGTGTAGTGAATTATACCTTGATCAAGAACAAAAGTGGGAAAGAAGGACAGTAAACTGGTAAAGTGAAAAAATAATTTAAGTAGAAATTATTAAATGAGTGAGTTAGAAATAACAGCATAATAGCTGGTAGTAAATTTTAGTCAAAGATAAAAATAGTTTAGTAATTAGAGAAAAACTGATGAAAGATAGGCAAAGAGAAAAGATAGGCATGGAAGGGAGGTTATAGTGAAATAATGAAATTGTGATAGAGAATGAGAGAAGTTAAAGGAAAATTGAATAATAGAGGTAAGCTAAGAAAGAGGGAAAGTGATTAAAGATGGGATATAAAATAAAATGGGAATTAAAGGGGGAAAGTGGGAGCAGGATAGATTAGGGAAAAGGTAGGAAATAAACGTGTTCAATTGGAAATTGGAGATGGAACAGTCACCATATGCAATATAACCATGTTGTTTGGCTGTATGGGACACTCCAAATTTAAGGAAAGTTGTAATATTTATAGTTAATAAAAATACATCCATTCGTAATAAACAACAAGCTAATGTCAGTAATTGTACTTGTTATTTGTTACGTGTTAAATTTTTTGTTTTGCATAAAGGCTGGTGCACAGAAATCTCAGAAGGGAAACAAATGGAAAATTTAACAGTATACAAAATTTTGGTTACAATAGTTCAAGAATGGGATGATATATCAAAAAAAAAGAAGTCAATTTTGTGCCTTTTGGTTTATTTCTGATGTTACTTGTTTGTGACTGATCAGTGGTATTTTTTTACATGCTCTCAGTTCAGCCAACATAATGTAGGTTAGCTAAAATCAAAATTTCAGAGAGCAAACATTTATGTAATGTAAATTTATTATATTTTGAATTTATCTAGTTGTTTCCACAGATTAATACTATCTTAATTAACTTTAAAGACAGTCGATTAATGACACTAAACAACACTTACTTTTAAATTTTTCCGGAACATGTTTCAGAGGCTTTGCCTCTATCCTCAGCCGGCCATCGACTGGTTCTCATTGGTGTAGTTGACGATATTTTGTCACAGGTCTCCTCTGGTGGCGGTTCAAGGAACTTGATGAACAAATCTTTCTGGGGCATGTCGAAATTGAATACTTTGTTCCTATTTTTTGAAATGAAGATTTGTTCCCATGTGGATAGTTCTTGTTTTCCTGATGTATGTTTTAGTAGTTTTGGTTCTGGATTTATGTTGTGGTTTTTTTCCCAAAAATGTGTGGCAACTGCTGATTTTTCTAATTGTTTATATTTTATGTTTCTAAAGTGTTCCTTTGCTCTTGATTCTAAATTTCTTTTGGTTTTTCCAATATAAATTTGACTACAGTCATTGCATTCAATTTGATATATACCAGATTTTTTGTTAGATGGAATGGCATCTTTGATGTTTGAGCAAATTAGGTTTTTTAAGGAGAAATGGTTGACTGGTGCTAGTTGAATGTTTTGTTTTTTGAAGACTTTTTTGAATTTATCATAGGCCCATGGATGGTAAGTGAACTTTTTGAAAATCATATTGGTTTTTGTAGCTGAGAGGGTTGTGGTTTCCTTTAGTTGCTTCTTCTTTTTTGCTAAGTTCACTTTTTTGTCCACTAATGATTTGAGAAAGTTATTTTTTTGTGCTATTTCAGTTATTTTGTTGTATTCTGTTTTGTATTCTTCTGCTGTGAGAGGGATGTTTACCAGTCTGTGTGCTAAACTATTGAAGATTGCCTGTTTGTGGGATCTTGGATTGTAGCCATTAGCTTTTATGTAGTTGTCTGTCTGTGTTGGTTTTCTGTAAATGCCAAAGTTTAGTCTGTTTTTATTCCTCATTATTTTTAGATCCAAAAATGGTAAATACTCATCTTTTTCTATTTCTACAGTGAACTTGATGCTTTTTTCTTGGATATTTAAAAGTTTTAGTGCATCACTGATGTGTTTTTTTGGTACTATTGCACAGATGTCATCTACATATCGTTGCCAGAATTTGAACATCCAAGGGAAACCTTTGTTGATCCTTATTTCTAATGCACTCATGTACAGATCGGCCAGGAAGGGTGATAGAGGGTTGCCCATTGCTAACCCTGAAGTTTGGTGGAAATATTTTGTTTGAAACTGGAAGAAATTTTGTTCTATGCATAATTTGGTTAGTTCGATGTAGTCTGAAATTTCAGGTGATGCCATTCCAAGTGATTTGAGCCATTTTTCTATCAACGGTGGGAGTTGATTAACTGGTATGCTGGGAAACAGTGATTTAACCCTTTCACCGATATGGACGTCATATGACGTCCAAGTTAAAAGGCCCCAAACCGATATGGACGTGTATAGACGTCCTGCGCATACATGCATTTAATGCGTATTTAATTATAATTCTTTTAAACCTTATGTTTTACGGTAAATTTAAATAAATTCTATAAGAAGTAAAAGCTTACCTTTAAAAGTTTTTTCTTGAATGGTACACCTCAAAACATGGATAAACACACAAGGGCACATCTCCACATTTACGGCAAATCGTACTAGTTTCCTTTCGGACACCTTTCTTGCGGCACACCAAACATTTTCTGAAGGGACGCGACTTTTTTGCTGTGGGTGGTATCCTTTTAGGAAAATGTTTTCCTTCAAGTCTGAGGGGTGCTGGGGTGATGGATTTTTTACCCCCAGTATGGAGAGGTCTCTGAATTTTATACTGCTCAATTAGGCTGCGAGCTATTGATATGCGAAAGTCCAGGTACGTCATTGTCTTCCGTGGGTTTAGAGCTCTCCAAATTACTAAACAATTGTATATGGTTATATCTAGCTGGTGTAAAAATACTTTTTTATACCATTTGATTGTTTTTCGCAAAGAGGGATATGCGTGTAATACCTGATCTACTAGATCCACTCCACCCATATGCATATTATATTCCTGGATAATATCGGGCTTGAAAATTGACATTTTGTTACGAGCATCAATTTTTCCAGTGTCAATCATCAAAATTTTAGAGCTGCAATTGGATAATGCTGTAACAACCCTCCTGTCTTGCCAAGCAACATAGGTCAAGGGTGGCAGCTGATGCACCTGCATTTCTCCTCTTCTTAGAGCCTTCGTATTCACATCTTTTGGCAAACCAATACGATTTGAACGTACTGTTCCAATTGCATTTGTTTTTCTTTTGTGTAAGGCCATGAATAATTTAGGGGAACTGTACCAATTATCTAAATATACAGTCCTACCCTGATCAAGTACAGATTCCATCAGGTGCATTACTATGGAACCAGATAACCCCAAATCTTTGTCTCCGGTGTTATCAGTCCCTTGGCCAGTGTATATGCAGCTATTGTAAAGATATCCTGTTTTACTTTCACATACATCAAAACTCTTTATGCCAAATCTGGCCCTCTTTGTTTTGATGTATTGTTTCCAACCTAAACGGCCCTTCCAAAGCATCAAGCTTTCATCAACAGTGATCTTTTCACTAGGCACATAATTTTCTTTGAATTTTGAAATAATGTAATCAAAAACTGGTCTGATTTTGGATAGTTTATCATTCACATTTTCTGTGCAGGTGAAATGAAGGAAGCGCAAAATGGAAGCAAACCTGTTATTTGACATGCATTTCCCAAAAAATGGGGTAGCTAGCATGTCGTCTGTAGACCAGTACATGTCTAGCGTAGGTTTACGAATAACACCCATGAGCATAATTAGACCAAGTAGTCTGTAAATCTCATTCATTGTTACTTCTGTCCACTTCTGCAATCTACTCTTAGGTCCTAAATTGCCTTTAGAAATCAGGTCTTCCTTCACCCTACTCGCATATACATTTGTTTCCGAAACAATGAGAGACAGTAAGTCAGTAGTAAAAAATTTTGTGAAAATGTCAATTGGTTGGCTGTCAGAAGTTAGTTGAGTATGCGGTTGTACACCAGAGGTTGTGCTCGTGAACGTATGTCTATTAGTGTTAGAGTTATTTTGACACCTCCATAATGTTGATTCTTCACGAACACCTGTCGGAAATGAGTCATTTTCCTCCTCACTGCTACCTATATCCTCAACACCCCCCCTCAAAATCTGAAAACTCGCCATCAATGTCCAAATCACTGTCTAACAGCAAAAAGTCTTCCACATTTTCTGATGTAATATCAGAAGCCCGCACTCGTCCTACACTAGCTAATTGATTTGCAACATTACTAGTTGAAGCCATGATTAGCACTGAGAAAACTATTTCAACTGTGATTTAGCTAAAGAAATTGCTTGGAACTCTGATGCAATCTAAATTACAATGTCAACTGAGCGAAGAAAGAAGTTACGTCAGCTAACATAAACTTCCGTTGTGCAATTAGAGGGATGCTGACGGAGTTTCCTTCCAGGGTGTATAACGCAATATAAACAGTTATTATTACGTGTTAGCATGAACTGAAACCTAGAAACCTTGAACCCAACACTTCGTTTATTCAGCTGATATACACATATAGCTTGTAAAACAAAAGTACTCAGAATTAGGCGCGTTCGACGCAAAGAATGGCTTTCTTTACGTGATACAAATTAATGAAATTTCATCGCTTTATTAATATAGTCTCTATTTTAATGATACCGCAGATGCATACAGCTTTTAATGGGCTTTTAACCAGTTTTTGTTTCCCTGAAATAACTTAGAAAATACGGAAGATACGAATATTTATTTATGAAGACTTTTTGCAGCATTTAACAATTTAAATGTCTTGTTCTGTTTATTGGGTATCCGTTCCCGGCCGTGCAGGGTTTAAATGGCCATCGGCGAAGCGGTTAACATCAAACGAGACTAGTGTGTCCTCTTCCTTTAGTTCAGTATCCTTAATGTGTTCTATAAGTTCATAGGTGTTTTTGATGCTTAGGCTGTCAAGTTTTGGAAATGAGTTGAATTTGTTTGTTTAGCCACTTTGCAAGTTTGTATGTTGGTGAATTTATACTGCTAACTATAGGTCTTATTGTTATGGATGGTTTGTGTATTTTGGGTAAGCCATAAAGTCTATGTAAGACAAGAGCAAAGGAACACTTTGGAAACATAAAATATAAACAATTAGAAAAATCAGCAGTTACCACACATTTTTGGGAAAAAAACCACAACATAAATCCAGAACCAAAACTACTAAAACATACATCAGGAAAACAAGAACTATCCACATGAGAACAAATCTTCATTTCAAAAAATAGGAACAAAGTATTCAATTTCGACATCCCCCAGAAAGATTTGTTGAGCAAGTTCCTTGAACCGCCACCAGAGGAAACCTGTGACAAAATATCGTCAACTACACCAATGAGAACCAGTCGATGGCCGGCTGAGGATAGAGGCAAAGCCTCTGAAACATGTTCCGGAAAAATTTAAAAGTAAGTGCTGTTTAGTGTCATTAATCGACTCTCTTTCAAGTTAATTTATCATAACAACACTGTTTTCAACACTTCCATGAAAGGAATTAATACTATCTTGTCAATCTGTGCTCATCGATTCAGCTCAGTGTTCAGCTCAGGGCAGTCTCCACCACTTGACTAGCCATTCCCTTTCACTAGCAAGTGTTTCTTGTCTACGAGTACATACAAGGCTTGCAATTGTGCTGCCGCATATGTTTCTTTAACAAATATTTTCAATAATGAACCGTAATATTTGTATTTATTTCTGTAAAATATTTTACATTCTTACACTTGTCTTACACATTTCTTTAAAGTTAATGTTTTGTCTCTTAATCCACCATACAGTTTAACTCCATGGTTTATCTATGCATGGTGGATCTTAATTTAAATCATAATCCTTTTTATTTATTTTTCTGTGCCATTTTTTTCCTTGTTTTTCCATAAATTCCAATAATAAATCTATATCACCTTTGTTATCACCCATCTTGGTCAAAGAAGAATATCAGCATAACCTTTCCTGCTTTTGGTGGTGGTGATGACCCTGGTTGCTTCCACTGGAGACTGTTGTTTTGATTCTACTTCAAAGTGATGACACCAGGACTCATCTCCAGCCACCATTCATGCCAGGAAATCATTCCCTTCCCTAGCATAGCACTGCAGATGACCAAGACAGTGGGTCATTCGATATGTTTCCTGGTGTGGTTGAAGACTGTGGGGCATCCATTGAGCACATACTTTGCACAAGAGCAGTCATTCCTTCATGATGGTGTGAACACTTCCGAAGCTCAATCCAACCTCGGCAGCTATAGCTTTCACTGTCACTCGGCGGTCCTGGGTAATGAGTGCATCAACCAGCTGGACGATGTCATTGGTAATGCAGAGTGGTGCTCCAGACCATGCATCATCGGCTAACGACACCACCCTCCCCTGAAGCGCTTGTGCCACACTTTGACCCTTGCAAGGGACATGCCGTGTTCGCCATACACTTGTGACATTCGTCAATAAATGTCCGTTCCCCCTACTCCTTTCACTGTCAGAAAACAAACAACACCTCTTTGCTCTTCTTTTGATGCCTCCATTTCACTGTTTGCAATGCGATTGACAGCGTTTGACGATTGATGCACGCTGCTGTTAGCTTTGTATAGTCGCATTTAGTGCACAAGTGCCCTCTAGTTACGGGCTGTGAAATTCCATGCTCTGGTCGGAACAACACTTCGTTACACACGTTATGATATTAACATCCTGTCACCAGTTTGTGCATACCAGACTCCGGCTCTTTTCTTTTTTAACGCCCCTTATATTTCTTTTGGCTGCACTGTCCTAGTAGTTTATGTGTGTGCCTACCTATGCTCACTGTTTAGTCAACGAGTATTTTGTGCAATCCACAAAAGTTTCATCTTTAATCATCATTATCTTGTTGTTGTTTTCAAATGCTAGGCTTTGGCAATGAAGCCATTAACTCTCTTGCTCTCCAATATTTGCTCTCTATCTCTTACGCTGGCCTGTCACAGTGTACAAATGTTCCACAGTTGGTGCTTGTGAGAAAAGCCGATTAACTTTAAAATTCCTCCAGGCCAGGTCCGATGGACCCATTAACCAAAGACAGGTGTGGCCCTCCAGTGAGTGGATGATGTAACCACCATTACAAGCAAAAAATTGGTGTCCACTTAAAAAACGGTTACATTTATGCTACTTAAAACATGACAAGTCCTTCCTTCATCATCATATGAAAGTATTATCTTCATGAGGTAAAACAGCTTGAAGCTTAAAATGTTTTAATTTTTGTGTTCAGTACTTTGCTTATGTATCTACAGTTTAAATGCTTCAATCATAGATTTAATTTGTTTTCAGCAGTTAACATTCTGGGATTCTTGGCTAGAGTTTACAGTTAAGTCACAGTCTAACATGTGATCACCATCTACAAGTTTGTATCAGCAGTTGATGCACACAAGTACCAGGCAAGAGCAAAATAATGCTCATGTTCATCCACTTTAAGGTGTATGACTGCATAGAGAAATAACAATCATGTGATCATTGTATAATTGCAGAATGTATGTGATCATCACCAGAATAATAACATGGTGTAAATTAATGATTGCCAATGTAAATTTCAATCTATAGTGATGATTGTGCTCTGTCATAGTGATGCAAGTTTAGAGTATATTCTTGTAGAAATTCATTAATACTGTTAGTAAAGCAACAACTTTTATGGAACAAAAGCTTTCAGTTCTTGTAAATTGTAATTTACAAATTTCCTCTAATTATGTAATAGGCCCTTGTATAAAATTGCAGAAAGTGAAATTTTAGGGTCTAATGAAAATTATAAGTATTCTGAATCAAAATCTGTATATGTATCACATTTTAAATATAAAAATGTGACAAGATGGGTAGTATTTCAAGAAATATTTTTCATATTCATCTGTTTTATTAACTTTTTTTCTTTTGCTTATGTATTAGTAGAAGTTTGTATCACATTTTAAATATAAAAATTTGACAAGATGGGTAGTATTTCAAGAAATATTTTTCATATTCATCTGTTTTATTAACTTTTTTCTTTTATTTATGTATTAGTAGAAGTTCCAGAGTAAAATACAGTGAAATATATCTTAGGATGTCAAATCAATGTTGCCAAGTAAAACTTTCAGAGAATTTTTCTTTTGTGTATTGTGACAGAAAATGGTTTTTGTGTTGCAGGAACTGGATGGCTTATTACAAGTCAACAGACTGTGTCACAAGTTGCTTTCAAAACACCTAGCCTTGGACGATTATGATGCTATGTTTAGAGAAGCAAATCACAATGTTCTTGCCCCTTATGGCAGAATAACACTTCATGTATTCTGGGAGCTTAACTATGACTTCCTCCCAAACTATTGTTACAATGCTGCAACCAACAGGTTAGAACTAATATATGTGTTAAAAATTAGCCATTAATATTTCTTTTAAGTAAGTGGCCTCTTAACTTTGTTGATCTCAGCTAGATACATGATGGGGTGCTGAGTTGTGTGCTGTTTTGTATTAATGTACAGAAGAGCAAATAACTCCTTGGACTGCATCTGTGGCATGTGCTGACTTCCAAATCCAGAGGTCCTAGGTATGTTTCTTATCAGGAGGATAGTAATTTTTCTTTAGCCTGAATTATTCCCCATCCTCCCTAGAGCTGAAAGTGTAAATGTCTGGTGTGTGAATTTCATGTTAATAAAGGAAACCTAACATAAGTGAAACCAAAGATTAACAGAATAGTAAATGAGTTAAGAGTAGCTGACGAGTAATTGTTCCAAAGGCAGAAGATGCCGATTTGACCAAGTGACCTTAGATGTTAAAGGTGAGACATAAATGGGGGGAGTGGGGTCCTTCATGCTTGACATGAAAGGAGAGAATAATGAGTTGCATTGTGGTGCTATATTTCTGCTCAAAATGCAAATTGAATTTTAATGGTTTTTGAAAACAGCAGTGTTTTATTGGATGGGGTGGGGTTAGGGTAGGTTAGGGTAGGGTAATTACAATGCAAAGAATATTATAAAATATTACACAAATATGTACATATCTTCAATATATGGTCCTAGAGACTGTCTTCCAAATATTATTTTAATGAATAGTATGCCTTTTCAGTAAAAAGTCTTAATAGTATCTAGAAATAACTTCTTGTCTTTAATTTCCTAATACCTTTGTGGCAATTTATTATAAATTTTTACTCTAAAGTAGTAAGGACGTTTTTCAATTAGTATGGGTCTATGCACTGGAAATTTAAGACTAATTTGTGTTCTAGTTTCATAATGTATCTTCTGTTTGATATGTCTGTCAAAGTTTTCACGTATGTGTTGTGCTTATTCGTACTGATACTGTGAAGACAAAGTAGATTTAATTTTTTAAATAAATTTCTGCAAGAAATTTTGGGGCTGACTTTTTATGATTCTAATAATTTTTTTCGGTAGCCTGAATATTTTTCCCATCCTATTGCTGCTCCCCATAATATAATGCCATAAGTCATTATAGAATGAGAATAGCAATAATCTATCTTTCTAGTCTTCTAGCTTGTAATTTTTGTTAGGTAATGCATATTAAAAATGGGCACTGCTTAATCTTTTACTGTTATGTTGAAATTGTTCCTCCCATTTTAATTCCTCATTTATATATAATGCAAGGTTTTCCTGTGTATACATAGCTTGGTATACTGATATTTACATTGCTTATGATGCTTGTTTTTCTATGCCCTATTGTTTTTCTATTTTTATATGTTTTTCTATTTTGTTAAAACTGTTTTTGTCATACTTAATTTTAGCCCATTATCATCAAACCATTTTTTAAGTACACTTATGCCCGATTTCATCAACTGATGTTAAGACTTAACACGAGTTTAGCAATAGTTATAACAAAAATTGCATTTCACCAACAAGTGTTAGTTTAACACTCGTGTTAAATCATTTGTTAAACTAACAAACCATATTTCGCAAAAACTATTTGTAGTTGGTTTATTGATACTCATCACTTACTTTTTTATATTAATGAGAGACTAGTTTCAAAGGCAATCTCCTCCATTTTCAATCTCTTTCCAAATGGCATCTGTTGTCTGCTCTCTCTCTCTCTCTCTCTCTCTCTCTCCCTCCTCACTCCCTCTCTCTCTCTGTGGTGGTGGTGGAACTATGAACTTTTTTGTGTAAATATCTACTGGTGGGATTTCAAAGTTCATTACGCGATCCTTATTTTTCCATATGAATATGTTCTCCCATGTCAATTTATTTTGGTTTATCACTCCTTTTAATAATTTTGGATTTGGATCAATGGCATGATTTTCATTCCAAAAATGAAATGCTACTGCTGACTTATCTTCTTGTTTCAATCTGATGTTTCTAAAGTGCTCTTTGACTCTGGTTTTTAGATTTCTTTTAGTTTGACCTATGTAGCATTTTTCACAATTCTTACAACTTATTTGGTATATTCCGGATCTGTTAACTGATGGAATTTCATCTTTTGTTTTTGAATTTAGCAATTTTAAAACTGAGTGTCTATTAGTAGGTGCCAAGATGATATTCTGTTCCTTGAAGATCTTTTTAAAGTTATTAAATGTTTTTGGGTGATATGTGAATGAACTGAATATGCTCTTCCATATCAAAAGAAAATTTTCTACGGAGGTACTGTTGAAATAAGTTGCTATGAAAGCTACTCCGGAAGTACAAGAGAGGTTAGAACATGCATCAAAAGAAATATGCTGAACTCGCCTTTGCTTCAAGTATTAATAACTTTGTGATTTTATAATTCACTGAATTATGTGGATAATACTGTCCACCTCCCATCTTGAAACGTTCTAGTCACTCGTCACTTTTGTCCTTTGCACCTCGTTTTAAATGCACGTAATACCTATGTTAGAACATGTGCTTAAAGGAATATGCCGATCTCACCTTTGCTTCAAGTATTAATAGCTTTCCGATTTTATATTTCACTGAATTATATGCATAATACACTACTCCACCTCCCATCTTGAAACATTCAAGTCACTCATCAGTTCTGTCCTCCTTTGCACCTCGTTTTAAATTTGCATAATACTGACAAAGTTGTTTCGTGCCTCTAGTAGGGACACATGCATTTGAATTAAATTGGTTTCCAATCTTTTCCCACATGACATCTTTCTCTTTCACATTTACCACATCCATTCTCTTTATTTTCTATGATATCGTTATACTTCGTCACCAATTCAATTACCAATTCTTTCTCCATTGATAAGAAATTTGTCCCACGGCATCTCTTACGGTTTTGTTCACCCACCATTTGTTCAGCTGTGTGCAGACGAAAATGAAAACAAAAGTGCATCACAGTACATTCAGAATATAATATGACTCATCCATAGCCTTCTATAGATATAATATTTACAAGTCTCTTGGCATTAACACGTGTTTGTTAACATTTTCAGAAAACAGGTTGGTGAAATGCAAGAAATTTAACAGCTTTGTTAGCGCTGTGACAATTGTTATGTTACATTTGTTAACGTCGATTTTAACATCTGTTGGTGAAATCTGGCATTAATGTTTCATTTTTGTTTTGAATTAAGTTTTTATTGTTTGCATCCTTTAATAAGATGCATACATAATTGTTTTGCTCTTGATATTGTTCAGGTGATCATTTGTATATAATATATATTGGAGGGGTACTAAAACACTTTACTGCAGAATTGTTTATATTTATATTTGTTCAGTTTGATTTGGCAATATTTTTAAACCTCATTTAGGATTACTCTTTGTAAACAAAGACCCTTTGGATATGAATTAAATGGGGAGATCACTGCCTGTCAATTCGAAGAAAATGTGTGTTTTCCACTTAACATTGCAAACCACAGATATTGTAAAGGGGTTTTCATTTGGAACAACAAACCTAAATACTATAGGATACTTGAGCATAATTATGGTAGTTATGAACTAATTATTTCTGGTATTACTACTTTTGGATTAATTTACACTTGCCTTACAACCATTATATGTTCAGTCATGAAGTAATTTGTGTATAAAGTCTTATCATGTTCTCATAAATCCATTTCTACACACTTTAAGAGGTTGAGCAGCAACTCATTTTTAAGATGGCATACTTTGATAGGGCATATTGGCTTAATTAATTTGATATTTTGATATTTATTTATTTGTACAGTACCCATTACAAATTCAGTACAATAAAATTTAACATAGAACATGCTGTATTATACCCCCTGTACAAATACATGAAAATTGCTGACCTTAAGATTTACTTGCTGACTCAGGTCCCCTGGCTATAAGCCTTTGGTTTTCCTCAGCAGCTTGGTGTCATTTCTTCTTGACCTTTTCTTCTTTTATCCGAATCCACTTTTCTCTAATCCTGTATAAGAAATCTCCTATACATCTATTTTTCTTTTCTCCCATCCCCGTTAGCATGTGTACCGCCAATATCTCTTTACTTACACTGTCCCATTTCTTGGCTTAATTAAATAAGACTATCTGTGCATTTAATAAAGGTATAATAAAAAATATTGAATTGTTTGTAGGTGGAGTCCCTCTCTCTGTCAGTGTCAGTGGCTCATTTGGTTAGTTACCAGCCTACTGATCTCTAGTTCTGGGGTTCAAACATGACCCAGACCAGTGGTTTTTAAGTGTGTTTAAATGTAATAGGCATCTAAAAGAACTCCTGCAGGATAAAATTCTACATCCTGGTGGCACTGATATGATCCTGGCAATTGACAGTGTCATTAATAATCAAAATAATTTTTTTAATAGTCTTCTCCTCTCACTTAATAATGAGCAAACTGATTGCCGGACTATATTTAGAGAATAGTCTAATTGTAGTCTTAATTACTTTACTTCACTCAGAAAAGGGAGGACTTACCTAATGAAACACAAATTTAAAACATAGAAATATCTTATTGAGTTCTGTGAAAAATAGTACTTAAGCATTTATTAGCAGTAGGTTTGATTACTTTTGTAGTTCACAAAATTTTGATGAGTGTTTGAAAAGATAGTATGCTATTTTTTATTATTCAAAAGCACAAGCCAGAGCATTTAACTTTTGAATCTTTTCTGTAGCATTTTCTTGTTACCTTAGGAAGCAATATTTTGGATCATAGAGATAACATGCTCAGTTTTCTGCTGTTAAATGTCTTGCTTATTTTAACTTTTATTAACACTCTACAAAAGAGTTTTATTGCAATTTTCAAAGCATAAAATGCTTGCACAAGGAAAGGGAAAAGTGTGTCAGAGAAAGAATGACAGAAGGAGAGAAGAACTCAACATGCAACATAGTATAGCTAAGTACTGTTCCCCAAAATGGTATATTTTTTTTTCTCAAAGAAATAAATAATCACTATGTAGCTTATAAAGCCTGTTGCCATAACCAGTAAAAATTTATGACTTAGTCAATTTTAGGAAAAATTCTTCTTCAGTAACAGTTCCAAACACTCCAGTTCCAGTAAAATATTAGTTGTAAATAATGTTTTTAAAACAGTCAAAGTAGTCCATGAATATTTATTATAATAGTCATAACACAAAACTGGAGGACTGTTATTTTGGAACTGTATATCTAAACTTATTGTACTCTTCTTGCTAGTATTATTCCTTGATTACTTGCTGTATTTAGTTATAGTTATAACAATATGGAAACCATAGCCAGGATTCTTTTATTTTAGATTTGTAAAATGTCGCGGCATCACATTTACACAACCAGTGCACAGGGATAAACCACCACAGATGGGACATCATTATCTCTGGGGGAGCAAACAATTAAATCTGGCCTATAGCACCATATATGGCCAATACACAGGTAAAATGCTTTTGTTTCTTTCTGTAAAAGAACCTCACATAAAATGTTCATCATTATCTCTTGGTTCAAAATTACAGCTGCACATGAAATGTTTCATTTTTAAAACTTGTAGAGTAACTATGTATATTTGAGGTATATGTGAGATTGCTAAGATAGCTCATAAGATACCAGCAGATGAATTTAAATTGAGCAGGTACTATTTCAAAAGGACTAAATGTGAGTAGAGTGACATCCCAGATTGTAATATTTAAAAAAAGGATCTAATAGGAGTAAACAGTAGGGATGGAAAAAGGTAATAAAGAATATCAGGTGTTTTGTGATTATACTTATTTAGGAATAAAAAGAGATGCAGGAGGCACATGGGAGAAATAAGAGATTCAACATTCACAAAGGAAAAAACAGCTATGATAGTATTGAGAAGATATTCATTTTAAATGCCAGAGATGGAAATCAAATGTTTGGAATGCATATATCATTTAGTGTTGATAAAAGAATGCTATATGTTATTGAGATATGGGTTCTTGAAAATGGATGGGAAATTGTAGATTCTGTTCACAGTATATTCTGTAATGAAATTTTGAGGTTGTCAATAGCAACAGCAAATGAAGTTGCCCAAATTGAAATGGGGAGAATAGCAAGAAAAGCACTACAGTCCCTCTGGGCTTAAAGTGGGAACACTCCACCAATAAACATGTGGAAATTAATTGTTCTTTCACACTAGCCGTGTGTAGCATGCACTATGAAAGGGTAGAGCCAGACTGAAAAATTCAATGCCATACCCGGGATTTGAACCACTGATCATCTGGTCTCCGTCCAGCCGCTCTAAACCATTGAGCTACTATGGCCAACATGCCAACATGACATTAAATTCTCCAACTGACTTGTGCTTTTTGTGGTAAACCACTAGGAGCCATTAAGGTAGTTGTTTCATATGTCTATGAGAACTCCTAGTGGATTACCGGGAAAAACACAAGTCAGTGTTGCTTATTTTTAGTCTTGACATAACGAAAAACTGATGGCAATGTACCCCAGTTTTTTTTCCCCTTCTGTATGCAGTTATGCATATACTGTTTACACCCTGAAGGCTCTGCGGGATATTTCATAGCCATAGTTACAGGTCTTTTTTTTTTAATCCAAATACATTATGTTACTTATAGTCACCTCGTGGCTCCTTAGAGCGTCCAATCCCAATATCACCTGCTCAGCCACCTTTGCGACAAACACCCACAGACGCACGGCACTTCGCCCCGAGGTCAACTTCAGCAGGACCTCCCTCTCCATGGGCAAGGTGACGCCCGATGCCATCACTAGCTTGTATGATCGGCTCGGTTTTCTTGACGGCAAACCCTTGACCACATCAGGTCTGATGATGGTCACAGCCTCCCCTTCACCCAACCGTCCGCGATGAGGCTGTCATCCATATGCCGGCTGATGGCGTGCAGTATCACTCGAGGGGATGGTGGTGATGGCGCCAAAGTGCCCCTCGTCACAACTGCCTTTACTCCTTTTCCGGCTGCTCTCCCTGGTGTGGGCAGTTTCTCTCCACGTGTCCCAGCTGGCCACACCCTCAACACACGTCACTTGGTCTTCGCCGGCGTCCCTCGGCTGGTCTTCGGTCCCCAGTGTAGCAGATACTCCTTGTTCTCGACGTGGGGTAGCCTTCACCTTGGCCGCCTCCATCCTCAGTACTGCTGTTAGCGCCTCATGAATGGTTTTGTAGTCGCCGAGCATTAGGCACTGACGTATCTCGGTGTCTTGTACCCCGTCAACGAATGGGAAGGCGGCTTCCCGGGATACGAACTCTTGTGGGAGGTCGACTAAGGCTTTGCTGGCCAGCTGCTCAATTGCCAGGGCGAACTCCTGCAGCGTCTCTCCTGGCTGCTGTGACCTTGACTTCAATTGGCTGCGGCTAAGCGGTAGTTTCCGAAGCGGTTTTCCAGGACCTCCCAGATTCACCAGGCGGCCCCACCGAGGTTTTTCGGTAGTCTTCACCTTGAGTGTTGACGCGCGTAAGTGGCGTATCCACTTCCATCCCGTCTTGAGTCCATAGGACCAGATGGGGGGGCTTGTTAGTCTCTAGGTCTTGCCCTATGGAAAGCCCCACGGGGGACGCCGAGCGCCCCTTTGGGACAGCTCGGATACTCCCTGGTTGAAGGAGGCCCGGGTCTTGTTCCTACGGGTTCAAGGCTAATGGGAGTAGAGCCTCTGGACTCAACCTCCCAGATGTCCTTGGGTGCCGCAGCTGTCTGGACCACGTTCAGGACTTCTGCGGTCTGTCCCTGGAGACTGGCTATTAGCTGTGCAGCCTCTTCCTGTGGTGACCATTTGTTGTGCTTGGCCACTGTGTCGAATTGATGGCGGAAGACTTCAAATGTGGATGTGCCGTCGTACTTTGATGGCTTGAAGCGTGCAGATGATGTGTCGAATCCCGGCGTGTCAGCCTTTAAGTCCTTCAACCTCCTGCCGACGATGTCTTCCACTATGGCATTCAGGGATTTGGTGTTCTTGTCGTTAGCTGTCTTCATTTCTTTCAGTTCCCAGCCAGGTTATTTGCTGCTTCAGTCTTTGTTGGTAATTCGTCTTTCATTTCTTCCATCTTCTCCAAAATCTTTTCCAATGCAGCCTCCATTGTTGTATGCTCCACTTCCTGACACCAATTGTGACTTTGTGGGTTCGTAAAATTAAAAGTCCAATTGCAGAAATTCCAAAATGCTCTTTATTTCCATAGAAACACACTTTGGTCAACCCTACAGTAGCAGAATTATGTAACATACACCAATACAATCTGCAAGGTCACCTGCCACATCCATAAATAAGAGAGTTCACTTTCAAAACACAGCTGTACGCACATGAATCCCAAGTTCCAATTCGACTCTCTCGACTCCCTCTTGGCAAGTCGCGGCTTCCTTATACAGCTCCCATTCATATTACTAGACATTTCTGGAATGTTCTGTAACAAACAAGAAATCGAAACTTCCAGTCAGCTATCTGTCTCTTTATCTGTTTCGGCAAGCTTTTATCTCCATGCTGAACTATCTCTCTTGTGCGCTTCGGCCACGCCTCCTCGTAACAATGCGATCGACAACACTATGTTGTCAAACATTAGTGCATTTTATTCTAAAACTACTTCTCTTATTCCTGAAGTATAAGATAGCTGACTTTAAAAATTTGTTATTCCATGATTTAGTTGAAATACTTATATGTACATTTTTGTTTATACAATATTTTAATATTCACTGACTATTGTACAACAATTTTAAAAGCTATACAGGAAGATCAATATTCAGACATTTTGTAGACCAATAAGATAAAATATGTCTCTAGAATTTCCATCTGTTATTGTAACTAGGGAATTTAACTTCATTTAAGGTCGATAGAGGGAATTTTTCTGAATATATATTAATTGCTTTATTTTACATTTGCAGGCTTTGTAGGGGCTACACATTTTAGGACTATGTGTCGACTGCTGGGATATCAGGGCATAGCAGTTGTGATGGAGGAATTGCTTAAGATAGTAAAGAGTTTGGTTCAGGGAAATTTACTCCAGTTTACTAAGACATTAATGGAAGCAATGCCCAAAATCTGTAAACTTCCAAGATATGATTATGGTTCTCCAGGTGAGTTATGATATGTAGCATGCAAGTTCTAAACCAGCTAAGTGCCATTGTTATCGATTTTTAGTTATGTATCTCAAAACCATCTATGTACCAAGGCCAATGTAGTCCAGAATCCGTAATTGTGCCATAAGCTTTTCAAGTAGCTGAAATTGCTGTCAACAGATTGTGCTGCGTGTATGTTCAGTACACTTGGAAGTTCTATACCAGTTTAGTTCTGCTTGAAAGAAGGAAGTCTTTTGTGTTTTGTTCTGCTTTTTCAGAATGTTAAGTGTAGCAAATAGTTGCTAGTATTAGGTCAAAAAGAAAGGTGATGGGTAGCTTCAAGGAAATCCAGCACACGAAGAAACTAAAGGGAGAGTCATATATGACACATACAAAGGCGGTGAAGCCTGCAACTATTACAGTGGATCTGCAAAAGGTCTTTCAGCTTCCATACCTGATGCATTCAGCAATGTATTATTCAAGGCAGCTAGGCTGTTATAATCTCGGGATTCATATCCATGACATATCTGATGGAGTTATGTGTTTGACACGAGGGTGAAGCTTCTAGAGGTGGCAGTGAAATGGCATCTGCTCTCCTTCATGCTTTTAATGAAAAGGAACTAACCTAACAAGTAAGAAAAAGTTGATCAGATCGAGTGATAATTGCGCAGGACACAAAAAATTGAATGGTAGTGTTTCTGTACTTATTCCTTATTAAGCTTGGCTTGTTTGATCAGATTGACCATAAATTTCTACAAGTTGGACATAATTTTAGTGCTTCCGACCATGAATCTCCACTAATACAAAAGAGGTGGAGAACTAGCAAATGCCAAGTAATGGGGAATGTTGAGACAGTTACAAGAGAAGCTAGGCCATCGAGACCATTTAAAACTTAAAATGTTACAGTGCAGCAAAGAGGCTCATTAATACCATAATACTTCAGATCACCAAAATGTGCTGCCTACGATTTCAGAGAGGAAAAGGAGGTTGTGTGGGTACAAAAACAACATTCAGTGACATTGAGGAGTGGACGGAACAGAATGTCTTATGCAAAGGAATTACAATGGATGATTTTATCAATGTGAAACTCCAGTCCTTTATTGATCACTCAGAGTTAAGTGTAGATAAAAAGAAAGACTTAATGAAAATGATGGACTATATTCGTCCAGAAAATAGACAGTTTTACCTGGACTTGATTGCTCACTAACTTGTGTTAACAGAATTTTTCTGTTTCCCATATGTATTACACAATTATGTTAAACTCAAAATTTACTCCAATAGCAAAATTTATTTATGTTTTACAGATATACACTATTATTTAATATGTTCGTTAGATCGTTTTGAATGGAAAATGTGTGGCACATACATGATTTCTACTTTTCTGACTTCCTTTCACTGCTGATAACGTGTAGATCCGTTACAGGCTTTCAGTCCCCGTGTGCTAATAACGAGTATACGCATTATGCGCATTGTGCTAAGAAATGAATGTATACATTCCAGTCAAGCATTTCTGAAAGCAATTTTATACTATAATATGCTCCTGCCATTTATTGCGGTGTGAATGAAACATCTCTCATTATTTTAGCTATCTTGTACTGCTCTCTAGGGCTCTCACCAGCAATCTGGTGTTGCGCTAAGAGAGATGCACACCTGTGTCACGTGGTGCCGGTGATTCCAGGAAATTTAAGGGTGTGTAAAATGGCTTCATCAAGTTGTGCCGGACGCGCTTTGAACGATGAAGAATTATTAGACATTTTTAACACATTGCCATCCGACTTTTCAGACTCAGATTGTGGCGAAGATGATGAAGATTATGCTGAAGCAGTTTTTGGTGTTAGTTTTGATAGTAGTGGTAGTGAAACTGAAGAAAGTGATAAACAGCTTGGTGCTCCGCAGATAAAGAAACGGCGCACTGACCCTTTGTTCCAGTGGCACAGTGGAAACTTCAGCTCACAATTGCTTAGATTCAGGCATCAAAATTCTGGTATTTTGGCAAACATAAATGATGATTGCACCATGCTAGAAGTTTTTCAATTATTTTTTCCATTTTGCATTATGCAGCACATAGCAGATGAAACTAATAAGTATTACATATTTTTGTATAAGAAGCTACAGCCATCCCAAACTTCTCATTTACAAGTCTGGAGTAAGACAACCCCAGAGGAATTGTATGTATTTTTTGGAATCACTATGCTAATGACTAGAGTAAAAAAGAATGCAATAAATTGAGTACTGGTCCAAAGATCCCCTTATTGCCACATATCAACTTTCTAACTAGATTATTACATTTTAATGATAATGAAACCCAGGTACAAGGGGAAAGACTTTATAAATTGAAGCCAATAATTGATCAGCTTACAAAAGCCTTCAAAGAGGTATTTTATTCCTTCTAAAACCTGTGCATAGATGAAAGTCTTATGCTTTTCAAGGGCCGATTGCAATTTCTGCAATATATTCCATCTAAGAGGCATAGGTTTGGCATAAAATTGTTTTTATTATGTGATTGCGAAACAGGGTACATTTGGGATTTCATTGTGTATACAAGGGCAAACACAGATATTCTTCCAGGGCGTGAATTTGGTATTTCAGAAGCAGTAGTACAAACACTGATGGAAGGGTACCTACACAAAGGTCACACTTTATGGGTAGATAATTGGTATTCCAGTCCTCTACTATACAATTGGCTACATCAGAATGAAACTAATGCTTGTGGTACAGTAAGAAAGAACAGAAAAGAAATGAGAAATTGCTAAAGGGGCAAACACAATCTTGACACACAAAGAACATGATAGTTCTTAGATGGGTGGATAGGCGAGAGGTTTGCATGTTGACAGCACAACATACAGATGCTATGAAACCTTCAGGAAAAGTTGATCGGAAAACACAAACACACATAATGAAGCCTGTGTGTCATTGACTATAATAAAAATATGGGTGCCATAGATAGGTCTGATATGATGATTAGCTCTCTTGAATGTGTCAGAAAGGCTTTGAAGTGGTACAGGAAGTTTTTCTTTCATCTCTTAGACATAACTTTGCTAAATTCTCAGGCAATATACAAAACTAAAACAGGTAGTAACATTGCTCTAGCAGATTTTCAGCTCTCCCTTATTCGGGAAATTTTTGAACACACTCTCAAAACAACCAAAGGAGGACGAAACACATCTGGTGATAGCCCCTTAGGCTCATTGAAAGGCACTTTTCTTCACCTGTACCACCAACTCCAAAAAAAAAAAAAAAAAAAAAAAAAAAAAAGTAAAGCCTGCTAGGATGTTATAACACCAGCTTTGGACCCAAAATACGGCAGGATACCAGGATTATGTGTGTCAAATGCAACGTAGGCTTGTGTGTTCACCCCTGTTTTGAAACATACCACACAAAAAAGAAATATTAATATTCATTTTGGGAAGATGTAGTTTCATTCATGCATTTATATGTAATATGTATAGTGAAGTTACAGTAGTTTAAAAAGTCCTGTAAATGGTTTTGGTCACCCCTGACTTGTAAATAGAAAGAACAAATTTAAATGTATTTTTTTTTTTTTTTTTTTCAGTATACTAGTTCAAATTAAAATAAGTAGTGAAGGTGTAAACCTTTTCAAAAATAACAAAATGGGTATAAGCGGCCACTGGACAACCCTTAGTCAGGTGTGATGCGGGCAGTATTACGCCTGCTTTTTAAACTTTAAATAAGTTAACTTCTCTGTTATCTACAATTATCAACATGGACTTTGGTGCATGTTTTAGAACATTTTCTTTAATTTTTAGTACAGTAATGTATATTTAAAAATACAAAAAATTAATATTGCAAAAATAACTTAGCCAGGAGGGATTAGCAGACTGAAATAAGTGTAGCAGTGAAAAGGTTAAAATGGTACTATTCTTTCACTGTCGATAAAGCAAGCTTCTCTAAAGTACTTGTATGAGTTTTCTTTATCATATAGTACCTTTGTGATTTTTTGTAGTGAAATGAAGGATATCATTGAAAAGTTAATCACTTTTTCTTCAATAGCTCAAAAATATAAATTTGGTACTTACCTGGTTTAGAGCTTCCATGCTGCATATAATATAATTTATTAAGTACTAAAGCAAACACTGTTTGCCAATGGAAAGAAAGTCCCTGACAGGAATGTGCTAACCTTATCTGTTTTAAAACAGTGTGACAAGCACAGCGAGTGTGACAGAGAATGCATGCCACACAACAGGTAGAACCATTAAAAAATATGCACCCTACACAAAAGAAATTCACTCAGTATGTTAAAACTGAGAAGGTATTATTTACTAAAGTAGAAGGCGTCAATGTATTTGAATGGGCTGTAAGTGAACTGAACCAAGTGTCATAAACAACTACCAGGCTGGCTATCGGAACCGTGTCTTATCAGCAATTTCCTCTCTGTGTCTCATTCCCCTGGGACTTTCTTTGCTGTGGCAAACTGGGGCTTTTTTGCTAACAGGGCAGCCCTTCAATACATTCACATACTTGCTACGTGTTTGACCATTTTAATAATTATTGAAGTCCTTTTACTTGTCTTATCATTTATTAGTGTTTGTTATCTTCAAATTTTTGTCATTCTCTGTTTATTATTACCTCTTGTTTCAATTTATTTTTACTACAGCCTGGATATGTATGCAAAATGCATGTTCTTTTTTTTATATACTTAGAAGTATGCTTAAATTATATATTTTATAGGTCACATTTTTCCAAACAATTTTAGCAGTACTTGTTAATGCATATTAATGCACATTCTGAGGAAAAACGCATATTGTGACTTTGTGGGTTCGTGAAATGAAAAGTCCAATTGCACCACTCAAAAATGTTCTTTATTTCCACCGACTTACAGTTAAACTCTTGCCGATTACACAGAATTACGTAATGCACACAATTACGATTCACCAGTTCATCCGTTACAATTTCACTTGCACTCGTAATTACGTACAATCCTCCGATGCACTCACACAGTCTCTCGTCGTACACTAGCACGTCAAGCACTGACTGACTGACTGACTGACTCCTCTTGTCCGACGTGTTGCTTATATAGGGTCAGCTGGCCGATCTGGAAGGTTCTAGATTAGATGAAATATCCCGTAAGTTCGAAAACACAGGTGGAACAGAAAGAGACGGCGCAGTGATGTTTTTTTCCCAGCCACCCCTTGTTACCGCTATAAGACAAAACGAGGGGGGCTTGGCAAACACTGACCATCTCCTGCCTGCCCGCTCTATAGGGTGTTCCGACGTTCGGGTGACAATATTGTGACTTTGTGGGTTAGTGAAATTAAAAGTCCAGGTTACAAACACCAAAAATTGCTCTTTATTTCCATAGAAATACACTTTAGTCAACCTCACAATCGCAGAATTACGTCACATACACAATACAACTTGCAAAGTCAATGACCACAACACAGCTGACACAGCTGTTCACGCACGCAAGTTCAATTAACGACTGACTCCTGTGGCGGAAGGCAGTTCCCATTTTGTAGATTACTGACTATCCGGAATGTTCTCAAACAATCAAGACAGCGCTAGAAGAAAGACGAACTCTCTAGAAATCTGTCACTTTCCCCCTCCCCACCGTTTCAGCGAACTTTTATCTCCACACTGCACTGCCCATCTCTTTGAACTCGTTTGCTGTGCCGCTTCGCCTCAACAATGCGTTCACGACACTGCTTCCTCCTCAAGGCTGGTCGTCCCGAACAGCACCAGCTAGGTGGGCCAGATGATCCAGGTGTACCACCAACATTTTTTCTTGGGGCACCTTCTGGATGCAGTAGACCACACCGTTAATCTTCTTTACCACCCGGTACGGTCCTTGCCATGGTTGCTGAAGTTTCGGGCAGCGTCCCTTGGTCCGGGTAGGGTGGTACAACCAGACCAAGTCACCTTGCTGGAACCCTTGGCTGTTGGCTTGCCTGTCGTATCGGGTCTTCAGGCGGTCACTCGCCACCTGGATGTTCTGACGAGCCATCTCGTGCATGTCGTGGAGACGGTCCACCAAGTTACTCGGTTGCTGGCTATTTCGCTTCCGGAGGTCTCCCAAAAGCCAGGTCACAAGGGAGGCGCAACTCTTGGCCGAACATGTTGGTTGGCATCATCCCAATGGTGTCGTGTGTCGACGACCTGTAGGCCAGCAGGAACATTGGCTCCTTGACATCCCAGTCTCGCTGATAGCTGGCCACGACCTTCCTCAGATGTTCTTCTAGGGTCTTGATGTACCTCTCGACCATGCCGTCGTACTGCGGGTGTAGGGGTGTTGTGCGGATCTTGTTCACCCCAAGTCTTTCCAGTGTCTCCTTCATCAAGTTAGACCCAAAATTGGTGCCCTGGTCACTGTGGAGCTCCAACGGCACCCCAAAACGGCAGAACAGTTGATCCACGAGGCAGTCTGTGATGGTCTTTGCCTCCTGGTTCGGGATGGATACTCCTCCGGCCACTTGGTGAAGTAGTCCACGACCACCAACAGGTATTTGTTGCCTCGGTTGGACACTGGGAATGGTCCAGCTGTGTCGACAGCGATGCATTCGAAAGGCGCTCCGACATTGTACTGCTGCATGCGACCCCGGTTTTCCTAGTCTGGGGCCCGCTACTCGCCGCACACACGTGACAGTGACGGCACCATCTCTCAGTCTGCTCGAAGCCTCAGCCAGTAGTAGCGCTGTCGGAGTTAGTCGATCGTTCGATTTGCTCTCAGGTGTCCTCCTGAAGTAACGGCGTGCACTTCCTCCAAGACTTCCGGGACTTTACTTCGGGGAAGTACCAACTGCTCTCTCTGTGTCTTCCCATCGGGTGATTCCCATACCTGGAACAGCACACCCTCTTTGGTTATCGATTCCCATTGAGCCCAGTACGACTTGTATGCAGAGCTTCTTGGTACGATGTCCTCCCAGGTCAGTCTTGTCCCTGCCTCCACTTCCCTCAAGAGTGACCCCAAGTCGGGGTCCGCCAGCTGCTCCCACCTCAGGCCTGCGCTATCCCAGCCTTTCCGCAGGCACTGCCCTGACCACTCTGATAGCTGCGGCATGCTCCTTCTCTTCCACTCTTGTGCATTGGCCGCACTCTTCCAGGCAAGGTCTTCAGGACATGGCATCTGTGTTGCCGTGGCTCTTCCCTCTGCGATGTTCTGAGGTGAAGTCGTACTCCTGCAGCCTCTGGACCCAACGGGATGTCTGGCCTTCCAGGTTCCTAAAGCTAAGCAGCCAGGTGATGGTGGAGCAGTCAGTCCTCAGGTGGAATGGCTGACCGTACAGGTACTTGTGGAAGTGCTCGAAGGTCTTTACTACCGTCAGTAGTTCTCGCTTGGTAACGCAGTAGTTCTTCTCTGCCTTGGACAGGGCCTCGCTGTAGTAAGCTATCACCCGCTTATGGCCGTCCTGGACTTGGGATAAGACACCTCCAATGCAATGGTCACTGGCGTCAGTGTCCACAATGAAGGCGCCACCTGGTTGTGGCAATCCCAAAATAGGAGCTCTGCACAGTGTCCTCTTCAGCTCGTGGAAAGCGACTTCGGCATCCTCCGTCCACACAAGACCGGAGTTCTTCCGTCAGGCGGGTGAGGGGCTTGGCGATGTTGGAGAACCCCTTAATGAAACAGCGGTAGTAACTGGACAGCCCCAGGAAACTGCGCAATTCTCTCTTATCCTTGGGCCAAGGCCAATCTCTCACGGCCTGTGTCTTTTTGGGTCTGTGGCCACTCCGGTTGGTGAGACTATGTGGCCCAAGTAGTTGACTTCCTGGCGAAAGAGCTGGCACTTCTTTGGATTCAGCTTCAGGTTGGTCGCCTGCAGTCTCTGTAGCACCTTGCTCAGGTTTTTGAAATGGTCTTCAAGTGTCTTGCCGACGATGATGATGTCCAGGTATAGCAGGCAGGCATTATAGCTCAGCCCTCTCATCACTGATTCCATGAGGCGTTGGAAGGTAGCTGGTGTTTTGCAGAGGCCAAAGGGCATAACTGTGAACTGCCAAAGACCTTGACCTGTCGAGAATGCGGTTTTCTCCTTGTCTCTCTCGGGTCCAGAGCTACCTGCCAGTAACCAGACTTCAGGTCCAGGGTCGAGAACCACTGCGCACCAGCAAGCGTGTCCAGGGTGTCATTAATCCGGTGTAAGGGGAAACAATCCTTTCTGGTTACAGCGTTCAGCTTCCTGTAGTCCACACAGAAGCGTAGCTCACCATTCTTCTTAGTCACCAAAACTACAGGGGAACACCAAGGGCTGTCAGACTCTTAGATCACTCCCCTGGATCTCATCTCCCCTAGCATGTCTCGTACCGCCGTTTGTTTCGCCAGTGGAACGCGTCTAGGTGGTTGCCGAATAGGCCGGATGTCAATGTGGTGGGGCACTCGGTCCGTGCGGCCGTAGTCGCTGTCAGCCTTGGCTGAAGACGCGCTGATGTGATGACCAGATGTCCTTGGGCCTTGCCGCTGTCTGTACCGCGTTCAGGACTTCTGTGGACCGTCCCTGGAGGTTGGTTATTAGCTGTGCGGCCTCTTCCTCGGGTGATCATTTGTTGTGCTCGGCCACTGTGACGAATTGGCGGCGGAAGACTTCGAACGTGGACGTTCCGTCGTACTTCGGCAGTTTGACGCGCGCAGATGTGTCGCGTCCCGGCGCTTCGGCCTTCAAGTCCTTCAACCTCCTGCCGACGATGTCCTCTACCATAGCGTTCATGGACTTGGTGTTGCTGTCGGCCTTTCCCTCTAGGTCATTAACGCGGCTAGCCAGGTCTTCGATGCGCTCGCCCAACTCCGTGACGTCCTCCTTTACGCTTCCAACTGCTACTCAAATTTGGCGGTGAGGGCTTCGTTCGCAGCCTTCATTTCCGTGGTCAATTCGGCCATCTTCGTGGTCATCGGCGCGGCCAAGTTACTATTTGCCGCCTCCATCTTCGTTGTTAATTCGGCCATCTTCGCGGTCATCGTCACGGCCAAGTTGTTATTTGCCGTCTCCAACTTCTCTTCCATTTTCTCGGTGATGTTATAGTTAGCCACCTTCATTTTTTTCATCTCGGCGGTGAGGTTGTCGTTCGCCGTGTTCATTGCTTCCATTTTCTGTAGAATCTTTTCCAATGCAGCCGTCATGGTGGTACGTCTCACTTCTGACACCAATTGTGACTTTGTGGGTTCGTGAAATTAAAAGTCCAGGTTACAAACACCAAAAATTCCTCTTTATTTCCGTAGAAACACATTTTGGTCAACCTCACAATCGCAGTATTACGTCACATACACAATACAACTTGCAAGGTCAACGACCAAAATACAGCTCACACAGCTGTTTTTGCACGCGAGTTCAATTAACGACTGACTCCTGTGGTGGAAGGCGGCTCCCATTTTATAGATTACTCACTATCTGGAATGTTCTCAAACAATCAAGACTTCGCTAGAAGAAAGATGGACTCTCTAGAAATTTGTCTCCTTCCCTCCACCGTTTTGGCGAGCTTTCATCTCCGCAGTGCACTGCCTGTCTCTTTGAACTTGTTGCCTGCACCGCTTTGCCTCAACAATGCGTTCGCGACAATATTTTAAGTTTTAAATTAAATAGTGCTAATTTTTTTGGAATGTGGCATTAAATTAAAATGTTGCCCTTTAGATAATAGTATTAATATTACTGGTACTTAATAGTCTCTGAAAACAACCAGGCAAATTATATAAAAAAACATATGTATTTATCAATGCATGTATGCCCTAGCAAAATTTGGAATGCCTGGAGCAAATCAAACGAAGTAAACATATAATACAACTTACTAAAGCGTAGAACAGTAGATGAGGGAAAGGAGAAGAATGCTTACAGGCGACAGAGTGAAAGAGAAAGCATTTCAACAAGTATTACGAAATGAAGTAATGAAAGTTACATTGTTATTATGCAAGAGTCCTGGAAATAAATGTGGAAGTGAAGAAGATACAGTTTATGACCAGTTTGAATGGTTAGATCAAATAACAGAGGAGAAATATCCTGGCTGGATGGGAAGGAGAAGTGGACAAGTGGTAGTTAGTATATGGAGGGAGGGAAAAAGTCTATGCTGAACAGAAGAGAGAAATATAGCTAAATAGGGAACCAATGGGCACAAAGAAATCAGAAACAGTACACTGTTTGACAAGAGAAAGCAAATGGGGTAAACGGATGAGATAAAAGTAGAAAGGGAAAGGAATAATGAGTGATAACAAGGCATCAGAAGTTAAGGCACTAAAAGTGGTATTTCAGCCACCTAAAAAGGCTCTAAAAACAGCAAAAACAGAAATTATCTCAATTTCTGTTGAATCACTCATAATTTATGCAGCAAACATGCTTAAGTAACTTAACACACATATAAAAGTACAAAAAGTTATTTCTCTCTTCTACACCCCTTTTCCACTTGCATTTATTCATGTACAACGTCAACCTCCATAATTTGAATCACAAACTTTTCATGATTAAAAGTTTTGTCAAGTTTATTGGACAAAATCATTTATATGCTAAAAACAATCTCTCAGCGTGAATTGATATGACTGGAGCGTGCTTAAACTTTGCCACAATATAAACTTTAAACTCCTCAGAAAGCACCGTCTTTTGTATTTAAACACTTCTGTCTCTCTCTCTCTCTCTCTCTCTCTCTCTCTCTCTCTCTCTCTCTCTCTCTCTCTCTCTCTCTCTCTCTCTCTCTCTCTCTCTCTCTCTCTCTCTCTCTCTCTCTCTCTGCATTCGCATATGCGCGGGCCGCAGCCTGCCACAAAACAATGCCTGGCAACAATATTTTAAAGTAATATTAGCTAATGGATTGGAATTATATCATGTTCTTTGAACTACTATAGTTTTTGAAAGGCCCAAATAGAAAGGTAGTTTTTTCAATGTTTTAAATTTTGTTACTAAATGTGGTGATTTGCTTTATTTGTTTCTTTAAATTTATCATTCTGTCCATAATTTTATTAGGATGCAATGTCTGGGATTGTGTGCTATTCTTTATTATATATACACAATGAACAAAGCTTTCTATTCTCATTCATCACAGTTGTAGAGAAGAAGGGAGAGACTGGATTCAGCAAAAGGAGAGGTAAATCCCAAACTGCACAGTTGATTGTTACTGATAATGTTTGGTCTCCCCCTTCCCCTAACCGGTTGCAAGCATAAATTGCTCTAGTGGAAAGCTTTGTTTTGATATTTTGTCTTGATTGGATTTTCTTAGCTGTCTACTCAGTGAATCTATTTTTTTTCTTTAATAAGTTTTATATTTATTATATATTTTATTTTAAATGATTTAGTATATTGTGTATGTGTATGCTTTTAGGTGTGTTGGGATACTACCATGCACAGTTGAATGATATTGTCCAGTATCCTGATGCACGCACAGAGTTGTTCCACAGTTTTCGGGAATTTGGAAATACGATACTATTCTGCCTTCTAATGGAGCAGGCACTCTCACAAGAAGAAGTTTGTGATTTGCTTCATGCAGCACCCTTTCAAAACATTCTGCCTCGTCCTTACTGCAAAGGTGAGAATAAAAAAAAGTTACTTGTATATTTTGAATATGTGTTTCATGTAATTTTGGCATTTATTTTGTAATTATTGTGCTTTATTTTTAGATGGAGAAAAGCCAGAAACCAAACAGAAGAGGCTAGAAGCAAAATATGCTGCATTACAAATTGTTCCCAATATAGAAAAACTAGGAACTCCAAAGGTTAGTGCTATTTCTAGAATATCTGCAATTTCTATAGTCTTAAACTTAAAGAAAAACCTTAATGTAAGTTCCACTGCTTTCATGGTAAAATAAAAACTATTTTGAATAAGTTATATTTTTTTAATATACTGTAACATTAAAAAAAAAAATCTGTGTTATAATTAGGGAACGGATTTTTAGGTAAATACATATTTTTTATGTAATTAAATATTTTGCACAATTTAGTTATTAGTACATATTTTATACATTTTACCATATTTTATGCATTTTGTGTGTGATAACATGACTTCTTTTATCAGAAGAGAAGCCTTCTGCTTATCCTGTAACCTTAGATTAGATTATGTGTTGTCAACAACTCGCTACAGTATAAACATATACACGAAACTTGCAGGAAAGAGATTTTCATGTCAGAGTATGGCACAATGTACTTGAACTCAACACGACTAGTATAGGTTGCACGTGAGTTGTTCACGAATGACCATCAGTGGAAACCCAGTGAGCTGGCCTACCCTTACTAAACAGTCAGCAAATAGATTGAGTCGACATGAAAAATTCAATGCCATGGCCAGGATTTGAACCACAGATCTCCTGGTTTCCATCCAGTCGCTCTAACCCATTGAGCTACCATGGCCAATGTGCCGTCCTGACATTAAAAGTCTCCATTTGACTTGTATATTTCCCCGGTAAACCACTAGGGGCTCTGGCATTCAAGATACACTGTTTGTGGTGACTTCAAAGTTAACTTTAAATTCAAATTTAAAGTTAAATGTTAAATTCAATGTTAAGTTGCCAGTGTTAATGCCATAGCCGGGATTTGAACCACCTAATTAATGGAAATTAATTGTTCTTTCACACTGGCCGTGTGTAGGCTAAATTGTGGAAACGTTACAATAATAAACAGCTCTTCTTTCTTCTGTACCTGTTCGAGTTATTCCTGTTCCTTCAGTGCAGTTCAGTTGTTGGGTAATGCTTAACATAAGTGTTGCCTGCCTCGGTAGCGTGGTGGTAGCATGTCTGCCTCACGTTCAAGAGGTCCCGAGTTTGAATCTCAGTCAGGGTGAGTTACCTGGATAAGGTTTTTTTCCGGGGTTTTCCCTTGTCCTTCAAGATGAATGTCAGGTAACTCTAAGCTCCAGGGACCCTGGACTCATTTGAGCATCATTTCACCTAATTCATTCACCATCCGATATGACTCAACGTTGGAGGACGTAAATAAAAAAAAAAAAAACATGTGTTGAGTGATTTGTGTGTATACCAAAATGCCGAAGGTAAAAGGTAGTGTTTTCGGTTGCAGCAGTATGTTAAAGAATTTTTAGATGCATACAAAACAGATGGGAAAATTCTATATTGTCAGCCTTGTGGAAAGTCTATAACAGCTGACCAATGCTCCCATTTAATGCAGCATTTATAGGGCAACAAACATATATTGGCGGTTTCATGTTCTTCTAAAAAGGAGAAAATGTGAATCATATATAATAGAAAAATGAAGCTCTACCAACCCACATGGGATAAAGTGGTGGTGTATAGCATGGAAATAAAGGTCTAAAATATAGAAAACAAGATATTCAAGTAATTCCAGGACATTTGCTGTGAAGAAATTACAAATCTTTTAATCACAGCCATATTTTGAGAACTTCTGCTACAGTTAAAGTGTCAGTAAATTTCAAGACTTTTCCAAATTTTCCTAGCAAAATCTTTTCATAGAAAGAATATTTATTTATCCTGTACTTCAATAAACAGAAACCTGGACACTGAACAATTTATGTCCAACTTGTAATTACGGGGAATATTAAAGGAGGAATTCTTTAAAATCTTGAAGTGCTTTGCTGCTTCAATAAGAAAATTGCTTTCTCTACATATACTTTTGGCAGATTTGCAAATATTTCAATATGCTGTGTAATTTTCTATCCTAGCATTCACATCTATGACCATTACTATAGTATTTAGGAGAAACATCCAGACAATGATTCATTACCCTAGACAAAATTGTTTCTGCTCACAATAAATCAGAGCTGTCAGTTATACCATGCTGCCATAACACATTACTCCTTGGATAAGCAGATGGTAGCATAATTGTATTCAAAATTAAAGGATGTACTTTTGCTAAGTATACAAAGTAAAATTGGTCTTATATTGTATTTATTGCAAAATTAAATACATTAGTATTCCCTAAATATGAGACCAGTGAAAGCATGAATTCATATGCAAATCATGAATCTAGGTCTTGACTGGTGAAAGAGGTAATAGAAATTTAACGGTTTTAGCAAGCAATGATAGCTCGAGAGGGAGATCTGCTGACAAGAGAAAGACTGTGCTGTGGTCTCTCAATTTTTGAGGTTGTACTCAGCCGCTTACGAAGCTTCCTGGATGATCCAATTTGGGTTGGTCCACTGCCTGCCAACGGTGTTCTAAATGTGGACGAGTGTACAGAATTTCATCGTTTGTGGTCTGCCCTTCAGTTTGTGTATTGCATTCCAGTCGGCGACACAGAATTCACAGTAGAGTAAGTATATTATCATATTGTTTTACTGGTATCCAGTTTTGTTGTTTAAAGTTTGGGTTCATTTAACCACTTTTGGTAGTGTTTTACCAGGTACAAACTGTTGCCTGCTCCAAGGAGATACAGCTGTAAGTTTGTAAATGAAGTTCTAACAGAAGAGTAACACTGGACATAATTTCTCTGAAGGCTTCAATTTTTCTTGCTGTTCATTATATTAATTATCTCAAGGTATATCTTACCAATGAACTGTAGGAAATTGAATATGCAGTTGACAAGCAAATTATCATTACACTCCACAAATAACTTGCCCTTTTTTACCATTTATATGCTGACTTTGACACCTAGATGATATTGGCAGCTTTTGCTTTTGGAAGAATTTTTTATTGCAATGATGTCCTTTTGTTTACTGTTTATGTTTGTCTTTTGATTGTGTTTATATTACCACACATTCACACTTTCATTGGTACTTCCAGACTCGGGGAAGGATACAGAATAATCCTGACCAAAGAAAATTCTCCACCCTCCAGCTGGGAATCGACCCCAGAACCTGTGGATTAGAAGCTATCTATGTATTCCGATTAGGGAACTCTGCAGACAGTCAAATGTTGTTACAATTGAGAAGTGCAGGGAGTTTTATCAAGATGGGGAAATGCAGAAATGCTGGGAGACAGCTGGGTTGTCAAAGATTACAAACGGTTATCATTTTTCAAAAAAGAAAAAAAAAATGTGGTATGAAAAAGATGAAGAGAATGTTAATTAAGAGTATTCAAAAATTGTGAACCAATATCAAGTAATCCTTAAAATAAAACCTACATTTAGGTGTCATGATCCCTCAAAAGTGTTTAGCACAGTTGCAAAACATGGTGCTAGGCTTGATAATTTGATTCCATCTATGATTTCACTAGATCCCAAACCACCAATTGATGTTGCGGGGAAGAAAGAAAAGAAAAAAAAAAGATAAAAGTCTTCTGACCACTAGATTTGGTGAAAATTGTAAGACTTGCATGATACTAATAATATTATAATACAAAAAATATAAATTTATTGCATGCAAGTCATTAAATAATAAATTCTCCTTAATATTATTATTAAACTATTAATGTATTTGATGTAATCATATGAAGTTTGTTTACTGAGACTCTGTCGAAACAATTAGATACCGAGTCATAAAGAAGTAGGATCCCCCTAGTCTGCTGTTGTGCAGGCTAGGGGGCTTCTTTTTGTCTGCGTGTCCAATGGCGTTAAGTCCCACCTGAACATTGCACATCAACAAAGTCTACTGTGCATTCACAAAACCAAAAACTTGACATTTTGTATAATAAATTATAATCTTCTATAAACAGTAAACTAAGCATCAGATAGATTGTAGCACCAATAGGCAGAATACTGCAAACAAATGGACAGATATAACAGTAGCATGCAAATGGTTATTACATTTGTATACTTATTCGCTCAGTGCGGTCATTGGAAGCCTGAATGGCTTTCAAATTCAGTACATTTGTTAAACATTTTAGCTGTGCCGACAGATGCAAATGTGATATAGTTCTATTTTTACATTTTATTTGCTTCATTTGAAAAAAAGTAGCTCGCAGATGTGTGTTGAGACAAACATTGCTAATTTATGAGCACTAAATTCACTAAGACGAGGATATTTACATCTAGGAGCAAGTTTGTATATCTCAGTTCCTAAATGCTCTTTGCACATACTTTTAATAATTGTAATTTTGCAATGTTATTAACTCCATCTGCAGTTGCAATGGTGCTGCTTTTGGTTTTTCATTGCCAGTGGGTTGGAAAAAATTAAATTATTTTCGTGCTTTTAAAATCTTTGAATCTGTGAACTGTAAATTCATTTTTCAACTTTTCTCTTAGTTCAGTATAATTGTTAAAATACTTCCTCTGATACTTTCAGTGGAATGTAGGCACGTGAAATGATACAATTCTCCTTGCAACAAGTGCTGCTTAAATAATTCTAATTTTCCTGCAAAGATCATTACTTAATCAAGCATAGGCACAATGGAAGTGGTATTTCTCTCTCTCTCTCTCTCTCTCTCTCTCTCTCTCTCTCTCTCTCTCTCTCTCTCTCTCTCTCTCTCTCTCTCTCTCTCTCTCTCTCTCTCTCTCTCTCTCTCTTGAAATTTAGTATTTAAGCTATTTAGTAGCTTTTGACTCTATAAAGTTTTGTGCTGATTAAATATCTCCTCCCCTGTAGTATAATCTTTCATAAGAATAAGTTCAAGAAGAAATTTGTATACAGAAAAGCATTCATCCACAGCACAAAAGAAATAGAGTATTAGAATAGAATAACTATTAACAGGGACAAGCACATGTAAAGTATGTAATTGTGTTGAAGGGCTGCCCTATTACCAAAAGGGCCAGGGCTCAGCTCAGGGGTAGGTAGCCCAAGATATATTTATTTTAGTACTCATTAAATCATATCATATATATTAAGTGTTCTTATAGCTCCAGTTACTTATGTCATGAAAAAGATTGAGACCATTATCCATATGTTAAAGGTAGAGAAAAAATAGCTAATCAAAATTGCTAATTCAGTGAAATCAGTGTTAAATGTTTCCTAGACAGGTATATGCATTATATTGGAAACAGGTTTTTACAATTTGTATTTAACAGTGTTAAAATTTACAGGGAATTGTTCGGAGAAGGTTTGAACTGGGCAGGCTGTACAATGATAGTTTTGTTGGGACAGCAAAGACGCTTTGAGGCTCTGGATTTCTGTTACCATATATTGCGAGTCCAGCGAGTGGATGGAAAGGATGAAAATGTCAAAGGAATAGTAAGTAAATTTAAGTTTGGTTAGTTGAGAATCAAAAGAGAGAGGTATGTTTAAGATGCAGGAATGTGCTCATTCTGTCCTTGAAAATAAATAATGAAAGCATGATTCACAGAAAAATAAAAGAACCAGAAAGCAGTTAAAAGGCATAACAACTAAGAACAAAAGTTGAGATTGCTGCCAATCGTTGCAGGGTTTCATTTATTATTATTATTATTATTATTATTATTATTATTATTATTATTATTATTATTATTATTATTATTATTATTATTATTATTATTATTACTATTATTATTATTATTACTATTATTATTATTATTACTATTACTATTATTAATAATCATCATCAAACTTTGTTGTAATCTGCTACCTCTTCACACCTTTTTAAAGTTGAGAGACGGTGGTGACCAAAAACCACTTTCAACTATTAGTAGGTTGATTGTCAGACACACCATAAAGCCTGCTTAAAGTGTGCAGGTTCGTTGATCTGGGGAATCAGGCTTTAAATTCATATGCAAATGGAAAAAGTCATGTTCAGCTCCAGAATATTAAAGGAGACTGAATTAAATTAAATTAGACTTCTAACTATAAAAATAAGCATTTCTGAGTATATTGTTGAAAACTGTCCAACTGATGGGAGATCCGTGGTCCAAATCCCGGCTATGACGCTCTACTCATCCGAACCTTAGCCTACACACGGCTAATGTGGAAAAAATGATTATTTCCATCAGTTTACCTAAAATAAAAACACAGTGGTTTAACTATGAAGCCTGGGACTTAAGTACGTACAGCATAGAAAGTCGCCACAAAAGGTGCTTGTCTCATAGCATATGAGAACCCCTAGTGATCTACCGGGAAACATATGAGTCAGTTGGAGAATTTAATGTCATGTCGGCATGTTGGCCATAGTAGCTCAGTTGGTTAAAGCAACTGCACGGAGAGCAGGAGATCCATGATTCAGATCCCAGCTATAGCATTGAATTTTTCAGTCTGACTCTTGTCATCCGAACCTTAGCCTACACGTGGTTAGTGTGGAAGAAATGATTATTTCCATTAACACTTTGTATCAAAACTAATACTTGTTCAGCAGAAACGAGAATTGTAAACATTGGACTGGATTTCTTGCTAGTAGTGCTTTAAACCTAGTACCAATTCAACAGAAATACTGAAGAATGTGCTTAAATTAGATAGTTTAAAAAAGATGAAATGACTAAAGCAGACATTCTAGAATTCAATGAACATTGAAAGTTGTTCCTAGTAAATATACAAAGAATTTGTGTGCAAATATAGGTGCTACATTTAAATGAATATTCCAGATACTGAATTTGCATCACAATTTATCTTTAGTGAAGGTACTGTATGGAACCAAGCTCTGTGTGGTTGGGAGGGTTGCAATCAAGTGAATTGAATAAGAAAGACATCTGTTTGAGGAGGGGAGTGCTAGCAGCCAGATAGTGGCATTTCAGTGTTCTCAATGGATGCATAAAACTGAACTGTGCAAGTAAATGCCAAAGCACATTAACCGGCACTACTTATCTAACCATGTAGTATGACACACCATTTAAGGATAACATTTTTACTATGTCGTAGTATACATTTAACTTAATTCAAGATGCCTAATATGGGTAAAAATTAAAACTTTCACATCACAGGGGCTGTGCTAGTTCTTGCTCATCACTTTCACTGAAAGTGTGTTCATTGTCACTATCACTGCTGGAACTATCATCTGATGCCATGTTTACAATAAAGTTATCTATAACAGCCATCACGATTCTGTCATTTTTCCAGTATTCAGCTTCTGTTTCCTCCACTTTCTTACAAAAACCTACCCAGTCGCCTTCCACTATTGCTTGGATGGCCTCCTCTGTAAGTTCTTAAAGTTTCTGCAAACTCAGGTTTCTGTCAATGTTGCAGCTTCTCACATGATCTTTTATCTTAGCCCAAGCAAATTTGATATGGTTTAGATTGCATACATGTATGGTGGTAATCTTACTAGTGTATGTCCTAAACTCATAAGAAACCCTTCAGTTCTGTACTCCTTTTTTATTGGACAATGGATTTCCAGAAGGGACAATAAATCTCCTTTCATCATTTCTTGGTTACAATTAACACCATGTTTCTGCGAAAAATTTGCTACCTTTTTTTTTCTAGAATATTTGGTTGAACACTTTTCAGATAAGGCTTAATTGTATGGAGCATTGTAACTGAAGGTGGGATGTGTGGACCATTTCTCAAAATTTTTGTGGTTTATTTGGTCATGGTAATCTCCATTTGCACTTCCTGCCTTATAGAGGAGTTTCATTCCATTCACAAACTCCTTCTTGCCTCCAGCTTGTAAAAGAATGAGCCAATTGCCTGCATTGTAACTTTCAGCCACTCCAAACACCTTCAGAATGCCTGCGCCTCGTCATGTTTATGTTACTGTCCAACCAAGTCTCATCTAAATAAATAAGGTTTCTGCCCAATACCAGCGAAGGTATATTGTTACCCAAGCGGCAAGCCCTACGATGCCGATCAATAAATGAAGGCCGGTGAAGGGAGGGGAGGCCGCAGGGGTAGCTGAGTCTTCGTTTCCCCCTCCTCCTGCCGCCCGAAGGAGGGCGAAGCATCGAGAATGTTTTCCCCCTCCATAAAAGGAATTCTCGAGAAGCTTTGGGCCGCCGATCAGTACAGGAGAGGCAACTGGCAGTTGAGTTGAGTGAGTCATGGTGAGCGGTGTGTAGGGAGCGCCCAGTGTGCGTGGACAGACGAACTGGCGAAACTGTAATTGTGTACATTACGAAATTCTATGTAATTGTGACATTGGAATAAGGTGGAAATAAAGAACATTTTTGAGTGGTGTAATTGGACTTTTATTTCACGAACCCACAAAGTCACAACTGGCGTCAGGAGTGGGATAACGGCCATGGAATCGGCACTGGAAAAGATTTTACACAAAATGGAAGAAATGAAGGCCAAAATAACAGCGAAGACGGAGGCGGCAAACAACAACCTGGCCGCAGACCTGAAACAAATAAGGACAGCTAACGATAACCTTACCGAGAAGATGGAAGCCACAAACAACAGCCTGACCGCGAAGATGAACAAATTGACCACGGAGATGAAAGCGGCAAACAAGGCCCTTGCCGTGAAGTTCGAAGAGCAGCTGACCGGTGTGAGAGATGACGTCACAGATCTCGGCAAGCGGATGGGTCAAGTGGACGAGCGCGTCGAAGATTTGGCAAGCCGCGTTGATGAGCTGGAGGGAAAGGCTTGACAGCAACACAAAGTCCCTGAACGCCATGGTGGAGGACGTCGTCCGCAGGAGGTTAAAGGATTTAAAGGTCGACGCACCAGGACGTGACACAACATCTACACGTGTCAGACCTCCTAAATATGATGTCCGCCGCCAATTCGACGCAGTGGCCAAGCACAACAAATGGTCACCAGAGGAGGAGGCCACACAGTTAATAGCCAGCCTCCAGGGTCGGGCCGCGGAAGTCCTGAACGCGGTACAGACAACGATGGTGCCCAAGGACATCTGGGAGGCCCTGGAGAATCGTTTTGGAAACCACCGCTTAGCCGCAGCGTACCGCAGCAGGCTAAAGGCAAGGTCACAGCAGCCAGGGGAGACGCTGCAGGAGTTCGCCCTGGCAGTTGAACAACTGGCTAGCAAGGCCCTAGTCGACCTCCCACCAGAGTTCATATGCCGGGAAGCTGCCTACACATTCGTTGGCAGGGTACGGGACACGGAGATTCGTCAGCGCCTAATGCTCGGCGATTATAAAACAATCCACGAGGCGCTAACGGCAGCATTAAGGATGGAGGCGGCCAAGGTAACAGCTATCCCGTCGTCGAGAACGGAAGTGTGCGCTACGCCGGAGACAGAAGACCAGCCGAGGGACGCCAGCGAA
Organism: Mantis religiosa; assembly: GCA_030765055.1. NCBI lineage: Eukaryota > Metazoa > Arthropoda > Insecta > Mantodea > Mantidae > Mantis > Mantis religiosa. The sequence continues at coordinate 285,917,425 of CM060948.1, read as the reverse complement.
CACCTAGTGGCCTGTGTTGGGGGTGTGGACAGCCCGGGCACCTGCAGAGAGACTGCCCACACCAGGAACAGCAGCCGGAAAACGAGTAAGGGCCGTCGTGGAGAGGGGCACGTCGGCGCCATCACCACCATCCCCTCCAGTGACACTGCGCGCCGTCAGCCGGCAGATGGATGACAGCCTCATCGCGGATGGCTGGGTAAGAGGAGAGGCATGCTGGTGGACACCGGGGTGGCCATGTCCATCATCAGACCTGACGTGGCGAAGGGTTTGCCGACGAAGCCGAGCCGACCATACCAGCTTGTGACAGCATCGGGCGACACCTTGCCTGTGCAGAAGGAGGCCCTGCTAAAGTTAACCTTGGGAAGGAGTACCGTACGTCTGTGGGTGTTCGTCGCGAAGGTGGCTGAGGAGGGGATTCTGGGACTGGATGCCACGAGGCGACATTCGACGTCGGCAGGAAGGTCCTGCGGCTCAACGGAGAAGAGGTTATACTCCGTCAACCCTAAGAGCGCCTTGGAATCTGCAGGGTCGTCTTGAATGAAGACGTGGTTGTCCCCGCGAGGAGCGAGGTGGTGGTGACGGCGCGACTGGAAGGCCAGAGAACGAGCAACATAATGCTGGACCAGAACATGCCTGTACGCGGACTGTGTGTAGCCAGGGCATTGCTGCCGTGCCGAGGGGAGGTGCCAGTGAGACTGCTAAATCCAACGGACACCGATCACGACGTCCAGGCTGGGATGGAGTTGGGAATGTGCGAGCCCGTGGTGAGCGTAACAGCAATCGACAAGACACAAGAGCCGGTGCCGACGCAACACCTGGGACCCCGGCTAGAAGGCTTACTGGAGAGGACGGCCGACCAACTGAGGCGATACCAACGTGTCTTCCGCCAAGGCGATAGTGACTACGGCCGCACGGACAAAGTGCTTCACCGCATCGACACCAGGGATGCCATGCCTATTCGGCAATCACCTAGACGCGTTCCGCTGGCGAAGCAAGGGGCGGTACGAGACATGCTGGAGGACATGAGATCCAGGAAGGTGATTGAAGAGTCTGACAGCCCTTGGTGTTCCCCTGTAGTCTTGGTGACGAAGAAGAACGGCGAGCTACGCTTCTGCGTGGACTACAGGAAGCTGAACGCTGTCACCCGGAAGGACTGCTTCCCCTTACCCCGGATTGACGACACCCTGGACACACTAGCTGGTGCGCAGTGGTTCTCGACCCTGGACCTGAAGTCGGGCTACTGGCAGGTAGCTCTAGATCCGATAGACAAGGAGAAGACCGCATTCTCAACAGGCCAAGGGCTCTGGCAGTTCACGGTTATACCCTTTGGCCTCTGTAACGCACCAGCTATCTTCCAACGCCTCATGGAGTCGGTGATGAGAGGACTGACTTACGACGCCTGTCTGCTATACCTGGACGACATCATCATCGTCGGTAAAACTTTTGAAGACCATCTCGAGAATCTGAGTAAGGTGCTACAGAGATTGCAGGCGACCAACTTGAAGCTGAACGCGAAGAAGTGCCAGCTCTTCTGCAAGGAAGTGAACTACTTGGGCCACATAGTCTCAGCAACCGGAGTGGCCACAGACTCGGAGAAGACACAAGCTGTGAAAGGTAGGCCTCGCCCCAAGGATAAGAAAGAGTTGTGCAGTTATTACCGACGCTTCATAAAGGGGTTCTCTAACATCGCCAAACCCCTCACCCGCCTGACAGAGGAACACCGGCCTTATGTGTGGATGGAGGATGCCGAAGACGCTTTCCAGCACCTGAAGATGAACTTGTGCAGCGCTCCAATTTTGGGATTTCCACAACCAGGTGGCGCCTTCATTGTGGACACCGACGCCAGCGACCATTGCATTGGAGGCATCCTATCGCAGATCCAGGACGGCCATGAGCGGGTGATAGCCTACTACAGCAAGACGCTATCCAAGGCAGAGAAGAACTACTGCGTCACCCGGCGAGAATTATTGGCGGTAGTAAAGACCCTGGAGCACTTCCACAAGTACCTGTACAGTCAGCCATTCCACCTGAGGACTGACCATTCCGCCCTAACCTGGCTATTGAGCTTTAAGAACCTGGAAGGCCAGACAGCACGTTGGGTTCAAAGGCTGCAGGAGTACAACTTCACCTCGGAACATCGCAGAGGGAAGAGCCATGGTTACGCGGATGCTATGTCCCAAAGACCCTCTCCAGAAGAGTGCGGTCAATGCACAAGAGTGGAGGAGAAGGAGCGTGCCGCAGCAGTCCGAGTAGTCACGGCAGTGCTTGCGGATGGCTGGGATAGCGCAGGCCTGAGGAGGGAGCAGCTGGTGGACACAGACTTGGGGCCACTCTTGAGGAAAGTGGAGGCAGGGACGAGACCAACCTGGGCGGACATGCACCGAGGAGCGCCACCTATAATTCGTACTTGGCCCAATGGAACTCGTTGAAGACCAGAGAGGGCATGCTGTTCCAGGTATGGGAATCACCCGATGGGAAGACGCAGAGAGAACAGTTGGTACTTCCCCGGAGTAAGGTCCCGGAAGTCTTGGAAGAAGTGCATGCCAGTACTTCAGGAGGACACCTGGGAGCGAACCGGACGATTGGCAAACTACGACAGCGCTACTACTGGCTGAGGCTCCAAGCAGACGCTGAGAGATGGTGCCGTCAAAAGTCACGTGTGCGCACCGAGTCCCGGCCCCCAGACTAGGAGCCGGGGTCGCATGCAGCAGTATAACGGCGGGGCGCCATTCGAACGGATCGCTGTCGACATAGCTGGACCATTTACGATATCCGACCGAGGCAACAAGTACCTGATGGTCGTCGTGGACTACTTCACCAAGTGGCTGGAGCTGTATGCCATCCCGAACCAAGAGGCAAAGACAATCATAGACTGCCTCGTGGAGCAAGTGTTCTGCCGATTTGGGGTGCCGAAGGTCGTGGCCAGCCATCAGCAAGACTGGGAAGTCAAGGTGCCACTGTTCTTGCTGGCCTACTGCTCGTCAACACACGACACCAAGGGGATGACGCCAGCCAGCTTAATGTTCGGCCAAGAGTTACGCCTCCCCTGCGACCTGACTTTTGGAAGCCCTCCGGGGGTGAAACAGCCAGCGACAGAGTATGTGGAGAACCTGGTGGACCACCTCCACGACATGTATGAGATGGCTCGCCAGAACATCCAGAAGGCGAGCGACCGCATGAAAACTCGATACGACAGGCAAGCCAACAGCCAAGGGTTCCAGCTGTGACCTGGTCTGGTTGTACCGCCCTACCCGGACCTAGGGACGCTGCCCGAAATTTCAGCAGCCATGGCAAGAACTGTACCGTGTGGTGAAGAGGATTAACGACGTGGTCTACCGTATCCAGAAGGTGCCCCGAGGAAAGATGTTGGTGGTACCCCTGGATCGCCTGGCCCGCTACGATGGCGCTGTTTGGGACTACCAGCCTTGAAGAGGGAGCAGTGTTACCCAAGCGGCAAGCCCTACGATGCCGATCAATAAAAGAAGGCCAGTGGAGGGAGGGGAGACCGCAGGGGTAGCTGAGTCTTCGTTTCCCCTTCCTCCTGCCGCCCGAAGGAGGGCGAAGCATCGAGAATGTTTTCCCCCTCCATAAAAGGAATTCTCGAGAAACTTCGGGCCGCCGTTCAATACAGGAGAGGCAACCGGCAGTTGAGTTGAGTGAGTCGTGGCGAGTGGTGTGTAGGGAGCGCCCAGTGTGCGTGGACAGACGAACTGGCGAAACTGTAATTGTGTACATTACGAAATTCTATGTAATTGTGACATTGGAATAAGGTGGAAATGAAGAACATTTTTGAGTGGTGTAATTGGACTTTTATTTCACAAACCCACAAAGTCTCATTATATACTGTTTTATTATAATTAAATAATTATTTGTAAAAAATACATCAGTTGCGATTCCATTTTTGTGTATGCTAATGCCATTAAACTTAAATGATACATAAAAGGATTAATATTAAAGCAATATGTTATTCTGCATGTAAACTTATAAAGTCATTAGTGAAAATAAAACGAAAGTGTTGTGTGGAATTTGAATTCCGAAGCTTATGAAGAACAGCAGTACCTTCTGAAGTAGTCAGCCATAACAACACTACACCTTTTCTTATTTTCAGTTTCTTTTATGCGTGAATCTACTACTGGCAAAGAACCTACAGCAGTTATTTCTTAGGAGTTATGAACACAGTATTTTTGAGGATCCATGAACTTTTCCAATTTTGATGAAGGCTGTTCAGAGGAAAAATAGGAAGCTAAAGCCATAGTAAAAAATTCCCTTCCCCCTCCCCTCCTCTTTGGGTTGCTGTATATTGGCTTTAAAATTTCATACATTTAAATGTAATGTTTCGTATTTATCTAGTTTTCTGTTTTTGATTCTTGTTCACACCCAAACCTTCCCCCTTTATAAAATAGGTATCTTTTATTTAGGGGGCCTCAAATCATGCATTCTAGTGAAATCTCTATCAAATTTATGGGAGGAATACACTACTTTTTCTATCTAAATAGATACTAGAGAAAGCAAACTTTGTAAAAATAATAACTTCATAACTTTTACAGATTCAGTGGGAATGGAAAAGAGAAAAACTTGTCTATTTGCTTCTAACACCTGTAAATGTCTTTTAGTAATTTTTGCATAAACAATAAAGGATGAATTGTTATTTTTCTTCATTTTACTATTTTCCAAGACTTAAAAACTTGAATTTTAAGATAGTGTTTTTATCCACAAAAATGTGCTCGAGATTTAGCTAATTTTTCATAGATTGTATAACAGTTATGAGCATGTAAGATTTTAAACCATAAAGAAGCTATTTGTTGTTTGACAACTACTGAGCTTGAGAGGTTTTAGAAGCCAAATACTATTGCATAAATAGAACTGTTCCCGTAATTAAAAAGACTGGATAAATATGTAGAAAGACAGCAGTAAAAGGAATGAATAAAAGTTTTTATCATAACAACACTGTTTTCAACACTTCCAAGAAAGGAATTGCAAAAGTTTTTTCTGTTTTCTAAGCTTTATTCATTGCTTTCACATTATATGTATTAGCCACGTAATATTAATTCCTATTTCATTTGCATTTTCAATGCCCATTATCATTTTATGCTATTATGAATTTGTGCATTCACAGGCTCTAAAGCGGATGGTGGATCGCATTCGGCGCTTCCAAGTACTCAATTCTCAGATCTTTGCAGTGTTGAACAAATTCTTGAAGTCAAGTGATTCAGATGTGATGGCAGTGGAACATGTACGATGCTTCCCTCCTCCACTGCACCCAACATTGGCTGCTCAAGCACACTACTGTAGACCAGAACATCTCCGTCAGAGTATACAACATTAGGAGGTCCTGATTATATTTCCTTCATCTCTATGAGATGCCATATTCAACGAGAGCACAATCTAAAGTTTTCTGTTTATTTTTATTTAGTACATCATTGATAACAGGTATAAAAACAGAATGTCACATGTGTAACCAGTTTATCAATTTGGAAAACAATACCTAACAATATCCTCAATTATCGCTTCAAAGAATTTGATTGTTTAAATGGACTTTGCTTTAATGATGGGCAAAGTAGGAAAGTTATTTATTTAACAATAAGCCAACGTATGAAAGGATTAAAACTGGAATTTTGTTTAGTGAGTCATGTTTATCAACCAAAGTTATGCATTAATTCCCACCAGGATCAGAGAAACTTATCATTTCATACTCTCTGTCATTTAGTCTGAATACAAGAGTGAATCTTTGTTTCATGCTAAAAACAAAAATGTAATGTAAAAGCCTTGCTAGATGTTAATCATCAAGAATTTACCTCTAAAGTCAAAGCAGTGATACATATGATCCAAAATAGAAGAAGAATACAAATAAGTATCTTGTTCACAAACTATCTTAATCAAAACTTTGGAATGTGGTCAGGTTACAGCACAAAATAAAACTAAGCTAATGTTTCAGTACATATTTTATAAATCTAAATATTTTATTTTTATAAGGCCTCATTTGATTGGTGTGACTCACTAAGCAGAATTAGTTTCAATTTTTATATGTTGATATTGTATGGCAAAGTTATATACTTATGTATTGCACTCCTAAACCCAGGTGCATGTATTTCATTTAGAAAGACATATAATTGCATATGGTTTATAAAGATAATAGAGGAAACACTTTATTTCATAATGAGCAATAAACCTGTAGCATCCTTAATGGGGCTCATATTCCAGCAAGTTGAATAATAAAACATTCATGTCGTTTATATTGCTTTACTATCAAGTGAATCAGCTGACCTTATTTTTCATGTCTATGCAACCCACGGATTATAGTATTACTTGAAACAGTTAATAGTGTCAAATAGTTCTTAGGTATATCGAAGAGCAATGGTAAAAAGTTCCATGAACATTATGCGCCATGAGCTAAAACAAATAGGTTTATATATGAAAGAAACTATAATCAGTGATGTGCTAAGATAATTTACTTAAGATGAGTTGGCACTAGTAGCACTAACATCACTTATTTTACTGTGAGTTACTGTGTTACTAGTGCCAACTCATCTTACATAAATCAGTATTTTTTGTTAGACCAGCAAGCAGCAAAATGTTTCATGTGAAAGAGGTCGGTAGAGGCTTCAGGTTGAATGGGCTCAACGTCAGACTGTCCTGAACTAAACCAATATTTTGTAAGTTCAAATCTCTTATAGGATTAATGGTTTTGTTGTTCTTTTTGTGTTTTTTTTTTTCTTTCCTTTTAATCAGAAATCATGACATTGAATGCCTTTAACCCTTTATTTGGCAGTGTTGCTCTGGGGTGACATTACTCTGTATTCAATTTAAAAATATTTTAGTGTGGTTTTTTGTTATAATATTCTACTGGTTTTTGTCGGTTATACTAGCAATCAATTGTAAATATTATATTATTTTTACAATTACATTGTAGTGGTTTTTTTTAGTATTAAAAGGCAAAATCCAAGCTACTGCAGTCAAATGATACCCCAGCAATATCCAAGCATGCCATCACACCCATTATTTTACTTGGGCCCTCCCCATCCTTTGCCACATGCACATTTGACTGCAGTTACCGAGATTCAAACCTACGATGTTTAGCTTTGAATGGGTGGCCAAACTATTGTGTATCACTTTAATGACCATGGCTATTCGAATTGAATGCGTTGAGGCACAGCAGAAAGTTGTATGAGAACCGGTTTTCAAGTGTAGCAAGGCCAGCATAAGTAGTAAAATCATTTGCCAAATAAAGAGTTAACATACAGGGTACAGAATGAAAAATTACTTTGTGAAAAGGCACTTAATGTCTTTCTTATGGCTTTATTGCAATTCAGTCCATTTCATCTAGCAGCTCTTTGCACAAAAGATTGCAAAATAACCAGAAATGGAAAAAGCACAAAAAGGAACCACAAAAAAACTTATTACATGATTAACACTTTACCATATTTACAGTCACATGTAAAAATAAAGAGAGTTCAAAAGGTTCTTGATTAATGAAGTAAATGCTCAGAATGCTACTCTCTTTCATTAATACACATTTGAGCATATTGTTGCAGAGAAATTCTTGTGTGCTGCAATATGTGTGGTGTAATGTGCCTGCAGACATCGCTGATTAGCAGCCATAATTGATTTAGGTTCTGCGGTTCTTTTCTTTAAATAATCCTACAGAAAGAAATAGAGGAGTAAAATCAGGAGTACTAGCGAGCCAAGCAATAGGGCCCCCTCACCCTATCCATTTTTCTGGATATACTCTGTGCAACTAATTCTGTATAATTGTGGTTCTTTTCTTTAAATAATCCTACAGAAAGAAATAGAGTAGTAAAATCAGGAGCGAGCCAAGCAATAGGGCCCCCTCACCCTATCCATTTTTCTGGATATACTCTGTGCAACTAATTATGTATAATTATGGATCAATGTGGTGGCTGAAACTACATTTTCATCTGTTTCATCAGCGGCACATTTTCTTACAGCAGCGGGAGATCTTGTTGAGAAAAAAAACTGAATATATTGATGTCCCCGTGAGGTTACCTTTCAAAAAATAGGATCCTATTAATTGATCACATAGAATTTTTCACATGTTGATACTCCATTGCACCTGAAATGTTATCTGTCTTACCCAGTGTGGGTTATGTATACTCCAATAGTGCATATTGTGTCACATTCATAGATAGTCTCATGTAACTGTAGGTGGTGTGGATGGAATTTATTGCATTGCAATATTTGCAACACTGATTCCTGGCTAATATTCATATCCCATGCTATGACCCTAGAACTGATATGCAAATTGTTTTCAATTGCATTACATATGGTTTCTTCATTTTCTCCAGAAGTCACTGAGCATCCAAAGTAGCAGGTGCTTTTTGATTGATCAAAAAATATTGGTAGTTAATCTTCTTCCTGTAAATCCCTCTTTGTATAGGCATCTTGCTTCCACTGCATTATATCTTTCTTCACCATAGACCAACAGTTTATTCACATATTCACGTTTTAATAAATTGCTATGCATGCCCTAAGAAAAACTGAAGCTAGAAAGTTTAGAAGTACTGCAAAGGTTACGTCATGCCAGATTTTGACACATATGTCTCAATGCCTCATATTGGCTGAAAGGGCAAAGTTTATTGCCGATATCAGAAAAGAGCTTAAATTGTGCATTTGTTTCTGTGTTCAGTATGCATGTATCACAAAAATGCATGGAGCATTTTCATGAGTTTAACACAACTTATGTGTAATATGTTTTGTAATATCTTATCATTGATTGAAAGAAGTGACACGGAGGGTAAAAAAAATGTATTGACCCACTACCATAGATTCGAACACAGAATGTCTTCAGAAATACTGCTCCAATAAAAATGTAAATGCTTGGCCATTACATCCCTGTGGAATTAGACTTTTAAATTCCAATTTTAGTTGAGGAATGCAGGATCTGGCTATCGCTTCATAGCTTTACTAGTATGTTACAACCCTGTAATACAATTAAAGTTACTGTAGGTGTCTTATCTTCATTAATAAACATGGCTCAAGCTATTACACATGCTATACAAACTACAAAGTGCTGTGGCTTATGCCACCATTGAATTAACTCTTAAAAAGGTTAATCTATTTAACACTTATTGAAGTCTACATTATGAATGTAGACATGTCTTTACATGGTCATAACTATACTATGTTCAACAAGAGAATAAAGTACCATATCACTCCGCATCCACATGGTTCGTAATGACAGTACTGTTACCGCTTCATTAAGTATAATATTAATATGTTTAATAATATGCATTTTCAACACAAAAAACATGTATTTATTCAAGCCAACCGCTTAATCACTTGTTAAGTATTATATTAATATAAATTTTCGACATTAAAGGCACATTTTTCGAGCTAAATATCACGTAGCACACTATTAATATCCATGAAAATTAACTAATACTTACATAGTAAGTAGTTAGCACGAGACTTGACCATTGCCAGCAATTTCGCCTTAACATGACCCTCGTGGAAAATTATATGTTTACTTTGTAGCCATATTATGATTTCACTTGTTTGGTATGTGTTCTAACCTCACACTGTGGTAGGTGGCATTGTCCATCACAATAATGCTATTCGGTTGTAATTTGGGGAATTGATGAACGTTTCGGCGGATTGCTGACCTCACAAACCTATCACAGACAACATCCAACACTGATCTGGCATGTGGTCTCTTCTTGCCGGGAGTTGAAACTTCACCGAATGTGGCTTTTTGCGCGCACATCTTTCACAGTACTTGCCAGTTCCGCCATGATTCACAATTGGATATGCACAGCATGATTTACTTTAATTACAACTAACTTAACTGTCAATTAGTGTATGTTTTTTATAGTTGAAATATGCTTAGTATGCACTTGTGCGCTTTAGCAAAACAAACTCAAGACTCTACACCTCAGTAGCAGTACTTTCTCAAGGGAATATTTACACGGCAGAGGCATCATGAAAATTGTGAAGAAGGCGCGCTATGATCAAGTTACATGGTTTTGTTTACATCTATTTTATTCTCCCACTGCAAGCACTATAGAGCCTGGATTTGTAAGCACAATCAAATGGTGAAATACGCAAGCATATAGGCACGAAAAATGAAACAAATAAGCAAATAAAAAGTAAACATTTAATCATAAATATAAAGTTTCGTCAAATTCTTACCTTACATAAGCTTGTTACAGTACATGTGGAAGGTTATCCTGAGATCTTCTTGCGTGAAACTTCTGCGTTTGTTAGTGAAGAATTTTTTATACAATGAAAAACATTCTAAAAGCCTCACAGTTTCTTAATTGAATTTCTCTTCAATATATGTTTCTGTTCTAGAAAGCTTTTTAGAATATAATTTTGAGTACTAGTTTGACTCGAAATTATATTAAATTTGTGCTTCATTGTATCATAGTTCTTACTCGTAGGAATAGAACTTTTTATAAATTTTACACAGTGCCATAAGTCTCTGAAGACAAGATTACTGACGTTTCATCTATCAAAAAGTGAATGTTCTAAGGTATTGTTTTGAGCTCTCAACTGTGTTGTAATAGCAGGTATTTTGGAGAAACGGTTATGGATGTACTTGGTCTCATCTTGGATGCCAATATTATTGTGTGTTTCAAATGGGAAGAGTTCTGGAGTCCAGCTAATCAGATGCCGTATCACACTCAGCTTTGCCAGCTTGTTATCCCACTCGTTTTATATTTCCCTCTCTCTCGCACACTCATACAACATGCAGGTCTGCTTGACACAGAAAATATATTTTGCAAACTTTTACAGTGATGCAGTTGCCAAAATCAAAATTGGAGAAAGCATGTTCGCAAATTATGTATATTTTAAAATACTATAACTATAATTATAGTTTATGAATTACCGTTTTTCTAATCCAATGGAACTGCCAGTGGCTCATCCATATCGCTGTCAGTGTCACTTCCGTTAAGAGACAATTCATCATTGTCACTGTCTTCATCGTCTGAGTCTTGCAAATTTATGATTATAGGTTTCAAGATCTCGTCACGTGCTATTTGTTTCTTAAAATCATCTTCTTGAAGGTTTTCTGCATGTATCACACAGTTTTCTCAGTCCTGTTGTGTTACCTTGTCAATTTCTTCGTGAACAAGTCCTTCAATGTCCGTCAGTTTAAAATTATTATTTCTGTTTGCAATCCCCCTTTTTATTTGAGCCCACACCAACTCAATTGGATTATATTGGCAGTGGTAGGTAAGGTGGGAGGCGTATTACATTGTGTCCCATTTCAATTGCAAGTTGATCCAGCTGATACTTTTTCCGTGTTTTTAAACGGAAGTACTCCTTACAATAACTCATTTTTAGTTCCTGTTTCCGAAAAAAAAAATTGAAGAACGTGTACACCTTAAAAATAATACTTCGAGCCTGACTTTGCAATACCTGCCTTTTTGACTCGCCACTAAATTCACCGCAAGAAGCCATTGCACTATTTAACTCTTACTCTACTGTTGTGTAAAGAACAACGAATGATATTGATCTGAACTCTCCAGAGTAAATAAACACTTCTTATCCAGCATTCATTCATTCATAAACATAAGCATACAGCATTGCACAGGCTAAGAGGAAATGAAATTTTTTAATGTTTAGGAAATGAAGTGTTTGCTCTTTCTTGAATTTAACATCTGGACTTATTCACAGTAATTCTTTTATCCGTCATGTCAGTAGTTTACATTTCAGTTCTGAGTAATTAAAAGTATATGTACATACATAGGCACCAACCACTTTGAACTCTCCAGAGTGAGTGTGAGTGAATGTGTGGTGTTTAAATAGAGATTACGAACCATTCATAAACAAAGATATAATGTGACCAGACACGTTCTGCCAGGGCAGCAGGAAATTTATTGTTTCCTCTCATTCGAATTGGATTATTCAAAGTAATTCTTTTATCACCTCATGTCAAACCTGTACGTTTCAGTTCTGAGTAATTACAAATATACGTACATGCATATATGCCAACCAATAATGATATTCATTACAGTGCTTACGTCGCGATGTATTGTTTTAACACAGGTAATAATGCTTTATTTATTTGTATTAGAAAAACTATTTGAGCTAAAAATATGGGGTTTTCATGTTTGTTAGATACATTACTCTCTACCTTCCACATGGATCAGTTTTGGCAAAATCTGAATTTTTGTCTTAGCGCAAATAGTATTCCATACAGATTGATTAGGTTGGCGCTCGTCACACACCACTTAGCGGGAATGCAATATGACAACACCGCAGGACTCTGATTGGTTGCTCACTTAGTACCACTCAAGGACAAATACCTTCCCATTTGAAACACATAATAGTTTAACATTCCTGTGCAGTGGCAATGCTGCTTGTATCTTCTGCATCTAAGAAGTTTAACTCTGTTTTAATTTCGCTGAAATGTTTTGAGTAGTATGACACAGCCTTTAACCAAGAACCCCATCGAGTTAAAACTGGCTGAGGAGGTAAGACAAATTTGGAAGGACTTCATGACATTTTTTAACTCTAATCCGTGAAAGTACAAATACTTTCTTTACGCTAGAGATAAGATCCTTGTCTTTATATTGGCTCCTAACTGTTTCAGTGACAATGTAAACTGTCTGAATAATAAAATGATGGCTAGGAGTGAAAATTTACTTTTAAATTTACTTGATTTGGACTGAATAAGCTATTTTAATTAAAAATTATAAAATAAGTAAGCAAACCCCATATTTCAACAAAAAAACATTATAAGTATTTCACTTAGAAATCCAGGCTCTGGTCATAACTACTATCCCTGATCTGCCATTTTGCTATAACTCATTTTGAAAGTGAATCCGTTACAATAAGTGCTCATTCAACAGGTGTTTCGAGAGGGTATGTTTAGAATATATACTGTAAACAAATGTTTATATAGTGTGTAGAAACCTAGCGAAATTCTCATTTTAAAAGTACCGTGTTTTTGGAATGGATTTATATCACATAACTTTTGCCCCCTTAAATCACTCATTCACTAAAATCTTAAACTGTCTTTTGTCTCTGTATGTATGTGAACTGTAGAGTTTACAGTAAAGATGACTCCAGCCACACATATTTTTTCATGGGTTGCATATATTTGGGAGAAAAAATAGGTGCAGGTGACTCACTTTGTGTAATATTTGCTGAAGTATTTGTACCATGTTCAAGTGAATGAAGCAACAGAGCTGCAAACCTGTCCTTAGCTTCCAAAAATGCTATGAAGAAGTGTAAGCATGATGATATAGGTTATAGGTACAAATTTATTTGTGTGTTTCTCAAAATAAGATGAAGACTGTTAATGTTCATAAACATTTTATATATTGTCATGGTGGTAGGAATGAGTTTTTATTTTAAATTAACAAAACCAATGAATACAAGATGAACATAATGTAAATTGGAACTCGTAAATCTCGCATAAAACATGCATTTTTAGTAGAGTTTCCACTATTATTTTTATAAACTAATTTGTAATAATGAAATATCATTCCAGAGCTCAGTAAGCATAATAAGCAAAATTCATTCCCCAAAAATTGACTCCAGTTTGCTATTAAGAATTGTCAAAGTACTAAAAGTGAGATATATTTCATATATAAGTATGAGTAGCTGGCATACTTAATTTATAAGAGTACTCACTCAACGGTTTGATGTTCACTTTTCCTCTAAAAGCTTTTCAACCCTAAATTCGGATCATCTTCAGTGAAGTTTGCTCCAACTACTGCTTGAGGACGATCTTCCTCCTCTCCAAGAAAGTTAAGGTTCCGCCTACTGGAGGTTTCCTGATTTCTGATGCCAACCTTTGGAAATGGAACATTGGTACAAATCTTACTGGGCACAGATGAATGAGACCAGAGAGAAGAAGAGAAGAAGACTTCTAAGAGAAATCTTAAAACTTGGCAAATAGAACACTTGAGAAATATAAAACTTAAACAGATAGATAAGTCAGCAGTCACCAATCACTTCTGGAAATGTAACCATGAAATTGCTCAAAATATACAACAATTAAAACATGTACAATCTGTTAGTGAAATTGATATTTAGGAGAAAACTTATATTCTAAATAGTGGAAAAGAAAATATTTTGTATTTTGATATACCAGCATGTAATAGTGTTCTACAATTTATTAAACAAGTTAATAAAGTCAACACCGATGAAGCTCAGTCAACATATACTATAGATCAAGATGGAAGAGAAAGTACATCTACTTCAACAGACAGCTGGTAACCAGGGTATCGTTCCAGAAACGGAGATAGAAGAGGAAGTACATTTGCCTCAACAAACATCCAACAGTTTAACTTCCTTACACCCAGAGACGATACAGCTCCAACCTGTTTATATCACAGGTGACAACCATTCATCTGTGCCCAGTAAGATTTGTACCAATGTTCCATTTCCAAAGATTGGCATCAGAAATCAGGAGACCTCCAGTAGGCGGAGCCTTAACTTTCTTGGAGAGGAAGATCGTCCTCAAGCAGTAGTTGGAGCAGAAGATGAAGATGACCCGAATGATGAAGATGAAGATTCACTGAAGATGACCCGAATTTCAGGTAGAAAAGCTTTTGGAGGAAAGGTGAACATCAAACCGTCGAGTGAGTACTCTTATAAATTAAGCATGCCAGCTACTCATATATTTAGTTTGCTAGCTGTCCTGTAAATTAGGTATTAGCCTGTACAAGATAGCAGGCACATCTAAAACACACTTATTTAAAATCAAAACAATAACTTATATAAAAGGCATATGACTTTTACTCACAAGTTTGCTTTGAGTTTGTTTGAGGAATTCGGCCTACCATGCAAATAAATAATAGAATATTATAAGAAATGTATAATGAATTATTTTTACGCAGTCCTGAAAGTATAACTAAGAGAAGTGTTTCTTTTAAGAATTTCTGTAAATACCTGTATATATTTATTATCTTTCTAACCCTTCCCATAATATTCAGGGATAAAATAAGTCTTGCCATTTACATATTTAAACATAATGGAAAGTATAATGGCCTGAAAATGAGCTACTAAGTTCTCTTCTTTGCATTTCATACCAGCCTTAAGTTACTGAAATAAATGGGAGCTTTTTAATGTCACATTTGCTATAAAACATATTACGATAATTGCATCTTAAATACGGTTTTTAGTTCCTGGTAAAACTTTTGTGCACTCTGTGTGAGATATCATAGATGAACAAGATCTTATGAACGCGTAATAGTTTTGCAGCATCATGCTTACTATGATAAAAAACTTGCTTGCAGAAGAACCTCTTTAAACTTAACTAAGTTTGGCAAAATCTAATCAGAGTTATGGCATATGAAAATCTGTACTCCTTGAGAACTTTTAACACGTTATGTTTATATCATATTCAGATGACTCTAATGAGCTTTAATCCAAACATAAGAATTGCTTAAGTTAATTGATGGACATTAATCATTTCTTCACACTATCCATATACAGGCTATGGTATTGGATTGATAGAGTTAAATTGATGAAGCCTGGGACTCAAGTACTTACAAGAGTAAGTCGCCAGAAACTGTATCTTGGATGCGAGAGCTCCTAGTGGTTTACTGGGGAAATATATGAGTCGATTGGAGAATTTGGTGTCATGACGGCAAATTTGCCATGGTAGCTCAATGGGTAAGAGCGACTGGACGGAAACCAGTAGATCCGTGGTTCAAATTCCGGCTGTGGCTTTGAATTTTTCATGTCGACTCTATCAAACCAATACCTTAGCCTGTGTACGGCTATTGTGAAGAAATGATTAATTTCCATCAATTAGCTTAAATAATAAGAGTTAAATTTATGAAGCCTGGGTCTCAAGTACTTACAAGAATAAGTCGCCAGAAACGGTGTATCTCGGATGCGAGAGCCCCTATTGGTATACTGGGGAAATATATGAGTTGATTGGAGAATTTGGTGTCATGACGGCAAATTTGCCATGGTAGCTCAATGGGTAAGAGCAACTGGACGGAAACCAGTAGATCCGTGGTTCAAATCCCGGCTGTGGCATTGAATTTTTCATGTCGACTATCAATAAGAATTGCTTCTCTGGTTTTACACTTTGATTTGTTTCTTCAATGTACAGACTATTTGTAACTTTTAATGTGAAAGTTATTATTGATATATTGAACATTGTTCATTAACAAGTAATTTGTTTACTCCTTTTCTAAACAGAAATCAGATTTCAGTGTTTGCAGATCATTTTTGCCCAAAGTCTTACTAAAATCATAGCATAATAATATGACCATTAAATTGGAAAATGTATGAGACAGTTTATTGAGGAAAACTATCATATTAAACTAATGACATTCATTGTCCACTTGTCTTAAGCATAATCAATGATGAATGGAACTGTGTAAAACATTTTATATGGAGTGAACTTGAGCATTTCTCCTTAAAGTCTTAAATTCAGGCCAATATGCTTTGTCTGGTCCTTTTGTGAAAACAAAATGCATATAAAAGCTGCACATGTCTCAAGATTGTACCTAATGGAATTACTGTCCGGCCGTTGTATCTCCGGCTCTGACGTTTTGCGACTGCAATAGGTGGAGGGGGAAGGTTAATAGTACCAACATACAGTAATGAGCAATTGAAAACATATCATCAAAATTATCTTTAAAATGAAAATATAGGACCATATTAGCTTTAAAACAATAAAATTCAACTTGCAATTTCATTATCATGCAAGATATTCATTACAACAAAACTCTATTAGAATATTTCATTCACACCTTTCACGCACTCTAACTGCATTTATTGGTGGTACTGGGAATCTCTACATCCGGTGCTGTGGTCAGGAAGTTAAAACTGTCTGCTAGCGCCAATCAGCATTGTCGCTGCTAGGCGTGGCTTCCGAACCCAACACCATTTTGCCAGGTTAACTTTGTTTGAGCCACGTGGCCTTTTAGCTACTTGCGCTGGTAAACTTTCTTTTGTATATTTTTCGTGCGTGCATTCCGATTTTTAGTGTTCGTAAGTCCTATTATTATCGCTATTATAATAATATGTCTACTGGTTCGTAAAATATGCAAATACGTGACATATTTCAAATACGCATGTTGCTCTGCTTGAAATTCCCGCTAAAGAACTGGCAACAACCCGCTTCCCCCTCTCGAGAAATGTCAGAGCCGCAGATAGAGCGGCCGAACTGTAGTATTAACATGTGTCATTTCTTATACCAAAGCTTATGTTAACATAACTTTTATACATTAAAATGTAGAATGAAGAGAAACCTTGCATTGTATTTATTTATTAAGCCCTTATATCCTTAAAAATATTTCACATTCACCTCCCACTCTCCTCCATGAATGCTGTCACCCGGAAGGACTGTTTCCCCTTACCCCGGATTGACGACACCCTGGACACGCTAGCTGGTGCACAGTGGTTCTCGACCCTAGACCTGAAGTCGGGCTACTGGCAGGTAGCTCTAGATCCGAGAGACAAGGAGAAGACCGCATTCTCGACAGACCAAGAGCTTTGGCAGTTCACAGTTATGCCCTTTGGCCTCTGCAATGCACCAGCTACCTTCCAACACCTCATGCAGTCAGTGATAAGAGGACTGACTTACGACACCTGCCTGCTATACCTGGACATCATCATCGTCGGTAAAACTTTTGAAGACCATCTAAAGAATCTGAGTAAAGTGCTACAGAGATTGCAGGCGACCAACTTGAAGTTGAATGCGAAGAAGTGCCAGCTATTCCGCAAGGAAGTCAACTACTTGGGCCACATAGTCTCAGCAACTGGAGTGGCCACAGACCCGGAGAAGATGCAGGCTGTGAGAGATTGGCCTTGCCCAAAGGATAAGAAAGAGTTGCGCAGTTTCCTGGGGCTGTGCAGTTATTACCGATGCTTCATAAAGGGGTTGTCCAACTTCGCCAAACCCCTCACCCGCCTGACAGAGGAACACCGGCCTTATGTGTGGACGGACGCCGAAGTCGCTCTCCAGCACCTGAAGAAGACCCTGTGCAGTGCTCCAATTTTGGGATTTCCACAACCAGGTGGCGCCTTCATTGTGGGCACCGACGCCAGCGACCATTGCATTGGAGGCGTCCTATCACAGATCCAGGACGGCCATGACCGGGAGATAGCCTACTACAGCAAGACGCTATCCATGGCAGAGAAGAACTACTGCGTCACCCGGCGAGAATTACTGGCGGTAGTAAAGACCTTGGTGCACTTCCACAAGTACCTATACGGTCAGCCATTCCACCTGAGGACTGACCATTCCGCCCTAACCTGGCTATTGAGCTTTAAGAACCTGGAAGGCCAGACAGCACGTTGGGTCCAAAGGCTGCAGGAGTACGACTTCACCTCGGAACATCGCAGAGGGAAGAGCCACGGTAACACAGGCGCTATGTCCCGAAGACCCTGTCCAGAAAAGTGCGGCCAGTGCACAAGAGTGGAAGAGAAAGAGTGTACCGCAGCAGTCCAAGTAGTCATGGCAGTGCCTGCGGTCGGCTGGGATAGCGCAGGCCTGAGGAGGGAGCAGCTGGCGGACACAGACTTGGGGCCACTCTTGAGGAAGTGGAGGCAAGGACAAGACCAACCTGGGAGGACATCGCACCAAGGAGCGCCACCTACAAGTCGTACTGGGCCAAATGGGACTCGTTGAGGATCAGAGAGGGCATGCTATTCCGGGTATGGGAATCACCCGATGGGAAGACGCAGAGAGAGAACAGTTGGTACTTCCCTGGAGTAAGGTCCCGGAAGTCTTGGAGGAACTGCACGACGGTACTTCAGGAGGACACCTGGGAGAGAATCGGACGATTGACAAACTACGACAGCGCTACTACTGGCTGAGGCTCCAAGCAGACGCTGAAAGATGGTGCCGTCAAAAGTCACGTGTGCGCACCGAGTCCCGGCCCCCAGACTAGGAGCCGGGGTCGCATGCAGCAGTATAACGTCGGGGCGCCATTCGAACGGATCACCGTCGACATAGCTGGACCATTTACGATGTCCGACCGAGGCAACAAGTACCTGATGGTGGTCGTGGACTACTTCACCAAGTGGCTGGAGCTGTATGCCATCCCGAACCAAGAGGCAAAGACAATCATAGACTGCCTTGTGGAGCAAGTGTTCTGCCGATTTGGGGTGCCGTTAGAGCTGCACAGTGACCAGGGCACCAATTTTGAGTCCCACCTGATGAAGGAGGCACTAGAAATGCTTGGGGTGAACAAGACCCGCACGACGGCTCTACATATCCAGTCGGATGGCATGGCCGAAAGATACATCAAGACCTTACAGGAGCACCTGAGGAAGGTCGTGGCCAGCCATCAGCAAGACTGGAACGTCAAGGTGCCACTGTTCTTGCTGACCTACCGCTCGTTTACACACGACACAACTGGGATGACGCCAGCCAGCTTAATGTTTGGCCGAGAGTTACGCCTCCCTTGTGACCTGGCTTTTGGAAGCCCTCCGGAGGCGAAACAGCCAGCGACCGAGTTTGTGGAGAACCTGGTGGACCACCTCCACAACATGCAGGAGATGGCTCGCTAGAACATCCAGAAGGCGAGCGACCGCATGAAGACCCGATACGACAGGCAAGCCAACAGCCAAGGGTTCCAGCAAGGTGACCTTGTCTGGTTGTACCGTCCTACCCGGACCAAGGGAGGCTGCCCAAAGCTTCAGCAGCCATGGCAAGGACCGTACCGGGTGGTGAAGAGGATTAACGGCGTGGTCTACCGCATCCAGAAGGTGCCCCGAGGAAAGATGTTGGTGATACACCTGGATTGCCTGGCCCGCTACGATTGAGCTGTTTGGGACGACCAGCTTTGAGGAGGGAGCAGTGTCGCCCAATTATCGGAAGGTGCGACCAATTGGCGACTGGGTGAGTGCTGGAAGGCATTCGCCCACGCCTACCCATTTGTCTTATAGCGCTAACGAAGGGATGGTTGTTTACTTCCCCTTCCCCCTTCCCCTGCCGTCTAGAACCTTCGGGGTGATTCACTGAAACGCGAGACTTCCAGAAACAGCGACATTCCTATAAAAAGGGGCTGCAGTTGGCGAGTCAGTTCGGCCTTGATAAGGCGCGTGACATCTGCAGGATTATCAGGGGCCTTCCAGTCGACACATCGGTGGGAGACATCGAAGAAGACCTCAACCGCCAGGGCATCAGGCCCCGCCTGGTCAGGCAACTGACTAAGCCTGCTTCACAGGGCACACCTGACTCTGTCCCTATCCCCCTCTTTTTGGTGATAGTGGAGAGGGCTAATGAGCCAGAGATAAAGTTAGATGGTATCTCTACCATCTGCTATCTTCGGGTTAAGGTGGAAGCCGTCAGGAGCACTGGCGGTCCCCCCCCCCCCCCCCCCCAATGCCTTCGTTGTCTGGGGTTTAACCATTCCAGCGCCTTCTGCAAACGGAACCTCCGTTGCTTAAGGTGTGGAGGACCCCATGACAAGGAGGCATGCCCAAGGGCTGCCACCGATGTGCCAACTTGCGCAAACTGCAAGGGCAATCATGTGGCCTGTTATGGAGGATGTCCTGTCAGGAAGGCAGTGATTGCAGCGAACAGGCCCACACAACCCCCCAGGCAACAACAGCGGCCTGCACCTACCAGGGAGGAGCAAAGACCGCTCCCCTCCGCCAACACCAGCGAATGGCCTAGGCTTAGGCAGGAGGCCAACCAACAGCAGGAGCAGGAAGATCAACGGCCCACTTTTGCAGAAGTGGCACAAAGAGCCCCTGTTGTTCCTGAGATGTCACGTGGGAAGAAACCCACTCCTAAACCAACACACGAGGAAAAACATTAACAATCGCAGGCCCCAACCCCCCAAACTACCTCTCCTACCCAAGACCAGAATGAGAGAAGGCTTCCACCAAGGCCCTCGAATCCGACCGGTGAGGGTAAGCATGGTACTCCCATGCCCCCTCGTCGTTTGCAAGACGAAAGGGCTGGAGGAAGACCTGCTCCCATTAGGTCAAGGACACCCTCACCACACACTGCAAACCCCCAACAACCTTTCCCTGACACGACTCCCATAACAGCATCCCTTGATCTCACGGATGTGTTCAAGTGGCTACAACAATTGTTGACTCATGGACAGAAAATCTGTGAGATCGTGGTGAAGTTCTTCTCAGCTACAGACCCGGCCGCCAAGATGTTGGTGGCAATGGAGGCACTAGCTCTTCTGACAACGGGCATCCAACAATCCGCAAATGACGAATCGAATTAGGTCTCATACCTCCTTTCGATTCGCTTTTTGGAATGCGTACGGCCTGTCTGGTCAGGGGAGCGAGTTACTTCATTTTGCTCAATCCCATGCTCTAGAAGTCATCTTAGCGAGACGCATCTCCGTCCAGACTCCAGATTCCGACTTCCAGGCTACGCATCGCACGGACCGCCAGGGCCGCCCAGGAGGCGGGACTGCGGTGCTGGTGAGGCGCAATGTAGTCCATAAACCTATCCAACTCCCACCTCTTCAAACCCTTGAGGCCACGGACATAAGTATGGACCTTGGTGGGTTGGAGGTCTTAGTAGTCTCCGTGTATCATCCACCACAACGGCAGTTCGTACCAAATGACTACCTTTCGATCCTAGCCCTTCATCCCAGTGCTATCATGGCCGGCGACTTTAATGCAAAACATCAGCGTTGGCATTGTGGTCGTCGGGCAGATGCAAGAGGCAATGAAATCATTCTCCTTATAGATGCCGACCCTCAAGTTCAAGTGCAGGGTCCCTGGCAACCCACTTACTATCCGCGAGGTGGAGGAATGGCTTCAGTCATCGACTTCGCCATCACAAAACACTCACCATTTCATCTCACCCTGACTTCTTAAAACGCATTACACTCAGATCATAACCCGGTGTTAACAGATTAACACCAGGATTGCCAGTCATGACACCTCGCTTCAAATGCGAGAAGTCAATTGGGAAGGCGTCAGGAACTGCCTCCGCACTTCCATTCCGCCAAATCCCAAAACCACAACTGTACCTACCCTTGAGAATGCAATCTCATTCTTCACTTCCACAGTGACACGAACTGCCAAAAATCTGACAGTCCACGCTGCAGCCCCCTTCATCCTGATGTCCTCCCACTGGACATAATCCTTCTGATCCGCCGATCCTGGGCAGCACGGAGACTTTACCAGCGTCACCGCACGCCACATAATCGAGCGCTCCTGCGACGTTTACGTCGCGAGGTCAGTGTCCGACTGCGTGAGCACAAGGTGCAAGCGTGGGAGGACTAACTGTCCAGGTTGCGCATCGAAGATGGCGACGTGTAGAGGATAGCAAAAGCCCTCAGAAGACACAAAGGTCAATACACCTCCCCCATCCACGGCACCCAAGGCCTGGCCTATGATCCCCAGGCCAAAGCAAATGCTTTCGCTGACTACCTTGAGCATACCATGTGTCCAAGAGACGACCCCCAGGACATCTTTTCCAAACGTGTCCGTCGGGAGGTACGTCGTTTCTTACGTCACCCTCCTGAGGACGCGGAAAGACTCCCAACCATCCGCCCCAGTGAGGTCCAAGGTGCACTCCAGCATCTCAAACCTAAAAAGGCGGCGGGTCCTGATGGGCTGACACCCCTCATGCTCCGCCATCTTCCCTTCAACGCCGTTCTATTCTTAACCAGGGTTTTCAACATGTGCCTTACCCTTGGGTACTCTCCACGAGAGTGGAGGGAGGCCTGGGTGATATGCATATTGAAACCTGGGAAGAATCCGGTCCACCCTTCCAGCTACCGATCCATCAGCCTCCTTTCCACCTTTTTGAAAGTTCTCGGGAGGTTGATTCTAACCCTATTGTCCCCCATCTTGGGAGACATTCAAGCCATCCCCGACCATCAGTTTGGATTTCGTCCTGGGCACTCGACAGTCCAGCAATTACTGCGTGTGTTGGAGACCGCCGCCCTGGGCTTCCAGGAAGGCGCCTTCACAGCTGCGGTTTCGTTGGATGTCGAGATGGCCTTCTCAACGACATGGCATGCTGGACTTCTGCATAAACTGATCCAACTGGGGCTCCCTACCCAGATCATCAACGTCTTACACAGCTTCTTGCGACACCGTACATTTAAAGTCACAGTTGCGGGGGAAAACATCTACACTTAGACCAGTGAGCGGCGGAGTCCCCGAAGGCTTTGTACTATCCCCTACACTATTCAATGTCTTCATGGCAGACTTCCCCACAGAGCCACGAGTCGTAATGGCACAATACACTGACGACGTGCTTCTGTTCTGCAAAGACAAACACATCCTCAGAGCCTTCAACCCCATACAGAGACACCTCCGTCTCACACAACAGTGGCGTAGGCATTGGCAGATGTCCGTTAATCCGGACAAAAGCCACGCCATACTTTTTACTAAGCGCCACACCCCTGCAGACTGCCCCAACTTCAGCTTCCGAGGCCGAAGGATAGAGTGGACTAACTCTGTCCGGTACCTAGGACTTACGTTAGATAAAGGTCTAACCTTTCGCCAGCACATCAGGGACCTAGTAGCAAGCTTCCCTGTACCCAATGCTGAGGTCGAGCTCGATGCCGCTTCACCTGAGGTTATACCTTTTCCGGGCGCTGGTAATTCCTGTCATGCTTTATGCCTGTGAAATCTGGGGCATGGCCGCAGATAGCTGGTTCGCATGGCTTCAATGTGCACAGAATAGAGGACTATGGTCTATCTACTCTGTGGGCCGATACTTTCCCACCAGGTTGCTTCATGAAGCCTCAGGTCTTCCATACTTGGAGGACGAGATTAGGTGCCGGGCATCAAAATTATACGCCAACTAACCCAACCACAGAAGCGCCCTTGTTAGATCATTGGGAGATTATGACCCCAATAGACGTCGCTCTAGCCTACATCGGGTACCCCGCATGGCTTGCGGGCACCCAAGATAACCCAGGAGCTAATCCCAATAGCAGCTAAAGCTGAGCTCCACATATTCTCCTAGGCTGTTTGACATCAAAATTACCAACCTAAATTTCAGAAACAAAACACCAGGGTGCTAGGCATTGCATCCTATCCTTTCATTCCCAAGGTACAATTACTGTATCCTTATAAATTAATTCCAACCTAAAAACCCACCAGACACCCTACAACATCCTGAACAAACTTTACCTGCGGTTAAACCCAAAATGGGTGGGCATGCAGCAAAATCCTTCTGGCTAAATACAGCCAGCCAGCACGACGAGCGAGCGAGTCAGTTCAGTTCTTGGCGAGCAGCCGTGAGGAGCGCCGAGTGAGCAAACCGACTGGAAGACGGTGTACGTGTATCAGAGGAGTTGTACGCAACTGTGAGCGTGCAATGGACCTGTGACAAACGAACTGGTGAATTGTAATTGTGTGCACTAAGTAATTCTATGTAATCTGCAAGTGTTTCAACTGTAATTTGGTGGATATAAAGAACATTTTGAGTTTGTGCAAGTGGACTTTTAATTTCACAAACCCACAAAGTCACAATAACAAATTAATTTACTTAATGGGCATCATGCAATGGTTACTACCTGATTCTTGGTAGAGTTACTGAAGGCTGGCGTAACTATGTTGGTTCTTCAGATGTGGGCAGGGAAAAAAACAGGAAATTCATATAGGTGCTGATCATTTGCATCTACCTTCCTACATAAACTTTATAGTTGTAACTCGAATGAAACTTGGCATTTCAACCGCACTTGCACATTAAATGCTGGACTAACTGATGGACATCTACACTAGGAAAGTTAAATCAAGAAGCCTAGCAGTACTTATTTATTTTCACAAAGTTTTAAAATCCACAATGAATTTTGAATACATCATTTTCTTAATCTCATCCCAGAGCAAATGCATTGCAGTAGGTTTTCTGAACCAGAATGTCATCCTTCATGGTCTAGCAATAACATGCTAGCCTCTAGTTCCCAAGGTACAGATGCGAGCAAATGTATTCCGATGTGGGCAAGACTGACCTACGGGAGGGAGGCGGGTTACTTATCAGTTAGTTGCACCAGGACGGTTCAGTTTCCTTATACCTGACCAGCGGGTTTGGCACACAGGTATTTAAGTCTCAATGGAAAATAAACACAATTTTGCCACATGAAGCTTAGGTGGTTTTATACAACTCTCCATTATCAACTTAGGTATTTATCAATCCTTTTCTTATTGACGTCATTTTCTCTCTCGCACACACATACCTCAACCATTTTAATCTCCCTTTCTTCTTTTTAAATGCATTTCCAATACTCAAAACTTGTAGTTTCATCGGGAACTAAATGCTTCTACCTTTCATAGGTTAGCAATAATTAGGTAATATATTAAACTGCATGGTACTTAAATTAAGTGTATCTTGTTCCGAATATAAATACATTATTTCCTTTGTTACAGTTCTCAAGAACAGATTATATGGACATACTACTACAATTAATTTAGCTACAAAGTTACCAAATGACTTAACGACCAACAAAGTAAATAAAAGAATTACTTTGTTTGATAATGACAGTTCATATACAAAATCACATTAGCGTCACCGGCATGTCAGAGGTTTCATGAAGGAGTTCCTCAAATGTCAGTAAAACTGATAGGCATTTCACTTTTAGCCTCATGTAGAAACCATTGAACTAGACCGGGTCTGAACTCGCAACCTTGGGATCAGAATGCCAGCACCTAAGTCAGCCTGGTTAGCTTTCATCATCATCATCATCATCATTATTAAAATAAGACAGGAAGTTTTCCTGACGACGAATATGCTCATGTTCTTCTCAGGAAGCAAGCCAGGTGAAAAGACAATTAGAAATCAACGTTTCGGGAGTGTGCATCTCTCCCATCATCAGGATATTTATTAAATGTTATAACCACAAATCAATCACTGGATATAATACAAATATAAACAAAGACAAAACACTATCAAAATTTGCATTACTGAACAAAAGAATGTTTTCAGTAACTTTAACTGCCAGGTCCGGAGATAATAATAATAATAATAATAATAATAATATTATTATTATTATTATTATTATTATTATTTATTAATTATTATTGTTATTATTATTAATAATAATATTATCCACAGAAAAGCTTTAGAACGAAATATGTAGTTTGTGAATCAGGTTTCTTCAGTGAATTATTTATTTGAAATAGATATTGAACACTATTGGTTATACCAATGAATGTGCAATATATGTATAGATAAATATGTGAGAAATAGATAACTTCGCTTTGAATAGTTCGATGCAAATAAACATAGAAAACAAGTATTATTATTAACATTATTTCGTTATCACTATTTCACAACTTGTTAGCATTGATTCTGCTGAGAAGAATTTCAGCAGCTCAAAAACTTTCTCACAATGTGAAATGTTTGGAGGAGTTTTTTTTTTCTTTTAATTTACGCCCTGTATCGTTAACTCATATCGGACGATAAATGAAATGGGTAAAATGATGCTCAAATGAGTCCAGGATCCATGGAGCTTACAGCTACCCGACATTTGTCTTTCGGGATAAGGGAAAACCCCAGAAAAAATCTTTATCCATGTAACTCACCCTAACCGAGATTCGAACTCGGGACCTCTTGAATGTGAGGCGGATGCGCTACCATCTATGCTACCGAGGCAGACATTTGGAGTAGTGTTGCTCGTTGTATATTGCTGATTATCTTCACGAATTCCGATGTCTTGAATGTTCTCTGCTAAGAATGTTGAGACCACAGCTTCCGCCGATGTAACTATTGGTATAATTTTTACACTTTGTAATTTCCAGATATTTTTGATATCTAATGCCAGGTTCTGGTCAGTTAAAGTCAAGTCTGTAACTCCATATACATTGAGTATCTCCAACTAGGTGGTGGCACATCATTACACTTTATAATAAGGAAAATGTTCATATAACTTCCATATTCGTCTCTGTAGACCATTTTTTCCTCATCGCTAGTTCTTTTCTTCTAACAACAGTCCAGAAATCAGGTTGCAAGTAGGAAGTGGCAGTGTATTCTTTCATCACCTCTGAGTTTTATGATCATTATCACTATCACTATCACTATTTATTATTATTAATTATTATTATTATTATTATTATTATTATTATTATTATTATTATTATTATTATTATTATTATTATGGTTGTGATTGTGATTATTATTATTATTATTGTTATTATTGTTATTATTATTATTATTATTATTATTATTATTATTATTATTATTATTATTATTATTGTTGGGGTAGACTGCTAGGCAGGATAATTCGTCACCTGCCTCCAGTGGTCGGTGGAGGGTAAAGTCAGTGTTAATCAGCAGGTAAACTTGACCTTTGCTTTCACTAGGCTAAACTAAATAGAATTTTGTTCCCCTTGCCTCTCCAACCCCCTCGTCCATCAGAAAACTTTTGCACACATGGGTACCAGGTTAAAACTTGGCAGAGGGTGATGGACTTTTTCTTTGGATGTACTAGTCCTTAGCAGGCTTCCTTCGGAAAAGTCCATGTCATAGATTTATGGGGTGTGAAAGAACCTTAAGTATTATAAATATTATAAACAGGCCTTTGAGCAAAATTAAGTCTTTCACACTTAATATAGAATGGGACACTGAGGACCATAGCAGTTAAAAAGTGTCCATAAATTAACAAAAATAAGAAAAGGTGAAATGGAATGAACCTCAGTAAGTATTCTTCTCTCGTTAATAACATTTATTCTTCATTGACAGAATTTAAATACACACAAAATAAGTATTCTTCTCTCATTAATAACATTTATTCTTCATTGACAGAATTTAAATACACACAAAATAAGTATTCTTCTCTCATTAATGGCATATTTCTTCATTAATGGAGTTTAAATACAATGAAAATATTTTAAATTTCAGTTTTATAATAAATACAGCATCATTAATGGCATATTTCTTCATTAATGGAGTTTAAATACAATGAAAATATTTTAAATTTTATTTTTATAATAAATACAGCACATTTAGTGCTAAAAACACTTAAACAAGATCACAAAAAAAATCTGATACATTGAAACTTTTTGATGATGGAAGATTGTGGTTCATTTCCTTTTTCTTGGCTTTCTTTCTACCATCTACTTTCATGTCCTCAAAATATTTAATATTCCAAAACTTGACAGTATTGTCATGTGAGCATGATGCCATAAAGCAGCCATCCCCTGAAATGTCCAGTGATTCAATGGAAAATGGATGTTGTCCCACTACACCCAAGTGGCGCTGAGGGAAAAAATTGTTTGCCCTGAAATCAAACAAAATAATGCCATTAATTCAAAAGAATGTCTCAAAAGTTTTAATTCCTTAACAATGTTACTTTACCATTATATGTTTTACACTGTCACTAAACTTTCAATAATATGAGGGTTAGAATCAGAACTGAAAAATTCCATGCCATATCCAGGATTTGAACCACAGAAATTCTGCTCTACACATGTCTGCTCTAACACAGAGCTACCATTGCAACATGCCAGCTTGACAAATTCTCCAGCTGATTTATGTTTTCCCAATAGACCAATGAGGAAATCTCAATTCAAGATCCCTTACTCCAGTGGCAACTTACAATTCATAAATACTTACTACCTGGACTTTTTAACATCTTTTTGTTATAGTTTTCCATTTATAGGCGCAATCAGCAATGGATGATTGTTCTAACACACACAAACCGTGTGTACATAAACTTTAGAAGGTTAGAATCAGAACTGAAAAAGTCAATGCGATAGCCGGATCTTCCTCTCTAAATGTGGCTGCTCTACCACTGAATTAGCATATGCCAGCATGACATTAGATCTGGCCTTTACATAGGGTTTACCTACACCAATGACTGATTGCCCTTATAAATGGAAAACTATAATTTCAAAGATAAATTAAAATTGATTGCTTTACAGATCATTCAAAAGAATTAAACAGTAAATTTAATCGTCTGCTTTCTCAGAAACTATTAAGATGCCAAAAAAACTGTTTTTAAGTTTCACTGAAAGAACATAAATTCTGTGATTACAACACTATCCAGGGACTTTATATGAAAAGTCCCTGGATGTTCCATATCATTGCTGTACATTTTAACCCTCTGTAACACTTCCAAACCAACTATTAGCAGTTAGTTTTTGAGCTAAAGCATTAATTGTACTGGGCGGTCACTGTAGTTTGAGTCTTTTACGTGTAGCAGTTATTTTTATACTTCATGTTTTGTTAAGAATAGCCATAGAGATTAGTATTTATAATAAAATAAAGAAGTAATGTAAAGTAGGTAATGGTGTAACCATGACAACATCACATAAGTTGTTGAATATATCGAGATTTAACTGTATTGGAACACCACAGTGAAGCGAAAAATTATTAAACATGTCCTCAAAATAGGTACGAAAGTGAAGCAGATGTGTAAGAAATACGACTCATCTAAAATTTAATAAGTTGTTGAATGTTTTAAAAAGATTTTGTTCTTTTGCTTATGAAAGTCTTAGGCGTAAGATGTATATTTGTCTATCTGATTGTGTGCAGAAACAATTCTGTGTATGCATCAAAGATGCATAAAAGGTGTGTGAGCAAGAAAAGAAATAGTTCACCATGGAAACTACAGCTGGTTGTAAAAAGACTACATTAATAATATTTGTAATTGTTTCAAAGAATTTAAAATTGTTTATTAGGAATTAAATTTCCATCTTTAAACAAGAAAAGTATTATTCATTCTTCAAAAAAGTAATAATACTATCTTTATCAGCCCCGTTACCACGATCCTGGGAAAGAAAAAGATCTCATCGCTCAACAATTACAGAAGCGCCTAATTATCCAGAGTTGCAAGAGAAATTTCTAGATTTCTTCCAGATTATCACCAAAGGTGAGAAATTAATCTGCATCCACCTTCATCCTAAATAATCCTGCTTCAAGATGGTGTCATCATCATAGTACATCATCATAGTACCTTCAAACATCATCCTTCCAAAATAATCGCTTCATACGGAAAGTTCTTCTGGTCTGCACCATCAATATCTTTTTGTGAAAGGAATTTACACTTTCAATGTGTTTACTTATACCTCGGCCGTTCTATCTCCGGCTCTGACATTTCTCGAGAGGGGGAAGCAGGCTGTTGCCAGTTCTTTAGCGGGAATTTCAAGCAGAGCAACATGCGTATTTTAAATATTTCATGTATTTGCATATTTCACGAACCAGTAGCCATATTATTATAATAGCGATAATAATAGGACTTACGAACACTAAACATCGGAATTCACGCACGAAAAATATACCAAAGAAAGTTCACCAGTGCAAGCCGCTATTAGGCCACGTGGCTCAAACAAATTTAAGCTGGCAACACGGTGTTGGGTTCGGGAGCCACGCCTACCAGCGACAATGCTGATTGGCGCTAGCAGACAGTTTTAACTTCCTGACCACGACACCGGATGTAGAGACTCCCAGTACTACCAACAGATGCAGTTAGTGTGTGTATGAAAGGTGTGAATGAAATATTCGAATAGAGTGGTGTTGTAATAAATATCTTGCATTATGACGAAATTGTAAATTGTATTTCAGTGTTTCAAAGTTAATATAGTCCCATATTTTCATTCTAAAGATAATTTTGAGGATATGTTTTCAATTGCTCATTACTGTATGTTGGTACTATTAGGTTTCCCCTTCCACCTTTTACAGTCGCAAAACGTCAGAGCCGGAGATACAACGGCCGGACAGTAGTCTTTCTTTGACTTTTGTGCAAGCTATAGTATAGGCACAAAATGGCAAACAAATATTTCTCTGTATGTGAGAAATTACAAATTTTGCAAATATATGATGCAACTTGCAAAATATCTAGGGATTTCCTCTTTTAGCTTAAAAATAGGAAAGAAAAAAAATGGTGGTGGTCACTAGTGCTAGTGCAGTGAGTGGTAGTTGTAAACAGAAGAAAAAAGCTTTAAAAATGATGATGTCGAAGAAATGCAGACTAAATGGATTCATACTTCATTAGCATTAAGTAGCCAATCATAAAAGGAAAAACATGAGACGTTGCAGCAAAGTGGACATAGACTTTTCTGCTTCCAAGGTTTCCCTTTATAGATTCAAGCTAAGACATGGCATAGTGTATTAGCAAATCAGTAGTGAACCACAATTGGTTAGTGACCACAATGTAAATAAAGATGCAACGATTCATAGTACGAGTACATGGCAGTCAACAATTAAAGAATTTAAGACTTAAAGCTTTCACAGCAAGCATTATTAACTAAAGCTTTACGGGTGATCAGCCGTGTCAAAGTAATTAAATTCAAGCTTTTAGCCATGGAGCTTAGAATGGCCAAAAGCTCAAATTTAATTACTTTGACACAACTGATCACCTGTGAAGCTTTAATTAATTAAAAATTTTTAGATAAGAAATGGTTCTCTTGTTCATTTTCAAGTGTACTGGACCCAAACCTTACAAAATAAAATTGACTGTGCTCTATTCTGTCATTTGACACACATTGTGTCAAAATTGCCTTTTTATATCCCATGTGTAATGCTGTCCAATTTTATTATACATTTGGATCACAGTCCCTTGAAGAATGTAATTAAGTTTTTCTTTTTTTTTAATGCACCTATAACTGACAGGACTGAGAAGCATAAAATGACAAAATTTTGCACTTTCTGTTTTTAATGGTAAACACTGATTCTTCCTGACTCAAAATGTACATGATTTATTGGTCATTTAAAGCACCAACCCTGTAAAAAGCTTTTAAAAGAATTGTGTTCTTTTTACTAAAACTTTTAATATACTTACACAAGTTATACGTTGAAAGGGCAAAAAAGGCTTCATTAAAACAGCTGTAGATCTAAAGGTATAAAATTGGAAAGGCAACACAGGATGCAATAATTTTGAACATGCCACTGTCAATTATACTTTGAGCTTAAATTTTAACTGATTCTCTCAAAATACATTTTTCCACAATACTTTTTTTCTCAAAAACTATACATGTCCACAGTTGAAATTTGGCACATGTGTGAGATAATCTATTACATATGTTGCAATGTATTTAGTATAATACTGTCATGATGACAGTGCACCACCTACCGTGGAGTTGAGTGGGAGTAGGGGAATTGCTCCACCTTTGTTGTCTGCTAGTGGGAGTGGTAGAAAAAGCACAGCTTTCAGGGGGGGGCCACTAGCTGATGTCAAAAAGAAGTTACAAACCAAGCTGTATTGTGACTGCGCAAACACTGTTCCACAATGTAATTAAAGAACATTCAACCACTGGAACAATCTCCCGCATGTGAAGGAGTATATAAGAGCCAATGTGAAGCCTAGCTAGAGATTTTTTGAGTGTGTTTCAAGTTTCAAATGCAATAACATTAGAGGGGTTAGTGCAGGAAACCAGTTCACAGTTAGTCAGTCAACTGAGCTGTGCGAGTTGACAGAGCAGTGCAGATAAGTGCAGTACATTCCAAGCTCCATCATGAGGAGTCTGCAAGTGAAACCGTGCAGTGAAGCAGTTCAAGAGTACATGAGTCCAAGCCCTATGGAGAGGAGTTGTCGAGCAGTGTGAACTGGTAGTGAAGCAATTCATAAGTGAATACCGGAGTTGTTGTGTTCAGAGATGGCATGTAGCTCCATGTGAGAGGTAAATATTATGTACGTCAGAGAAATTACTAGCAGCACAAGTAGGTGCATGACAAAGAGACAACAAAAAAGAGACATGCTAAACTTGTATATTTGTGTAAAACAGAAGGTGATTATACATTAGCATCCTGCTAACAATTTTGGTGTCTTTTTTTTTAAAGCTTAAACGTCCTTTAAACCGGTTAGGTCATATCGAGCGATGAATGGATGAAATGGGTGAAATAATGCTCAAATGAGTCCAGGATCCATAGAGAGCTACCTGACATCTTACAGGATAAGGGAAAACCATGGGGAAAAAAAAAAGCCTTATCCAGATAACCCACCCTGACCAAGATTTAAAATCTGGACCTCTTGAACATGAGGCAGACGTGCTGCCACCTATGCTATAGAGGCAGGATTTTTTTTTAATTTATTTATTTATTTATTTATTCACAATACCTTTCCAAAAGCTGATAATTATGTTTAAAACTGTAGATAAAAGTTTTGGTTACTTTTTAACAGATAAAAAAGTACACCCCATAATACTTTTGGCAGCATAATTTCCTTAGTTCAGGTTATGAGGCAGAATGTTTTCATCGTGTATTAAAAAACTCAGGTCCTTTTGCTTCAAATATTTATTGAAAAAATGGAGTCTGAAGCTTAATTTTTGCTCATTATCTATCAAACTTCTTTAAAAATTAATATTATTTCCGTCATGCACAGTCAAGAGCATATACTGACAATTAAATAATTATTTTGCACTTATCTGTCAATTACAGAAGAGATTTTTTAATACCTGTGAAACCTGCAGACATTGCTCCATTTATCAAGCCATAATTTACATTGTAACTGTATTGTGTCAAATACACTTATTTTTGGTCTTATCTGATGTCAATGAATAAAAGTTCCATGAACACTAGCTTTAAAAGCAAAAACATACATCTTTTGGTAGAAAAAACTATTTGTAGTTGGTTTTTTGACACTTTGTCACTTACATTTTTATATTATCGAGGGACTAGTTTTGGAAGCCATTGTGTCTATTTTCAACCTTTATCCAACTATCTCATCTGTTCTCTTCTCTTTGGTGGTGAAACTATGAACTTCTTTGTCAAATTATCTACTGGTGGGATTTTGAAGTTTATTACTTGGTCCATATTTTTCCATATGAATATTTTCTCACATGTCAGTTTATTTTGGTTTATCACTTCTTTTAGTAATTCTGGATTTGGGTCAATGTCATGGTTTTCATTCCAAAAATGAAATGCTACTGCTGACTTATCTTCTTGTTTCAATTTGATATACTAAATAAGTTGTAAGAATTCTGAAAAATGCTACATAGGTCAAACTAAAAGAAAACTAAAAACCTGAGTCAAAGAGTACTATTGAAATAAGAAGATAAGTCAGCTGTATCATTTAATTTTTGGAATGAAAACCATGACATTGACTCAAATCCAAAATTACTAAACGGAGCGATAACCAAAATAAACTGACATGGGAGAATATATTCATATGGAAAAGTAAGGACCAAGTAATGAACTTTGAAATTCTACCATATATAATTTGACAAAAAAGTTCATAGTTCCAGAAAGAAGAGAGCAGACAACAGATGATAGTTCAATAGAGGTTGAAAATGGATGCAATGGCTTCCAAAACTAGTCCTTCAATAATATAAAAATATAAGTGACAAAGTGTCAAAAAACTGACTACAAATAGTTTTTTCAATTAATTTTGACGTCACTGTTTTTAAATTCCTCCTATCATGCATAATCTTTTGTAGACTAGCAAGCAGCTTGATAGCCAAATGTTTCATGTGAAAG
Source organism: Mantis religiosa (assembly GCA_030765055.1). NCBI lineage: Eukaryota > Metazoa > Arthropoda > Insecta > Mantodea > Mantidae > Mantis > Mantis religiosa. The sequence continues at coordinate 285,883,194 of CM060948.1, read as the reverse complement.
AGGTCAGTAAAGGCTTGTAGTCGAGTGGGCTCAATGTCTATTTGTAGTGAACTAAACAGATATGTTGTACAAAAATTCAAATCCCTTATAGGAATGTTTGTTCCCGCTTTTTTTTTTTTTTTTTTTAATCAGTATTCGTCACATTGAATGTCTTCAGCATATTGGATAAAGAACAGAAAACCAATTTTTGAAAAAGCACTTAATGTCATTTCAAATGGCTTTATTAGAATTTAATCCATTATACTTAATTCTTTACACCAAAAATTACAAAATAACAAAAAATGAAAATAGCAATAAATACATAAATTACATTATTACCATTGTACCGCATTTATAGTTACATGCAAGAAAAGTGGGTTCAAAGGGTACTTGATTAATGAAGTATGTGCTCAAAATACTGTCTGCTTTTGTTAACACACATTGAGCATGCTGTTGCAGAGAAGTCCTGTGTAAAGCAACATGTTTGGTGTAATATGCCTGCAGACTTCTGATCAACAACCTTAATTGATTTGTGTTCTGTGGCTCCTCTGCATAGAACCTTTCCTTTGAGTAAGATCCGGAGATCTAGTGGACCGAGCAATAGGACCCCATCGACCTATCCATTTATCTGGATATACTTTTTGTAATGAATTGAATAACAATGCAGTGGCACTCCATCTTGTAGAAACTAAAATTATCCACGTCCCATAAGGTTACCTTCAAGGGGGGTCCTATTAGTTGATTGAATTCTACATCACATGTTGACAAACTATTGCACCTGAAATGTGGTCTCTCTAACCCACTCTGAGTTATTTATACTCTAATAGTGCATATTATGTTGGTTCATAGTTCTGTTACTGCAGATCGTGGTTTTGTCACCAAATAGCACATTGCTTATGAATCCTGTGTCAGTTTCCACATGTTACAATAACATGCTGCAAAAATGCCACCCCCATTGCATTGGTCCGCAATTCCTTGCATTCATAGACAGCCTGGTGTAACTTTCAGTAATAGTGATGGAATTTATTGCAGTGCAATATTTGCAATACTGATATCTGTCTCATGTTCATGTTCATATCTCACGCTATGGCCCTTGAACTGGTATGCAGATTATTTTCAATTGCATTATGCACAATTTCTTCACTATCTTCAGAAGTCACTGGAGCATCTCCAGCAGGAGGTGCCTGTTTTATTGATCCTGTTTCATGGAGGCACCTTTCAACTCTTTGAAATGCATCCATAGTTGATGTTCCTCTTGGTAAAGGCATCTTGCTCCCACTGTGTTACATCTTGCTTCACAATACAGCAACAGCATATTCACATATTCGTCATTTGCATACATCAATGTGTGTCCCTTAGTAACAATTGAAGCTAGAAAGTTTAGAAGTACTACAAAGAATACAGATAATTATGTCATATCAGATTTTAATGCAGGTCAGTTTACCCACAACTTGATTGAATGAGTGTAGTTTATTGCCAATATTAGCAAGAAGCTTTGACAGTGAATTTGCTTCCGTGTTCAGTATGCATGTAACACAAAAATGCATGGAGCATTTTCATCCATTTAACCCTTTCACCGATATGGACGTCATATGACGTCCAAGTTAAAGTGCCCCAAACCGATATGGACGTGTATAGACGTCCTGCGCATACATGCATTTAATGCTCAGTTAACGCCAATTATTTTAATCTTGCTGTTTTACAATCAATTTAAATTAGTTCTATAAGGAATGTAAACGTATCCTTAAAGGTTTCTTTTTGAATTGTACACCTCCAAACCTGGATAAACACCCAAGGGCACATCTGCAGATTCACACCAAATAATATTGGTTTCCTTGCGAACTTCTTTTTCGCAACACACTACACATTTTCGAAATGGTTACAAGTTTTTGGGTGTGGGTGGTATACTTTTAGGAAAGTGTTTTCTCTCAAGTATGAGGGATGATGTGAATTTTGCTACCCCCTAGTATAAAGAGGCCTCTGAGTATTATAATGCTCAATTAGGTTACGAGCTCTTTATACGCGCAAGTACAGGTAGATGAATGTCTTTTACAGCTCTGATAATTACTAAACAACTGTGCATAGTTACATCCAGTGCTATAAAAATACTTTTTTTTACCATTTAACTGTTTTCCGTAAAGAGGGATAGCTGGTAATAGCTGATCCGTATCACCCATATTTGACCCGCCATTTCCCCAAACAATGGAGTAGCTAACATGCCAGCTGTAGACCAGTACACGTCACTGCTACGTATGTCCTAAAGATCTCCTTCATAATCGTACAACAAATCTTCCAGATTTTCTACAGTAATATCAGAAGCCTGTACACATCATACCCAAGCTAATTTATTTGCTACATTACCGGGATAAGCCATGGTTAACATTGAAATTTAACAATTTCAAATGTGCCGTTCATTTAGTTCTTGATAGCTACAAGAAATCTCTCTGAACACAGAGAGAGTATAAATAGCTGAAATACAGAGCGAAAACTGCTGCATAAGGCTACTAGAAACCTTGGTTGAGAAACACTGTAATAACAGATGCTGACAGAGTTTTCATTCCAGTGTGTGAGTGTGTGACGCAACATATTCTCGTCATATTATCGCTTGGCATAGCATAAATAAACTAAACTTGAACCTGAGAAGACGCTTGCGTAGCTATACATACATACTATGGCTCGTATACACAAAACAAAATGATTCACATATTAGGCGCGTTCGGCACAAAGAATGGCTTTTGCTACAGCGAAACAAAGTAGTGAAATTTCAACAATTTATTAATGTAGTCTCTACTTTATTGTTACTGTACATTTATACTGCCTTTAATGAGCTTTAAACCAGTTTTTGTTTCGTTTAAATAACTTAATAAATACGGAAGATACGGAATTGTATTTATGATGCATTTTTACAGCATTTAACAATTTAAATGTCCTGTTCTGTTTATTGGGTATCCGTTTCCGGCCACTGAAGCGTTTAAATGGCCATCGGCGAAGCGGTTAATGAAATTGTTTATAATTTGGTTTGTAAAAGTTGAAAGAAGTAAAAGGAGAGTAAAAAAGCTTTGACTCATACCACAGATCTGAACAAGTGTTCTAAGAATGCTGCTACAATCCAAATGTAATAATTCCTTTTGACCACCAAAACCATGTACGGATTAACCTTTTAAACTCCAATTCTTATTGAGGTGTGCAAGAACTAGCCATCGCTTCATTACTTTACTAGTATATTACAACCCATTCACGTAAGTTTTTTTTGTTGGTATTTTATCTTCATTAATAAACATGACTCAAGCTATTATGCTTGCTATACAAACTAGTAAGTGCTGTTATGCCAACATTAAATTATTAAACTATTTAATATTTATCCATGCTTGGAGGAATTTAGTTCTAGTGACGTTCATATTAATTGAAACTATTTGTAGTTGATTCACAGGTGACGGAGTGATAAAAACTTACTACAAATAGTTTCTTCAATTATTTACCATTTATTGATGTGACTGTACAGCTCCATTATGATTATAGGCATGTCTATCACAATACTTTGGCATAGATCTGCCATTACTCATTTTGAAATTGAATCCTTTTCGATAGGTGTTTGTTCAACAACTTTGGAAGGGTGTGTGCAGAATGTTGCATACTGTAAATAAAACTTTATAAATTTTGCAGAAACCTGATCAAATCCTCATTGTTAAGAGTGCCATGTTTTTGAAATGTATTTCTATTGTGAATACCTTTTGCCCTTATATCATTTATTCTCTGGAATGTTAAGCCACCTTCTATATACATGCAAAGTGTGGAAGCATACCAGAAAATATGTGAAACAACAGAGTTGTTTACCTAAGCCTATTCTTTATACATGGCGAGTTGGTTCAGATGCAATCATGTCATTTGGACAGCAATGTGTCACATCAGCAGCTGCAAGAAATCATATTAATGTGATTGAATATTGTGACAAGAAGAAAATACAGAAAATCAAAATCTCTTTGTATTAAGTAACAAAACAGGCTGCTGCAATGGTAATTTACAGTTGCATATAATATTAACTGGCTAGCCTTCCATATCAGATATGCAGCTCCCAAGAGCTTTATTTGTGTTTCATCACTTACTGTACACCAGGTTACCAATCTTTTGCTCTTCTAGTAAACAAGATAAGCAAATGCAGCATTTATCAGTGAAGAGCAGTATACCTCAATGCTTTTGCTATGTAGTACAAATGTGAAATGTAGTGTGTATTGTCACGATAAACTCCAGGCGCACCTGTTTCTTAGTGGATAACATAAATTTGAAAGGAAGACAAATAGGGCATGTGATTCATCTGGTATATCTTGGGTTAGCTGCATGTTCAAATAATACTCACATTTCCCAATCCCCTTAAGATTATATTAATTTTAATAGTTACTATGATATTTTTCTAAATACATATGCTGAAAGAAAATTTGTGGTATATGAAATACAGAGTGTCTCATTCGACTAATAGTATAATTTTAAATATTTATTATCATTGAAATAGGTATGAATAAGTGTTGCTAAAAAGAAAGTTAATTTCATATTAACAGACTTATTGAGTCTTACTTTATTAAAACTTCACTCATAACACCTTATTTAAAAAATTCTTTTGGGACCATCCCAGTCCCATTCTCAGTTGATTGGTAAACTGACGACTATCTTCACAATTGATTGATTGATTGATTGTAAGTTCAAGTTTTGTTAACGGTTTCAGTAATTTACAACACAGAAGATTTTTATTGTAAAAAGACATTCCACATATTTTAAATTTTGACGTGCAGTCGTGAGTGGTCTAATGAACTTATGCAGGAAATTTTCCAAGAGTGGGAACCAATTACAAGAGATTCACATGACAACTGATTGTGAAGATAGTGCTCAGTTGCCAATCAGTTGAGGATGGTACTGGGACTTTTTTTTATAGTGACGTCAGTGAAGTTGTTTTAATAAAGTATGACTGGACAAGTCTTAATATATTATCACCCTAAAATTTCATATATTGGAAGAAAAGAACAAACCTGATTACTCCATCTTCTCCAGCATACACTGCAATATTCTCTGTGATTGCCGTAAGGCAATTAATGGAATGTTTGCCAGTTGGGAATTCATCACTGTGGTATCCAAACTCTCTCCAGTTGAAAAGGTAAAATGTTCCCTTAGAAGAGCCCACCAAAAGTTTTGTTTCACTTCTCATAGTTGCCAGACAAGTTAATTCTGCATCATATACTTCTGACTGAAATTTACAATTGATTTACAATGTTAGCTAATACCTTTGTTTTTATGAAACTGATTATATTATAGAATTATTGCTTTTCCTAAGGAAGAAAGGTCTATGTGATATTTGGAAGAATTTAATAATGACATCCAAATTAATTCATAAAATTAATTGTAGTCTGTTTTGTCACACTATGTTACTTAGAGTTTAATTTTTGAGTTACTAGTTATGAGAGCTGTTGCTTCAATTTTCAACCTCCAAAGTAGAACTGTCATCTGTTGTGTTGTTACTGGTGCAAAGACTTTTATCAAATTGCTGACTGGTGGAATTTCAATGTTTACTAAGCAGTCTTTGTATTTCCATATTAAGATTGTAAGTTTGTTGTGGTTTATCATGCCTTTTAATAATTTTGGATTTGAATAAAGGTTATGGTTTTCATTCCAAAAATGAAATGCTATTGCTGACTTGTCTTCCTGTTTTCAACTTGTTTCTAAAATGATCTTTGACTCTGGTTTTTCAGTTTCTTTCAGTTTGTCCTATGCAGATTTTTCACAATCCTCACAATTTACTTGGTATATTCCGGATGTACTGATTGGTGGGATTTCATCTTTTGTTTTCTTAGTTAACACTGCCTAACACCAGATGGCAGAGTGATCGGAGCTCCGTAGTAGTGGAAGAAGAGGAATGTTCAGTTAGTCACCAAACAGCTGAGGATGAGATTGAATGATCTTGAAAACATTTCAATTATACAACAAGTAAGTGAAGTTTGAGTGTAAACATAGTGACTCATAAATCAAACTCAAAAACTATTTTACTGTCTATTTTAACTATCTATTTATAGAAACAGTGATGAATTTATATTTTAAAAAGTATAAACAAACTATTTATTTCAATACTAACCCTATACATTCTGAAATTATCAACAATAAAATTTCAAGCCACAAACAAGTAATTTACAAATATACGAGGTCACCAATATATCTAATAACAATTATCATTTGTTCATAGGAAATGCCTATGTGGATGGATTGTGAGAACAGTAACCCCTAAAACTGTGAAACTCTCTGGCTCAATTAAAAGTGAAAAGTGAAAATTAACTCTGAACAAGATTGAGCATGCCCACAGAAGAGTCAGAAAAGCTCAGTTGACAGAATGAAAATCTAATGATGATAGCAAAGTGAGCTCACCAAAGAAAGGACCTCAATCCAGAAATCACAGTTGCAACTAACTTAAGCCAAAGGAAGTTCCCATCCAGCTAAACTCGGTGCAAGCACCATGTTCCTGGTAACAAAAGGTTGCACCAGCAAGGCCACAAGACACTAAAATAAGTGTAAGACCTGGATTGAGTTGATAAAGTGGCTGTCAGTTCAACCTGTGTGATTTAAATGCATTGTCTCTTGTATAATCACTTTTCTGTAACCAAAATTTGCAGCCAACATCACACAGTTTCTCACTCTACACTTCCAGTTTAGATGTTTATTCTGATGATCTTAATGGTACTGACGTTATTCCTCCATAGCACCCCACTTACTATTATGTTTTAAATCTGGAGTGTATTTGTTCCACTGCATGAACCACTATCATATCCGTTTATACACGTTTTAGACTTTTATTTTCTTCACTTGATGTAAGAGTTCATTCAATCTCTTCATTGTTCCCTGGGAAACAATGAACATCACAACCTCTTTGTTTGCAGGCTTCTATTGAGAACTTGAGCAAAGAGACCCAACCAATGACAATCTTTTTTTAACCTTTGTTTAATGTACACTGCTTTACTTATACGGTTATCATTCTCCACTTCATTTCTTAGAATGTCAAATTTGTTGAAAGAAGACACTTTCTTGGCATTGCTTCTCGAGTGGTAGATAATTTCATTTAATCACACTCCTGACTTTTGCTTTACCACTTCTGCAAAGCTAGTACTTTTTTTCAGTTCACTTAACTGTTCATTAAGGGTTTCATTTTGTAATTTTCATTAATGAATTTTCAAACTAGGCACACTGTGGCCAAGCTGTTAAGACTCCTTGGCTCTAACCATGGTAGCCCAGATTCCATCCCAGGCAACCGCATGAGGGATTTGTGGTGGACAACACAGCGGTGGGGTGAGTTTTCTCCAGGATATCCAGTTTCCTCTGCTATTCCAGCTATTGCTCCATTATACTTTTCCTTTCATTTATTCTGTCCTTATTCTTTCATCTACTTCTCTCACTCATATCAGGCATCAGGCTAATCACTCATCCTTGGTACTTTTATTTGATCCAAAGTTTCTAATACTCAACATGCATCTCCCCTGGCAGTCACATGTGGATCCTGGAGGTTTAAGTCCTACACATGTATGAGGCAAACAGTTGAAGAAGAAAAATAAGAATTTTCAAATTGGTACTTTTTAAATCTTTGTATAACATGTTTATTACTTCATGTAACAACGCAATTACTTTTTTTTCATGTGACACTGGATACTTTTCTGACATTTTTCTCTCTCTCGATTCTGACATATTTACGTTTTGGATGTCACCTTTACTTTGTACTATTTCTTCCAATAATATTACTCAAAATACTTTTTCTTTCACTTCTATTAACTTCCACCAATTTAATGTAAAACTTGAGCAATCTTTCCCATAATCACGCCAGCTGCCATCTTCTTTAAAATGAAGCCATGACCTATTTAAAAAAAAGCAGGTCCTTTAAGAATTGGGAGTCTAAAGATATTTAAGTAGCAACTTAATAAGAAACTGACTCCAAAAGTTGTCAACGAAGGTAGCAAGATCTCAAATTCTGCTACCTGGATGAAGTAAATCACTCAATAATAGCAGCTTGGCTATCAAAGCATGTCACAGTAACAACAGATAAGGTTAGTGAAGCAAGTGAAATATTATAATTTAACTTGAAAGTTATCATTCCACTTCATTGTGTACCTCTTCCAGTTTGAATTCTTTTGCTAATGTAACAGTGGATTTAAATACAACAGCTTTTAATATCCTTCTTAGTTAGTTGGTGATCACAGCACAGTGTATCTGCTGCAAATCAATTCAATTAAATTTATTCATCCTTTAAATCTCCATACCAGATTTTGGACACGTCAAAACAAAAATATTTACAAAATTTAAGTACAAAATTTAAAAACAGAGATTACAAATAACATGTATAAGAGTAAATTCCAAAATGTAATAATATAACTTTCCAAATACTCTTGAATAGAATAAAAACATGCTTCACTTAAAAATTTATGTAGTTTCAATTTAAAAATATTTTGGTTGTCAATCTGTTTTAAATAAAGAGGTAACTTATTGTACAGTTGGGTACCACTATAAGTGAAGGAATGTTTGTATAACATGGTATTATGACTAATTGCTAGTAGGTTTGAACTGTTTCTTGTATCATGCTGGTGTGTCACTGCATATGCTTTAAAGCAATTTAAACTAGCTTTTACATCTAAAAGAACTTTGTATATGTATAAACATGGCAGGGTTATAATTTTCAGTCCCTTAAAATACACTCTACAGCTCACATTTGCAGGTTGTTTCACTATTATTCTTATGGCTCTTTTTTGCATTCGAAAAACCTTTTCTGACATATTTGAATTACCCCAAAAGATGATACCATAATTCATAAGGGAATGAAAATATGCCAATTGAACTGTCTTTATGTCTATCATTTTTAATGTTTTTAAAGCATAGCACTGTTTACTTAACTTTTTAATCAAATCTTCTATATGTACAGTCCAATCCAAGTTTTGATTTAACCACAAACCTAAAATTTTTGTATCTTTTACATATGAAATGCTGATGCCATCCAAATTAAGGTCAGGGAAGGTAATACCTCTATTTACTTTATGCCGAAAACCTATTGCTACTGTTTTATCTTTGTTCAAAATTAGTCTGTTTTGATCAAGCCAGGGCATAATAGTTTCATTAATTTCATTTACATTTTGAAGTAAATGACCTTTATCATTACCAGTGATGAGTATGTGTCATCTGCAAAAATAGTAAGTTTAATATTTTCCCTATCTACATTATGGGTTATATCATTAATATAAACTAATAGAAGGGAGCCCAAGACAACCTTGAGGGACCCCACATTTTATACTTTTCATTTCAGAATGTTCATCCTAAAGTGTATTAGTCTTTGCATCTAAAAGTTGTAATTCCACTATCTGTTTCCTGTCTTTTAAATACGAGGCAAACCAGTTGTTTACAATCCCTCTGATGCCATATGAAATTAATTTGGATAATAATATATCATGATTGACCAGGTCAAAAGCTTTACACAAATCTAAACATAACCCAATACAAAGTTTACTTTTACTATCCATATTGTAGTATACTTCTTCTGCTAAAGAACAATGTTCTAAGGAACACCAAATTACCTCTAGTCATTATCTTCTGTTTGTTGAATTGTCATTAAAAATGTCTTTCATTACAAACTCTGGCTATCCTTAAAATTATAATCAGTAGACTCTATATGCTGATTTCAAGTCTTTAAATAACTTATCTATAATCAGTAGACTCTATATGCTGATTTCAAGTCTTTAAATAACTCATCTATAATCAGTAGACTCTATATGCTGATTTCAAGTCTTTAAATAACTCATCTTCTCCTCTTACATATTTACAGTAACATATTCCGAAAACTGTATATCTCTCTGCATACCAAACCTTAGCATTTTACATTCTTGATGGCTGACTTATCTAGTGTTAGCTTTTTAAACTCAAATGATGGATTTAATCTGCCTCCTACCATATTTTAAGCAATTATAGTACAATGAGCTAAATGATGTTGACAGTCAATCCTCTCCTTTACCCTTTCAAACGAATGACTTCCTTAACCTACTCCAATAGTCTGTTCTGGAAATGTTCCCTAGTCTATCATCAAGACAACAGTCTCTAATATATGCCCCAGTAAGTTTTGGGGTAGAAAATGAAGCTATAATAATTAACATCTTAATCTGTGCATATAAACAAAATAATTTCACTGTGTTTTCCCAAAAAAAGATTTATAAATAGCTCTTGTTTTAAATGCCTTTCCTGTGGAGTACAGCCTATTTCCCACTCCATGGCATTCTCAATTAAGAGTTTGTAAATCTTTTTAATACTTTAATAATTTATAAACTGAAATTAGGTGTTTTGTAGCCCATAGCCATTAAAAAGAATAGAACTTTTCAAAGGTAAAAGAATTATCAGAATCATTTGAGTGGTTTCTGATATTCGGCATACATTTGCATACATTTTTCTCTTTCTAGGATTAGTATGGATAGTTAAATTCATTAATACTAAACATTAGTGCATTTTGAAGCAGATAAGTTGAAAATGGTAATCATATTTCATTTCTTCCACTTATTCTTACAGAAACATTTATGTGAATTGCAATGCTGCAAGATAACACAATTCAACAGCTCCACCAGAATATCACATTTTAATTATGGAATTTCACCTTGCTGAAGAACAACTGTATGTACCTGCAAAAACAGCTTTCTTGTTCCAAGGTCAAAGGAAGTGATAGTTCCTTCTCCACTAGAGCACACCAGATAATCCTCTCGTGATGTACTGATCATACAACTAACATAGTCATCCACTTCTTTCATAGAGGATACTGCATTATGTCTTCTAAGGTCCCACACTGAAACTCAGAAATTCTTAAAGGAAACACACACAGCTGAGGTTGCAAATCCTAAATCACTATTTTATTTATTAGAAAATTGTAGCTTTTTTTAATACTAAACAGTTAACTATATCCATTTTAGTTATTTTCTGAACCAGTTACTTATAGTACGTAGCAGAAGCATTCTATTCCACATAAAAATATGTTATTGAGATTTTATTCTAAATATATATTTTGAGGTCTTCTGAACCAAAAGAATAAATATTTTCAAAAGAGAGAAAGAGGGAGATAAGCATAACTCAATAAATGGAAATGTATTAATAACAAACTTCCTTCATAATTTAATAAATCATACTAATTAGTGACTAAATTTCACTTATATTTGATATACATACAGTACACATGCTACAAAACTTGGCTTGCACGTGCATGCCCATGTGATCTTCACTGCATTTCCCTACACGAGCATCCTACATCCATTCTACTTTGTCACAAGTGTCTCAGTCTTTTGTTCTAGTCCAGTTCGCATACAAATAACATTATGCGTGCTTAGAACTGCTTTCAAACTGCCTTGATCGCAGTATACAGTACAACAGTAAGTGTTTATGCATGATATGGCAATTTGAAACTAAATTTCTTGGAATGTATGTTACAAGCTTGTTTGCTTGTAAATAAACGGAGGGAGACTGGATCAATTCATGATAGGAAAACAAAGGTAAAAAGGCATGTGCTTACAGAGCAGAAGCTCAGAAATCAGAGAAAGGTTAAAACAGTCACCTCGAAAATCTCTTAGGTGCCTTACTCAAGCAACTGACATTTCCAAAGCTTAGGCATGGAAAGCAACAAAACTTTTAAAGCTCAAACCACACAAAGTTAGTGCTGCCCAGAAATTGTTACCATGTGATCAGAATCAAGTAATGTCTGTGACTGGATATTGAGGAATGTTAATGATGGAACAATCAATCCACAATTAATACTGTTCAATGACAAAACAGCATTTTATTTACATGATCTTGTGTCATCACAACACAACCAATATTATGCTATAGACAAACCCAATTTTCGAAAGTAAAACAATTATTAAATTATAGATGAGTCATATTTATTATACATACATAGGTGAAGCTTATGTAATTTTGTTCATGAAACTCTCTACATGATAAAACAATCTGGGTAGGGTGTATAATTAAAGGATACAGAATGATAGAACCTATTTTTTATGAGTGTAACATAAATGCAGAAAGACAGAGAAATAACATACTGGCATCATGTTTCGAACAGCTGACAGACACTGAATGTTGGTCTGAATATTTTCAGCAGCACTGTGCTACCATACATTCAGCTGATGAGTCATTACAGTTTGCAAACCTTTTTGAGGCTATAATCATTAGTACAGGTTTGTGGCTAACCCGGTCCCCTGATCTTTACAGCATACAATTTTTATTTATGGGGTAACTTGAAAAATAAAGTATACAAAACTAATCCCCACACATTGGAAGAATTAAAACAAAATATCATAACAGAAATTAATGCTATTTCGGAAGCTGAATTAATGCAGTGAATGGAAATTTCTTCAGAAGATGCTGTAGATGTACTGATACATATGGACAGCATTTCCAAATCTCCTGTGATAAGGTATGTTTTGTGTTTATTCCAATAGTTGCTAATGCTATATATGATACAATGTCCTTGCATATGACTAGATGGGCCATGCGCCTGCCAACCAAGTTTTGTAACACTCCTGTTATATATATATTTTTTTTTTCAAATATAAGTTCTTACTAAAAAGAAAGAAAAGGATGAGAAAAGCAAAAGCAAATAAAATCATTAAAAGATGAAAAAATTCCTAAAATTAAAACAAAGAGGAAACATAACAAAAAATGCCCAATAAATATTAACATTTCTATAGCCAGATATTCATGTGCAGGATTTTAAAACCTAAAGCTGTTTGTGCATAATATATCAGGGGAAAACAAAAAATCTGTGCCCTAACCATTATATGAACTTGGTGCATTCCAGAAGCGATGTTGAATTTATTACCCGGCCACCTCGTTAGTGTAGATGGTAACATGTCTGCCTCACGTTCAAGAGGTCCCAAGTTCAAATCTCGGTCAGGGTGAGTTACCTGAATAAGATTTTTCTGGGGTTTTCCCTTATCCTAAAAGATGAATGTCAGGTAACTCTAAGCTCCATGGACCCTGGGCCCATATGAGCATCATTTCACCCATTCCATTCATCACCCAATATGACTTAATAAGTTGAAGGACGTAAATTAAAAAAAAATTAATTACCCAATGAAATTTAGCATAAAGAGAAAGCAAACATCAAATAACTCACACTTTATTGTACCATTTTCATCTCCTGTTGCAAACAGATGTTCATTTATTATCAAAAGGCAGAAGATGGGCTCTCTGAAATCAAAAGTATTAATGCACGTATTAGCAAATCTAAACATAAAGATGATGCTGATGACTGATGGAGATTGATTATGATTATCAATGAGTGGCTATATAAGCAAAAACAAAAGTAGGGGTTTTTCATTTAAAACCTAATGGAGCACATAGCATTTCTCCTCTTCTGCGGCTTTACTGAATTTCCCCACTACTGGCTGCCATTGTGTGCGGGGGCTAGTGGTGTGCACTCCACTCGACAGTATTGCACCGACCACCAACATGAACAGGCACATAACTTTAGAGAAATGCATTGTCATATATAAAAGTTATTATAAATGGGAATCACCAAGCTGTATTCGCACAGAGTATATTAAAACATTTCCTGGTGAAGTGCCTCTTCTAGATTTACAATTCATGAGATTGTGAAGAAATCTGAAGCTACTGGTTCTACGGCAAACAAAAATAGAAAGCGTAAACGTACAGTGTTAACAGAGGAAAAGTTAAACATAGGTGCATGTTTTGGATGTTCACCAACGAAATCCATTCCAAAATTAGCACAACAGGTGGGAATTTCAGAGTCTTCTGCACATACAGCAACTACATTACTAAAACTAAAACCATATAGGTATACAAGTATCCATGCTTTAAAACAAGGTAACCCAGTATCACTTTCATCAGTTTGATCCACAGCTTCTGTTCTTTTCCGATGAGGCATGGTTTCACTTCAGTGGCCGTGAAAACATTCATAACAGTCTGTATTGGGCCTCTGAAAATCCACATCATGTTCAAGAAATCCCTCATTATGATCAGAAAGTTGGAGTTAAGTGTGCTGTTAGCACTAGATTCATAATGGGTCCAATAGTTTATGAGAAGACTGCAAATGCAGAAAGGTACCAAAATGATATTTTGACCCCATTTTATCATGAACTGGCAGAAAAAGAGATATCATATGGATGATTTCAACAAGATTTTGCTACTGCCCATACAACAAAGGAGTCCATGAATAAAATTAGGGAAGTGTTTGAAGATAAGAGTGATTAGTGCTGGTGTATGGGACTCTCGCTCCTCCGATCTAACAGTGTGTGATTTTTACTTGTGGAGTAACCTGAAAGACAAAGTTATGGACAAATCCTCATATGCTGGAAGAACTAAAAATATTAGAACTAAAATTGAAAATATTACAGTGGCCCAAATTTAAATGAACCCTGTATTTCATTGTACTTACTCATGGGCATTTTCATAACAGAGTTTGAGTCTCTCACTACTAACATCAGACACCATTATTGACTTGTCCTTTGAGGACGATAATAGTAGTGACCCATCCAAACTAAACTCGATGGCTCTACACGCTTTCGTGTGCAATTCAAAAGTGCTTACACGCTCAACATTTTCCTCTGAGTATTTGTACCTGTAAGCAATATAATTTGATGTTATTTTTAAGTACATGATGTTATATTTTCTTGTCTTATCTGGATACTATTATGAAATTATAATCTACTTATACTAAGTAAAATTAAAGCTACCAAGCTTAATTATTAGACCACCATTGGTGATCTAACAATGTGTATAAGCATAAAAACCCACGGCTGAGAAGCAACAAGTACAGATTCAGAACAATCAGAAATAGCTGCATATACAATACAAATACAGACACAACACAAATTCAATATATCAAACTAGAAATGAAAAAGGAAGGAAGAAGAGCTTTACAGTCCAATACATAGCACTAATATTAAGTCTATGTTTTTATTGTGGTCCTTCTGGATCTGTATTTGCTATATATACCCATTGCCATTATACATATTATGCCAAGATAAGGGAACATGTAATTTATTTCAGGAAATGCTAATTTATTAGAAAAAATCTTATGTGTTGCACTCACATTACTTTCCATTACTTTACTGTTGCATAAACTATTTCTACACTTATTCTTCTATCTACTTCATTTTAATTGAGGCAGACTTTGAAGAAATGGTTTAATTACATATTTTCCTGCAGGTACAATGGGAATAGGGAAATACAGTAGGTGGCGGCCGGTAGTATAATTTCGGAAAGTAGCTCTGATAATTACATAAAAAAATACAAGTATAATTTGAGAAATCGCTCGAATATATATTCAAGAGAAGATGAAAGTACTAGGTGTAATGAGTAAGCTAAAGATTTTGGTAAGCTAGCAAGGGAAAATCATTTCCAGGGTGATTACAAAAATGCTACTGTATCGTCAGATAAACATTGTGACACACATGACACAGAAAGAATAGCATCGCTACACAGTGACTGATCTACTGAATAAGGGTCTTGAGTGTGCACAAGAATATATAAAAGTACTAAGAACTGAAAATGAAGACCTAAAGGGCCACATTGAAAACTGTAGAAAACATGATAGGCATAAAGACGCAAAAATAGAGAAAGAATCATGGTCTACAGTAGCGGGTAAAAAATCAACGCTGAACTGAGGTGGACAAATGAACTTGCAAATGTCAAAGGGATCTTCTTATTGCCGGCATGAAAAGATTACTACAAACAACATATTCAGTGTACTTCAAAAATGGCCTGGCAGAAGTGAAGAAGCTCAGAGGTTAAATGTGAAAGAAAAGCGTCAGTGGTGGAGTAACGATTTAGTGAGTTCACAAAAAGATGAAATTCCATTGTTAAGTAGTTATCAGGTGCTGGAAAAAAGCTCACCAGCACAGAACCAAGCAGACATAGGAGCTACTACGAATTCTGGAGAGGCAGGAGAGCTCGCCGGTAGAAGCTGTGATGGAGGTTGAACACGTGTTTGAGAAAAGACCAGCCATAATAATAGGGGACTCAATGGTATGCCACATTAGTGATTATATGGACGAAGGCGTTCTAGTGTATTGTTTCCCAGGAACCAGGATAGATCACATTGAAAAGAAGCTACGAGAAAATAGGGATTATCCGGACAACATCGTGATCCACGTGGGTACAAACAATGTATACAGTACAGGTACGCTGAACGAAATCATGCAAGAATTGCTACATCTAGTGAATACCACAAAGAACTCTTTCCACGAGCCAGGATTTGTTGGTGCTATTTTATAATGCAGAGATGAAGACGAAAGTTTCATAGGTGCTGTGAACTCTGATTGAATATATATGTAGTGAACATAACTGTATGTGGATGGAAATGCATGGATTAGAGACTATGACTTAGGTCGTGATGGTTTACATCCCAACAGAAGGGGAGTGAGCAAATTTGGCAGGTTGTTAAATAAGGTTATAAAGTATCTCATGCAAAAAAACGAAGTTCTGTAGTGAGCGATGAAAAAAATGTTGTAGACAGTGATGAAATTTGTGGTTCTGCCGCTAACATAGAAGGTAACACAATACAGAGCCCCTAAATATGTATACTCAGTTTGATACCACAAACAGGAGAAAGGTAGGGAAAAAAGAAAGGCAGACAAAGGTAGGCAAAGCAATTGAGATAAGTAGGAAAAATAGCTTAAAAATCTGCCATTTATATATTCAAAGCTTAGAGTAACAAAGTAAATGAATTAGAGGTACTTCTAGAATCAGAGGCAATAAAAGTGCAGGTACTGTGTCTCACTGAACACTAAGTGGGCAGAATATAAATTGTGTAAATATAGATAATTTTAAGCTATCATCAGTATTTCTTAGGGACAAAAAGTGTGCATGGAAGATCAGGGATATTTGTTCATGTATCAATAGAAGCGAAAGAGGTAAAAGAATTGCAGTATTTAAGTGTAGAAAAACATTTTGAACTTTCTGTAACTGAACTAACCATTACTCAAACAGTAATAGCATGCATATAAAGGACACCTAACAGTGACTTCAATATATTCATAAAAAACTTAGATGAGCTACTACAAATTAACAAAAAAATATAAAAATGTTGTAGTATGTGGGGATTGGAATGTAAATTTAATGCAGCAGAGCCATAAAAGCCTGGATATAGAAAACTTATTCAGGGTATTTAATATGAACAATACTATGCAGGTTCCCACTATTATGCATTTCAAATGGGAAGGTGTTTGTCCTTGAGCACTACTAGGTGAGCAACCAATTGGAGTCCTGCAGTGTTGTCGTATTGCATTTCCTCTAAGTGGTGTGTGAAGAGAGGCAAACTTATCAATCTGTATGAAATACTATTCACGCTAAGAAAAAAATTCAGATTTTGCATAAACTGATCCATGAGGAAGGAGAGAGTAATGTATTTAACATAACCGTAAAAACCCCATATTTTTTTAGCTCAAATAGTTTTCCTAATACAAATAAATAAAGTAGATACCATTATACTATAACAACGTATTGTGACATAAGCACTGTATCGAACCCATTATTGGTTGGCATGTATGTGTGAATGTATATTTGAAATTACTCAGAACTGAAACGTAAACTTTTGACATGACATGGTAAAAGAAATATGTAATTTGAATAAGCCAAGGTGTTTGTTCAATTCGATGAGAGGAAACGATACACTTCTTGCTAGTCTGGCAGAACGTGTCTGGTCACATTATATCTTTGTTTATGAATGGTTCGTAATCTCTATTTATTCTAGAGGGTTCAAAGCAGCACTATTCAGTTACTCTTCCATGAAAAAGTGTATCAGCTGGATCAATGAGACGCGATCCACCGTCGCCCCCTTACTACTGCTAGAACAATCCAACAGTTAATGTGGGCTCAAATTATGTTGGAAACAAATAATACTTTTAAACTGAGTGACGTTGAATGACTTATTCACAAAGAAATTGGCAAGGAACACAATACTGGGGAAACTGCACAAGATATCAGTTAAACTACAAGAAGACGACTTTTGGAAAGAAATAGCACGTAATGAGATTTTGGAACCTATCTTCATAAAGTTGCAGTACTCAGAGGATGAAGACAATGACAATGACAAATTGTCTCTTAACGTAAGTAACATTCACAGCTATACGGATGCACTGCTGGCATTTTCCTTGGATTAGAAAAATAAGTAATTCATAAACTATAATTAGCTTTAAACTAAATATTTAAAACATTTGCTTAATGTACAAATATTCATGTTGCAATAGTGATTTCAACAACTGCATTATTATAAAACTTTGGAAAATTCAGTTTGTGTTTCCTTACGTCTAGCACGACAAACACTCACAAGTGTACGAGAAAGAGGGAAATATAAAAAGAGTGGGGATAACGAGGTGGCAACGGTGAAGGCTCTAACGCATCTGATTGGCTACAGGCAAGAATTCTTCCCATTTGAAACACATAATAGAGTAAATAATAATTTTTTTCCGGCTTGTTTCATATTATGTGTGCAGTATTTTAATAGCTTACTTTACTTCCACCTTCTTTAAAAAAATGTTGGCATTATTCCATGTAAAAAGTTTATATGTTAACTTTGTTTTAGTTCTGTATATGTGATATATGTGATATCACATATATCTGTACATGTGATATCACATAACATGTGTTTGGTATGGATAGAGTCAACCTGAAAAATTCAACGCCATGGCCGGGATTTGAACCACTGATCTCCCGGTTTCCATCAGGTCATTCTTACTTAACCTTTGAGCTATCATGCCCAACATGCCTGTTATGACATTAAATTCTCCAAATGACTTGCATGTTTTCCCATCAATTGACTTAATAATGTGTTTGGTATCTCTGAACAACTTGCTTAATGGGAACCAAAGAACAAAATTAACAAAGTACATGTATAAAACTATTCAAAGAGATTTCTAAATGGCATTTTACTTACAAGTTGACATCGCCTGTAATGAGTGCAGCTGCTAGAAGGTTGTCACTTGGATGAAATGAAATATCCACAACAAAATCTTCTGAGTTAATATCTGGGGGATGCTCCCTATTTTTTTCGCATTCTTTTTGAATAGCTTTCACTACTAGATCATCTTCCTTGTCATCATCTGCTTTGTCATCATCTACTTTGTCGTCACATACTTTGTCATCATCTACTTTGTCGTCATCTACTTTGTTGTCCTCTACTTTGTTGTCATCTACTTTGTTGTCATCTACTTTGCCGTCATTTTCCTCAGCATTTGCTACATTACTTGCACCCAAATTAGTCCCTTGTGTTTCATTAGTTCTACTTTCATTGTCATCTTCTTTAGTAGTATTATTTTTATCTGTGCTCTCTTCAGGCTCAGAGACTCCGCTTAATTCACTGTCAGAATCAACAAGACTCACAAATTCATATGGAATTTTCATGTGTGTCATTTGGTATAGTTTCCACTTCAAAGCTGAAAAATAAAAGTATAAAAATTATTTAACAAATACTCCGAATTGTTTTCTTCACTCTGTTGTTAACGATTTCTTAAAATTTTTGCTTTAAATCACAGAGCAAAATATATGACTATATCAAACATGATTAAAATCATTAGCTTTACTCTATTTCTCATTCAAATCGTTTTTTCTACCCAATATGGCCCAAAAACACAAAAAATCATTTAAAAGTAAATTATAATTTAAGTGATGTTTGTGCTTGAATTACCGACTCATTACTTTCAAATGTTAAATACATCACTGTTTCTAACCTTTTGCTTCAAATAACATTAAAAGTAAGATCATAGACTCATTTAAAAAGTACTGACATGGTTACTTGCATTTCATAAAATATTTTCAAACAACAAAGCTTTATAGAAATACATGAATGTATTACGGTGCAGATGTAAAGAAAAATATAATACTGACATTTCAAAATTACTCCCAAACACTTTATCCAGTAGCAGTTTAGTTGTTCATTTTGTGACTGTGGCAAAAGGTCACCAACATTTTAGTGAAAAAAAGCAAAAGAGTGAGCAAGAGCACATGATCAAAGCATAGTCGAAAGATTAAGGACCCTCAGCTATAAAATGCACCTGAGAAATAGAGAGCCATAGCCCACAAAGCATAGCCAAGAATAGTTATTTATAAGAAAGGAGTTTTAGATGTAATTGCACAAAATGATGGTGTAGCTGTGGGTGAAGCTAGACCCAATGATCCATGATTGAAGGGAAAAAGCTTGGGTAACATAAAAATTGGTAATGAGTATGTTTGGAAGAAGTGTTTAAAAGAAAATACATCTCAGAAACTATCTGTAGTTGGTTTATTAATACTCGTCACTTACTTGTGACGAGTATTAATAAACCAACTACAAATAGTTTCTGAGATTAATTTTGACGTCACTGTTACTAAATTCCTCCAAACACATATAAAAAAATACACTTCACAAGAACACATTTGAACCAATGGACAGAAAAAAACAACAGTTTCAGCAAAAGATACCCTATAAATTTTTAGATGAGTCGTATTTATTACACATCTGCTTCACTTTCGTACCTATTTTGAGGACATGTTTCGCAAATCATTGTTTGCATCTTCGGCTCTTATGCATATCTCATGACTCATCTAAAAATTTATAATTATTTCGCTTCACTGTGGTGTTCCAATACAGTTAAATCTCGATATAAAAAGATACCCTGTTTTTTCTTTCGATATTACAGTCTTATTTCCCACCATTCCAACAGATAATCTACTCTCACAGCTGAAAAACTGGCTCATTTTCATCAATTCACAACTTCCATTCTAGACGACCTTACCAAACTAACAAAATTCTGTATAGATCAAAACTTAGCTTCAACAATAAAATCAAGCAAACTAGATGACCAGCTACGGATAATCCACCATCACCCTTTCTATCTGACCTATTTATGTATTGTTAAGAGAAGCACTTCACAACTTTCTTCCCATTAATATTCAAAACCTGGCATATGTATGTAGATGACAATTTGAGATATCACCAAGATCTCAAGCAGAACTTTCAGAATTTATGGAAAATCCTCACACACTGTCAACCACATAAAGCATAATCGCTTCAACCCAAAATCCCAACTACTTGCAGTCTTCAACTGTTTAATATACAGACTACTTGGCTCCCATCAGCAATGAAGAATATAACAAGAAACACTTACATATATTCCATACAGCATTTGTCAGTCCTAACATCATAAAACAAATAATCAACACAAATATAGGTACTGCCAAACTGGCATCTGGAGTTTTTAAATGGCAAACTAAGGAGCGTGTCACTTACTCTTTTTTTATGATGCTTCCAATCCACCTCACACCCTTGGTTCTGGTGCAGCAGTAGAAGGGTAAACCAGTAGGTGGGTGTGTGCACAAAGATGATCCCCTGACAGTGCTACACACCAGGCTATATCACTAAGTTATATATCACTGCAGTCTTCTAAAGTCTTCAAACCTGACATTTCACTATCACCAACAATAAACAGGTACTCGTATAAAACATTTCTCTTGTAAAACAAACACATGCTAGTTTCGCTATTTGCTATAACTGAGTACCCTCACTGATTAGGCAGGTTAACTAATGACTTGTTTCCTGGGCTTAATGGAGGGTGAGAGGCATGAAGTCCAAGACAATATTTACAACCCATTCTGGTTTAGGCTCGTCCAATAGTTCCAAAGAACTTTTCATGTTCCAATTTGTTTGGCAATAACTATCACTTAAAACCATCAGGAAGACTACCACATTAAAACCCCAAAAAGAAATATTTTCCAACACAAGAAATGCACATATCATCCTTGGGTAGACCAAATATTTAAGAAAATGTTTAGAAAACACACTATTCTAACAACTCAAATACTGCATACAGCTGGCCCTGTAGCTCAGTTGGTAGAGCACCTGCCTGCTGTGCTAGGGGTCCCGAGTTCGATTCCCGGCAGTGTGGGTGGGGATTTTTCTCTGACCAAGATAAATTCCCTATCTTCCCCAGAGTCTGGAAGTATGAATGAGTGTGCAAATGTGCGCATGATCTAATAACTAAAACCCACTGAATACAAATTAACACCATCAATATGTTCCAAAGGAAAATGGCTGCTAATATGACCATTGGAGTTATGGAAGAAAAAAATACTGCATTCAAAGCTTACTCTGCACATCCCCCAGAATCCCCCATACACAGAACAGGTATTTATCAGAAAAGCTGTGCAAACTGTGATTAAATATACATAGAGAAGACAAAAAGATTGTAAACCAGACTAAAAAGAAGTCCTCCAATACATAAAATACTAACACACATAAAAGTCAGTCTTAGGAGCATACTTTACCAACAACCACCATGATAATACTCTGGAAGTCAACTTCCTTAGGACAGCAAGATTCCAACTGAACCCTCAGTATGGGAAAACATCCACACCACCAAAGAAAAGGATTGAATTATGAACTTCAATCTCCTGTTATCAGACAAGCTTAACAAGGTTCATTTCATTGCCACAGAAACCTCCACCATCAAGAGAACATGAGAAAACTACATCAACTGGTCAATTGTTAGAGCTGAGAATGGGGAACACATTCCCAAAATATGTTCTAATTTTTC
The DNA here is from genome assembly GCA_030765055.1 of Mantis religiosa. NCBI lineage: Eukaryota > Metazoa > Arthropoda > Insecta > Mantodea > Mantidae > Mantis > Mantis religiosa. Next base: position 285,860,650 of record CM060948.1, on the reverse strand, counting down.
ACAAGTGAGATATTGTGTAAAAATAACTGATGTACAATTAAGATACCAGTATTTTTGCAAAGTTTACTTATTACTCATGGGATGGCACTTTCCACCATGCATGCACAATTATAACAAAATGGAGTACTTTGACATTTAGCAATTTATTTTGTATATATGGAAGTGTCCTGAAAAGGAAGGGGTGGCTTACAGGCTTTCAAATTGATCACATCTACTTTTAAACTGTGGCTCCGGAAAGACTTGTTACTAACAGGGAGGAGACCCTCTAATTCCTTTAATTATTAATTGAAGGCTTAAAGGAACTGACCTGGACAAAAGCCTAATGTCTGATCCCTCACCTTCACATGGTGCAGCTGTTAGTAATGACATACCAATTTTTTTATAATGGAAAGATGACCCTTTAATTGCTTTTATAACCTGAAGACTTAAAGGAACCGATCCAAACAAAATTATGTGATGAACTAAAGGGAAGGGCTGCTCACCAATAAGCATTGGTCAGCTTGGTGAGTTATTGACCTGACTTGGACTGATACTCCATTCTTTCCATATAACAGATCCCCTCTTTTACCTTTTCTATCCAGTCACCCTTGACTCAACTCTAGTTTTCTTTGACCCTGATGGTATTACAGTATTCAAGCCCAAGGGGATCATTTCATTTTCTTTCCTTTCATACCTTTCTCTACTTAGGGTGATGTAACCGCCATTTATGGTGCCCAATTTTAAACAGTTACAAAAAGGTTAAACAAAAACAATTCAGATAATATGAGGTCTCCTTGGAAAAAGAAATATTCCGGAAGTAAAATAGTCCACCATCTGGAATTCTGGTCGGGGACCTTTTTTTCAAGGAAAACAACAGAATATACATAACCAATTAAAAATTACACAGTGGTATAAAGAAGGATTATCACAAGCAAAGAAACATGAACTGACTAAAATTATACATGATCATAATATTGACATGTTTACAATTCAAGAAGCAAATTTAACATTAGAACAACTAAAATATTACCAGTTCCAACATTTTAGTATATACTTACTTCCTAAAGGACAACAAATAAGTAGTGGTATTCTAGTTGGAATATGAAAGAAAAAAAAATGAAAAAAAAATGAAAAAAAAAAAAAACTTACCTCATCTTTTAAAATCATTAAAGAAATAAATGACACAAACAAAACAGAAATAATTAAACTAGATATATGGAAAAATAAATGCACTTCAAAATTTATTCTGCCTATAACCCTCCAAACAACATCCCTAATTTGAGTTTGATTAATGAGTCACTATGTTTACACTCAACTTCACTTACTATGTTGTATAATCGAATATAACACATAGAATTGGATATTTGGGAAAAAATATTCATAACCAAAAACCGGGATAAAGTTATAAATTTTAAAATCCCGGCATTAACCGCTTCGCCAATGGCCATTTAAACCCTTCAGGGGCAGGAAACGGATACCCAATAAACAGAACAAGACATTTAAATTGTTAAATGCTGTAAAAATGCATCATAAATACAATTCCGTATCTTCCGTATTTATTAAGTTATTTAAACAGAACAAAAACTGGTTTATAACTCATTAAAGGCAATATACATCTACAGTAACAATAAAGTAGAGACTACATTAATAAATCGTTGAAATTTCACTACTTTGTTTCACTGTAGCAAAAGCCATTCTTTGCGCCGAACGCGCCTAATATTTGAATCATTTTGTTTTGTGTGTATACGAGCCAATGTATGTATGTATGTATAGCTACGCAAGCGACTTCTCCGATTCAAGTTTAGTTTATTTATGCTATACCAAGCGATAATCATACGAGTATATGTTGCGTTACACTGGAAAGAAAACTCTCTGTCAGCATCTGTTATTACAGTGTTTCTCAACCAAGGTTTCTGGTAGCCTTATGCAGCTGTTTTCGCTCAGTATTTTAGTTGTTTATAATCTCTCTGTATTCAGAGTGATTTCTTATAGCTATCAAGAGCCAAATGAATGGCACGTTTGAAATTGTTAAATTTCAGTGTTAACCATGGCTTATCTCTGTAATGTAGCAAATAAATTAGCTTGGGTATGATGTGTACAGGCTTCTGATGCTACTGTAGAAAATCTGGAAGATTTGTTGTGCGATTATGAAGGAGATGTTTAGGATATAGAAGCAGTGACGTGTACTGGTCTACAGATGGCATGTTAGCTACTTCATTGTTTGGGGAAGTAGCGGGTCAAATATGGGTGATTCGGATCAGCTATTACTAGTTATCCCTCTTTACGGAAAACAGTTAAATGGTAAAGTATTTTTATACCACTGGATGTAACCATGCACAATTGTTTAGTAATTTTCAGAGCTGTAAATTCATGCAAGACATTCATCTACCTGTACTTGCGCTTATAAGGAGCTCATAACCTAATTGAGTACTATAATACTCAGAGGCCTCATTATACTGGGGGATAAGAATCAGCCCTCATAGTTGAGAGAAAACACTTTCCTAAACCCACAACCAAAAAAGTTGTAACCATTTCGAAAATGTGTAGTGTGTTGCGAAAAAGAAGGTCGCAAGGAAACCAATATTATTTGGTGTGAATCTGCAGATGTGCCCTTGGGTATTTATCCAGGTTTGGAGGTGTACAATTCAAAAAGAAACCTTTAAGGGTACGTTTACATCCCTTATAGAACAAATTTAAATTTATTGTAAAATAGGAAAATTAAAATAATTGGCGTTAAATGAGCATTAAAGGCATGTATGCGCAGGACGTCTATATACGTCCATATCGGTTTGGGGCATTTTAACTTGGACGTCATGACATCCATATCGGTGAAAGGGTTAAATGAAGTATTACAACTTAGTGCCCCTAACACCAGATGGCAGAAGGATCGGAGCACCGTAGTATTGCAGGAAGAAGAATGTTCATTCAGTCATCAAACAGCTGAGGATGAGATCGAATGATCTTGAAAACGTTTTGATTATACAACATAGTAAGTGAAGTTGAGTGTAAACATAGTGACTCATTGATGGATAGAGTCAACATGAAAAATTCAATGCCATGGCCGGGATTTGAACCACGAATCTCCTGGTTTCCGCCCAATCACTCTTAACCTTTGAGCTACCATGGTCAACGTGCTGTCCTGACATTAAATACCTTAGCCTATATACGGCTAGTGTGGAGAAATGATTAATTTCCATCAATTAACTAAAATAGTGACTCATTAATCAAACTCAAAAATGAAGAATACTTCACTGTTAATAATGCTTCTGCTTTCAATATTTATAACATCCCTAATCTTAAAAGTATCATAATAAATTCAAATACAATCATAATTGGAGATTTCAATGCTTATTCAAGGCTATGAGGATATGACAAATCAAACAGATCTGGGAAGATATTGGAAGACCTACTAAATTCAACAGCTACATAATTTATTTACCATAAAGAAGATCCACCAATCTTTATCCACTATTCTGGTGCTGGTACCAACCCTGAATTACTTTTACAGTCTGATTTTTAAAAGAAGATACATCATCAAACAAGGGATGCGAATGGTAAGAGGAGAAGGTTGTTGCTATGGAAATGTAAAAAACTGTTGCCAAATTGTTTACACTGGTGAATCACACGCTCCTCAGGTCAGTTATCGCTATTTTTGTGCAGGAAACATGAGTTTGCTTGAGTGTTCAGCTGCATTGTGTATTGTTAGTCTACTTAGTGAAAACAACATTAAAGTACATTGTTATGGAAGCAAAACGTAGTGACTCTACTCTTTCACAGTGCGTCCAACACACGGCTAGTGTGAAAGAACAATTAATTTCCAATAATTGTACCGAATAGCGGTCCGAACTATAAAGCCCGGGCCTTAAAGTACTTACAGCATAGTAAGTCACCATTAAGGTAGTTATCTCATGTGTGTATGAGAACTCCTAGTGGTTTACCGGGAGAAACATGAGTCAGTTGGAGAATTTAATGTCATGTTGGCACGTTGGCCATAGTAGCTCAAATGGTTAGAGCGGCTGGATGGAAACCAGAAGATCCGTGGTTCAAATCCCGGCTATGGCATTGAATTTTTCAGTCTGGCTCTACTCTTTCATAGTGCGTCCAACACAAGGCTAGTGTGAAAGAACAATTAATTTCCAAAACGTAATGACGGTAGGATTAGACGTAGACCGAGGATTCATGGCCCAAAGACATCAGCTTACAGTCAGGGTGTTACATTGCATAGTCAAACTAGAGAATTTGTCTGTTCTCTTAGGGAATTCTTTGAACCGGAAGACAAGAGTTTGCTCCTTATCAAGGAACTGCTTATTCCTTTCAACAAAGACGACAGCATGTCAGTAGATATGCTTGATTGCAAAAGAATGCCTGTGGGTTAAAATTCTGGCATATCAGCGGCGTTGATATGAATATGGCAACTGACAAAGTCGTTAATAATAGTATATTGCGATACTAATGTGGTAAGCATGATGCATAGCAACAATAACGGTAAGTATGGAATATCAGTTATATAGTACAAAAATTATTTAAAAGAATGCACACATGTGAAGACGCTACAATGCATTGAATGTGTGAACAACTTATTTTTGTTCTTAAAGTACGCTAATACAGATTAAATATGCGTGTTTTAGTTGAGATGTGATAATCTCAAATGCTTGTTTATATTTCGTGTGTTGAGAGGGTAAAAAGGGGATTATGCGTAACTTAGTTCTAGGCAACAGTGCAGCATCACACATGGAGAAACAGATGACCTTCACATATCTTCTTTTAAAAATCAGACTAGTATCCTCTGATTTATACTCTAACTTCAAAACAAATCTTAGAAGATAAAACTTAAAAAAAAAAAAAAAAAGCAAACTGGAAAGATTTTACAAAGAATTAGAAAGCAAATTTAAAACACCAAAAAACGAATCATCAAAGTGAGATAAATTAAACAAAGATGTGACACAATTTTGAAAACAGCAAAGAAATACATACTAAGAGGATTAATTAAAAACGATAACCTTTTTGGAATTTATAACTAGACAAAATGAAAAAAGAAAGAGACCTACTCCTTGTTTCACGTAAGCTTGCCCCGTATCTCTTAACGGTCATGTGACCTTATCACCTCTCATTGACTGCTGTTGCAGTATAGGCTGTTGTGCAGTAAAAATTAGTTTGTTATTTAACATGGTGATATGTCTTTATATGTTGGAAGAGAATCGTCAAATTTATATTTTCGTAACTGTTTTAATGAAATATATTACGCAACAGAATTGATTTATCTGAAATGCATGTTAATTCTTAAACGAAGAAAAGAGGAGGTTTCTTTGCTCTCGAGCACATGGCACGATAGCACGTGATTTAGCGGTAGTGATGACATATTTGTTTATGACTTTTATCACTGACCTTGTTTTGAACTGGATTAGTCATATATCGCCATTCGATGGTGTGCTATGCCGAGTGCGAGAGATAAATTATTTTATTGATTGTTTATTGCACGTGTACTTATAAGTATAATGGCAGAGTCTAGCGCCAGTTTTTTACTGAAGCATCGCAAAGGAAAATCTTTACAAAGCAGTGGAAAAAGGAATTGTGGTGCATGTGTTTAATGCACCCACAGAGAAGAATCCATCTTTGTCAGTGAGAGAAGTTGAACAGCTGTGCCCAGAACTTACAGATGTGTTAGATGTGTAGGAACATCGCGACATGAAACTGAGACAACAGGAAAACTTACCACTCCAGAGGCAATATTGCTGTGTGGCGAAGACGTTATTTAAGGACAATCAGACTGTACCGAGATACAAGTCGCAAAATATACCACTTTGACGCGACTTGGGTGAATGAAGAACACACAAGTATGGCGTGACACGGCTTTTAAGACTGAAAGACAAGCATTTTTGCAAGGTATGTGTGCTGGTTTAAAAAATCCCAGTGGAAAAGGTCGAAGGCCTTTCATTATAAACTTGTTCCAGTTTCATTGCTCATTCATTGTTTCAACTTGCTCAGTTTCATTATAAACTTCATTATTTTTGCATGCCTTCATATTCTTATTTGTATGATTTTTATCTATCTTCCTGGCAATTATTATGACGTTTACTGCAGGTTTCAATGTGATGGGAAGGCACCGCCTATGGCCTATGGCGCTTAAGCATTAGCCAATTAGGATGAGGGGAAAGTTAGTTCCATGCGGAGTGATACATGTCAGCGGGGCAAGGTTATATGAAACAGATATTAGCTAGAATCGCAGCAGAAAAATCTAAAGATCTGAAAGAAGTACAAAATTGGAGAAAATCGAGTGCTCAGTTAAAAAAAGAAATTGACACCAAAAGAGAACATTTTAGTAATTTTGTACAGAACTTGGACTATAGAAAAGATGCACAAAAAGCATACAGATTCATACATAACATCCAAAACAACAAAAGAAAAGAAAAAATACCTTTTATTTAAAATAATAAAACAATTACAAATGACAATGAAATAGCTAATAACTTTAATAAATACTATGCTAATACCTATAAATTATCTGTTAATGCTAAAAATGAACAAAAAATACTAAGAAAAACATTAAAGAATACATAAAATCAACAATCAAACTTACGGATAATATATTTAAACAGGAATTCAATATTAAAGAATTGAACATTGTAATTAATAACTTAAAATTGAACAAATCTCCACGAACTGAAATGTATGCAGAATTCATCAAACACCTGGGAAAAAGAGTAAAATTAAGACTCCTAGATCTCTATAACTAGTCATGGAATATGAAAGTATCAGATGAATGGAAGAAAGCAATAATAATACCTATTTTGAAGTCAAAAAAAGCCAGTAGATAATTTTTCAAGTTATTGTCCTATAGTACTTAAAAGCATATTAGCAAAAATCATGAAAAAAATTATTTCCGACCGATTAAATTGGTTCCTAGAAAAAAAATTGCTTAATTTCAACTAAACAAGCAGGATTTGTGGTGGAATTAAATTACGTTAGGATTCTTGCAGTTGCTGTGAAGCTCATGGTGGTGGGGAAAGTGGCTTTGCCAGTTATTAACACTTTTTTTTTGGTGTAATTTACATCCTCCAACGTTAAGTCATATTAGACGATGAATGGAATGGGTGAAATGATGCTCAAATGGGCCCAGGGTCCGTAGAGCTTAGGGTTACCAGACATTCGTCTTTCAGGATAAGGGGAAACCATGGAAAAAACCTTATCCAGATAAGTCACCCTGATCGAGATTCGAACTTGGGACCTCTTGAACGTGAGGCAGACATGCTACCATCTAGGCTACCTAAGCGGGCATGAACACCTTGGCACGCACAATGTTTTAGGCAGAAGAAAGCGCTAAAACTATGTAAATTAAACTGTTGATAGTAGTAGCATTTAGTAGTTGTATTTATTCAGCACTTAAAAAAATTACATTTTTATGGCTTCGTCAAGAAAAAACAAATATTACAAGAACACATACAGTAAAATCCTATTCCTAACTAAAAGTGTACAACATACAACTATTTTCATGGTTAGAAACTATAAATTAATTAATCACATTTCCAGGAACTCTGCAACTGTATAAAATCAACTAATAGGAATGATCTAAGAATATTTTTGAATAGATTTAGATGTTTTTAATCATGGTAGGCAGTTTGTTATACAGAATTATTCTGATGTGATGTGCACTTTTTTTGGCTAGGTTAGGCCTGCAGTGTTGAATATGTAAATCATCTCTCTGCCTTGCACAAGTCATGTATCTCTGAATTTTCGAAAAGTTTATATTTGTGTGATTGAATGTAGTACATTACTTCTAGCATGTTTTAAACAACTCCCTACATGACGTTCTATTGGTCTTACCCAGCATTATTCTTATTGCTCGCTTCTGCATTTTAAATACCTCTTCCCAGCCAGTTGCTACACCCCAAAATATTATTCCATACCGAATATGACTGCGGACTTGAACAAAGTACGACATTTGTATCATCTGCAAACAGTACTACCTCTGCCTGTTGAAAATTCAGAGCATATCATTTATGTACAGCAGAAAAAGAAGTGGGCCTAGTATTGATCCCTGTGGCACACCATGTGCTACTGCTCTGGGGGTTGACTTATATTCCTCTCCTTTATGCTGTTCTTTATTTAACTGGCTAATTTCTACTACTTGAGTTCTGTGTGATAAGTATGACTCAAACAATATATTTGGTATTCCCCTTATCCCATGGAAATTTAGTTTTTTCAGTAGTAATTTATGGTTTATTACATCATATGCTTTTGTGAGATCCATAAATAATCCTAATGTTTTTTCTTTCTGCTCAATTGTGTCAACTATTTTTTCTAATAAGGTGTAAACAGCTGTTTCTGTTGATCTTCATGTCTGAAACCATGTTGCAAATCTGTTATGGTGATATTTTTTTTCTAGGAAACTAATTATTCTGTTGTACATAAGTTTTTCTAGGATTTTTTATAAGGCTGATAACATTGATAGTGGTGTGTAATTTTGTACATTGTAAATTGTTTTGTGTGTGTGCGTGTGTGTGTGTGTGTGTGTGTGTGTGTGTGTGTGTGTGTGTGTGTGTGTGTGCGCGTGCGTGCGTGTGTGTGTGTGTGTAATGTCTTTACTTTAGCAATCTTAAGTTTTTTCTGGAAATACTCCTGATTCAAGGGATTTGTTATACACATGCATTAAAGGCTCTGCTATGTCCTCTATTCATTCGGGCCGCGCCGTGGCTCAGTGATTAGACCACTTGGCTCTCACCAAGGCGGCCCGGGTTCGATCCCAGGCGACCGCAAAGTGAGATTTGTGGTGGACAACACGGCGCTGGGGCGGGTTTTCTCCGGGATCTTCGGTTTCCCCCGCCATCTCATTCCACCGGAGCTCCACCTTCATCTCATGTATCATCAGTGTCATCGCCTGCGGTGCCATATGTAGTAAAAGCGGGCGTTAAACACTACACATTTCTCTATTCATTCTTTTACTATATAATCAGGTATTTGATCTCCTGCTGAAAACCTATTTTTAATACCTTTGTTACTTTTATTAGTTCTTTGCTTATTGTGTGAATAAAGAAAGAATTTGCGCACCATTTTATTTTATTATTGTAGCAAAATTGAACATTTTGTGTACCATATTTCTTAGTCAATATTTCATTTGCAATTTCAGTGAAGTGCTTATTAAATAGCTCTGCCACCTTAACTGTATCTTTTATGTTCTTACCATCACTGATCAGTTCAATTTGGGACTTTGATTGGTTTTACCAGTCTCCTTTTTTACTACTTTCCACATTACCTTATTTTTATTTTCTGATCCCAATGTGTACCTATCATTATGTATTTCTTTTTTTGCTGCCCTAATGACTTTCCTATAAATTTTCTTATAGTTATATAGTTGAGTGTTTCCTTTGATGCCCCACCCCCTTTTTCATCTATGAATTATAGTCGTTTTGATGAGACCTTGATCCCTTTTGTGATCCAACCATTTTCTCCTCTGATATTGATACTTCTAACAAATGCGAACAGTTTTGAATGATAGTATGTTACGGTGATATAAGGATGAAACTGAGACAGCGCTGAAAATGTTCAGCACAGTTTAAATTTGTTTTTTGTAATGCATCTGTCTTGGAATGTTTCTTAGAAAGCTGGATTAAGAACAAGCAAGAGAAACCTAACTTACTGTTTGGCATTAAATGTAATAGTTTACTGAACCATTTTTCTGAACATCCAAATAAACGTCTACATTCTCTATATGTCATATTATATTAGTAAGTACAAAACTGAAAGGCTTTTCAAAACTAAGAATTAAGAATGTGCATTTTAACTTGAAGTGTACTTAATGTAGGTTTAATACACAAGATATGTTTCTGATAGCTCAGAATGTTCAGCTGTGCATTGGCTTAACAAAGATAGCAGTAGCTTATTTCGCTTCACTGTGGTGTTCCAATACAGGTAAATCTCAATATACAGTTAAATCTCGATAGCAGTAGCTGATTCTATAACTCACGTTTATAGTGCAAATCCTTGTCCTACTTTTGAATACTTTTTTCTTGGGGGAGCGAGTTCTTGGTCTACTCGTTTTTGAGTGATGCTGTAGTTTGAGCCAATGTGTCCTTATACTAATAACACTTAAGCACCAATGACCTATGAAATGTTAATATACTAATGAAATGGCTAAATAACAAAGAAACCAGCTTTTATAAAAGTTAAACTATAACCAAACAAATAGGTATGCTTAGATTATGCATGGTGAAAAGAACAAAACATGACACATGCATCAACGTGACAACACAGTAACATTTTTGGCAAAACAAAAGTGACAAGGGAGTGAAGGGGGAAGTCTCATCTAATTGGTCGAAGTTTATGTCGTTAGGGCCTTCAAGAGTTGTAGTCACTGCCATTGCCATAGCAACCCTCCCTCCCATAACTTACCCCGGAAATGTTAGGATCCTAATGTAACTTAAATTTAACCATAGAAAACACCATTCAACAAATAAACACATCTTACATTTTAGTCAAGACATTAAAGATGAACTGAATAAAAAAGAAGACACTCTAGCAATATTTATTGACTTTCACGGGGCATATGATTGTTTTTGCATGTACAAACTAATCGATAAACTTATAATTTGGTAATCCAAGGCATAATGTTACATTGGATCAGTGAATTCATTATTCAATGCTTTTTACTTACCAAAGTCAAAGAAATCAAACAAAAATTAAAACTTCCTTGCCTAAAAGAAAACTTACAAACCAGTATCAACCTTGAACACTATCTATATTTAGCTGATGGAATTACAAAATCTGAACCTCTTCATGTGTACTGAAACAAATGACCCCAGAAAGATTAAACTTAAGATATCCTGCCAATGAATGACTACATGTTTACACTGATGGCGCCAGCTTACCAAGTAATAGTGATGTTGGCGCTGGTGCAACATGTCCAGTCTTCTCTTTCTACAAAAAATTAAGTTTACATTCTACAAATTTTCATGGAAAAATTTTGGCAAAACAGTTTATTTAAATAAAAAAGTAATACAATTCCTTTTTTTGGAAGTGTTGAAAACAGTGTTGTTATGATAAATTAAATTTAAAGGGAGTCGATTAATGACACTAAACAACACTTACTTTTAAATTTTTCCGGAACATGTTTCAGAGACTTTGCCTCTATCCTCAACTGAGTCGATGGCCGGTTGAGGATAGACTCCCTTTAAATTTAAAAAAGTAATACTTCAATGGATACCAACATATTGCAGAATCCATGAGAATGAAACAGCTGACTTTCCAGCCAAAAATGGCAGTAAAATTATGTCCAACTCATTTTAGCCACTAACTTACCAATCTATCAAAAGAATAATTAAATCAACATATAATAAAAAAATAAAGAAGATAATATATTGCAAACAAAAGGAAAACTATAGATAAATTTATGTAACAGCATAACTAGAATCAATAGACTACCACGAAAATTCTCTGTAGCAACTTCTAACAGGCCATGACTGTATCAATATACATTTATGCAGGATTGATTTAGCGAAATCTCCTCTGTGTCCTTTCTGAACACTTAAAGAAGATATGGATGGAAACCACCTACTGCACTGCCCAACCTTAGTCAACATACCAACATAACTCAACATACTGGAGTGCAACAGAGCGAATGGCTTCATTGTCAACTGCTTAGCATTAGGATACCAACCAACTTTTAAACTTTATACTATACATGTTTTCTTCAGCATTTATATATGGTGATCAGTCTGATATCTTTATCACTAATACAATGCTGCTACAAAGGGAAAATCCTCAGAAGGATTTTATTAATTGATGGAAATTAATAATTTCTTCCTACTAGCCGTATATAGGCTAAGGTTTCTGATAGATTGAGTCCACATGAAAAATTCAATGCCATGGCTGGGATTTGAACCACAGAATGGGTTAGAGCGACTAGATGGAAACCAGGAGAACCGTGGTTCACATCCCGGCCATGGCATTGAATTTTTCATGTTGACTCGATGTATCCTCACAAGGATCTTTGGAGCAGTACTAGATAATGCAGTGTGGAGAAGCAGATACAACTATGAGCTGTATGAGAAATATAAAAGTGTTGACCTGGTCACATATATTAAATTGAAAAGGTTAGAATGGACATGTTTATAGAAGGAGGAACATTAAATACCAATGAGGGTTAGGGAAGGGAGGATCTATGGCAAGAGACCAGTTGGAAGACCTAAGAACAGATGGACAGAAGCTGTGAACTCTGATTCTAGACTTATTTTTGGTACTGCAGCATGGATAAGAATAGCTTTGGACATGGACAGAGAAGAATGGAGGAAAAGGACAAAGGAGGCTAAGGCCTGACATTGGGCTGTAATGCCAATGTAGAAGAAGAAAAGGAAAATAACTTCTTTATAATTAACCAACAAATATTATGGTGACGGATGAGTTGATTAATTAAAGACACCCAAAATATCAGTAAGAAAGCGTCAGTTTAAAATTGAAGTAAGCTAGTATAATCCCTGATGGACAAGGTCCTCCTACTTTGGCTGATTCTAGTACTCTGAATGAGTCAGGACATAAAAGAATATCAATCTTCTTTGTCTATGGTTTTTGACACTTTAATCCCACATTGCATTTTCCTATATGATTTGTGCTCTATTCATTCTCTTAATCTTGACTGTCATCATTTCACCAGAATCTATATTTTTCTCCCTGTTTCACTGCCTTTCAGTGTAACTTATCCACTGCTTTCATACATATTTCTTAGTCTAGTTGCATAAATTCTGGTGCAGTTTACCATTTTTAACCTTACTAGCTAAGCCTGCTTGGCTCCCAGGCTTTTCAGCATTGCTGAGCAACATAGTCACCCTTCTACCCTCTAGTCTAGTTTATTATCTGTGTCCCCTTGTTGTCCCAGCATATTTTCTGTTCCACTCTTTACTTTTCTCATCCATTTCTCTTTACCTCTCCACAACAGGTTCTCTATATTTCCATTTCTACTCTCATTTTTCCTCGTAACTATTTTTATGGCTATCAGTTCGCTTTGCATCTTTTCCCACTTCTCCCATATTTTCTGTCTCCATGCTGCTAGCTTTTTGCACTCTGTCAGAATAACTGTATTTTCTGTTTCTCCACATAATTCACATACTTCTGCTCTGCTACTTCTTAGTCCCTTTAAAAATATTGATCCTGTTCTAATCCAAGCCATTCATTCCCTATCTTGTCTGTTGCATTGTTCTACATATCATTCTCTTCCCCATTCTCTCTTTATTAACCTCTAAAATTTTAACGAGTTTCTGTTTTCAAACACTTCCCATATTTTGTCTTTATATATCCTCCATTCTAGTTCTATTTTCCAGAAACCTTCTACATTCCTATTTTCTAGTCTCCATAAATCTCCCATTCCTACTTCTTCCACAGTTTTTTCTACCTCTGATCAACTTTTTCTACTTTCGGTGATGATGATGATATATATAAGGGCGCCCAACTACGGCGGTCATCAGCGCCCTTTAAAAAATTAGTCATGGCAAAAGCCAGATATAAAACTTTCCAAAAACTATACAAGTGTAACAAAACCTATTAAAAATACATGTACATAAAAAACATCAATCAAAACCTACTAAAAATTTTGTTCACTAAATCCTAAACTCTAAACCAGACAAGAATCTAAAAACCTTCTCCACGGGTCTCCACGCACGGCCTACACGTGGGTGGGCCTGTTGACCGTCTCCCTCAACCACGAAGAGGAGCCCACACGAGGGAGACTGTTGGCTCGGGACCCCGGGTGCACCAAACCCGTACCTACCGAAGTAGGCCCCTGGGATTTTTTTTCTCTACTTCCCATTTTCTTTAGTTGATTCATACATACCTTTAGGATTTCATCATCTTTTATTAAACAGTAATACCAAAATTTTAAAACTTTCAATTATTATACCTTTTCTTTTGGTTTTTTTCTAATTCTACTAAGGCTCCTGCAGCAGATCTAGGCAATCCCAACACCTCTTTAGCAAATTGTTTGTATAACTGGTCTATTTTATTTGTTTCTTTTGACATCCCCTGTATTTCTGCAGCATACAGCATCCTTGACTCTACCAATTTTCATACATTCTCTCTAACCATTTTCATACATTCTCTCTAACCATTTGCTTGACTTATCAAGTTTCTCTTAGCATATCCTCATTCCTGCCATTGTTGCCTTTCCTTTGGGTACCACCTTCTTGATATGTGCTTCCCATCCTGTATTATTCATCCTAATCCCTAAGTACTCCAATTCTTTCACAACTTCTAATTTTTGTTCCTCTTTCTTCAATTTTGTTCCTCTTTTGACTTTTTTGTGTTTACTTTGATTCCCCAATCATCACAAAACTATTGAATTACATTTAATACTCTTTGTAATCCTACTGATGTTATTGCTCCTACTGTCAGATCTTCTGCATATAACAAACCTGGTATCTCTTTATTTCCTATTATCGGGCAGTATAGATTTCTTCATTTTTGAGTTTGATTTGTGAGTCACTACGTTTACATTCAACTTCACTTACTATGTTGTATAATTGAAATGTTTTCAAGATCATTTGATCTCATCCTCAGCTGTTTGGTGACTAATCCTTGTTTCACATAAGCCTGCCCCATCTCTTAACGGTCACGTGACCTAATCACCTCTCATTGGCTACTATTGTAGTATAGACTGTTGTGCGGTAAAAATTAGTTCGTTATTTAACATGGTGATATATCTTTATATGTTGGAAGAGAATTGTCAAGTTTATATTTTCGTAACTATTTTAATTAAATATATTACGCAACAGAGTTGATTTATCTGAAATGCATGTTAATTCTTAAACGAAGTAAAGAGGAGGTTCCTTTGCTCTCAAGCACATGGCATGATAGCACGTGAGTTAGCGGCAGTGGTGACATTTGTTTATATGACTTTTATCACTGACCTTGTTTTGAACTGGATTAGTCATATATCGCCATTCGATGGTGTGTTGTGTCCAGTGCGAGAGGAAAATTATTTTATTGATCGATTATTGCACGTGTACTTATATGTGTAATGGCAGAGTCTGCCGCCAGTTTTTCGCTGAAGTATCGCAAGGATAATTCTTTACAAACAGGCGAAAAAAGAATGCGGTACATGTGTTTAATGCACTCACAGAGAAGAATCCGTCTTTGTCAGTGAGAAAAGTCGAACAGCTGTGCTCTGAAGCTACAGGTGTGAGTGTTTGATCCGTAGGAACATCGCGATGTGAAATTGAGAAAACAGGAAAACTTACCACTCCAGGCAAAAGCAGGAATAAACAAAAGTGTGTGCTCGGAGAAAATACGTGAAAAGTGTTGTGCGTCGTCATGTGCGTAGTTTTTGCTTTAGAAACGAACTCCCTAACATAAGTAACATTTCGTCTGCTGTAAATGAGAATGCAGATTTACCAAATTTCAGCAGATTGCTTATACAGATGGGCTATGTGAATGAAAAAAGAGGCAAGAAAAATGTGCTAAAAGACAGAGGCGATATTGCTGTGTGGCAAAGACGTTATTTAAGGACAATCAGACTATACTGAGATACAAATTGCAAAATATACACGAACACACGAAAAGTAAGGTATGGGGCGTGACACGACTTTTAAGACTGAAAGACAAGCATTTTTGAAAGGTATGTGTGCTGGTTTAAAAAATCCCAGTGGAAAAGGCCAAAGGCCTTTCATTATAAACTCTTTCAGTTTCATTGCTCAGTCATTCAGTTTCAACTTGCTCAGTTCATTATAAACTTGTATTTTTGCATGCCTTCACATCTTTATTTGTATGATTTTATTTATCTTCCCGGCTATTATTATGACATTTACTGCACGTTTCAATGTGACGGGAAGGCACTGCCTATGGCCTATGGCGCGAAAGCATTAGCCAATTAGGAAAGAGGGGGAAGGTAGTTGAACGCGGAGTGGTACATTTCAGCGGGGCAAGGTTATATGAAACAGAGATTAAATGAACATTCTTCTTCCTCCACTACTACGGTGCTCCAATCCCTCTGCTATCTTGGTGTTAGGGGCACTAAGTTTTATTACTTCATTTAATGCTGGGATTTCAAAATTTATAGCTTTATTCTGGTTATTGGTTATGAATATTTTTCCCCAAATATCCAATTCATGGGTGTACTTAAAGATTTTAACAGTTTTATGTTATGGCCAATGTTGTGGTTTTCTGTCCAAAAATGGTGTGACTGCAGATTTTTCTGTTTGTTTCAACTTTATGTTCCTCTGGTGTTCTTTTTACCTGGTTAACAAGTTTCTCTTAGTTTTTCCTATGTAGCTTTTATCACAGGTTTCACAGTTTATCTGATAAATTCCCGATTTCAAAGTGTTGGGGATTGAATTTTTTAGTGGCTTATTCAGCAGGTTCTTCAGACTGAATTTGTTTTGGGGTGCTAGTTTTAAGTTTAGTCTTTTAAAGATTCGTTCAAATTTTCTAAAAGCCCATGGATGGTAGGTGAATTTTCTATATTGCCAGTTTGTGTTTTTAAGCGGTGTGAGAGTGGAAAAGAGCTACATAGGAAAAACTAAGAGAAACTCGCTAACCAGGCAAAAAGAACACCAGAGGAACTGAAAAATCTGCAGTCACACCATTTTTGGACAGAAGACCACAACATTGGCCATAACATAAAACTGTTAAAATCTTTAAGTACACCCATAGAATTGGATATTTGGGAAAAAATATTCATAACCAAGAACTGGGATAAAGATGATCTCCGTCCATCAATGAGTTCGGGTCCCTACACAGTGTGCAGGTCGGGGATTCAAAAATATTAATCCTGTGTAGATGAGTGGCCAAACAGTCGTGGCCAGTAATCATTGGGAAGATGGCAACAGTACTGCTTCTTGGGTAGTCTGGGATGGGATTTTTACTTCCTTGTAGAATTTTCCATTACTTGTTGGTACTTTTTTCTTTGCATTCTTCTTTCCAGAATAAGTTGATTCTATCGTTTATATGTAGTTTTGATGTGTGGAATGAGGTTTTTTGTTGGCAGCTTTGTTTTATTTGTGTTCCTTTTTTTGCCAAGGAATCTGCTATTTCATTGCCTGTAATTCCACAGTGGGATGGAATCCACTGGAAGTGTATTTCTTTTCTTAGACCTTGTAGTATTCGTAATGAACTGTAAGTTTCAAGTATTCTATTGTTGTTAGGGTACAGTGAGGATAGGGCTTGAAGTGCTGATTTAGAATCACTGCTTTAGAGAAAGAGTTCACATGGTTGAAGAGTTGTTTCAGCGAGGTGTTGATTGCTTCTAATTCTCCATCATAGTGGGTTGCTAGTGTGCCCAAACAGATGTAAAAATTGAATATTTTACTATGTATTCCTGCTCCAGCATTACTTTCTTTGTCAAATAGGGAGCTGTCTGTGTATATGTGTAGCCATGAGTCTTGAGGATAATAAGTTTCAATTGTTTCTAGAGCTAGCATTTTAAGTGTTTCTGCACTTACATCCCTTTTTGACTCTATATTTTGCAGAAGGTTTACTCTGCTATTTATTTTAGGTTGTGATAGAGGGCAGATTGGAAGTGGGAGATGTTCAATTTTGTTTGTGTCTTCAAGGTTGTATTTTCTCTGTAGGTTATAGGCTTTCTGCATAAATCCTTCTTGTGTTTTTAAGGTCCTTTCTCTGCTTTTGTAGTTCTTCCAGTGAGTATTAAAGGGGAGTCTTTGTAATTTTTCATTTAGGAGATTTTAGTTAATTGATGGAAATTAATCACTTCCCCACACCAGCCATACACAGGCCAAGGTCCCTGATACACAATTTAATTTTCCTGGACAGAAACTAGGAGATCCATGGTTCAAATCCCAGCCATGGCATTGAATTTTTCATGTTGACTCTATCAAAAACCTTAGCCTATATATGGCTAGTGTGGAGAAATGATTAATCTGCATCAATTAACTAAAATTGTCATGCTTGTTTGCCTCATTTATATTGCAGTTTGTGATATATATCTAATACCCATATTTCAAATGTTTCATGGCATTTAGTTCTACCGATCCTAAAGCTATGCCCTTTCGACACTTAGCCTGAACTGCATCCTCCTCTTATAAAAAAAGATCCCTCAGCAATGTTTTGCAGCTTAGAACTCTCAATTTCTTGGCTACATTTTGCACCTTAAAACCTTAAATCCCTAGGCTAATCTAAAAGAATTGTGGAGATTTTGCAACGGCAGTGTTTGATAATGAAATGTTGGAACTTTTGCATTTGCAAAAGAGCTTTAGAAAGCAAGTGGCATCTCTAGGGAACCTAGGAAATCATGTTGGACTAAACCAGCAATAAGTATTATACTTTGTCCAAGATGAGTATATACTTCTGCATATCAATTTTTTGGTAAAATGTTGGCATCATCCACCAGAGAATAGTACTACGTTGTAACTATAAATGGCACTTACTGCCGTTCTGTGTAACAATGTAACTTTATATAAAAAGAAAAAAAATTGTCTTTCTGCAGCTGTACCTAACTAATCTTCCCATCATGATTTTCATATGAAACAAACACTCGTTAACCACTTCAGCGATGACCATTTAAACCCCCATGGACTGGAAACGGATACCCAATAAACAAAATAAGACATTTAAATTGTTAAATGCTGTAAAAATGCTTCTTAAATATACATTCGTATCTTCCTTATTTAATAAGTTATTTTAACGAAACAAAAACTGGTTTAAAGCCCATTTAAGGCAGTACACAACTATGTATCATTATAGTAGCAACTATATTCATAAACAGTTGAAACTTCATTATTTTGTATCACTGTAGAGAAAGCCATTCTTTGCATCAAATGCATCTAATTGTGAGTCATTTTGTTTTATTGTGCACACAAATGATAGGTATACATTAGTTGTGTAAGCAAGTTCTCTGTTTCAAGGTTCTAGAGTTCCTTTTATGCTACCAAGCGATAATCATTGTATATATTGTGTGAAACACACGCTGGAAACAAAGAGACTTCTCTGCCAGCATCTGTTTGCACCTCTTGCAGTTTAGAGATTTCTTTTAGCTGTCGGAATTTAATTGAACAGCACATTTGAAACTGTTAAATTTCAGTGTTAACCATGGCTAATCCTAGTAATATAACAAATTAGCTTGCATAGGATGTGTACAGGATTTTGATATCACTTTAGAAAATGTGGAGGACCTTTAGCTGTTTGACATGATTTGGGTATTGATAGCAAGTTTTCAGATTTTGAGAGAAGTGTTGAGGTAAAGTGGTCAAAATAACTCGAACATAGACATGCACACATAGACAAATAGACATTACAGTTAACTTCTGACAGCCAACTAACTGACTTTTTCACTATTTTTTTTTACTACTGACTGTGTCTCTCATTGTTACATAAACAAATGTGTATGAGAGTAGGGTGAAGGAAGCCTTGACCTCTAAAGGCAATTTAGGGCCTAAGAGGAAAATTCATAAGTGGACCGTGTGCATGTTATTTGTAAACCTGCATTAGACGTATACTGGTCTACAGATGGCATGTTTGCTGTTCCATTTTTTGGGGGAAATATGGGTGGTATGGATCTACTAGATCAGGTATTACAAGCTATCCCTCTTTATGATGGGCAGTTAAATGGTATAAAAAGTAGTTTACAACAGCTGGATATAACCATATACAATTGTTTAGTAATTTGGAGAGCTCTAAACTCATGCAAGACAATTACCTACCTGGACCTTTACGTACCAATGACGTATCAATCACTTATAAAATCAGAGGCCTCTTCATACTGAGGGTAAGAAATCCTCCACCCAAGCACCCCTCATACTTGAGGGGAAAACAGTTTCCTAAAAGGATACTACTTCCCCTCCCCCAAAAAAGACGGGTCCATTTAAAAATATGTTTACTGTGTCGTGAAAAAGGAGTTCGCAAGGAAACCAGTATGATTTGCTGGGAATGTGAAGATGTGCCCTTGTGTGTTTATGTTTTGAGGCGTAACATTAAAAAAGGAACCTAACTTTCTATCTCTTATAGAAATTACATAATATAATGTAATGTGTAGTGTTTAACCCCCGCTTTTACTACATACGACACCGCAGGCAATGACACTGATGATACATGAGATGAAGATGGAGCACCGGTGGAATGAGATGGCGGGGGAAACCGGAGATCCCGGAGAAAACCCGCCCCAGCGCCGTGTTTTCCACCACAAATCTCACTTTGCGGTCGCTTGGGAACGAACCCGGGCCGCCTTGGTGAGAGCCAAGCGGTCTAACCACTGAGCCACGGCACTGCCTTTACATAATATGTATTGTAAAATATAAAGATTAAAATAATTGGGGTTAAATAAGCATTGAATGCATGTATGCACAGGACGTCTATATACGTCCATAGAGGCCACCTCGTTAGCGTAGAGGTAGCGTGTCTGCCTCACGTTCAAGAGGTCCCGAGTTCGAATCTCGGTTAGGGCGTTACCTGAATAAGGTTTTCTCCGGGGTTTTCCATTATCCTGATAGACGAATGTCTGGTAACTTTAAGCTCCATGGACCCCGGACTCATTTGAACATCATTTCACCCATTTCATCCATCGTCCGATATGACTTAACGTTGGAGGACGTAAATTAAAAAAGAAAAAAAAACACGTCCATATCGGTTTGCGGCATTTTAACTTGGACGCCATATGACGTCCTTACGGTGAAAGGGTTAAACATGTAATATGGTACTATTATCGGCGTTTGAAGTGCTGAAGTTGAAGTGTTATTCAAAATACACCTTAAAGTAATGTTTTACATAAGTTACTTCTGTTTCGGGCGTTAAACGCGGAAGAATGGGTAACTTGACCTCTGGTTGGAGTTCACTATTTTAGTTTCTGAGAATTATGTCAGTCCGACTTCATTTCTTTGAAGCAGTGCCGGTTGAGCATTTGCTCTAGACCTCTGGCTGATTTTGCATACAACTTGCAAAACAAAACCTTGTCGCATAAATTATATCGCTGTGATTTATTCCTAAACAATTTGAATACGGTTCACATCAGCATATAATCGGGTTAAATTTGGAAAAACAAATTTAATCCTGCTGTGCGCGAAAGTGGACGCTTGCAAGGGCCCTCACAATGAATTTGCATTTTCTGGATTTTCATTGTTGCGCCTATGCAATAATTCTTATATGCAGGGCAATAAACGATGATACAAATGCAATCCTTTTGAAGAGCACCGAGAGAGTTAGAGATAGCACAAACTATAATTTGAAATACCCCTATACGTAATAGTAATAATACTTACCTTTCCTTCTGAAAATAACTATTGACTTCTGCACCACCAAGCTTCTATCACACAGCTCACCCACGCTCAGAATGAAGCTGTGCCCACGCGTGTGCTAGCTCTCATTAATGTTGGCTAACTTGCAATATCCTTTCAGTGGTCAAATTTTGTTGTGTTGGTAGTGATGTGGTAGTGATCGAGATTAGAAATCACCGTATAGGAAGTTGTGAGGATACACTCTCTGAAAACATGATACCGCATTAGACTTTCATGGAGTTTATGAACGTGTTCAAATTGTGGATTTGGAATAGGAGAAAATTGGCATTAAATTATTTACAATTTTAGAATACGATAAGGTAAAAAATTGTCTTCTTTTAGCAGAAAGAAAAGTGGATATTAGTGGTTTTAGTAACATTGATCAATAGAAACTGTCATTTGGTCATAACGCATTTGATCAGTTTCGGGTTATTTAGTATCTTCAATGGCGCATAGCAGCGTTGTTTCGAGTGATGAACGTCAATTGATTTTGTTTTATGGTTATGTCTTATATTATTTTAGACAACTGCTTGTACTTAACTGTAGCATAGGTCAAGGCTGGGTCAGGTGATGTCGACTGATAAAACGTTCATGCAAAGTAATAGTGATGTTGAGTATGTACTGATTTTTTGTTTTTGTAACGAAACATTCTATCTTTAATATTTGGCCTATTTTAGGTCGTCAGAAGATAAGGCATAACCTTATCATTTTAATGAGCAGCCATGGCATCAACCACTTACTTGTACACACTTTATGAAAGAGCCAAGAGCATCAAATTCCTTTTTCTCCCTGCTGCCTGAAAGAGCCTCTCTGGATCAACTGTGTTGTCAGATGTCGGGGGATCGAAGCAGAATGGAAGGAAATTCCTTGTACAGTAAAGCAGCTGTTTATTTTGTTATCAGCTTCCGCCAGTTATGTGTGGTGACAGTCTCGCTACCCCTGTGTGCATTGCTCATATGTTTTGTGACTGCCTACATCTTCCAGCAAGATGATATCCACGAAACACATTGTCGGGTAAGTATTTACTCATTATTTACTATAAAATGGTTAGAAATGTTAAGAGTATTGCTAACCAATGTGGGTAAACTGATATTGTAAATGATTATTTCATTTGTTTTTAAAAATACTGTTCAAGAAGGCAAAACCAAAAATATATGTTCATCATATTTAATTTTGTTCATTACAAAATGTAAAATAGAATTAAAATACAATGGAAAACTTGATGAATAATGGCACATCCTAGTTTCTGAATTGAAGTTTGCATTAACTGTATTTAATTTACCATTTGGATATTGCAATATTTCATGCACATTTCTTTAAATATAAAAATGTTATAGCAAATCACAGTTGAATGTAAACTTCATTCTCTGCTCCTTGCTGCAGAACTTTTCAATAAATTACCATGTAATATAGAACCATTTCTTAATTCTTGCAATTTAGACTTTTCGGTGAACATCGGAACCAGAATGCTTAAATTTTTTCTTGACCATTAGTTTATCTTCGGAAGGATTAAATCCTTTTGTGGAATAAAATGATCTTCCATTTTAATCAAAAGCACTTGGTATTGTCATAACAAGTAAAGCCAATTTATACAATTCAAGAAATACTGTATAAGGCAACTTGATATAGTGTTTTACCAGCTCATTAGGAAATTTACCTTTACACTGTTGCATTGAATACAACATTGCTAATTCATTTTTCAAATGGATTATGAAAAGAAATATTGCAATGTTTTTTGCCTTCAGGCTTTGAAGTACAGAAGGAAAGTTTACCTTATAAGTCTTAGATTTCATTGGATCAGATAATTAATTAACTGCAACTGTAGCAGATTTCCATACCAATGTGTAATTTGGTTGCACTGCTGATTATTTCAAAATACAGCCTTCTGTGTTTGACATTATTTTCCTGGCATTTTCTTTTCTGGGCACACCTTCAGTGTCTATATGCTTTGCTAATGACAGACCAGAATGTGTCAAATTGAACTCTCATTTAGAACTAGCTGTTTAGTGTCATTAAATTTCTCGACACCATACAGAATATCTGAAAGTTTTGACTGTAGTCTGTATCTATAGAATACAATGTGTGCATCAATTTGGGGAGTTGAGTTTGGGTCAGATCTGTTTGTTTTTATTTTTGCTGCATTAAGGAAAGTATGTGTTAAAATCATTAGCTTTAGCATAGTAATTACCGATTTCTTTGTTTCCAATACTTATGTGATCAATATTATAGCTCCGATTGCTTCTTTATTATATTCCACACTGTTTTATTTTGATTATTGTATTCATTGGGTAAAATGGTTTCAAAATATGATGGCACGGTTTTAAGGAATTCATCAAATTTATCATTTACTTGAGTCTTGGCATAGACATAAGCCCATTTTTCATTTTTAACACTAAATTAAATGTATTAATATCCTCATTGCTGACTATTCCTGTTTATCTTTATTGCAATTCAATATGGTGTATACACTGTTGAATCCAGTTAAATTCAGCATTTACATACATAGCATTAAAAGCCCGCCTTGGTAGCGTGGTGGTAGCACGTCTGCCTCACGTTCAAGAGGTCCCGAGTTCGAATCTCGGTCAGGGTGAGTTATCTGGATAAGGTTTTTCCGGGGTTTTCCCTTATCCTGTAAGACGAATGCCGGGTAACTCTAAGCTCCATGGACCCCGGACTCATTTGAGCATTATTTCATCCATTCCACTCATCGTCCGATATGACTTTACGTTAGAGGACGTAAATTACAAAAAAAAAAAAAAGCATTAAAACTACCTCTTATGTATAAATTATGTTTTTAGTTAAATAAATTTTTAAAGCAGTTTTGAATTTGTTATAGCTTTCGTATATTTTAATTCATCTGGCAGCCTGTTGTACAGTTTTGCACCAGCATATGTTGGCAGCTTTTCAAATAGGCTAAGTCTGTGCATAGTGAGATCAAGGTTACCTTTATTTCTTGTGTTGTGATGGTGGATGTCTTAATTTGTTTGCATTGGGAATTTGTATTTTATCATATTTATCGAATTGTTTTGTAAACATAAAAGCTTGGCTACATCATTATTTTTTGCTTTCTGAAGGCTTCCCTACTGAATCCAGTCTTCTTAAATTTGACAGATATTGTACTTCTCGTTTCTGCAGCAAAGATTCTATTTAAGTTTACTTTTGAAGTGCTCTCCCATACTTCTATGCTGTATAAATTTGAGTGAATAAGAGAGAAATAAATAATTCTAATAGTTGCTGCTGTAATATATTTCCTTAAACATTTGAATAGAAATAGATTTTTGCTAATTTTTCTACATGTGGCATAAAGGATAGTATTTTGTCCAGTATGATACCAAGTAGCAGTACATTATCAGCACTATTTACAGATTGAGTGTCAGTGTACAGTTGTAGAGGTATGTTAAGTGTTTTGTTTCCAAATGTTATCATTTCACATTTTGTTGGATTTATGTTTAGGTTTATCATTGCTAAGTATTGTATTTTGGATGGCTATTTCATTTATGTTCTTTTCTAACCCTTTGCTCATAGTATTACTAGCTGACACTGGTGTCATCAGCAAATTGTACTAATTTTATATTGGTAGGTAAGTCAGTTATATCATGCATGTACAAGATAAACAGAGATCTGAGGATATATCCTTGTGAATCACTGTGCTTTAGTTCTGTACTAGTAGTTATAGTGTGGAGACTGCAGTACTGCGAAGAAGTCGGGTAGTCATATGATCCTATGCTCGCCAGTAAGCTCTGTAGCTTACTGTATTGGACCACCCTATTTAATCTTACTTTTCCTTGTATCAGTGTGTTTGCTTATTAAGGTAGGCACTAACATAACTGAGCATCATGCTCTAACATGTCATTTACAATAGGTGTTATTGTATAATTTAGAATTTTTTGTGAGTCTAGAAAAATGTCTGAGGTTGTTGTAATGTTCATGTGAATTCTGGTCAGAAAGTGAACTACATATTTGAAGTTATATGTAACAGGGAGGTGAGTTAGCCTTAATTGCACTGTCATTAATTATATTGACATCTTCACAAACAATTATTTTAGCATTTTCATTATAAATGTATCAGATTGTGTTTCTAATCTATAGATGGATGGGATGGATTTGCATTCAATTAGTTTACTAGAAGCCACAAAGGCCTGTGAATATTGAACATGTCAAAGATGTGTACAGTTTAGTTGCATACATACTTGAATATTGAATATGACACACTATATACAGGCAGTGTGAAAATGTAAATTTATGTGTTAAACTATTTATATTTATAAACTGTCTACAAATCTTAATGAGTATGGACTGTGGTACATTGAAGCACAAAATATATTAATGTTTATAAATCCTTGGAAATTTCCTGTAGGAGCTCTATATACTGCTAAAATTATACATGAATCTATCAAATTCTATTTTTCTTGAAGTGCATTCAAATTCTTTTTATGCACTAAAACATGCAACATTTATGTTTGTGAACTTCATTTCACTAATAAAAATATACTCACTACTCCAAACAATAATAGTGTAAAACCTGGAACCTAGTGTGTACTTAAAATTTGCCTTTTTTGGCTCTGCTTCTATCATGTGGTGCTGTGTTAAGTAAGTTGCTGAGATGTTATAACTTAAGTCTTGAATATGTATACATAGCTCCTCTATTTTATTCTTTAACTTGTTGCTGGGCCCACTGTCGCCTCCACCACTCACTGTTTGTTGTCAGTTTTGTTTTCTGTTAATGGAAGGACAGATAAATCACAGCAGTGTCTTGTCCTGAATTTTTGTTAATCAACATTAGCAATAAACAAGTTATGTCTTTATACGTTAAGAACAGCACAAATCTGTATATAAGAGGTAGTAGACCTATACGTTGTGTAAGTTAGCACATTTTTTCATACTATACATTTCCCTTTCTGCTGCCTTGCTAATTTGGTCAGAGAACAAGCCTGTTTCTAGAACAAACAGAAAGGGACATTAAAGGAATTTGGATAAATGAACCAAAATGATAACTCAAAGTGGGTATTGTTTTATTAGAGAGCTACATGCTTTAACGTCATCTTGAAATTTAATAAAAAGTGCAATATGGATATTACTCCACTCAATTTTCAGTAATTTGCTATGTACCCAAACTGAACTGTTGCCCTTTACTTAAAATGTGTTGACTAGCTGTTAATTGGATGAGCATTAAAGAGTAGTGTTACATTTTATTTTATTTCATTTCATTTCATAGTCATCATATAAAAGGAGACCTATAAACCAAAATTGAATTACACCCTTGATGGTTTTTTCAATTTTCTCCAAATTAAGTACTTAGTTTAGTTACTTGAATGTCTTCCAAAGTAGGAGATTGATGTAATTCATGGTTCTGTAAAACATGCAATTTCATAAATTGCAAATGTAGCTTAATGTTAATTATGAACACCAGGTTATCAAAACTCTGGAAATTTGAATGACTTGAAACATTCAATGCCACAGCCCAACTTACATCACAGATATTAGATTCTCCATGCAGGCCTTGGATAATTATTTAACAAAATAGAATATTAACTTAACCAATAAATGTGATTTTGTGCTTCAGTGCATCATAGTCCTTATTAAGAATGTTGCCTAATAAAATTGTGTTACTGAAATGTTTCTGTTCTGCCAAATTTTTTGCCATGTCAGTAAACATTAAATTGTGTTAATTGATGGAAATTAATCGTTAATCATTTTTCTACTCTAGCCTTGTATAGGCTAAGGTTTGGATTGTTAAGAGTAGACGGATCCATGGTTCAAATCCTGGCTATTGCATTCAGTTTTTCAGTGTGACTGTACCTATTAAGTTGTGTTTCTAATAATATTGTTGGTTTTCTGTCAAGTTGTTTACAAATCTTGTAGTTTAACATTAAACTTATCAGAATGTTTTTAATTATGGCATATAATGATTAGGGGGTGGATTGTGCCCTATTTGCATATTTTATTCCTTTGTTCAGCCTTTTTAGCCAATTTCTTTTGCTTTTAATTTGTGACAACAGCTTTTGCATTTGTTTCAATGCATTAGCATCATATTTTTGTGCTGGTGTAAAGGCTTATTTCTTGAGCTAATAGTAATACTTTAGGGATGATGTCAATGTTAACAATCATATCAGATCACAATCAGTACTGCTGGTAAAGCAGGAATTTACTTCCAAAAGATTTCTTTTACATGTGTGTAAATCTACTGACACGAAGCTGTTTTACCCAATGTTGAAATCACCACTCTGGGACTCTATTCAGGTTACAACTTAAACTCGTAAGGCCGGCGCTTAGTTAGCTAGCTACACAGACTAAGATTATATATATGAAAAACTTGTGATTCTTCTCATGCTTACGTTTTTCTACATGTATCTCAAGGGATCATGAAATTGATTGCTTGGAGACTTCCAGTGTTATTTCCAACATTGAAAATGAAACTGCAGACCAATAAATCTTAATGGTTGGTGTAAAATTTTACAGAAATGCCTTTATAAAACTAGGTACCAGAATTCTTTTCACAATGCCGTAATTGCTGTAATTCTGTTTGAATGAACGGAAAACGCATACTAAAAAGCTGTGCTGTATTATTTGTCTTAGTTGACAATGGGACATTTAGGGTTTTTATTACAAAAACTAGGATTCTGTAGCTTTAGCTTTTAATTACTTTTTGTTCTGTGCTTTGTATCTTTCTGACACATCGTGACATCATTCTAAGTGATCATAAGATTGTTGTGATGAACTTTCGAATTTCTTATCTTTCCAACAATCGTTTCTATTAAGGAGATACATCAGTGCAAATTGATCCAAAACTTACAACAGTCCCAAATTTAGTTTTTTTGTCTTAAAATTAATATAGACATGCTTTAATAATATAGTCTTTTTTTTTTTCTTTTTCTAGCGGCACTACAGAAAACGTCGAAGGTCTATTTAACTAACCCTACACCTGTATCGTAGCTGCTATTACGTAATTTTAACCTCAGTTTTCTCAGATTCCATATTTTCTACATTTTCCTAACTTCAAAATGTTCCACAGGATGCAATTTTCTATTAATCTGTATGAAATTCTAAACATGCCTGTAAGGGCAACCGCATACTAAGTGTACCTATTTACATGTGTTATATTATTGTTATCTGTATTGATGTTATATTATTGTTATCTGTATTGAAAAGGCTTATAATGCTTACTTCTTACTGAAAAGGCTCAGGAAAATAAAAATTGTTAAATAGGTATGATTATTTTTTCCTTTCGTTGATATAGTGAAGACAAATATTTCACATAGGTACAGGTCATTAATAGGTTAAAATGGCTGCAGAAACTTATACCCCAAGCATTAATTTTTAAAATTACAATATGTGGGACATTTTGAAAATCACCTGTAATTTAGACATAAACTGTTAATTCCTCAAAAACTAATGTAACTAGAAAATGAAACTTGGTATTATTCCATTCTTGATCGATCACAAAAGTAAATGGTATAAATTTGAAACAAATCTAACAAAAGCTTCGGATATTTCAATTTTCTCCCTTACCCCCCCCCCCCCCCCCAAACCCATGTTTTTGTTTTTTGACGTAGTTAATTACTTCACACCTTTCTGGGCATTATGGTTCTTAATTAGTGGAGTGGATCTATATGTATTTTAATTATACGACAATATCTGTTATTTTAACTTGCTGTGGAGCCATTTATGAAGTTTGGAATAAATGTAGAACTGTTTCGTCTAGGGAACCGCAAAATAGTATTTGTTTAGCGAATTTATTGCAGTATATGTTGCGATGATTGTCATTTTGTTGTAGTGCATTTTAAGAGCCATTTTACCAAAATTGTGCATATCCAAGTATATACTTAGCAGATTTTAGTGCCTATTTAAGTGCCTATTTTGCCCACTTTTAGTGCCTTTTTGCCTGCCTATTTCACACATTTTTAGTGCCTATAAATATGCTCCCTAATAATGATTAAAGTTCAGCATATTTCAGTCTTAAAAGTAATTGTTAATTTTACTTAATTGTAGATATTTACATAAATAAATTAACGTAGAATCAGTTATGTTAGGAACTGACTCTGCAATGTTTTTTCCATAGGACATGTGTACACATGCTTTCTTGCTGCTGCAGTAAATAAGGTCATGCTTCTGATGTAGTGCAGTTATTACGAGCTAATTATTATTTTGTCCTGTACTTAGTCACAAAGTATATTATGACTCAGTATAAGTTTTCTACTGCACAGAATGTATTCATTTATAATTTGTATGTGTTAATTCAGTCATCATGTGAAAGTGCAATTTTCAGAAAGATTCTGGATGTAAATGTTCCAGGTCATACAGCAATCCATAAACTTTTCAATAAATTTCAGTTTACAAAAATTTTCAGGTTAATAAACCCAAAAGACAGTGTAGGGTTCTTATTGAAGGAACATAAGAGGATATCAGTCATCATTTGGAGACCACCCAATAACAGCTTAGGCATCTTTCACAACAGGCAGGCATTTCAAATAGCTCTGCAAAGAAGGGCTACCAAATTGCTGAAGTTAAAACCATATAAAACAACTTTGGCACAAGCTCTTCAAGATCAACTAGAGGATCTAGCTTGAAAATGTGTTTAGGACAAAATTATTAGTATAAATTTTTGCCTCCTTAATCCCTCAAACTTCCTACAATTTCTATAGCTGAGATAACTTAAAACATGAAGTGTAAAAGACAAATCCACCCACCCTGGAAGAATTAAAACAAAATATCTGCCAAGAGATTGCTGGCATTTCTTAGTGTGAACTATTGTGAGTGGTGGATGGTTTACTAAAGAGGTGCCTAAAATATATGGATGGTAGTGGCCAATTTCATCATCTCCTTTCATAAAGTTGGTAAGCAAAGCCTTTAAAAGTAGTTTTTAAAATGCTGTATGGTTGTATCCACTCCATTGTATGATAGGGACAGATGGCAACGAGTGCTGATGACATGGACAGGAAAACTGCTGTGCAACTATTTCTTTGTTCATTGACTCTCCCAGTATTATTGCCATAATAGAGATTATCACTAACCTAACATGAAAAACTACAGAATCAATCTTATTGAAGGACACTGTGCAACTGGACTTCGATATTGGGTTAATGTTTTCTTTTCTTCGTTCTCCCACACTTTATTGGCCTTCCTTTACGGTTTTAACCAACTGTCTTGTCCTGGTGATTAGTGTCTGTAGTCAGTGTACCTGAACTGTGGTAGTTTTCTGCTACCTGGTTGGCAACACCTGATTAGTGCAGCCAAGTGTCTCTTGGCAATACCTAACCAGTACAGCTAACCAATTAGTTTGAATTTCTTTTTTTACCCCTCCATGTCAGAAAATGCCCAAAATATCAATGTTTTGGTGTGTGCTTGAATGTTTTATCATGACGAGTATATTCCTTAACATCACTTTATCTTAAAATGTTCACTTAAAACACAAGTTTGCAGAGCTGGCAAATGAAATGGTTAAAAGAATACTCAAATGAACCTGGTGTCCATTGAGCTATGCCTTATCCAGCTTTTGTCAAATAAGGATAGGGAAGAATGGGTAAAAACCCTTCAAGCAATTCCCTCAACCAAAAGATGAACTCTGACTCTTGTGGTTAAGAGATAGTACTCAGGCCACACAATAGCAGTGAGTTGTACATTTTGGCAGATCTATCTTCATATTTTTTCTGCACTAAGAATGTAAAACATATAATTTGATAAAATTGCTCTATTAAATTCTGCCTGTAGATACTATATAATTATGTAGATATTACACTGCTAAACATTAGTGTATTGGATATAGAACACTTAGGTCCCAGAGCACAGAGGATTTAGTGCAATTAGCCGAAGTAAATTTCAACTAGTATGCCATTAATTCCACCTCAGTGGTATATGTGAGCATTTGCTACACTGTCAAGAAATGTGGATGTGTGGCTTAGTGGTGGAACAGGAAATTGTGATAGAGCAGAGAGTTCTCAAGCTAGCAGCACTATTTACCAACAACTGCAGTGCAATAGTTGGACCTTTGAGGTTGAGAATGGAATTGACAGCTTCCAAAACTAGTCCCTCAAAAAATAAAAATGTAAGTGACGGAATGTTAAAAACCGACTACAAATAGTTTTTTCAATTGCATACCAAGTTCAGGCCTTGCCAAGAACATCTCTCTCTCAAAATTGATTATGAAGGATATGACTGCTGTTCACAGTAATATACAACATAAGATTCTGTAATGTTCTAAACATACACACGATGTGTAATCAGAATCCTTTACAAAAATGAGCTCAAAAATGGTATTACTATGACCTGGAACTAATACACTATTGTGCTTATGAATTAAAAGAATGCACTGTTAGCTCTGGGAAGGAAATAACTAGTGTGCAAGGTAAATCAGTCACATGCCTGCTTAAACTTTTAGTTCACTTCCAGGAACCATAGAAAAGCTTCAGATATATGGAAACGGCTAACGAATGAGCATTCCCATTTGTATACTCTGATTTTCTGAAATAGGTATTTTCCTTTTGGGAAGTGCTTATGAATCACAAGATATCAGTTCTCTGCATTTGCAGAAAGTCAAATACCTATGAAAGCACCTGCTGCCACTTCCACAGAAAGCTCACTGGTAATGCCATTGACTGTCGTGAAATAGTACTGTGTTCGATTCCCTCTTAAAATAACTTGTTTTTCTTCTTGTGTTTAAGATGAGATATGCAAATGTGAATTGCAGCAATTAAAGTTAATTTTTGAATAATGTAACAAAACGTTTAGCTTTAGGTAATCTCTTTACCCATGGTTTTGTCATGCAGTGTTTAAACCTATTGCTAAGGAATATATTCTGCATATTCTCGTTTGCACAGTGCAGTTACAATAATTATTGAGACAATATTTAGTGTTATTTAGTTAAATGTAGAAAACTGAATTATATATAATAATAATCATGATAATAGGAGCAGTAATTAACCAAGCAAGAAAATTTATAAAGATGAGTTGGATTAGAAACACTAAACACCACTTACCAAAAAGGAGTACCTGATTAAGGTTTGTCCTCATCAGTATAGTTCAACTCAAACTTGGACATATGCTGACAATGGGTAAGCCTTTGTCCTCGAGACATGTTCAGGTACTTCTTTTAGTGGTGTTCAGTGTATCTAATCCAATTTCTCTGTATACGTTTTTAATACGTCAGTGTTTATAATACTTCTTCTCAGTTATAATGATAATTAGAAAAGATAGCAATACACATAATGCAGTACACCCTGTACCATACTTAAACTGTATGCAACCAAGAAATGATAGAAACCAGTATAAGGCATGCTTCTGAATAAGTACCTATTATGTGCTGCTCCTGAGGCAAAGTGTTCTGTCAGACAGGGGAAGCTGCAATGAAATCATCCACAGGAAACTCCAGTTTTAATTCTGCTACAATGAATTTGTAAGTTTGCAGCATGGACAGGCTGTTCAGACATTACTAATTTGTGGTTGACCTAGAAAAATGTTTAAGTTATCTTGGAGCTGAAAATGATATCTCAGCAGTATACAAGTATGATGACAGGCATGAAATGAATATAGTGAATTCAGTGCAGAGCCTACTTAATCAAAACAAACTGAATGATTTGGTTCAAAACAAGAAGCTAATTCTTGGGGTTGAGACTGCAAGAATGGAACCTTCTAGCTCCAGGGACAAAAATGTCTTGTTTTAGGTGAAGGGATACTTTCTTTACTCATTTCAACTTGCAGAATTCAATGTGTCTATATAGAGATAGATGTCAATGGTCTGATGGTGCAGCTAGGTTTACAACATAACCCACAGGAGTGACAATCTAGTAAAACCCATTTGAAAGCAGTACTTCTGCATAATTTCAATACATACCCATCAGTGCCTTTGGCTTATCCAGCAGATATGAAAGAAACTAAAGAAATAATGGCTTTCCTGCTAGAGGCAATAAAATAAACAGACCATGAATGGCAACTTTGCTGCGAGTTAGAAGTTGTTGCACTCCTTACAGGTTTATAGGGTGGCTTCACAAAATACTGCTGTTTTATATGCCTATGCGGTAGCCACGACACCAAGAACCACTATGCAGTCAAGGAATGGCCTATAAGAAAATCATGTTATTGGAAAGGAAAACTTAAAATCGCTCCATTGGTTGAATCCGATAAAATAATTTGCCTCTGCTTCATATCAAGTTGGGCCTTATAAATAACTTTGTAGAATTGAATTTTTCATGTTGACTCTATCCATCAAAAACCTTAGCCTGTATGCGGCTAGTGTGAAGAAATGATTAATTTCCATCAATTAACTAAAATAATAAAAGTTAAATGATGAAGCCTGGGACTCAAGTACTTACGACAGTAAGTTGCCACAAACTGTGTATCTTGGATGCGAGAGCCCCTAGTGGTCTACTGGGAAAATATACGAGTCAAATGGAGAATTTAATGTCAGGACGGTACGTTGACCATGGTAGCTCAATGGGTTAGAGCGACTGGATGGAAACCAGGAGATCCGTGGTTCAATTCCCGGCCATGGCATTGAATTTTTCATGTTGACTCTATCCATCAAAAACCTTAGCCTGTATACGGCTAGTGTGAAGAAATTATTAATTTCCATCAATTAACTAAAACTTTGTAGAAGCTTGAGATAAAGGTGATCAGGCCTTTGAGCTATTTGAAAGAAAAGTTTTTCAAATTGAGTGAAGCAAAGCTGAAAGAAGGCATATTTGTTGGATCAGAAATAAGCTCAAAAACACTGTGAATACTGAAAATGATCCAGATCATAAAATCAGAGAATTGGCTGTATGGCTTATCTTTAAAATATCACCTGAAATTGCTAAACCACTTAGACCATTTAACCTTTACCAAGCAGACTGTTTTATGGCTCTGAGTGAGAGGTAATTTTATAAAAATATGAGGGTCGTTTGATAAATCTGGTAAATTTCCATGAAGGGATGGAAAATTTTTGTTTGAACTTTGTGGGTGATACGCTTGATTATTCAAAAGATTGTATAGAACATTTGAATGTGCTACAATATACAGTTCACTGTTGACAGCCACCTGAACTGGTCATTGTGATAGCTGCAATTGAAAATGGGGAAAAACAGAGTTTCATGTTGTTATTTAACATTTTCGTTTGAAGGACTGGACTGCCGCACAAGTCAAACTGATTTGAAGTTTTGCCCGCCTTGGTAGCATGGTGGTAGAGTGTCTGCCTCACGTTCAAGAGGTCCCGAGTTCGAATCTCGGTCAGGGTGAGTTACCTGGATAAGGTATTTTTCCGGGGTTTTCCCTTATCCTGAAAGACGAATGTCGGGTAACTCTTAGCTCCATGGACCCCGGACACATTTGAGTATCATTTCACCCATTCCATTCATCGTCCAATATGACTTAACGTAAAAAATGAATTGAAGTTCACACAGACTCTGCACCAACATTGAAGATCATTTCCTTTTGCGTCAGTGCATTTAAACATTGTTGTAGAAGCACCGAAGATGAATCACGCTCTGGTCGCCCAATTGAAGTCACCACACCGGACACCATTGAAGAATTCCACTATCTGGTTATACAACACCGCCAACTCAAAATGTGTGAGATTGCTGAGGCTGTATGCATCTCAACTGAGCAAGTGCACGAAAAATAGGCAATGAAAAAGTTGTGTTCAAAATGGGTGCCACACAGTTGACCAAAGCCGCATCCAGAAAAACACTTCTACCAAGTGTCTGGCGATGTTTTATTGCAATTTGCAAGACCTTTTGCACCATTTTGTGGCCGTGGATGAAACTTGGATGGCCATTGTTTTTTGGGATTCTCAAGGAATAATCCTCTTAGACTACTTGGAAAAAGGCAGAACCATAACTGGAGCCTATTATGCTTCATTGTTGGATTATTTACAACATGTGTTGACTGAAGAGAGACCAAGTTTGAAATTCAAATGGTGCTCTTTCACCAGGATAATGCACCATTGCACACATCAGCAATCACAATGGCAAAAATGCACGAGTTGGGCTTTGAATTGGTTCCTCATCCACCTTATTCACCAGACTTAGCCCCAAGTGACTACTTCCTGTTCCCAAACTTGAAAATTTAGCTTGGTGGTAAGAAATTTTCGTCAAATGATGAAGTGATAGTCACTGTCAATGAGTATTTTGCAAACCTTGACTGAACCTATTTTTCCAACAGAATGAAAAATCTGGAACATTGCTGAACCAAGTGTATAGACTGTCGAGAAATAAGCTGAGATGGTCACTAAAATATATATATATATAATGTTTTTTTTACCAGACTTATCAAACAACACTCATATTTAACTCTGCAAAATACAACTGATGTATACCATTAGCTTAAGAGTATTAAAAAGCATGTTGTATCTTCCACCATTGTTGTCTTCCAGGAGTAAAGATTTGTAAATCTTTGCAAAAATGCTGCTGCAAAATTGGCATAAGTAACATTTTTCCATTTTGCATCACATAGTTCAAAGATACACATGTATTCACAAATAAACTAGGAACTGATCAGGAACTAAATACTGTCATATAAACATATGTAATGTCTGTGTTTGTAAAACCAATAGTGATAATAAGTAATTCATAATTTTGATAGAAATGTGAGGTTACACCTAGCTAGAGCAGGGTATCTATGGGTAATATTTATACACAATTTTGAAACTGATTCTTTTGTCTCAGTATTATTTACACAGGGAAGTATATGAATAACATTTAAGGGTGTGAAATCTTTCCCTTAAATTGTTCTTTTATGTGAAATATTTTGAAACCTACATCTGGATGCTGGGGAGGCTTGTAGATTCAGGTCTCATAAAAATATATTGTGTTCTTTGATTTTTGGCCTTGCATACCATACAAGGATTTGCCCAATTTCCTTGTTCTCTTCTCCCCCTGAAGTGTGGAAAGCCATTAATGTTTTCCAAAGTTAAGCCTTGAGAAATGCGGCCCTTTATGTAGCATAGTCTTGCCATGCTCCCATGCACTCCACCACCAGAGACCTGACGAGACGCTTCCAAAATTTTCTGTGTGACAGAAATTATTTATTTTTGGTTATCATATGCATTGTGTATAAAGGTATACATCCACTATACACACTTCCAGCAGCCGGTAAAACATTTTCCTATACGTACCACTTACGTGCAGAACTGATATTGTGCAATATTTTCAGTGTTGTTTGGTTTGGAAATATTGAAGGCACCTTGTCATTTCTTTTTTATTACTCTTGTGACTAGTACTGAGGATGGTTACTGTTCTTTTGTCTGTTCAGCATAGAGCAAGCTTTTGTTGGTTGCAGAAGCTTTTTCTCACTCTTCTTTATGTCATCTGGCTTTATTTGATGTGCATATGTTTTTTGTTACCTATAACTGTATTGGTAGTCACCATATTCATTTTGTACAGCTCATCAGCTAATTCAGGTGATAGTTGTTTTTTTTTTTTAATTTATTTTTTTTTTATTATAATTTACGTCCTCCAATGTTAAGTCATATCGGACGATGAATGGAATGGACAAAATGGTACTCAAATGAGCCCAGGGTCCATTGAGCTTAGAGTTACCCGACATTCGTCTTTCAGGATAAGGGAAAACTCCGGAAAAAAACCTTATCCAGGTAACTCACCCTGACCGATATTCGAACCTGGAGCCTCTTGAACGTGAGGCAGACATTCTACCACCACACTACCGAGGCTGGCTCCAGGTGATGTATAGTATCTGTCTGTGTAAATATGGAAACCTCTTGGTGGGTCTATAGGATTCTTTAGGAGGAAAGAACACAGGTATTTTACAACAGAGGTAGTTTTCAGGAAGTTGAAATTTGATCCAGTTTTTCCCATATATGGTTGGAAATTGTAGAGGTATCCATTGGAAGGTATAAGTATCCAAAGAAGAAAACTTTGATTTCAAATTTTGTGGGTTTGTTTGTGTTGTACATCTTGAATTTTCCTCTTCCCTTAAAGCTGATGCTCTTATCCACTGATACAAATGGACTCGGGAAATGGAATAAATTGCATTTTTACCTCAGTTTGTGCATTACATTTTGAATTAATTCTTCTTTAGATAATTTTCTGTTTCCCTCAGCAAGTGCAAAATGATTCTAAAACAAAAGGAGAAATTCATAATGAGGAAATACATCACTAGAAAAAGAAAATTTATCTACCTAACTTGTAGAAATAGTCTGATGTCAAAAATAGGGTGAAGCACCATGTTGATAACCATGCCTATTAGTGCTTTTATATCAACAATTGTTGGGTAATTCCAGGATACAATCCTGGCTTTCTTTGTTAGGCATCGCCTGTTATTTTGTGTGTGTGTGTGTGTGCGTGTGTGCGTGCGTGCGTGCATTCCCTTGACTACATGTCTCTTCAGTAATTATTTGCATAACTTTGTCATCAAAAAATGGGCTGAAAAATTCTATGGCAGGAATTTTCTTATCAAAGTGAGAAGGAAGAATTGGTCCCTGCTGGATATTATGTATTGGTATAACAGACATAGGGTCAGAATCAAAATTACTCGCCTCTGCCCAGCTATGTGCACTGTTTGCAGTATCACATCATTCTCACTCTCACTTGCACTAACAAAGTCTCGCATATATCACTCTCATAACTCTCATATATCTAAAGGCAATATCAGATAAATCACTGTCACTCTTGTTCAACAAAGCTACAATTTCTTTGTCCATCAACACTTCCTTTCCTGCCATTATGCTCAAAAACAATAAAATCAGGCTTACTAGTTGCAAACATTGAATTGTTTATCGCTACACTGAGTATATCGAAAGGAATTCCTGACACAACAAATTCAGAGATTTATCAATTGCCAATGTCTGAAAGCACCTTTCCTGCCATCTGTTGACTGTAAATTTGAATTATTTGAGCAAAAAGAGCCGACCACATTAGCTCTATAAATGGACACACATATATGGGTTTCTGATTGTGGAGGGAAATGAAATGAAATGTGTAGTGTTTAACGCCCACTTTTACTACACACGGCACCGCAGGCGGTGACATTGATGGTACATGAAATGAAGATGGAGCACCGGTGGAATGAGATGGCAGGGGAAACCGGAGGTTCCGGAGAAAACCTGCCCAGATTCCGTTTGCTAAGAGTTGAGTGTGGCAAATTTAAAATAAAAGTGAATCGAGAAGATATTCACACATTGCTTCACTCACTGATTTTCACAGAACATGTTTCAAAAGCTGTTGGGGAGCTCACTTTCGATTCACTTTTATTTTAATTTGTGCTTCACTTGAAATGTTGTCCTGTGAAAAACAGTGTGAGTGAAGCAATGTGTCAATATCTTCTTGATTCAATTTTATTATAACTTGTGCTTCAGTGTCTCTACGGTTCTTTCAATTTTTATACTTTGAATTGCAAATTTGCTAAAAGTTGTATACCTATGAAACTTGTTCTGAACATATATCAGAATGGGAAGCTATTGTTTAACTTCCTCCATCTGCAGCATATTGCAGATCTTGCCAACAAAGTTGCGCACTAGTCTGATCCAAATTAGACTATGGCTGTATTGTCTTTGCCTCAGCATGTCGTCCGTGCTGAAGATGTTAGACACAGTTCATAATTCTGGCTTACAGTCAGCTATTGGTGCTTTCCCAACCAGCCCCATTATCAGCCTGTATGCCGAATCTGGAGAACCTCCTCTGATGCACTGGCGTGATATTTTATTATCGAACTTTGGCTGTGGACTTCACTGTATGCCTACCCATCCAACGTTTGCTCCTTTTGTTAGCACCTTTTTCGACGTGCGTTACAGGAACACCTCTTGCAAGCCAAAGCCACCCGGGTTTCACTTTCGGGAGCTTCTGAGCAAGTATGACATTTATATACCAAAGATGTTTCTCAAGGGCGACAAAGTATACCCTCCTTGGTTGCATGTTACGTCGCATGTAGACCTGGGCATGACACAGTACGAGAAGTCTACGATGGCTCCCTCCACTATCCGCAGTTGCTTTTTAGAGCTTTTATCTGGTTACCAAGACCACTTTTTAATCTCTACCGATGGATCTAAAACCTTATATGGTGTTGGATGTGCATATGTTTATGGATCCAAACCCTCTACATTCGATTTCCATGGCAGCACCTCCATTTTTAGCACAGAGCTTTACACTATATACGGACCCATTTTATATGTATGTCGCCGAAAGATTTGTGACTGCTTAGTCTTAAGCGGTTCCCTTAGTGCCCTTCAGAGCCTTTGGCAGCTGTACAACTACCTTCCAATTGTACAGCATATCCAGGATGTCCTGCACGTTTTATATGCCTCTGGCGTTAACATAGTGTGTGCGTGGATTCCTTCTCATGTTGACTTGCCGGGGAATGAAATTGCAGATTTGGCAGCTAAGTCGGCAACTACCAGCCCAAGGTATATACAGTTACTCCAGAAAGTATTCGTCTAATGCATTAGTTTATGTCTAAGTATGTATGGATAGTAGAAAATCATGAGAATAAAGTACAGCAGGGACACTGCCTTATTTATTGATTAGCGCAAAAGAAAATACAGTAAAGAAGCACATAGTATTTATTCAATAAACATAAACATTAAAAAGTAGAGATATGCAATATAGGATGCAAAATAAGTATTCGTCTGCATACTGAAAATGGTGTAGAATGTTACGGTTAGTATTTAGTAGGCCCTCCGTTCCTCTTTATAATCTCTTGCATCTTCCTTGGCATGCATTTCACTGACGATTGTGTTGTTTCCACTGTAATTTTACGCCATTCCTCTAGTAGAGCATTCTTCAGATCCTTTACATTAGATATCTGAAGATTTCTAATATTTGTGTCCAGTATACACCACAAATTCTGTATTGGATTCATGTCTGGGGATTGCAGTGGTGTCATAATCCACATGGAGTATTATACAACAACCATAGCCATGCATCTGGAGCTGTATGTTTTGGATCAATATCTTGTGAGAAAATATAATCCTCAGAAAGACCCATATTATTCACACTTCTGAACAGATGTGTTTTTAGGATGTTTATATAAACCTTGTGGTTCATAATTCCATTAATAAAACACAAATCCCCCACACCATTTCCACTTATGCAGCCCCAGACAAGTACTGAACCGCCTCCATGAATAACTGAAGTTGTTATATTTTTCTCCTCAAGCTCACAATTCTTTTTTCTCCACGCTATTACTTGCCCTTTTGACTTAGAGCTCAAATTGACTCTCGTCAGTAAATACAACCTTCTTCCAGAGATCAAACCCATTGCATTTGTTCTTTTGCAAAAGCAACTTGCTTCTTTCTGTTGATTTTACTGATGTATGGTTTTCTACAGGCTTTTCGGCCTACGTGCTCTGCTTAATAAAGCAGGTTTCTCACAGTTTGTGCTGAAACGGACTTAACTGTTTGTGTTTGAACTGCAATAGCAAGTTTTGGAGCACTTAGTTTAGGATTTTTCTTTACTTCTCTAAGTAACTGTCGTTTCTGCATCTCGGGTGGAACTGCAGGACAACCGCTTCTTGATTGATTTTCGTATGTGGTGTTCTGATCAAACCTGTATATCAGTCTTCACTGTACTGGTAGGTCTTCCAGTGGTTTTTTCCAATTTCTTGAAAATATTTCCCTTTTTTAAATAATCTGATACAAATTTCTCTCTCTTCTTTTGTAGTTTCTCGGCATTTTTGACCCATATTATTTAAATAGCAGTCAACGGCTTTGAAAACAGAAATGGAACTGTCAATGACACTGGATGAAACACAACTACATAAGAAAAGGGAAAGGGTGTGTGTCGACGAGGCACCATACCTGGGATCTTGTTTACTAGATGAATACTTGTTTGACATCAAATGGGACATGATTTTAAATAACGTAGAGCTGTTCACTAATTAAGCAATACATGGACCCAAATTGTATTTTACTTTAAAATCTAGATATCAACCGATGTAAGGAAATAATTATTGTTTGTTTCTTATATATATTTTTCTGATTGTGCTTGTTATATTCTATGTGCTATGATTAGACGAATACTTTTTTAAGTATCTGTATACTGCTGGTTACCTCAGAGGATTTTAAAATTACATTATGGAGAGCTGTGGAGTCCTGCTGTTGGGAAGAGTGGTCTGCTCTCTGCAGATTTAAACTCAGGTGCGTAAAGCAACTTACGCTTCCGTGAGTAACCTCCTGTCGTCCCTTTCATAGGGAGGAAGTGTGTTTGGCTTGGTTACGCCTTGGCCACTGTTACTTTGCACATAGCTTTTTACTAAACAAGGACCCTGCTCCAGTTTGTCCGCTGCGCAGTGCGGTCCTCTCGGTCCGTCATGTACCTGAGTGTTTTAGTTTAGCACGTCTTCGCAGTTCTCTCCAGTTGCCGGTCAGCTTGGCGGAGATACTGGCGGATGACGAGACAGCAGTGGCCAAGGTTTTTAAATTGTTTTTACAGGTTAATTTTAGAATTGAGTGGTAGACTTGTTTTATGCCTTTTATTCTGTATTTTTAATTTTTTTTGCTTCTGCCATTACTGTGTACGTGTACTTTATTTAGTATGTAGACAGCTTTTAGTTCTATTTTATCTGGGTTTTAGCGTGTTGTGTTTTTTTTAAAGGGCGCTAATGACCACGCAGTTGAGTGCCCTTAATCATACATCATACATACATTGCCAACAACGTTAAAGAACAGTTAGTGAAAAGATCTAAGGCATTTATTTGTTACTCCCTGGTGCTAGATGAAAAGTCAAGACACTTGCCATACAATGCATTTAGTGCTTTTTGTTAGCGGTGTGGCTATAAATCTCCAGTATCAACCAGTTGGATTTGGT
Organism: Mantis religiosa; assembly: GCA_030765055.1. Taxonomy (NCBI): domain Eukaryota; kingdom Metazoa; phylum Arthropoda; class Insecta; order Mantodea; family Mantidae; genus Mantis; species Mantis religiosa. The sequence goes on along the minus strand of CM060948.1, from coordinate 285,818,745 downwards.
ACCAACCAAAGGTTGTTACACTATATTTACAGCCGGTTCAAATATTTTTGGATATGTTGAAGCTTTAAATCAGATTCAACTATCTATAGCTATAAATGAAGCTGTTGCTATGATCAGTGCTAGAATTGGTCTAATAGGCTGTATTACTAAACCAGGGCTTTCCCAATGCTTATTTTGCTCAGAACTTCAATACAGAACATTGTGACTTGTGACACATAAGATATAAAATAAAGGAGCTTGGTATTAATCAAAATATCATACTTGCTGCATAATTCACTAGGAGAATTTATGTGCAAAGTGTATCACACTGAATAATGTTGTGTGTTCACTTTCTTCTTGGTCAGCCAGCCAGGTGAAAAGATGATTAGATATTAAATACGCCCGAGAAGAAAGTGAGCATATTTGTCGCCAGGAAAGCTTCAGGTCTTGTGTTGTCAAAATCACTAATTTCATTAGCACAAAAGGACGTCATGCTAGTTTAAAGCATTTCTAAATGAATGTAATAGTGAATTTGGCAACATACCTTATTGTGAAGTAATGTGGTTAAGCCAAGTGCGTCACGAAAGATACTATGAGTTAAGGGAGGAAATAGCATTGTTCTTAGAAGAAAAATGTGTTTGTTCCTGAACTTCATGATTCAAAGTGAATTTGATGCAGATGTAATAGGGCAACTCAGTGTTCTTAACCCTTAGATGTATGAAGTATTTTGCTACTAATGATGCTCTTGCTGTAATTCATAAACCGGCTGTCATACTGCTTCCTGAGGTGTCTCAACAACAATCAATTCGAATAGCCATGGTCGTTAAGGCAATAGTGGACTGCCCATCCATTCAAAGCCAAATATTGCAAGTTGGAATCTCGGCAAGTGCAGTCAAATGTGCCTGTAGTAAAGGATGGGGAGGGCCCACATAAAATAAACGGTGCAATGGCATGCACGGATGTTGACAATGGATCATTTGACTGCAGTTACTTGGATTTTGCCTTTTTATACTAAAACACTACAATGTAATTTAAAAATAATATAATATTTACAATTCAAAAGGCTCAAAAGTTTTGTGTAACAGTTAAAGGCCAGTACACTACTATGATAAAAAAAAAAACAGACTAAAACATTTCTCAAGCTAAATACAGCCTAATGTTGCATATCTGCTACATCATGCATTTACGGGTTAATCTTCTTTTCAAGACAAAGGACAAATTATTACAAAACTTGTTGACTTTGTATTGGTGTTAAAATGCAAACTTTTACTGTGGGAACAATTAATAAAAAAACACATAAAAATTTTCTAAACTCTCATCAGTTTCTCATCATTTGGACTTTACAAAGCTTCAGCAATATGCAAACGTACTAAATAATTTACACAGCAAATTTGGAGTACGATTTCAAGAGCTAGAAATATGGAATCTATATATTTTCCATTATTTTTCATTCCTTTTACTGTGGATGTCAAGTGTTCCTAAAGAATTGAAAAGCTATTTGTAGTTGGTTTTTTGACACTTCATCACTTACATTTTTATATTATTGAGGGACTAGTTTCTAAAGCCGTCACCTCCATTTCCAACCTCTTCCAAAGTTGAAAATGGAGGTGACTGCTTCCGAAGCTAGTCCCTCATAATATAAAAATATGACATGGTGACATAAAGTCAACTGCAAATAGTTTTCTCAATTAATTTTGACATCACTGTTACTAAATTCCTTCAATCACGCATGTTCCTACAGAGTTTCAGTTGGAACTTCCTGATCGGCAATATGTGAGGAATAGAGTCAACATGAAAAATTCAATGCCATGGCCGGGATTTGAACCACGGATCTACTGGTTTCCGTCCAGTCGCTCTTAACCTTTGAGCTACCATGGCCAACATGCCTTCCTGACATTAAATTCTCCAGTTGACTCGTATATTTCCCCGGCCATGGCATTGAATTTTTCATGTTGACTCTATCCATCAAATATCTTAGCCTATATACGGCTAGTGTGGAGAAATGATTAATTTCCATCAATTAACTAAAATATGTGAGGAAATGGATTCCTTTCTTCATCAACCAAGCTTGCCCAATTTTTACCTAAACTTTCCTCAGTCAGATTTCCGAAACTACATACACACTACTCACATATTAAACATGTTTGGCTCCACTTACCTGTGCATGCAATGAAACACTATAAACATGGTCACGAAGCCAATAATTTGACAACTTGAAATGTAGTCCTTGCCTTTGTACTACAAAGACAATTATGCCAAATACTTAAAAATAATTAGGAGCAAAAGGATACAAAAATCGGATCTGAATCAAAATCGAATACAGTTGGAATGTAGTACTGGTATAGAAGTTGCAGAAGTGCTACAATACAAAATGATAAATTTGCTCTATTAAGTACCCAGTGGAATGTAATACCAAATATGTTTCTTTCAGTTTGTATGCACTCTCATAAACTTTCAAATCTTTTGATGTTGTAAATCTTAAGTTGTACCACCACTCGCTTTCCTTCCACCTGTGTTGACCTTTTCTGTCTGCTTCCACACCCTTGGGGGTTGGGGCTAAGGGACATGACATCACAGTGCATTGAGTTGAGGCTACCTGATGTGTACTGTATATTGATACAAATCTAATTCAGACACACTTCTCTTACACTACTTAAGTTAGCTAGAATTGCTTCCCTATGCCAACAACGGAAGTGATGACATAGACTTATGCTACGTCGGTTTTGGAAGTTTCTCCATCATTCGAGAAACCATTAGACACGGAAACAACCCGTGCCATTTACCTTGATCACCTGTAACTAAAACATTAGTTATCTGTCCCATAAGCTACTGCCCTCTTCAGGTAAAGCAATGAACTATCTGTAACCTTCCAGATACCACAATAGTATACATTTTCTTTTGATTGTAGGAACTTAGAGGATCATATGTACTGCAATGCTTAAACATGTATAGTTTTATGTTAGGATTTGAAAACAAACTTTATTTAAAATACTTTTAAGGTTGTTCATAGTAAAAAATTGAAAGCACCAGCTGTTTATTTGATACAGGGTGTGAGTGCTTAAGGAATTTAGAGTGAGCTAACGTGCTACATTGTCATTAGTGTATGTTTATTTGTGGGAGATAGATAAATACTGGCCACTGTTTGGTGATAGTGCACTCTTACCTTATCTTTGTAAGCACATACACTTCCAGTCTAGTTCCTCTCACTGGAAACAAAATCAGTTTCAGGCTTTATTATGGAATAGAATGTTGTGATCTATTAGTTCAGTATGCAAATATTTACCATGTCGCATCGCTCATGTATAAATGATCCATACCACTTTTGTTATATATGTGGGAAATGCACATTGCCTAAGCAGAGGCTTAATATTACAGGTTTTGTGAAAAAATCATATCTTGCCTACTGTGGAATCAAACTTTGAGATGAAAGTAAAGCTTAGGCACTACACACTGCACATGTGGAGCATGCATTGAAGAACTTAGTCATTGGGTCAGTGGCTGAACACTTGCTATCTGCTGGAAAAGCTTTGGTTTGGAGAGAGCAGACGAACCATAGTAATGACTACTGCTTCTGTTTTTGTGATGTAAAGCAATACAGTTCTAAAAATAAAAAGCTAATGTTGTATCCAGTTGTATAGTCAGCCATTTACGTGGGTCCCATGGACCTGATGTAGCAACCCCTTTGTGGCCAGTAAATCTTGAACAGTTTTCATCTGAGTCTGATGTAGAGTGGTGGAAGTTGACAGGTGACAGTGACTATGTACCAAAATCATCTGGTACAGAACGTGAGTGTTTTAACCAGAGTGAATTAAATGACTGAGGGATCTTGCCCTCATTAAAGAGTTAGCTGAGTTGTTAGGCTCTAGACTCCAAGAAAACAATATTTTTTATCCAGATACATTGTTCTATTAGTGTTGACAATACGAAAGAGATTTTAAACTCTTTTTCTCTGAAAATGGCAATCTTGTATACTGCAATAATGTGAAAGAATTTATTCTAAAACTTGGGACTTCGAAACTATGATGTAAGTGAATAGAGACTATTCTTTGATGCTTCAAAGTGAATTTTAAATGGGGCCTTCTACGTAATGCAAACATTTTTGGTACAGTGCCTGTTGCCTTTTCAGTGAACCTCAAAGAATCATATGCAAATTTGCAACAGGTATTATTGTGAGTGAATTACAGTGAACACAACTGGCAAGTTTGTGGTGATTTTAAAGTTATTACTATGCTGATGAGTCAATAACCAGGGTTTACCAAATTTCCATGTTTTCTTTGCATATGGGATAGGAGGTTACAGTTAATCACTGTATCAAGAAAGACTGGCCTTGAGAAAATTTGGAAGTTGGCTCTAAGAATGTTGTGCACCAAAGTCTTGTTAGTCCTTCTAAAGTTGTGCTACCACCTCTCCACATTAAGGTTGGCTTACTGAAACAGTGAAGGCTTTAAATAAGGAAAGAGACTGCTTCAAGTATATATGTGAAAAATCCCCACTTCTCTGAAGCAAAATTAAAAGAAGGTATAGTTAATGGTCCTGATATAGGAAAATTGATGTCTGATGCAGCATTCAAAAACACTATGGATGAAAAGGTGAAAGAAGCATGGATATCTTAATGTGAATTTGTTTCAAAATTTCTTATTAACAATAAGCACTCCAATTACTGAAACATTGTGGCTAACATGCTTGAAGCATATAAGGCACTTGGTTGTAACATGAGTATGAAAATTTGTTTCCTATTTTTTCATCTAGATTATTTTCCCAAAAATCTAGGATTTTTCAGTGAAGAGCAAGGCAGATGATTTCACAAGAATATGCAGAAGTTCAAAAGGAGCTACCAAGAATGCTGGAGCATAAATATGCTTAAGCATGAAATGCCCAAAGAACCAAAAAGGAAAAGGCATAGGAGAAATTTCTCAACTAAGAAGCAATGGGTATAAAATGTGTGTGCATGTGATACATTCCAATAGTAAAGTAAATACGGCAAAACTAAGCAAAGTTAAATAAGACAAAACAACAAAAACTCAGTGACATTTATGAATAACCATACTCATAAATACATAAAATATGAAGCTATTAACATTGAAGCAAACAAATATATACAAATGTAACAATTTGTAACTAAAAACTTCACTTATCTTATAAGAAATTATAACACTTTTCTTATAAATTGTCCAGAATCACGATTTCATGGAAATTCTTCCACATCCTCAACCGGAAACAACAAAGCTGTCATCATTACAAATGCTAGATGTTAATATGTTCTTGTTAATATATATGTTTTATGTTAATATTTGTTATATATGTTTTTAAAAGGAGCCTATTAACATCTAGCGTTTCTAATGATGACGACAGCTTTGTTGTTTCCAGCTGTGGATCTGGAAGAATTTCCATGAAATCGTGATCCCGGACAATTTGTAAGAAGAGTGTGATCATTTCTTATAAAATAAGTGAAGTTTTTATATTTGTGTATAACCATACTCAATTTCAATAAGTCCTGTATGTTATATATTGTTTTCATTTAAAATATGAGAAAGTTTGTGGTTAAGTACACTTAATTCTACAATCCATACATAGTGATTTTGCAAGAAAGCCTTCTTTGATAGAAGTAAACGGATTGAAAATTGGCATTCAGCATGTCAGCATTATACAGAATCACATTATTTACTTTAGGCAAAAAACAAAAAGTTAAAATTTTCAGGCTAGTGTTATTTATGTGCAGGTTGACATAGTATTTCTTAAACAAGTTTTTCATTGTCTGTTTTTAGCTCTGAAAGAGAAAGTTTCACACAAGGTTCCAATGAAGCACTCTCAATGTGATATCTAGCTTTTGATTTAATTGCTCTCATAGTTGAAAAAGGATCTTCATACTCACATGTACTGCCAAATAAAGTATTTTGAGAAAGAATTCTTCCAATTTAGGAAAATTATCTTTTGCCACAAGTTTCCAGAAGTCCTCAGGAGCATTGCATTTCTGGATCTGAAAGAATGAATCTACTTGAAGATCACAGATCTCTCTCTTTGGAGGTCAGTGGATTGCTGACTCACTTTGATTTCTATGGGATTGTTAAATAATGCAAGTTTTGGCTTCAAGGCATCAGAATATTTAAATCTGTTTTGGAACTCCTCTTAAATGTTAATTATGGCTTACTCATACTGGCTGAAATTCATTTCCTTTGTCATTCAGCTGTTGGCAGTATAGGAAGTGTGAAGTATCATTTCCCATTAATACACTTTGCATTACCTCAAGTTTCCCTCAGAATTCTTCAATAGCCCAAAGAGGTGTGAGACATTTTATTTCCTTTTTGCAATTACAACTTCAATGTGTTCAGATGCAATGTTAAATCTGTGAGGAAGACAGGTGCATGCATGAAAATTTTATCTTGCAGCTTATTTTGAAATTCTTTTCCAGTATTTTTATTACTGGCAGAGTTTAAAATTCTATTTCATAGCCCAAAAAAAGTTTTGCAGCGCACTTTACAAATAAAAAAATATGCTGCCATATTCTGGATGCAAAGTATTCAAGAATCCAATAAATGCTCTGTGTCGTTAAGCTCTATTGCCTTCTCTTATTAAATTGACAATGCCTTATACTGTTGGTATAGTATCACTGAGCCTTATAATTTTACCACAAGAGCCTCCTGGTGGATTATGCAATGTTGGTTGGTTGCTAATGCTCATAGAGTTGGAGCCTCCCAATAACGTGTGACTAGTTGTGCTGTCAGTTCTCCATCTGTTTTTTTCAGGACACTACACTGGCGCAGATGATCTCCGTCCATCAATGAGTTCGGGTCCCTACACAGTGTGCAGGTCGGGGATTCAAAAATATTAATCCTGTGTAGATGAGTGGCCAAACAGTCGTGGCCAGTAATCAGTGGGAAGATGGCAACAGTACTGCTTCTTGGGTAGTCTGGGATGGGATTTTTACTTCCTTGCAGAATTTCCATTACTTGTTGGTACTTTTTTCTTTGCATTCTTCTTTCCAGAATAAGTTGATTCTATCGTTTATATGTAGTTTTGATGTGTGGAATGAGGTTTTTGTTGGCAGCTTTGTTTTATTTGTGTTTCTTTTTTTGCCAAGGAATCTGCTATTTCACTGCCTTTAATTCCACAGTGGGATGGAATCCACTGGAAGTTTATTCCTTTTTTTAGACCTTGTAGTATTCGTAATGAACTGTAAGTTTCAAGTATTCTATTGTTGTTAGGGTACAGTGAGGATAGGGCTTGAAGTGCTGATTTAGAATCACTGCTTTAGAGAAAGAGTTCACAGGGTTGAAGAGTTGTTTCAGCGAGGTGTTGATTGCTTCTAATTCTCCATCATAGTGGGTTGCTAGTGGGCCCAAACAGATGTTTAAATTGAATATTTTACTATGTATTCCTGCTCCAGCATTACTTTCTTTGTCAAATTGGGAGCTGTCTGTGTATATGTGTAGCCATGAGTCTTGTGAATAATAAGTTTCAATTGTTTCTAGAGCTAGCATTTTAAGTGTTTCTGCACTTACATCCCTTTTTGACTCTATATTTTGCAGAAGGTTTACTCTGCTATTTATTTTAGGTTGTGATAGAGGGCAGATTGGAAGTGGGAGATGTTCAATCTCCATAACAAAAGACAACCTTCCCTGGGTTCTTGACAGCCAGAGTAAGAGCAGAGAAACACTGGTGCATTAACTGAGTGTGAAAGGAGAGCAAAGCAGTAGGTCAGCATGCCTAGGTTCAGTTGAGCAAATTTATTTGACATAAGGACATGTAACTGAAAACAGTTGCAAATGGAAGTGAATGCTGTTGTGGGCTATGAATGGGCACATGGGGTTAATGTATCAAATTGATACCTAGAGTGTCCCGCTCATGTCCCATAATTGGCTTGGAACTGGTGTATGGTTAGGGAAGGAAAGCAGGGGGTTAAAGATGAAGACCAACCTGAGCACCCATTTCCGTCTCTAACGGATGATATTAGAGTACAGGAAATGGTGTAAGTCATTGTTACTCAATTGAGTAAGTCATGTTACTCAATCCACAGTAGGTGCTAGTAGATGGTCAAGTCCCCCACTTGATTAATATATGGAATATTGGAAGTACCTACTGTCCAGCAATGCAAAGAAGGTCCCTGAAATGTATGTGCTGCCTTACACAGTGGGACAAAGACAGTGAATGTGTGTGGCAGAGAACGCCTGCTACACAAGGAGCAGAACTGTTAAAAATCATGCACCCTATTCACTCTGTACACTAAAACCGAGAAGATTCATTCACAAAAGTAGAAGCCGTCAGAATGTTTTTGAATGGTCTGTAACTGTAATGACATGTGGTGTTATAAATCTATCCAGGGAGGGTGTGTGAACCTTTGCCAACCGCCCTGCATCTCAGGCCTCGGAGACTTGCTCTCCTGTGGAGAACAGTACCAAATTTGATGCAAGAGACCAGGATGTTTTAGTTCATAGGTTTTGTGCTTGGGCAACAATGCAAAACTCTACACAGCAAGAGACACTGCAAAACATAATTATTAATAAAAGAAAGGTATCCTTGAAATTCTTTTATTTGCTTTAAGTCATGATATTATCCATAAAGTAAATCAGAGTAATTAACTTCATAGCAGTTAAGATAAATTAAACATTTCTTACATATGGATTTTATTTTACAGTACACTGATTCAATGAGTGTACATTATAATGAACATGTGATTGAAAGAGATTGAAAACAGTCTTTATTTTAAAATTTGCAACTTGATGGAAACTGAAGATAAGTTTCATCATTGCTCCTACTCCTCCTCCTCCTCCTCCTCCTGCTCCTTGTCCTATTTTCCTTTCTCTTTCTCATACATATGGATTGAGAAGATAATTTTACCTGAATATTTTATATAGAAATTTCACAGAATATTCACATTTTGAGACTCCTTGAATTCAAAAAACATTTTAAGAAAAAAGTTTGAGTGAAAGAGAACAGCATATCCCCAAAGTCAGATTTGTTGAAAATATTGATTATTCAAAAAAGGATCTTATGATATTAATTAAAATATAATGCTTGAGTTATTTTCATGACGAAATGTATATCTTGAAATTTCCTCTTCATTCTGAATTACTTTTACGTGACAGGTAAACCATAAGAAATGGAGAAAATTGTATTTCACAGAAATGTAGGTGTTGTTAAAGCACAATTTATTTCAAACACATTTTTTGTAGGCTTAATCATTTTCACTATATTCCTTATCATTGGTTTAAATTTTCCAGTACTTAACTTTTTACAAATGGAAAGTCATTGTCTTTTTTTACTTCTTGTCGCAAAGAGAACAGATTTCAAAGCCATCTGTCAGCTCTTGTTTAAGTCTACTGTATTCTTCTATACCTATTGTACCATTTGTAAATAAAGCATTTCTTCAAATATTTGTCTTAACATGAAGTGGATAGAAGAATAAGCCTTTTAATCTGAAGAATGAGTAGTAGAAGTAATGAGAATACACATCAGATTTTGTTTGCTTTCTCTGCTACTTAGCTATAGTAAGCAAAGGAAAGTTACTGCATTCTACCCAATGATTTTATACTGAGATCTCACCAAAAATGCAAATTTTGAGTTACACTGAATCCAAACTGGAAAGTCACTATTCATTTTTTTTTTTTTTCTGGAAAGTCTCTAAATCATTTTTTTCTCTTAGTTTTACAGAGTGTGGAATTACAGAACCATCACATAGCAACAAATTTCTTGAAGTGTGACTTACCCACTTATCTCACAACAAAATATATAAATGTGAATTAATTTATCTAGATCAACAAGAAGTAGATAGAAAGATAAGCTTTTGTAAGAATAATTTGTGGAAGAGTAGAGAAAGTAACATGGGTGGAACATCAGATATTTATTAATATTACTTAACAGCCTTGTCTTATTAGATGGTGAATGATTGAAACAGGTGAAACTATTATTAAATTTTAGATGAGTCGCATTTTTTACACATCTGCTTCACTTTCGTACCTATTTTGAGGACATATTTCGCAAATCTTCGTTTGCATCTACGGCTCTTGTGCGACTTGAGTCGCACAAGAGCCGTAGATGCAAACTAAGATTTGCGAAACATGTCCTCAAAATAGGTACGAAAGTGAAGCAGATGTGTAAAAAATGCGACTCATCTAAAATTTAATAATTTTTCGCTTCACTGTGGTGTTCCAATACAGTTGAATCTCGATATAGGTGAAACTATGCTTAAGCCCAGGATGCATAGTGTAATTACTAGACTTAGGACTTTAAGGACTCTGCTTGTACTCGTGCATGCTGTGAGTATAGGAAGATGGGCATGGTTTAACTCCAGTAGTAAACAAGGTCGGCCGCCTTAGGGGTATACAAATGTGCTAACAAACTGTTTTATTAAAACAACTTATTGCAGTGTATCACAACATACATTTTATACTTTTGGAAGGTGAATCTCCTTGTCTCTTAAGCAATATTTGTAGTTCTCTTCTCTCAACATCAGATGATGTAACAGGTGCTGACATAAAGTACTGCAAATCACATTGCCTTGTAAGTGCTGTTTCCTTGTGCGCTTGCAAATTATTTTTAATCTTTACCATTTTAAAATGGTAAATGCCCTGAGCATTTTGGCGCATGATGTTGTAGGTTGTATTACGTCGTGTAGCAGTTAACTGTGTTCTCCTGCCGGGTCCTAAAAGTCCTAACTCTGGTAATTACATGCCATTCACTTCTGGGAATAAGGGGAAACTTCGGAAAAAGTCTTTTCTGAGTAATTCATTCTATCATTCACAACCAAAACTTCTTGAATGAGAAGAAGAATGCTATCTCAACATCACAAGGGAGGGCAAAAGTGGAAACGTAAAGTCGTTGAGAATAATAAGTTTTGCCCCATGCATCTCAAGGAATTACTGTATAATTTTCTAATCTTTTTTGGTCCTTTGCTTGCTATAAATAACAATTAACCATTTCTTAACTAATGAACCTCTATGCATTTTGTTTTCTTTTTTCACAGGTATATAACGTAATCCCCTCCATTAGTGCAATCACTGGCATAAGTCCACAGCGGTACTTATGGAGGATTTGTGTGGCATTTCATGTCGGTCCAAGGATCATCATTGCCTCAATGTATTATACATATTATCGATCTCTACTTGATGCACAGCCTCCTGGTGCAGGACACCCAGGAATCAAAGGTTACAGGCTACTGACCTTGGCTTATTGGCTCAGTATTGTGGAAATTGCAGCCCTATGTGGTGTCACATATATTTCAAATAGGGAAAACTATCGTAAGTATTGCATGCCTTTGTACACTTAAGAGTGTTTGTAACTCTGAGTAGTTCTTTCTTCTTCAGTTTTCTTTTTTTTTAGTTTCTCTACCACTTACCACTCAAGAGTTAGTTTTGACCTTCCCTGAGCTACAGGACCAACGAGAAGATACAGAAGTATAAATTTTAATCTTCTGTGAGTATTTAAAAATTACTCGAGCATTCAATAATTCTTTCATCTCTAAAAGGTATTTATAGGCTACGTAACATTTCCAGAATTTAGAAGATTCTTGGTGGGAGGTTAAAAAATATTGATATATTGGTTAAAATATATTGATGTTTCATACCCATTTTTGAGAATATCGTTGGATTTGTCTTACATGATTAGGAATAATAAGAGTAAAGGAGAAGTTCACCATAAAGATCTGCTGGTTAGTTGTACAGTAATTTCATAACAAATTAATTAAATTTGCGAATTGAAAAGCTACCTAAGCAGTACTTGCAGTGCTAGGTGGTGTATTATAAACACAAAGGAGAAAAAACATGAAGGAAAGATATTTGGAGCAAAGGTACATTAATGATTGATTGCAATCATTGGTCAAATCAAAATTCAAAACATGGATCACCTTTAGTTAACTCTAGATTTTGATTCCTTTTAAGTAATGTATCATTATTGATAGAGTCAACATTAAAAATTAAATGCCATGGCCGGGATTTGAACCACGGATCTCCTGGTTTCCGTCCAGTCGCTCTAACCCATTGAGCTACCATGGTCAACGTACCGTCCTGACATTAAATTCTCCATTTGACTCGTATATTTTCCCAGTAGACCACTAGAGACTCGCATCCAAGATACACCGTTTGTGGCGACTAACTATCGTAAGTACTTGAGTTCCAGGCTTCATCATTTAACTCTTATTATTTTAGTTAATTGATGGAAATTAATCATTTCTTCACACTAGCCTACATAGGCAAAGGTTTTTGATGTACGGCTCATGTGAAGAAATGATTAATTTCCATCAATTAACTAAAATAATAAGAGTTAAATGATGAAGCCTGGGACTCAAGTACTTACGATAGTAATTCGCCACAAACGGTGTATCTCGGATGCGAGAACCCCTTTGTGTGGTATACCATTTTTGGTCTACCGGGAAAATATACAAGTCAAATGGAGAATTTAATGTCAGTACGGCACGTTGACCATGGTAGCTCAATGGGTTAGAGTGACTGGACGGAAACCAGGAGATCTGTGGTTCAAATTCCGGCCATGGCATTGAATTTTTCATGTTGACTCTATCCATCAAAAACCTTAGCGTATGTACTACCAATTTTTACTTTTTCTGATACTTAACTGTACAATATAGAGGAGGTATTACATGCCACCCAAAAATTTGTTTCTAGATTTCACCAGAAATACATATTTATAAGTAGGGCCCGGATTTTGATGAAAAGTCATCTTTTTTCTGAGTAGTCACAGACGATGCTTATTGAAAATAAGTGCATTCTGGAACAAATACTTCAGATATATATGGTTTTTTATAGGTCATCAAACTGCATTTTTTTCCACATTTGTATAATAAGGTCATTTTTTAACATTTAAATGCATTTTCCGGTCATTTTCTTTCTTTTTCACGAATTTATAGGGCATTTTCATCTGTACCTCACATTCGGGAGGTCCGGGTTTGATTCCCGTAGCAGACCTGACCCTGACCCATGTGCTTTTGGGGGGTTTTAAAATAATCTGCGATTGAATGTTCATTTATATCATCATTTTTATGAAATAGTAACTTTGTAAGTGTGATAAACATGTAATTAACACAGATCAGCGTCCTAACACTGCTGGTGAATTTATGACGCATCAATTCGAAGAATCGCAAGTTACATCATGCAGTACGCGTGGATTGCATCAGTCAGGACTACAGGAGCTAGAAGTGTAGCTGTAAGGAGAGTAGTTTGTGAGGTGTGTAAATTTGTTGTGTTGTATTGAAATGCCGAAACAAAAACAGCCAACTGCGTCCCATTTGAAACAGTATGTTTCAGGGTTTGGTGGAAATATGTTCTCTACTGATGGAACTGTATTGTTCTGTAAAGTCTGAAGTTAGTCGCTGCAGACAAACGGTTCGCCGTACAAATGTTGGGTGCCAGAAGCATTTGCGAGCTCTTTAAAATGTGAAAAAAAAGACAAGCGTCTCAGTTACTGTTAAAAGAAACGGCTTCGATGTCAAGTAGCAAGTTATCTTACTTTTATAAAGAATTATGTGAAGTGTTTGTTAGGACAAATATTCCCTTAGGAAAATTAAGTAATTCCAAATTACAAGATCTTTTTGAACGTCACACTGGTCATTCAATTCCAGATGAATCAACTGCGTAAAAGTTACGTACTAAACCGAATATGTGAATGGGAAAAAATGTATGTATCAATGGATGAGACAAGCGATTTAGAGGGGCGTTATGTAGCCAATGTAGTGATAGGTATGCTAGAAACTACTAGTGTCGGACAAATGTTTGTTCTGACCTAAGAGGTTATGGAAACTTAACCACTGTCAGATATGCAAACTGTTTGGTAAATCCATGTGTTTATTGTGGCCTAGTGGAATACAGCATGACAACGTGCTCCTCTTCCTAACAGACACGGCGCCTTACATTTTAAAGGCGGCAAAATCAATCCAATCGTTTTACAATAAGATGGTGCATGTTATGTGTTTGGCCTATGCTTTTCATCAAATTGCAGAACAGGTCAGATCAACACTAATTTCCATGGTAAAGAAAATATTTCTGAAAGCACCAACCCAAACTATGTATTTCAAAGAAAAAGCCCCTAATACAGCTTTGCCGTCGGCACAATTTTAACACGTTGGGGTACATGGTTAACTGCATGTATATACCACTGTGACAATTTTCAAATAGTGAGAGAAGTGGTGAATAGTTTTGATAGGTTAGATTCTAAGGCAATTGAGAGTGCACAGGATCAGTTTTCTGATACTCAAATCCAAGGTAAATTAGCTTTCATTAAATAAAAACTTAAAAAAACAAAAACAAAAAAAAAAAGCATTTTTGACGGATACCATAACTTGCCTTGAACGTGGCATGACATTGGATAAGTCAATTGAATTAGTGAGGATTGCTGGGGAGAGGATACAAAAGGTGACATTGGGGACAAAATTAGACAGAAACTAAAATTTGTGTTGGGCAAAAATAAAGAATACCAGTTTGTCACATTGCAATATCTTGTCAGGAGAAAACTTCAGAACTGCTATTTTTGAACAGATTTAACAGGCAGTGACATAGTGTTTTTCAAATATGCACCTATAACATCTGTGAAAGTGGAGAGAAGTTTCTCAAAGTATAAAACGGTTTTAGCTAACAACTGCCATTCCTTTACTTTTGATAACTCAAGATGACCATGGTGGTGTATTGCAACTCTAAGTAAGGTATGTTTTGGCTAACGGGTACAGTAACTTATTCTTTCATATTTTATAAAATTGAAAATGACCTGATGAATTTTGAATTTATGTATTATTTAGTAGCAATAATTCCATTATTTACTAAGAAAGTTAATTTTAAAATGTGGTTATTCTAACCATGTATTTATTATTTGTCTGTGACAGTTATTAATTTATTATTATGAAAGAAATTGTTAATTTTTGTTAGGTCATTTTTTTTACACTTTATGTGCATTTTTTTTATATTTTAAGGGCATTTTATAGCTCATTTTTAGAGAATTTTTAGGTCAGCAACTTCCGGGCCCTATTTATAAGGCTCTCTGAATCCATAAAAAAAAATTCGGAGAAAATTCTATTTGTGTTTTTTATGTGTGTCACTTTAAATTTTCTCAAATTGCTCTTAAGAATTTTGATTGCAATACTGCATGTTTAAAATACTTGTATAACAAAATGTATATCCTGAATTTTTGGGGGGAGTAGCCTGTGAAATCATCTTCTGACATCCATTGCTGTAAAGCTCAATGACAATAAAATTATTATTATTATTATTATTATTATTATTATTATTATTATTATTATTATTATTATTATTATTATTATTATTATTCATTCTAATTGTCTTATATAATTTGTTAAAACATAAGAGATAGAAAAAATCTTATTACACAAGAAATGTAGATGTCAATGTCATTAAAGTGCACAATTATTTATTTAAAGTACATTTTTTATGGCTTTAAACATTTCCAAAATATTCTTTGTTATTGGTTTGAATTTCATTTTTTCTTTTGGTTATGCAAATAGCAAGGAAAATTAAAGTTATCACATGGTGTTCCACTAATTAATAAATATCTGATCATTGCTTTAGCCTGCTTTATCCTTCTTATATTTAAAACAAATTCTGTAGGTGCTGAATGACAGTTTATCTTGGCTATCAAGAAGTAGTTTGAAAAGTAAACTTTTGTGCAAATAATTGGTAGAAGAGTGAATAGAGTCATGTGAATGCAACAGATTCTTAACATAGAGGAGTGGAAAATAGAGTTGTTAGGAAAATTTCTGAGATAGAAAATATTCCATTTACTTCTATAGTATGTAAAGTTTTTTTTAATTAATTCCTCCAAAATAAATTCATATCAGATGAATAAAATGGGTGAAATGATGCTCAAGTGTGCCCAGAATCCATAGAGCTTGGAGTTAACCAGCATTCAGCATTCAACATTCAGGATAAGAGAAAAACCCCAGAAAAATTATTGTCCAGATAGCTCACCTTGACCAAGATTCAAACTGTGGACCTCTTAAATGTGGCTGATATGCTACCACCTATACTGCAGAGGTGTGCATATTATCTAGAGTGAAATTATAACTCCAACTTATTTCTATTTATTTCTGTTTCATTTGTATTTGTTTTACCATATTATATTTCATTTTGGTTTTGATAGTTTTGTGTTTTGAATGTACTTTGCATTAGTGCCATATAAGCATATAAACTCTTTTCTTTACAGCGGTACATGAGAAGATCTTCATTGTGTTCATGATTGGATCACTCAGCTATATGCTTGCTACAATAAAAGTTTATAAAATGGTGAAACCCAGTATGAACGATACAGAACAAAACTCATACATGATTAAAAAGTTTCTGTTTGCTACATCAATTATAAGTACCATAGGACTTTGTGTATTTTTCCTCAAACATCGCCTTCTCTGCCATGATATGGGTAAGTATTGCAGAGGTTAGATTGTAAGTTTTGAGCTCCTGATTGTAGTTTCATAGTTCTCTTTATTCAGTAACTAATTATGTATTTAATGAATCCTACACTGCAGAAGTGAAAATGTGGTCTAATTGGTTAATTTTTTTTTAAAATGTAATAAGAATTTGCTTAAAACTTTCCTTATAGCTGTACTTCATCACAGTGTGTTTATAAGAACAAGTGATACTTTGTAAGTGTTATGTACAAATACAGCATAGCCCTGAAGGTAACAATAAGGAATTTGCTTAAAGGCACTCAATACAATTGTTTTAATATATCTCTAAGGTTACTATAAAAAAGAAAAGGAATCGGGGGAAAATGTTTTTTATTGTTTAATTCTCAAGCAGTCCCTACTTTTTTCAGACTTGTATGTTATGTTATGCAAATCCATTGTCCAGTGTTATGTTTACTGCTCATCATAACTTTTTACTTGTGCTAGAAAACATTGTTAGTGTGACAATCTTTGTGATTGATATTGTCAGTATGTTCATCATTCTGCAGTGTGGCCCTTAAAAGGATGTAACATTCCCAATGAGCAGGAACAAATAAAGAAGATGGATGACATTTTTAGTATTTGGCAAATAGATCCATATTTCATGTTTAAGATGTTAGTGGAGAAGTTAAGATATTTAAAATAATAATTTCAAATCAGTTATTGATTGCCCTCGTCTCATTAATTGACCTGATCTGTGTAAAATTCACTGCAATTGATCCAGAGAATTCAAGGAATGTTACACATTTTACAGCCAGAATAAATTAAGATTTATGAGACCTAACTTAGACCCTACGTCCTACTAACAATGCATTCAGGATAGACAAGTACACAGTCTCAAAGCATATTTTTTACTCAGTACCTAAATGAAATTATTTTAAGCTGCGTAATAACTGTTTGTTTTATATTTTCTAATTGTTTTAATTTCACATATACTTGCAGTGCCATTTGTAAGTTAGAAAGAATAATATATTTATGTTGGACTTGCATGAAGTACAATATGTGGATCATTAGAAAGATTTTGAGATCTGGAATATTGGCTACCGCTTGCAAAAGAATTCTTGCTGGATGGAAATTGCTGGTCTATTGGTATTACATTCATAGGTAGGATTGCATTTGCATCATTCATTTTCCTGCAGTTTGTTTGAAATTTGCAAATCGTGAACATCCATGGTGGTGTAATAAAGATTCAAATATACCATCTTTATGTGATTTTGTATGATTTCAAATGTGGCTTAAATGAAAACACAGTTAATATAACTTTGTGCAAAACCACAGTTGTTTTTGGACATGGGAACTTCAAGGACATCTTTCATGTGCTACTCTGTCCCACTGCTTTGGAGAATTAAGGTTAGGACAGAATGTCTCAAAGTTAAAGAGCAAAATTGCCGAACAACAGCAGTGGCTGAAGAAAATATCATTCTTGCAGAAGCAGTGGTCAAGGAATATCCAAGATTAATATTCAGGGACATCAAGGTAGCAGTATGAATTAGTTTGCCAAGTGTTTAACCATCCTTCATTACCACCAGAGTAAAAAAATTTTAAAGATGAGTATACCATAATTTTTCCAAAGCACAGGAGTCCCACAGGCTAAACTGATACCAAGTAACGCTTCAACATTCATCTTTGGGTAGGGGTCCAATTGACCTGTCGACAGGCCCTTAAATCCCTCCCCCTCCTCACACATGCACACTCACTCATTCACTCACTCACTTACTCTTTGGGTAGCCTCAGCATAAATATTAAAAGCAGAAGCATTATTAACAGTGAAGTATTCTTCATATTTAAGTTTGAATTTATGAGTCACTGTGTTTACACTGCAGTTTCACACCATTTTTGGACAGAAAACCACAACATTGGCCACAACATTAAACTGTTAAAATCTTTAAGTACACCCATAGAATTGGATATTTGGGAAAAAATATTCATAAACAAAAACCGTGATAAAGTTATAAATTTTGAAATCCCGGCATTAAATGAAGTATTAAAACTTAGTGCCCCTAACACCAGATGGCAGAGTGATCGGAGCTCCGTAGTAGTGGAAGAAGAGGGAGGTTCATTTAGTCACCAAACAGCTGAGGATGAGATCGAATGATCTTGAAAACATTTCAATTATACAACAAGTAAGTGAAGACTGAGTGTAAACATAGTGACTCATAAATTCAAACTTAAATAGCCTCAGCATATTTCATTAATTGTTATGGTGACATAACAAGGATCTATCAGTAGAGTCAAAAACAAAATGCCTGCCATCTATTTAATGCCTTTCATGATTACAAAATAACCCTAAGGTTAAGAGACCAAGAAAAGGAAGAAAATGGTTGCTTTTCTTCACAAAAGCTCATGTGGGAACCATTGTGCTCCAAAATCAGAATTATTACAGCAAGATGGTACACAAAAGTTTGCTTCTAGATGTTTGTCAGAAAATTCAAGAACAATCACCAGTAGAAGAACTGAACATTTTGTTGCACTATGACAATTTGTCAGTTCACACCTCTGATGTAACAATGAAATTTCTGCAAGGACTTGACACAAAATTGATTTGTCCATCCTGTATCCGTAACTGGAACTGTGTGATTTCTTCTTGTTATTTATTGTAAAGAACCGACTTTGAGGTTACTGATTTTGTTATTAACAAAGAGATTAGGAACAAATATGAGAGGCTTCAAACTGCAGAACACATTTAGAGTTAGAAAATTGGAAGACAAAAGAAACATTGATGAAATTCAACAATACAGAATTGGCAGCAGAAGTATTTTAAGCAAAATAGTTACAATGAACCGTTTTTATATCAAAAAAGTATCTATCATATAATTAAAGAAAACAAAGGAGAAGGCTAATTAAAGAAAGGAGTAAAGCAAGGAAACAAGGGTTCAATGCATTTTTATGAAACAGTAAACTGTGGATTGATGGACAATTGTCTGAGCAGAGAAGCAGCATAAACATCAAAGAAGCAGACACAATCAAGCTAACTTTGATATTCAGTGTGAATGTCCAGAAAACGTGTGGAGTAAATGCAGTGCACATTGACAGAGGGGAAGTGATGACCAATGCAAATACAAGAGAAGATGGAGAACTCATATATTGCAGCCATGAAAAAGGAAAGGCAAAATTGCATTATGAGCAGTTCATAGTGAAACAAGTGTGGGAATACAGGGGATCAGTGAAAAGCAGAGTGAAATAAGTGTGGGGGACACATGGGATTTGAAAAGGGATGAGAATTAGGCAGGTAAGATAGACATGTATTGATACATAGTATTGTTCTAAATATTTGTATTGACGTATCCAAAGTCATTGTATTGACTTAACGGATGAATAAAACTACTACTACTGCTGCTGCCGCTGCCACTGCCACTGCCACTGCCACTACTACATGTAGGAGCATATCAGTAAGGTCAAACATATGGCTATTATGGGTAAATTGCATCAAGGAAAGAATAGGATGGGGTCATGAGAGGTAGAGAAAAGATATAAGAAATGTGATGAAGCAATAGATAATCAGGAGGAGGGGAAAAAGCATCAAGAGAAGCTTAATAACTGTAATGGAAAAAGCGGACGCAAGAATAATGGAAGAAGTGTAGATAAAAACATAAGACAAGTGAGGTTAAGTAAATTCAGGTTGAGTGATGTGATGGTAATAAGATTGATTGATTGATGTTTATCTCCAACTGTAAAGCTTTTTACATGGATCGTCAATTTGTATGTACATAAAATTAATACAATAATATTTACAAACATGTTTACAAAGTTGAGAAGTGTAAATAGCATATTCTACCTAATCTGTTTATATTCTTCCACGGAGTAAAATACTTTCTGTAATAAGTTTTGACAGCCTTTAGTTTTGTTTTCCCGTTTGTTATCTGTTTGATTTCAGCCGGTAGGTGGTTATACAAATCTTTGATGCTATTTTCTATGCATTTATTATTTAGGATACCAGTAAGTTGGTTTCTAAAATAATTATCTTCTGTTCTGGTGTTATGTTTGTGGATGTTACTATTTTTGTTTTGATCATAACTTTTTAATGTAAGTTTGATACATTCATATATATAATGAAGTAATGTTAAAATATTTAGTTTTTTAAATGCATTTCTACATGTGTCTCTTTTCTGTATTCCTACCATCAAACGTATTGCTCTTTTTTGCAATCTAAATAGTCTTAAAGCTGAAGTTTTTTGTACTGTGCCCCATAATACAATCCCATAGCTCAAGTGAGAGTGAATGAATGCATAGTATGTTTGTTTAATACATTTTTTATCTATTATTTGTATTGTTTGTTTAAGATATATATACCTGAATTAACTTTTTTTATTACTTTTTGAACATGTCCATTCCATTTCAATCTGTTGTCTATTACTAATCCTAAGAAGTTTGTTTCATTTACCTGTTGAATTTCTTTGTTTCCTATTGTTAACTTTATATTTGTCTGGTTTTTGTTATTAAGACTGATTTTTATCCACTCTGTTTTGTTTGTGTTTAATATCATGCCTAAGTTTTCTAAATGTCTTTACTTTTACTAGTAGAGTATTTGCCCTATTTTGTACTTCTATTTCTGTTTTTCCTGTTACTAAAATCGTGGTGTCATCCGCATATCCTATTGCTATTCCCCCTGCTTCTTTTATTATTTGAAATAAGCTGTTTATATACAGTAGGAATAAATATGGTCCTAATTTTGAGCCTTGGGGCACTCCATGTGTTACTTTATTGAATGATGATCGAAATTTCATTAACTTTCCATTTAAATCATGTATTATTTCCACGCATTATTCTCTATTGTGTAGATAGGAGCCAAGCCATAGTAGTGGTATGCCTCTGATTCCATAGTTTTCCAATTTTGACATTAAGATTTCTATGTTAACGCAGTCTTGGAAAGATCAAGGAAAATAGCGACTACATGTTCTTTTCTATTTAGGGCATTTATAATAATGTCATTTCCTCTGCAAATTGCTTCTAATGTAGACTTTTTCTTTTGAAACCCAAACTGATATTCTGATAAAATTTGAAATTTTTTGCAAAAGCTTTGTAACTGTTAGAAACAATCCTTCTACTTATATCGAGATTTAACTGTATTGGAACACCACAGTGAAGCGAAAAATTATTAATTTTTAGATGAGTCGTATGAGTCAATAAGATAAAACCAGAGGAAAAGTTAGGCATTTACAAGATTAAGTGTAAAGACTGTGAAAAAATTTACATAGGGAGGACAAAAAGAAACATAGGCACTAGAAAGAAAGAACACTTCAGGCACTTAAGATACAAAAATATTGATAAGTCCGTAATAGCAGCTCATTTCTGGTCTGAAAATCATGAAATTGAAGATAGCACAGAATTACTAAAATACGTACAAAAACATAGTGAACTCGTCATATGGGAAAGGATATACATAGAAAAACATAAAAACCAACTAATGAACTTTGAAATCCCGCCAGAAGAGAATCCCACATTTAAGTTCATCACTAAATCAACAGATGGCAGCAGCAACTCCAGAATTACCCACACCACTGGATCAAGCTTTAGTCGCATAAGAGCCGTAGATGCAAACGAAGATTTGCGAAACATGTCTTGTCGCACAAGAGCCGTAGATGCAAACGAAGATTTGCGAAACATGTCCTCAAAATAGGTACGAAAGTGAAGCAGATGTGTAAGAAATACGACTCATCTAAAATTTAATAATTTATTTTCAGTTCAGTATGGTGTTAAATACACAAAAGAACCATGTCATATGAATTTATACAGATTGTATGATACAAACGAGGTACTAACTAGACTATTAATAAATTAATCCACACTATTATAGCCTTAGTCAATTTAATAAGTAATAGTAATAAGAAGTTGAAACAAGTGGAAATAATTAACGGAGATAAACAAAAATTTGTTAAATAGCAAAAGCTAATGCACGATAGGCAAGTAAAAGAAAGCAATTACTATTAAAAGGGGCAAACATGTATAAACTATGTAAAAGTAGAGAAGGGCTGCCATGTTAGCAAGAGGACAAGGCCCAGCTCAGGGTTAGCCCAAGATGTACTTGTTTTAGTGCTTAACAAATCATATCATACATATCAAACTCTAAAGAAGCCTTTACAGTGTACAAGGAGGAATTCATTATTAATGCTGGAAGCCAAAAGGTGTGGGTGTTTCCGGAAGTGATTCTAGGATACAGTGTTGCATACAGAGCCTGGGAGAATATTTTGGAAACTGGGATAAACAAAATGCTTCTAATGACTCTCATATGAAACATTTATATTGTGACTCAGTGGCTATGGCCTAAAATTATGGGAGGTTCTCTTTCTCTGTCTCTCAAATCGGGCATAAAAGACTGCTTAATTTTGCTCAGTGGCCTCTTTATCAGGTTTGAGATTTTTTCAAGTGCCATAAATTACTGTACAGTACCACCAACCTTACTACCCTTATGAAGGAAACCATGCTAGGGATTTTTATGCCCTAAAAAATTCATCACCCTCTGCCAGGTTTGAACCTGCAACCTCGGGAACCAGAGGCTAGCGTATTACACCTAGATGATGGAAGAGCACAGGAGGCCATCATTGGTCATTTGGTAAACAACATAAGTTGCACACTCACTCAACATAAGCACAGTAAGTGCTATTGCCGGAGAACTAGAACCTTCTGGATGTTTTGCATCTCAAACAATTTTGGAACTGTACAAAAACTTAAAAGAGCTATATAAGCAAATCCCCTCATAAGTTGTCATTCCAGCAGAGGAGTTAAAATGAGTCTGGCACAGTTAGTGAAATGACAGTTTAAAAACAGGACCAAAGTCACACTGGTGTCAGTGGGATCTAAGCCTCATAATGGAGGAAATGCAGCAAACATTATTAGCTGTAATGGGAAGAATGGACTCCAGAATGGAGAAGATGAAGACAAAAATGGGATGTGGAATGAATTTGATGGAAAATAAAATTAATAATGTAAAGTATAAAATGGAGAAACTGAAATATGAGCTTGGCCATGACATTGAGAATGAAATGAAGAAAATGAAAAAAGAAATGAATTGGGAATGGAGAAACTGTAAAGTGAAACGTCTGAATAAAAATTGTTTAGGAAGAAATAAAGACAATAGAGGGAATGAAATCTCAACCAGTTGTTGGCATTGACTTTTTTAACTTTGAGATAAATGCAACAGTAAAAGCCATAAAAGATGATTTTGCAGAGGACTCTAAGGACATTAAACCTGACATGGAAGATAAAATGAATGTGATGGAAAGCCACCTAGATCAGCAAGAAGAATGATGAGATAGCAAGATGGAAGAAAGTGGGCAAGCATCTGGACCAACAGGTGATGGAGAGCTGCAGCCCAGTGTTCTGTGACAGTGTAACCTGCAGTTGGTTGGGATGACGACACTGAGGGGACAGCAGTTGGCAGATCAAGACATAGGGCCAAATCTGAAGGATAGAGAATCTGGCATATTACCCACATGAGCAGATAAGCATATACTACCCCTTGGAGCCCTACCTATAGTGGCTATTGATTGCAATGTGACTCCCTGGTGATAAGAAATATTGTGCTGAAGAGTGTGGAAGCCCACAAATGGGAAACCCAGGATGGAACAACTGGTGCTTTTGAGGATTACAGTGAAGAAAGTTTTCCAGAAAACTCATGCCAGTACTACAGGAGGACACCTAGGTGTGAATAAGACCTTGAATAAGCTACATTGTCAATTCTGTTAGTTCCATCTTCAGGAAAGAGAAGTGGTACCAACCATACAGCATCTGCACAACTGATCCTGGGCCCCCACTGCATATTCAGTATCACCCCCAAAGAAAATTGATGATATTATTTGAAGCAAAAGGTAAGAAACAGTGATGTATTTCACATTTGAAAGTAATGAGTTAGTAATTCAAAAACAAACATCACTGTTTTTTAATTACTGACTCATTACTTTCAAAATTGATGATAGTTTATCATAATCATCTTTTTGTAGATCACAGGGCTGTTCAGGATGAACAACTCTGGGGAGGAAGCTGTGTTACACAGCAGTTATGGTCATGATTATCATGATGTTGAACAGTAAACAAGGTAAGCTGTGCACTTGCCCAAAAAAACACAGTAAGCTAGAACCTTCTGGATGTGCTACCTTCTGGAAAGTTCCAGATCATGTGAAGCTTGCAACAGCTGCTTAAGCAGGCATTCTCACAAGCTGAATTAATCTGGAGGCAGAGTTAATGAAGTAACGGTTTAAAAACTTGACAGTCACAGTATGAGTGTCGCATTGTACACCAGTTCTAAAAAAACGAACCACTAGATTGCATAAATTGATACAGAATAGAATTATTTTGTTGCTTACATTACACATTGTATAGTATATTTAAAACTCAGTCAAGTGTTTTGATGGTCAGATTGGAATAGGTGAATTATATGCTAGGATATTCTTGTTGAATATTTTGTCAGTTTTGCATAAACTTTTAAAAACTATGGAAATGCATTGATTTATCCCTATTTTTAAGTATAAAAAATGTACTGTAAACAAGATCAGAAACTGATTGTGGAAGCTGTAAAATAAAACTTTTCATTGCAGCATTTAGTTGGTTCTCCCTGTGTGAGTACCTGATTGCCTCAGCAAACATGGCATTCCATATGACAGTGGTGCTGGACTTCCCCAGTGAGCAGTTGATGGTTGCTAAGGGAATACCAGGTTTGGTGCTTGTACCCTCATCACCCACCCCTGTGCAGCAACCACTTCAGGAAGCACAACAGGGACATCACTGGAAGCCAGAGTAACTGCTTGCTCTGTCACCTTTATTCATCTCGTCTCGCTCATTCGTTCGTTCATTCGCTCGCTTCTCTTTGCTCGCCAGCTACTGGGGAAGAGTGGTTTGTTTGTTTAGCAATATAGTTGCAGCATTGGCATTTGCAAGAAAAGTTATAAAAAGCCCATTTAAAGTAGTCAAGGATGCTTTTTTAGGTGTGGAATGTAGAAATGTTAGCTTTTTTGTTTTTTCAATGAGGTGTATCGCTCAAGAATCTCACTTATCATTGGGAGAAAAAAGTTTTTCATTTGATATTTATTCACTCCAATGCTGCAAGTAAATTGTGAGAGAAGTGTGTATCTGGCAATGACTATGGTTGGCACTTTTAACCCAGCCTAGTTAATCTAGCCAGCCAGCACGTGCCTACTAAAATCCATCACACACATTCTTTTACATGAGTAAACACTGTAGGCATTTGTAGATGGCTTTGTCAGGTAAGATTTTTCAAACTGAGGCATATTTTTATCATCTATTTTATATTTTGTTTACACCAAGGATGTGCAAACACATGTTTTATCATTTTCTCTCCATCCACGGATGAAGTCAGTATTAACCAAGCACTGCATTATAATGTATGAGAAGTACATTTTGCATAATTTTGCTTTATTTCTGTTGGTTTGAACCTCCTGCAGCATACTAGGGCTGTCCAGAGTGAACTAGTTTTTACTATTATGTTACACAGCTTATATATTGCTTTGGAAATCCTTTCCAACTGACCATAGTTACCAATAGCAAATTATCTGTTAGAACAGTGTTTTTGTGCTACCCCAATATGATTATGCTTTTTAAGTTAAAAAGCTAAATAAGAATTTAAGCAACCATTTTTAACCAAAAGAAGATATTGCTAGTTTTCAAGCTTACATCCTTTTTAGTTTTGGTGGGGGGGGGGGGGGGGGGGGTTGAAGGTATATGAGACAGTCAGAATTCCTTGTTTAATGTCACATCAAAATGAGTATAAATGTTTATTTCTCGTGCACTTCAAATTACCATATTATTATGTATGACCAACTATTGATTCATACAAATACCTGCTAAGGGAATGGAAATGAATATGCAAAAATGTGCTACTTATATTATTTTTCCACTTTTTTTGTTTGTTTCATTTTTGGCACTTATACAAGAATATTTAAGAAAGTAATGGCTCATACTTTTTCCCCAAAGTAAAGTTACTCAAAATGACTGATTGCCATATCTTAAATTTAAAGGGAGTCGATTAATCAACTCCCTTTAAATTTAATTTATTACAACAACACTGTTTTCAACACTTCCTAGAAAGGAATTGCCATATCTTTTACCAGTAATCTTCATATGCAAGCATAGCACAAGTGCAGTTATTCCTTGCTGGTATTAACTTGTCCAGTGCAAGTTTATCATCAGTTTATCATCAAAGTGATCTCTATGCAGGGCACCTTTAACAGCATCAAAGATCTGTGCTGTATTTTGTGGCAGCACCATCCAACCATTTAGGATCTTCAGCTGCTTGTTAGCTCTAGGGCCAATTGCAGAATAGTTATGCATTAATCCACATAAATAATGGCATATGCATGCTTAGATTGTTGGCTATGGCAGAGTGTGCATCACATGTTTAAACTCTAAATCTGCCATGTAATAGAGTTCTTATTGCCTATATGCCTGTACACAAATATTTATAGTCAACAATTTTTGTTAACCAAGAACTCAATTACAGCTTATTTCCTTTGACAAGAATTTGTAACAAATGCATTTTAGTAGTCTATTACAGCTGCTCACTTGTCGAAATGAAATACGATAGGAGGGAGAACTATTCAATTTTTTAAGCATTCAAAGGCATTTTAATGACCTTGTGCACATTTCTGTTTTACATGATCTTGAAAACAAATTAACGCACTACGTCATTTTTAGTTTACTAATATTGTTCTATGTGTACAGTACATCAAGATTTTCTGTCAAAACAGAGAAAATGAAAAGACGCATTTCTAATTGAATCACTAAGTGCTCATTTTCATTGTCATAGAAAACAGAAAAGAGAAAAATGCTGTTCAAACAAATGAAGTTCTAATATACTTTTTGAGTTGAACTAGTGCTCTGTTCTTCACATATTGCTGGTATTTACCTAGAACGCATTTCGTTAGGATCTTCCTAACATCAGCTGTTATCGACTAATGGATGTTGGTTCGATGAACTCCTTGGAGGTGATAGGGGCGTCTCTGTTGGTATCTTGAAGTTTGGGTTCTCTTCAAAGGTAGTGTCAACATTGAACAGTTTTCTTTCGTATTACTTTACGAAAAATTTTTCTCATGTGGTTATTGCAGCTGGACCTTGGACACTTTTTAATAAGTGGATTTCTTGATCTATATCGTGATTCTCCTGCCAAAAATGGTACGCTACTGACAATTTATCTATTTCTTTGTTCCTGATGTTCCTAAAATGTTCTTTAAGCCTAATGTTCAAATTCCTTTTAGTTTTTCCAATGCAGTTTTAGGTACACACCTGATTTTTTGTCTGTACATATCTCCTTTGTATTATGTGATTTCAAAAGGTGTTGTACACTGAATTTGTTCTGTGGGGCCAAAGTAATGTGCTCTTTGAAGACTTTTTGGAAAAGGTGTTTAACTCTGGGATGATATGTAAATTTTCTATATGAAGTTTTATTGCTGATTGGGGAAAGAATAGTTACTTGTTTGCATCTTTGTTGTCTTTTGAATTTATAAATTTTCTTTTTCACTAATTCAGCACTGAATCCATTGTATTCTGCAATGTGAATTATATTATTGTACTCTTTGATATATTCCATCTTGTTTAAAGGTACATTAACCAGCCTGTAAGTTAAACTGTTGATAAAAAGTGTCCAAGGTCCAGCTGCATTAACCACGTGGGAAAAAATTTTCATAAAGAAGTATGAAAGAAAATTGTTCAATTTCGACACTACCTATGAAGAGAACCCAAACTTCAGGTTCATCAAGATACCAACAGAGACGTCCCTATCACCTCCAAGGAGTTCTCCAAACTAACATCCATTATATCGAGATTTAACTGTATTGCAACACCACAGTGAAGCGAAATAATTATTAATTTTTAGATGAGTTGTATTTATTACACATCTGCTTCACTTTCGTTTAAAATTGACTGGATCTAACTTTCGCGTGTTCCTCTTGACTTGACGTCACTTCAATATGTCGAAAGTGAAGCAGATGTGTAATAAATACGACTCATCTAAAAATTAATAACATCCATTAGTCGACAACAGCTGATGTTGGGAAGATCCTAACAAAACGTGTTCTAGGTAAATACTAGCAATAAGTGGAGCATTAAGTACTAGTTTGACTCAAAATTATATTAATTTTGTGCTTCATTGTATCATAGTCCTGACACATTGGAAATGAAGTTCTGTTTGAAAAAAATGCAATAGCATATGTAGTCTTACGTCAGTCAGCATCAGTTTACCAATCCTTATTTTCTTTTAAATTTACAATGTGGGATAATACCTATTCCACAAAAACCGATTTTGACACAAAATGTAAGTTATCGGATTACTGAAGTGTCTAAATTCTTTTTAATGTGCTTGGTTGAAAATATATCCTTGTCAAGACCTCATTAAAAGAATCCATATCCAACAGTCACTCGTTAGTTATACATTTGGAAGACGACCCTTTTAGAAGTCATTCTCCTCTTTTTGTTTTTTAGCAGAATTGCTTGGTGCTATTAAGTATTAATATTATTTGTAATTTTATGCACATCTTGTTTTATAGTTCTGTAAAAGCTGGTCTATTACAGTAGCTAGTCAGTATTGCTTTAAGTTGCTGTCTTTTCAGTATGCGACATTATTATTTGTTTTTAAGTAATTTATAGTGAGAGAATTTTGTCTTACTATTTAGAGTAAATTTTATAATAAGCATTTGCAACTGGACAGCCCTGGATAAGCTACATGCATGTGATTACTTGGGTATGCCAGTGTGCGATTGAAAACTAGTCAAAGAAATGTTTCTAGTCCTAAAGTTTGCCCTTCTTGCTTTATTAAATGATTTGTAATGGCAGAATTTTTCTCAGAAACTAATAATGAGATTGAACAAGATAACATTTTTAGAGATAAGGAGATACTTTATTCTAACACATAGCTATGTTTCATGTTTTGCTGTAGTTAGTTTTGTATTCTGTGAATCTCTTGACTATTAAGTGTTTCATCAGCAAGGGTTTTATTTATTGATGCAGCCTATGTTATACTGTATAATGAAATGAGATTAATACTTTTAAGTAACCTTTTTGCCGTAAGAGAAATCAAAGCATATAAACTGTTAATCTAATTGCTAGACATTACTATATTTGCAGTTGACAAATAATATAGAATTAATAAGTGTGGTTAAATTCTCTATGAAAAAACTAAAGTAACATTTTCAAAATATGAAAGCTTGTCCCTAGGTGGAACTTTTCAAAGCAGTTAAATTTTAAAGTAAAGTAGCAATCCTGGAAGATTGCATTTTACACATGTCTTGCACAATTTCAAAATACTATTTTGGTTTGACAACTGTAGCAGTTGATTGTTTTCATTACACCCCTTATTTTAACTTGAAAAATGCAAAAAGAAAATATTATGTCTTTGGAATATATATATTACCTATTAGCTGTACTATGATTTAAACCATCAGACGAAGAATATTATTTTGTTTGATAAAACTTTAGCCAATGAATGAAATTTTGATGAGACAGGGGTGCCACTTCTTAATCATGTTTAAGCAATTTGGTTTTTAGATCTGTAGTGATATGTACAAATATTGAAGTAAAAGTATTTACCAATCTGAAATGTTAATACATTTTAAGAGTAATTTCTAGTCCTAATCTAGTCATTAAAAGTGATGTTTTACTCCAATAAGTTGTCTTGCAAGCAAAATTTTTAAAAGTTGTTCATCTAGACAAATATTCATCAGATGTTAAGCATGTTTATCTCAAATTGTGTTTACTAAAGTTCAGAGAAAATGTCATTTTACTTCCTAATGAAAGTTGTTTGCTCAAATTAAACATGTACTTACATTTGTGCCATCATTTTGCTATAAACACAGGGATAAGTGTAATATAACAGTGCATATATTTAACAACATCAGTTTATTTCCTTTTAAGAGTGTTGTATAACAAGTTTTCATACAGCACTTCAATAAGTTCTTAATCTTGGTGGCTCTGATTAGTTTCATGCCTATTTTAGCACTAATGCTGCTCTTATAACTGAAAGAACTACAGTATATTGTGTGTTCAGTTTCAGGTGGGAGTTGGTTATCATGATCATGAAAGATTAATTCTCAGAGTAGAAATATGTAGGTCAAGTTTCTTGTTGGTGTGTATTCATTTACTGTTGGTTATTGTTCTATGTTTCAGAAACTTAATTTAAATGTCAACAGTGGTTTTTGTTACAAATAATACATTTTTATTTTAAAAACATCTTCTAGTTGAAAGAAATGGATAACAACAGATCATTGCAGTATTGTTGTTAAATTGGTGTTTGCTCCAATTTTGATACTTGTTTGTATCCATGACTGTTGGTACCCAAATTTTGAAGGCCAGTCTAATCATCACACCATCAGTAAGATAGCATTAAGTGAATGCATTCTGGTAATAATTGCAAACATTACTTCACTCAAGTATTTAACGACCAATATAGGATATAAATAATTTGATTTTGAACTAATCATAGCTGTCTATCCCGCCAATTTTATTGTGATACTTTAATTTGTAGTTATTTTTCCCTTAATGTTGCCAATTAATTATGTTATCCTATAAATTATTTTCATTTCATCTTTTTGGGTTTTATAATTCTGTATTCATATTTATAAATCTTTTAAGTGCATTATACAAATGTATTATTTGATTTTTATTGTTTTGCTTGAAATAGTAAAAAGAAATGCAACTGAAACTCTTAAGATAGATGTTGTAGCTGTTATTACAATGTAATAAATATTTTGTAACAAAACTTCATTTATCTTGTTTTTTTTTTTTTTAATTATAAATTTCATTGAAATTTATAATTAAATTTTCACTGTCAGTAACTTCAGGTTTCATGTATTGAAGCTCTTATTGCAAGTATTTTTGTGCTCATGTTTCAATGAAAATGGTGATTACCATTACCACCACATCATTATTATTATTATTATTATTATTATTATTATTATTATTATTATTATTATTATTATTATTATTATTATTATTATTTATTATTATTATTTATTATTATTTGAAAATGCCCTAAATTAATAAAATCATTTAATAGTGAGCATGCTATCTAATGATTTTTTAACATAACAGAAATATGCAAATAGATAATCACTTTTCTACTTTTTTCCTCTCACATTCCAAGCATTTGTCATAACCCTGTACAGTGTTTGTAAAAAACCAAAGTATAAAAGAGTGTCCAAATAGGCTGATGCAATTTCTTTTTTACTATCAACACATTTCATGAATAATTATATAGATTTCTGAATTTCTTGCTCTTTTGTTTACTATACTTGAATGTGCACAATAAACAAAAATCATAGTATCTTGAAACAAGTGCATTGAAGTCGAAATATGCTTTTGTTCAGTCTTGTTTAACAGAACCATGACATTTGTAACATAAAAATAGCTTCCATAAACTCCCATTTAAAAGTGAACATGCAGTAGAAGTTTTTCTCTATAGTTAAAATAAAATTTACAGCCCAAAGCCTTTCAGAGCATATTTTTTAAGTATTAAAATGAGTTGTTGAAAGCATAAAAAGTCCATTAGTGCAGTGATTACAGCTTGGACAGCGGTTCTGTGCTGGTGACCTACTTTCTTCGCACACTGAGGAGAGTTTATACCCAAGCGTCACTTGCACCTTCTGCTGGTGCTGGAAGATGGGAGACAATGCAGCATGGCCATATTTCGCACGATACTGACCATTTCAGTGTACTGCGCATGACCGAAAGTGAGAGTACTGCGCATGACCGAGAGTGTAGGCTCGGCAACTGGCTTTAAACTAGTGCGCATACGGTCCTCACCAGCACAAAACCATTGTCCGACCTGTACTTGTGAACTTATGAATCAATGTCTCTCAGGTGAATACCAAATAGAAATTAAAACCTAGAAAATTACCCATTTGGCTCCATAACCCAGCAGTGAATATCAGTAACCTGACAAATGTTTTTTTTTTTTTTTTTCCCCTCCATAAAATGGTATGTAAATGCAGTATATTTGTAAGATAGTGTTGATTGAAATAACCTAAACTGTAGAACCGTGATGGTTAACATTTGTTGCATACCAAACTAATTGGATCTGCTGCAGTTGTAAAATGTTTTTATTGTTGTTTCATTATTATAATCTGTATTTTCTTTCCTCTAAACTTTGTTAAATGCATATTTCAAATTGTAAATATTTCAAGTAACTTCTTAGTTTTTACCTTTGTTTGAGAAATGTTATTCTTCTATCATGAATCTTTTTCATTAATTTAGATGTAGATTTTGCTGATCTTTGATATGTTGTTTTGGAGTTAGCTTACGTAAGTTTGGTTATGGATGGCAGTTCTAGAATTTTATCACTCAAGTAGCAGGTCGTATGTAATCAGCAAAATAAAATTTAAACAGTTCATTTAAGATATGCAAGCTAAACCATACAGGTATACAATTTATATGAACTTTGTTGTTAGATATGTGAGACAGTCAAAGTAACTGCTAGCAAGCACACAATAAAAATCATCTTAATTCAACTTATTGACACAGTAATATATAATTTTATTTTTTGCAGTATTTTGTAGTCCAGTTTGGGCATTTTTCATTACATGCACAAACCCTTTTATGCCAGCTTCACAATTAGTTTGCAATCAAAGATTTGCACCAGATGTCACCGCCATTGAATCACAGCATGGATTTCAAAAATTTGTCTTGCCAGAAATTGGTAAAAGGGCTGAAGGTCATTGGATTCAAGTATAGGGCTGGATGGAGAATGGTCAGATATATCCCAAACAAATTACTCTAAGAGTCTAGACGAAAATTAATTAGAGCATTATTGAATCAGCACCACCTTCGGACCAAAAGTTCCAGTACTTCACAAAAATACACAGGATCTCTGCCACTTTCAGTTGTTTTGTGGCAAAATTCCGATTACAGCATACACCTGATTGCCTGCAAAAGATTTTTTTCGTAAACTTATTCTACAACTGAGCATCTATGCATCAGATTATATTAAAATGTTCCTGCATTTCCTTTGGAACTCAATTTCTGGGTACACCTCATAATGCATCTTGCTTGTATTTCCCATAGGTTACAATTGAGTTTGCCTAAGACATTGCTGTTGAGGACTGTGTTTTTGCATATAAACATACCTTTTTCATAGAAATGTAATGTTAAGTAGTGCTTAATTGCAATATCTGCTCCTTTCTAAATTTTTGCTCTTTAATCACAATTCATATTTCTAAACAAAACATGAAAATATATCAGGTGCGTAAGTTAAAATTGTTGAATCATGGATTTGTATTTTATTTTTGTAGTATTTAAAAACAGGTATCTACTTGGCCTTAAATGATTACTGTATTACTAATATTTGTTATGAATGTAAGAATAGTAATGAAAAGAAATTGAAAATGTAACAAAGAGAAGATTTTGACTACGTCCATATCTCACAAAAAGTATATCCACTGCACCACATTATGAAGACTAAGCCAACTATGCCAACAGAAATGAAGTGGCAACCCAAGTCGCAGTTCTCCGTAAGGTGTACTCTTGCTGTCTACAGCAATTCCTTAGAAATAGTTGTAAAATTCCAAACTTGTTGACATTATTAATCAAATTGTCTAACACAACATTTGGAATAAACCATAGATATTTATATATGTAATGAAACATGTTGGATTAGGATAGGATAGAATATGTCCCACTATCAACTTTCTGTTCATAGAAGGCTCCTATGTCCCATTGATTTCATCTCTAAGGTAATTTACTTGATATTTTATGTGAAAGCATTACCTACTTTAAAACGGCAAGCATTCCGATAAAGCGGGCATTAACCAAGTAAAAAAGGACTATTTAAATGTTCAGATAGGCATTTACAGATCTCTAAGTGTTAAATCCCATGGAAACCTAAATATACAGAGTTGTGATGATAGTTTTTCAAAGTAGCTAAAATTTGAATAATATTACAGAATACCTTAAGAGAGCATGCATTATAGTCAAAAGGTATATTTTGTTATGCTGAAGAAATAACAATATATCATTAATCACAAGATGTAAATGTAAAAAATTATGTAATGCATTTACAGTAGCAATGAACTTCTTTTCCAACTTCGGCCATTACTGGAACACCCTCATCAGCCAAAACACCGGGACTTCAAAGAGCAAGTTCACGTATTAAACCTTTCGCAACAAAAGTTTACAACCGATGAAATTAGATTACTCCAGAAAGGTTTCAATACGTGTGTGAACTTCTCAAGTAATAAAGACGATTTTATCGCCGACATAGAAATAGCCACACATAACCTAAAAAACGAAAACTTAACCAAAGCCAAAATTGAATGTCTGGATATAATAAAGCAGTTATCCCCAACATACAATAATACTAACAACAAAACAATAAGAAATTTAAATAAGAAGCCTGTGGTATACCTAAAAGCCGACAAAGGTAGTTCTCTAGTAATTATGGAGACAGAAGACTATACTCAGAGAGTAAACCTTATGTTAGAAAGTCCAGAATATGAAAAAATTCCAAAAAATCCATTATCCAAAAGTATCACCTCTGTTAATAAAGCCTTATCAATTACAAAAACATTAAGTACATCTGAAAAATACAACTTAAAATCGTCCAACCCCACACTACCAAGGTTGTACTGTCTGCCAAAAATCCACAAACAAGACAACAGCATGAGGCCCATCATCAATGGCATCAATTCACCTACATACCACATAGCAAAATGGTTAATAAGAAAATTAAAATCATATGACAAATTTCAAAGTTTGGGAATAAAAAACTCCTTGGAATTGATAAACCACCTACAGAAATACAACATCCCGGAAAATCACATACTTGTTTCTTTTGACGTTAAGGCACTTTTTACAAGCATTCCAGTAGAAGAAATACCTACATTCCTCAAAAAATGGCTAACCCAGACTACAACGGACCCCAGAGAAATAGATGATATTATCAATCTTACAGATTTATGCATAAGGAATAATTACTTCATGTTTAACCAAAAATTCTACAGACAATCAAAAGGTTTAGCAATGGGGAGCCCACTTTCGCCTATTTTAGCAGACCTATACATGAGCTATTTTGAAACACACATAGTAAAGGCCTTCCCACAGATTTATAAATTTTGGCAGAGATATGTTGATGATATTTTTGCTATCATTCCAGAAAAACTTAGAGAAGATTCTCTAAAATTACTAAACCTGCAAGATAATCACATCCAATTTACTATGGAAGTAGAAAGAGACAACACCCTACCCTTTCTGGACCTCAAGATAACTAGAAATCATCATGGTGTAGATTTTGGAATATACAGGAAGCCCACACACATAGATAATTACATAAAGAAAAATGAATACAACCCAGTTTCACATCAACTAGCTGCCTTTAGAAGTCTAATTCACCGGCTATACAACGTCCCACTGAGTAAGGATGAATTTTTGAAAGAACAACAACACATAAAAGACATAGCGGTATTAAATGGATTCAACCCAGCCATCATAAGGAATATGATGAAGAGGAAAGAAAAACTGAAGATAAGATCAAAAAATACCACTCTCACACCACTTAATAACACAAATTGGCAATATAGAAAATTCACCTACCATCCATGGGCTTTTAGAAAATTTGAACGAATCTTCAAAAGACTAAACTTAAAACTTGCACCCCAAAACAAATTCACTCTGAGGAACCTGCTAAATAAACCACTGAAAAATACAATCCCCAACAATTTGAAATCAGGAATTTATCAGATTAATTGTGAAACCTGTGAAAAAAGCTACATAGGAAAAACTAAGAGAAACATGTTAACCAGGCAAAAAGAACACCAGAGGAACATTAAGTTGAAACAAACAGAAAAATCTGCAGTTTCACACCATTTTTGGACAGAAAACCACAACATTGGCCACAACATTAAACTGTTAAAATCTTTAAGTACACCCATAGAATTGGATATTTGGGAAAAAATTTTCATAAACAAAAACCGTGATAAAGTTATAAATTTTGAAATCCCGGCATTAAATGAAGTATTAAAACTTAGTGCCCCTAACACCAGATGGCAGAGTGATCGGAGCTCCGTAGTAGTGGAAGAAGAGGAAGGTTCATCTAGTCACCAAACAGCTGATGATGAGATCGAACGATCTTGAAAACGTTTCAATTATACAACAACAAGTAAGTGAAGACTGAGTGTAAACATAGTGACTCATAAATTCAAACTTAAACATTACTCATTTATTAGGAATTATGTTTCCAAGTTCCAAAACATAACAAAATAGTTTGTCATATAATTCTTCCTTCACTTGTATTTGTTTTGCTGTGAAATAATGATTTGGGCTTAGAGTAGCCAATATATAAGCAAAAAAGATTTCAACCTGAAATCAATACCTTCCCTCCTCTTGAAGTATTTTTTCTTTTATTTTGAATGTTTAATTAAACGAAGTTAAGGTCCAACTACATAAACATGTAGCTTTCATCATACAGAGTGTATAAAATATTGTATTTTGCGTTCAATAGTCAGTGTTACTGATGTTTTGCTGATAATTTTAAAAATCTGTCATCAGTCCTGCCAGTAAGAGAAATTTCAAATACTTATTTACTTGAGATGGTATAGTTTATTTCCCTTTTTATATCCAAGACTCTATGCTTTTGAGTTAAATGTATAAGGTTAATAAGTTGTTGAATGTTTATGCAATAGTCTCAATGGAGAAAGGATATTCTGCACACTTCTTTAAACAATATCTATTACAGAGTGGAAAAATGCATACAGAGAAATATATTCTGTTCTGTTTTTCTATAGCTGTGTTTATTTTATTTTTATTTGTTCCTTCCCCTTCAAGTTTGATTAGTTTTGAAAGTTTCAAACGAAGTAGTATTCTAAGATCATTTTGACATGTTATCCATTTATAATATTCTCAGTTGCATGAGAATATCAATGTCATGTTGCAATAAAGTGGGTAATCTGTAAAAAGAACTTAGAAATACTAAGTTTGGGAAAATAATTAACAGCAATGGTAAACACACTGTTTACATTTTCATTAAATGTTTGCTACTACTAAAGGTATTACAATAGAAAATAAACAAATATGCAGTATTCTGTACGTAATCAAGACAACTTGATCTTTTTAAACAAGCAGGTTTAAAACTGCTCACTTCATCTATGAGACAAATAGTTCATGATCTGCAGTAATGAATTAAAGCAATTTGTACCATATGAAATATACACTTCTAGAATGATCAGAGTGCTGCTTTGAATATGAACTGCATCATAGTTTCGAAAGGAGCAACTGTGCACAGTGCTTGTTACAATTTATTTCACTTTCCAGAGATTCCACAGTTCCAGATCTTCTGCTTCCAAGGAACCCAAATGCACAGAAAATGCATCATGTAATTTGATAGAGATATTGCTGTAAGGGATATAATATATTCCTGATTTTTTCTCCATAAAGCTGATGTATAGTTTCAAGATTTATACTTATACAGCCAGATTGTGTTTGATCTGTACCACAGAGAGCCTGGATTTCTATGCAGAAAATTATGATCAAGATAATAGATTGATAATATCTCAAATTGACTTATGTTTTTAGTTAGCAGTAGATTGTTAACTTGCATTGGAGCTGCTTTTATCTATTTTTCTTGTGCCATATTTTTAAAAGAAAATTTCTCCCTTTGGTTGATAACATATTGCCCATAGTTTGTTGCTTTCAATTAGGTAATACATGCTTCATCTAAAGAATATACCACATTTCCACTTCTCACTGGTAAGGTAGTGTTCGTGCAACTCGCTGCTATTCGTGGTATCAGTGTACTTGGCCATTAGCATATGAATTCTGCTTTTATGTCACCTTTTGAGGTTGAAATCTTGGTTGATAATGGTCTTTACAGTTATAACCAAGGTCCTTAGTTTCAATGAAATAATGCTCTCTGTAGTTGAGGGACATGGAACTTTCTTTTGAATTATCTCTAGTATACATCTGCCAGCTAATATTGGATTTTCCCACTTTTCCTTTGCAATAAGTCCTATATTTTCTTCATAATCAATATAAGAATATTTTGCATTGGAAAAGGCAGTAATGTACCCTTCTATTTTTTATACCATTGTACATGACAGCACGAGAGCACACTACTGAATATTGTAGTATACCTCAGCAAAGAAAGTCTCCGGGGAATGATATGCAGGGGGGTTGGAGAAGGTTCCTACACCCTCCATCGACAGCTTTTACAACCCATATCAGTTCAGTTACAGACCATTCAAAAACATGCTGGCATCTTCTACTTTTGTGAATAAATCTTCTCGGTTTTAGTGTACAGAGTGAACAGGGCGCATATTTTTTTAATGGTTCTACTCCTTGTGTAGCATGCATTCTGTCATACACATTTGCTGTCCTTGTCCCACTGTGTAAGAGTCATGCATTCCTCTCAGGGACTTACTTTGCATTGGTGGACACTATGTATCACTCACAGAGGCAAAGCTAAATTCATTTTATTTGTTTTAGTGCAGCAACAAACTTGTGATAATATATCATGAACATCCTTAGTAATTTATACCTATTATAAGAACTCAAAGTGATCATGTTGAAAGTAACGTGTTGACAGTGCTACCATAGGTATGTCTGTTTATTAGATTTGTTTTGTCTTGATAACTAATTCACTTTAATCATAAAGATATGTCATCACTACCTTTGTTTAAATCCACCACAAAACTTACATGCAAATCTCTGAAAGTATCTGTAGTTGGTTTATTTACTTGAAAAACTTACATGTGAATTGCTCTGACTGGTTCTTTGGATATTGAAAGAATCAGTTTTCTTCTCTAGTTTTATACTGGAGGCTCTTTGAAGGGTTTAGGTCTGTCAACCAATTGTAGCCATTTCCGTTCAGAATGTACTTGGTATATTCATCTTCTGAGTCCACATTTCCTCACATCACCTTCCAATGAACCCACCCTATTATAGGTCTATCTCTCTTTCTTACATCAGTAGATATCCAAAAAATTCCTCTTAGCATTGATGCTTCTGTATGTTCAGTATGTCCCAGTCACCTTTTTGCTTATATGTATAACTGCTACTATGTTTCTTATTCACTGTTCTCTGTGCTTGATTTTTGTTTTCTCATGCTCTCCTTTCCCAGATTGCCAGGAATTCTTCATTGGTTGTGGTTTATATGCAAGTCTTGCAAGAGTAAATTGGTAACCATGGTCAGTAAGACAGATTCAGGAATAGAGGACTGCAGCTGAAATCTTGCCAGGATCATCCTGAACTGGTTTTCTCAGTCCTCATAACTCGCAAATGCGAGGAAGGTATCCTAAGACTTAGATCTGGAATGTTTCTCTCAGATTTGCTTACTCAATTATTTCATAAATCAGTGTCCACTGCTGTGGTTCCATATGTAGCAAGAATGGGTGTTAAAACACTATATGTAAAAGTCTGTAATTTTTTACATTTTTCTTTACTGATCTGAATATAGATTTAGATATAATTACTTTCTGAAGTATAAAGAGATACCTATGTTTCCATCCACTAGATGCACAATCATCTCAACTGTTAACATGCTCATATTTTATTATCAAGGAGCCCAAGAAAGATGGATTGTCCTTATTTTCTGATTATTGTAGCCATAAACAATGCAGTACTTTCTGGGCACTCTTCAGTTATTTCCTTTTAAGAGCAAGCATTGCCTTACCATTAATAAATAAAATTAAATAAATTATATTCTGATAAGCCAGATATAACATATTGGTTAACAGTTTAGTATGCAATAGTTTGAACCACAAGGAGCTGTTAATATTTCCCTTATATCACAGACATTCTTTGCTAATGCCAGAGTTACTTGTTAGAACACCTAAGTTGAGAATAGAAAATGTCATTGATTGCTTGAAAAATTATTGGTAATTTCAACAAATGTAGATATATGGAAAATTATTTTGTGTTTAGTATAATGCTGGAAGTACTAATTGTAAGCATAAGTACACTGTCCCTTCTACAAAGGTTAGCAGAATTCTCTCCACATTTGTAGATGGCATTGTGTTTTAAAACTTATTTTATTATTCCCCATTATGATGTGATTAAAAATACATTTAAATAAGTCAAATTTTAACATATTAAAAAGTATTTATAATACAAACCTACTTGAGAGCTGTAATCACAGTGGATATAATACGACAATTTGTTTTACTTACTGTGTTAAAACTCAAGTACTAATTTTTTCCTTGCATGTTGCATAGCATGTGAAATAATCCATGTGTTGTGTTGTATTGCCCACCTACTGTTAAGTATATGAGGACAATAATGTAAATATAACAAATGTGTGAAGTTGATCCTTTCTCAACTGAGAGCAAATATAATTATTAGCCTAGCTGTACAGGTTATATGTTACATAGTATATGTGCCAAATTATATGTAGTATAAACTTAAGGAGTGACAAACCCTGGCCTACCCCTGCTGATGAATATTGCAGTGACATCTTTTATTTAGCTTAATAGACAGTGACTGTTCCAAAACTCAAGAGATTCTATTCCAGTGAGTTCTGTTTGAAATATGAATTATGGGTTCTCCCAAGCATCATCTGTTGCTCAATTTGAGCACTATTGAAAACTGTAGCTAGCTAATATTCAGTTGTCATGACATTTGGCCTTCATTTGTCTTCACCCAAAATAAAAATAGAGTAAGCATATTATTTCACTCATTTATTTTCAGCAACAAAATATTTCTAGGCTGGTTATGAGTAAATATTTTTTCCATAAAAATGTAAACAACATTTGTTCTAAAACTCAAATATGCAGGTGCTTTTGAGAAAATTAGAGCAGCACTTAAAATATAATACATATATTTACAAGTATTCACATTATGTGTTTATTGAACCAGTAAATCTCACCTTATCACTTTTAACTACCATAACTTGATTCTGTTTTTGTTTTTCTTTCTTTATTTTTAATAAATAAATAGCAGTTGTTTATATTTTTCACTTATTTAACAGTTCCTGAGGTAATGTGGTGAAAGCTTGGGAAAATGGGCTTCCAAGATATCTTGGTTTCCCTTTTTTTTTTTTCTCCTCAAAAGTAGCAAATTCTTTTATATCATCCTATATAGTGCCAAGAATAAAATTGATTATAACACATATCTCTTTTAAAGTTAAAGAATAAGTGCAAATTATTTTTTATGCAGTTTTAAAGTTTTGTAGCAAAACATTCAGGTATAAACAATTTGAAAATTTTGGTGGGTTTATTTTCACTCTGGGTTCTCGTGGGATCTCTTAAAAGGCATCATAAGCTTCAGTGAATCAGTAAGCACTACGTTAAGACCAGCTGTCTGCATACAACCTTTATAGTGAATCAGTTAATAGAATTACAGGTTTCTTCATTGTACCAAATGATTTTCAAATTTAGCATGTAACAGTAGAAAGTTAAATAAGTGCAAAGGACAGGTTAAAAAAAGACAGAAGAAACATGCAAAGAAAAGACGTGAATTGTAAGATTTAATCTCATCACATCACAGCATCAAACTTATTACAGTTACATCCTAGCCACATTAGCAATAGAATAGCAGTGGTGTCACTATGTCAAACACAGAAATAAAGAAGTTTATTTTAGCATGAGCTGGGAAAACTTGGCTTTTTAAAATTTATTTTTTATAGCATACATTAGGTGCAGAAGTAGTGCTGGGGAAAGTAATGGATGTTTTCATAAAAGAATGATCAAAAATAGCTTGATTCAGTAAAATCAATAGGCGCCCCAAATTATGTGTTGTACATGCACTAACTACCAAAAGCTAATTAGAATACAGATGTTTAATATATATTTTTTAATGTTGTGTATCCATTAAATGGAAAATCAGCTGACACCAACTGACTGCATGGCATTGGTTAGCTACTTAATCCAACTGGATGTCAGAAAATTAGCAGAATAAGTAGAATCAACTTGAAAAATTCAATGCAACGGCTGGGATTTGAACCACAGATCTCCTGGTTTCCATCCAGTCGCTCTTAACCATTGAGCTACCATAGCCAACATGCCATTAATTTCCATCAATTTACTAAAATAAGCTTTTTTTTTTTTTTTTTTTTTTTTTTTTTTTTTTTTTTTTTTTTTTTTTTGCTGAAAAATACTCTTCTTTATTTAAATTCTTTACAAATCTTCAAAATATTTTCCCTCAGACACAATGAAAAAGTTCTAGTGTTCTATCCACTGTTCAAAACACACACTGAAGCCTCTTTAGGATAGTCTGATGATTATACTGATATTGTACAGTTTAACTCACCATCACTGTGAGAAAGAGAACACCAATCACTTTATTTAGGAAATAGGTGAAATGTTTAAATATATTTGTCATTTCTTTGTCTTTTCTTGGCAATTATCCTTTTTAATGACCCTAATAATGCTTCATTTTAGTAATCAGCAGTAACAGCACATTGCTTATCCACCATGTGATAGTACACAGTGCCTTATCGAAAAAGGTAAGGTCCATGATTTTTCATGCACTTGACTTGAAGGGGCACTTTCCTTTGTCTCTTGGTTATAATGTTGAAATTGAGCTTTGTCACATGTAATAACTGTGCCCAGAAAACCTCGCCAAAGTCTTCCTTTCCATTGTTGACACATCATGTGATGGGTGTTCTGATCATCACCACTTTGCTGCAACTTTTTTGTAGCCTGGAAAATTTCATACGTCATAAGCTGATTCATAGCACATATTCATAATCTCTGCAATCCTTGGCAGTCTTTGAAGTAGAGGGTCTCCTGGGGCAGTGGAGTATCCTCTAGGTCAATTTTATGCTCTCAAAACTCCTTGTGCCCTTGAAAACCTGCATTTTTCAATAACTTGCTCTTTGTAGGCTTGCTGCAATATTTCCCATGTTTATAATGGAGTTTTATCAAGAATGCAAAATTTAATTGGTGTATGTTTCTGCAACTTTAAGATCCATATTGGCTACAGTTAACATGCTCTACTACTTCACCTGCTTTCCTTCAACTGAGGACAACCATACAAATCATGTGCATGGCATTTTGCCACTTAAGGTCAGATCTTTCCAGTGCTGCCAACAATCTCGGGTGCATTACAATTCAAAAAAATAATTCCTGTTACTTTTGATGTCCGCTTGTCTTTCAAAATTAATTTTTATATTAAAATTAATAATTTAATAATTTATTTCACCATTTGGCATACAATGCAGTAGGCTTCATCAGCAAGTCATTAAAATGCATCTACATTTAAGTATTCTTGTATGGTATAAAAATTAAGTAGCTTAAACCTACTTTTAACTCTAGTTTTAAAATAATTTGCATTCACAATTTCTTACATTTAAAGGTAATTTACTGTATAATTTCACTCCAAGATACAGATGAAAATCAAGAGATTTCTGCAAGTGAAATGTAGGAGGAACCATATTTCTACCCCTAGTATCATACACATGTATATCAGAAAAAGTGCCTCATCTGTCTGAAGATGAATACATGCGAAGATGCAAATACATACAAAGATGCCACAGTTAAAATACCAAATTCTTTAAAAATAGGTCCACAATATTGAGGAGAATCACAATTTTTTATTCTAAGAGCCTTCTTCTCTAGCAAAAATACTTGGTTGCCTCCTCCACTACTACCCCATAGCAAAATATAATTCAAATGACAATG
This sequence comes from Mantis religiosa, assembly GCA_030765055.1. Classification (NCBI taxonomy): domain Eukaryota; kingdom Metazoa; phylum Arthropoda; class Insecta; order Mantodea; family Mantidae; genus Mantis; species Mantis religiosa. The sequence goes on along the minus strand of CM060948.1, from coordinate 285,774,834 downwards.
AAATAAACTATAATAGACACTTAATAAAGTACTAGTGGAAAACATACATTTTAAGTCGTCTTAAAAGAAATAAAACATTTGACAATGTTTTGTATATTTCCAGTATGTGGAATTTCCAACAAAACTTGTCCAACCATATTCCAAGTAGTTTAACTCTGCTCATTACATTGTTTATTTTTTAAACTAAATAAAATAGTTTGTGTAAAAGAAGAATATGCAGAGGAGCTGTGTACATGTTCTTATAAATTATAATAGAGCTGTTTGCTTTTCTTAAAACAACTGAAAATGTGAGGGCAATAAAAACAGTATTATTTGGAACTTATGTCTACCCTAATTTAAATATTGATTAGTGTGAGATGCCTAGATAAGGTTTTCTTGGTTTTTTCCTTGTTACGATGCAACTCTCATCTCTTTGGACTCCATGTGGTATGTATGAATAGTCATTAATCACATTATTTGTTTTAACCGTTAAAGAGAAACATGATTGATTATTACGTGAGGAGAAACGTGGGATCTCTCAGACCCTAACATATTAATAAAGCAAAATTTAAACTTAAGTTTATCGTCAAAATAAGAAACTAAAACGTAATCATAATCATTGGCAACCAAAACATAACAAAATTTCAGCAAAGAACACATCCCTAGACAATGTAATTAATCTCTCAAAGCAAAATTTTAACAATGAAGAAATAGATGTACTTAACCAAGGCCTAAAAACATGTATAACATACTCCAGCAACCCGGATGAATTCATTGCAGATATAGAATTAGCAGTAGAAGGCTTGGAAACCATGGACAAAAATATAATTAGGAAAAAATCAGCTCCTATATTGGAAAACTTAATAAATAAAAAGCCAATAAAACATTTGAAACAAATTCAGATAATTAAATCTTTAAGGAAAAAGGATGTAATCTTCTCAAGGGCTGATAAAGGGAACAAAATAGTAATCTTAGATACAGCTACATACAAAGAAAAAATGTTAGAGTTACTACAACAAAAAGAATTCCAGGAAATAGATTCTAATCCACTCAACCGATGCATAAAAGATGTACAAAAAACCATCATTAATAGTAAAATTTTAACAACTACAGAACAAAAAACTATCAAACCATACAACCCTACCCTTGCAAGAATATATGGTTTGCCTAAAATACACAAACCCAACATACCCATGAGACCCATTGTAAATAATATAAACACTCCTACTTACCTTCTGGCAAAATGGCTAACCAAAAAATTTCAGTCCTTTCCACAATTCCATACTCTGAGCATAAAAAACTCTTTAGACCTGGTAGAAAAAATTCAAAATCTTAAACTAAAACCTCATGACACTTTAGTATCCTTTGATGTCCGCTCCCTCTTCCCTAGCATTCCATTAGACAAACTTTTGATTCAACTGAAAAAATGGCTAAATTCTATAAACCTGGATACCAATGCAATAGAAGAATATTTGGCAATGACTGAATTATGTATACATCAAAATTATTTTGTCTTCGATGGAAAATATTATAAACAAATTTCAGGACTAGCTATGGGAAGCCTGCTATCACCATTTTTGGCCAATCTATACATGAGCTTTTTCGAAACACATATTACTAAAGCCTTCCCTCATATGTTTAAAACATGGTACAGATACGTAGACGACATCTTTGCAATAGTGCCCTACAAACTAATAGATGATGCTTTGAAACTACTCAACCTGCAAGAACCCAGCATACAATTCACAGTAGAAACTGAAGAGGACTGTACTCTACCTTTTTTAGACCCTAAAATCAAAAAAGGCAATGAAAAACTAGAATTTGGCATTCATAGAAAAGCAACACACACAGATAATTACATCAAAGCAAATAGTTTCAACCCAATTCCACACAAACATGCAACCATCAACAGTCTGACACACAGATTAGTAAATCTACCTCTCAGCCAGCAAGAATATCAAAACGAATACCATCAAATCTTAAAAACTGCAATTAAAAATGGATATGGAAAAAACCTTGTAGATAAAAAACTAAAATTATTCAAACTTCAAAAGAAATTAAAACAGATCACAGCTCTCACACCAATAAAACAAGAAACTAGATTTGCTAAATTTACTTACCACCCCTGGGCCACAAAAAAGTTCCAAAAAATATTCAAGAAATACAATATAACATTGGCACCAAAAAACAATTACAACATTAAAAACCTACTTCACAGTAATAATACTGATAAGATAAAACCAGAGGAAAAGTCAGGCATTTACAAAATTAAGTGTAAAGACTGTGAAAAAATTTACATAGGGAGGACAAAAAGAAACATAGGCACTAGAAAGAAAGAACACTTCAGGCACTTAAGATACAAAAATATTGATAAGTCTGCAATAGCAGCTCATTTCTGGTCTGAAAATCATGAAATTGAAGATAGCACAGAATTACTAAAATGCGTACAAAAACATAGTGAACTCGTCATATGGGAGAGAATATACATAGAAAAACATAAAAACCAACTAATGAACTTTGAAATCCCGCTAGAAGAGAATCCCACATTTCAGTTCATCACTAAATCAACAGATGGCAGCAACAACCCCAGAATTACCCACACCGCTGGATCTAGCGTCAGTCGCACAAGAGCCGTAGATGCAAACGAAGATTTGCGAAACATGTCCTCAAAATAGGTACGAAAGTGAAGCAGATGTGTAAGAAATACGACTCCTCTAAAATTTAATAATTAAACACTCCTGTTTATTTCATGCATTAATATGTGTAGATATAATTATTGCAGACAAATATGCTAGATTTTAACATTACAAAACAATTTGTATTGTCATAAGCATGTCTTTCTCTCTACACACAACAATATTAATAATATATTAATACAGGAGAATATTTTAAGGCTTTAAGAGTTCACCAATCACTTTCTATTAGCTACAGCGCAGTCTACACACACATTCCTGGTACATTCTAGGCATATTGGCTTCTGACAGTAAATGCATTTGTACTGTGTCTTTCTCTGCAGTGATGCTGAATATTTCTGGCATGTCTTCCTCTTATCCAGTCTATCTGATGGGACAACCTCGGAATCTGTGTTCAAGTTCACTTCTTCACCAAGCAATTTAACAATTAGCACTTTTATGTCTCTTGGCAAGTTAGGAATATTAGTACGCCTCATGATATGAGGTCTTATCAGCTCCGATGCCAAATCATGCATGAAACTGAATCTAGTGATGAGAGGATTTCCTCTGTAACACAAATATAAAATGAAGCTGTTTGTGCAGCTTATATTTACCAGAGTGTAAAACATTGCCATGGGCCAACACTTTGTCTTCTGTTAGTACAGTAGTTAGCACATTTCATATCCAAGATATCTACTGCAGATTTCATCGAATTATAATAATGAATGATCTCTGGCTTGTTTTTAGTGCTGTCAATTTGAATACTGTGAAGCATAGCTGACACCAGAATGACTGCTCTGTTTTTCTTTGGCACGTAGGATAAAAGTGTTGTGTTTCCTGCAAATCCATATACTGCAGAGCCTTCCTGTCTGGATTTGTTGGGTAAAAATTCTGAAGGTATTTCCTGCTTTTTCTTTCTTTCTTTCTTTCTTTCTTTCTTTCTTTCTTTCTTTCTTTCTTTCTTTCTTTCTTTCTTTCTTTCTTTCTTTCTTTCTTTCTTTCTTTCTTTCTTTCTTTCTTTCTTCCTTCCCCATTGTGCCAACATAAGTTAGCTTCCTTTCTTGTAATTTCTGAGTCACTTTAATGGAAGAAAACCAATTATCAGCATTTATGTTACAATTGGTTCCTTCAATTGGTTTACATAATTTTATAACAGCCTGGGTAGGTTTGCTGTATCCTTTTTCTTCCTCACTGAGTCCTGTTCCATCGTTATCTTTCCTGGTATAGATATATGCATTGTACAAATAGCAACTCTTTGAATCTACCAAGCACATCACTTTTATGCCGTATTTGGCAGGCTTGCTAGGCATATATATTCGAAAAGGACATTTTCCTCTAAAAGGAACTAACATCTCATCAACTGTGGCATTCTCTTTTATGGAATACATTTCTTGGGAGTTGGAAATCAATCTGTAAAATATTGATATTGCAGTAGCACGATCATTTTGTGTCTTTCATTACGCGTGTTAGCATTATCAAATCTTAGGCAAGTAGTAAGTATACTAAAACATCTCATAGACATAGTGGCAGGAAATACTGGTCTCCCCATTTGATCCATAGCAAACAATGATTTCATATCTTCATGGTTGGTGTTCCTGGCAATAATGATCTTACAGCAAGCAGTTTGGCATTTGTGCGTGTAACAATTTCATCTATCCTTGTGTCATCAAATAGTTTCCCATACCTGTAATTTACTTGTGGTGTCCCCTAAAGCTCAAGCTCTGACAGTTAATCCAGGCATCCCTCTCAGAATATTATGTTGAGGTGCACTTGCTGTGCATGGTTGAACGCGGTTCCATTTGAAATCATTTTTTCCATTATAGTACTGACAATCTTGTGGCTCGAGAGTTTGAGGATTATCTATAGTGCAGGATACAGAAGCTGGTATTTCTAATAAATCTTCATTTTCCTCACCATTACTGTCATCAGAATCATCTGTTTTTTTCCTATTCATATAGACAAAAATCAGGACCGATGACAGAATCGTCATCTGAATCGAAAATATCTTCATTTTCATCTACCTCTTCGTCAAACCATTCCTGGATTTACTTGTAAAAATTCGGGTCAGCAGCACTTATCTTCCTCCTTTTCTCACGAGGTTCCATTTTGAAATTCCTCCTGAAAGTAATAAATAAAACAATATGGTACTACCAGTAATATAAGAGAAGCTACTGTACGATGATTATGAGCATAATATATTAATTATGATGTTACAGGAAACATGCAGTCAATGAAGCCTTACCTCAATTGTACGTTAGCAAAAACACAAGGTCTCCTACACGCCTGTAACTCACAACTTACAAATCTCAACTGACAGCTAATAACGCAAAACTATCGGCAACAATGTAAAACTAAGCTACTCAAATGGTCAAGGCGCAAACGGAAGTTGTATAGCCACAACAACAAAATAAAATTTCCCCTGGGTCACTGAGACCGATGTTTCTCTTTAAGGGTTAAACTTGAATATTATAAGGAATTTTGTTTAAAATAGAAGTCATAAACTTTAGAGATAGATCATTGCATTTTTATGTGTGAATTATCCTGCTATATTAGACTTCCTGTAACAGTTCTTTAAATATGTAATAAAATTGTGTGTATAAATAGAAAAGCAAAATTTTGGATCAGAAGTCATAACCTTCAATTTTAGTTGTAAAAAATAGAAACAGTCATGATACTAGAAGTACTGAAATTTTGAAGTTTAAAGGGAATTAAAACGATACTGAGTATGAGTGCTCATATAACTTATAGTTGCAATATTTGTAAAATTTGAGATTAAATATGTTAAGATCTTTAACAATTGTCTTGAAATTCTATACATTTGACAGAAAAGGTTGCACTGGGCATATAACAGACCAAAAAAAAATGTAGTTACCTTGTCATTCAATTTTTAAAAATTCCAGAATTGGTACGTAGTTAGAGAGAAACTGTGCTCTGAATTTGTCCATGATCCAGCAGATCACACCTTAATACTCTACAATAGGACTTTGGTAATAGGTTAATGATTAATTTATTTTGAAAGCAAATTATATATAAGAAAGTTAAATTTCAATATACTCAGGCTGTAGTATGTTTTCTGCATGGTTTAAATTCTTCATACGGTTGAAATCATGTACAGGTATAATGAAGCTGTGATGTGGAGGAGTCTTTTTATCATTAACTTTCATTTCTCTCTCTTGTAAGATTTTTTATTTTGCTTAGGTCTAGCTCTTACCAGGAAAGAAAAAGAATCTTTCAAAGTATAAACTTGAAAGAAGCGTAGGGACAGTGAAGCACAAATTAGTACAAAAGTGAATCGAGAATATATTGACACATTGCTTCACTGAATAAACAGTGTGAGTGAAGCAATGTGTCAATATATTCTCGATTCACTTTTGTACTAAAAGAATCTTTGTCTACAAGATGTTTATTTTTATCATTTATAAAACTTTCAGTTCTAGTTCATTGTCATTGAGTTAATTGAGATTTTTCTTTTTATATACATCCTAAGCCAGAAAGAGTGTGCAACATCCAGAAAACAAGTCTGATTCAGAAATTAGTGGAGCATTCACTGATTCTATTGTTCATATTACATACACTATTTTGATATGCTCTAATGCCTGAGCAGTTAAAAGCATGTAACTGGGTTCAAAATCTCCTGATAACTTTTTTCAAATTAGTGGCGATAATATACTTTTAATGATGGATAAAATATGTTCGAATTGCAAGCCATTTGTGCTTATGCAAAAAGTTTCCATTTTCTATTGATGGGACAGTACTGGTATTTCTTACACTTGATACTGATAATGAATTTTGGGCACCAATACTCAACACTCAATAATATACTGTAAAGGTAATAGCTTGTTCACTTATTTATGTTATTAATATATTTGCTGCATATAAATGCATGTAACATTTTGTATCGTATGCTAATTCCAAAATTGTTCCTGTTTCACATTCTCCGATTGGCAGCAGTATTTTTTTTTTTATTTTCTTTTTTTATCTTTGTAATGCAACAGTTACATATAAATCCCCTATTGTTAGTGAAGGCTGCTAATAATAATTATGCCTTTGCTTCCCTTTTTATGTCAGGCCCAAGTGACCTAGTTGTCGCCAGGACCTTAAACCCTACACATTAAATTATACATTTACCCTTTTGTGCTGAGAACTTTCTTTCAAAGGATTTGCTATCCATTGAGGAACAAATATTAGCAATTCTTTATTCTGCAGTCTTGAAAGAAAATGTAAATTAATATTTATATTATTCAAAACTAGACTAAATTTAATGTATCACACCATTCTACCACTATTCACAGCTATCACTAATATGTATTTTTCATCCTGTAATAAATAATTAGCCATGAAATATTTGGTTACTTAGTAAGTTTGTGGATTAAGCCTCACTACTTACTGACTCATATATTGGCATATACATGTTTAATGCAAAGGTGTATTAAGCACAATTAAACATATCAACATTTGAGTTCTGCCTTCATGCATTGTCATTGTGTTTTCAAAAGTTAATTGGTTTCAGTAGGACATCTATGCAGTTTTGCTAAAAGTTGTGCAGATAGACACAGTAGTCTTCTCCATCCTAGGCTGACAATTTACATTATGTAACAAAATTTGACCAAGTTTATATCTTATTTTTAGTGTGTATTGCTTAATTTTACGATGCTTGATATTGTTATGTTTAAAAGTGGTGTTAAAAGAGAAGCTATTTTCATATTAAAAGACTTACTGAATTATTTTATTAAAACTTGGTTTCCCTCATGTCAACTATTAAAAACAGGAATGTTTTCGGGACCTTTCCAGTCCCATCCTTAGCTGGTTGGCGATTGACCACTACCTGAGCCAACTATGAAGATACAAAGTGTCAATACCAGGACCTGGGTTTAATATGTAATTGTGCTTACTAACTGAAAGAATGTGCTGTTACCTCTGGAAAAGAAATAAGTAATATTCAAGGCAAATCGTAGTCACATTCCTCCTCGCATTCCTATTTAAACTCTTGACTTACTGAAATATTTTGCATATGGGAAGAAGTGCCAGTGAACCTCAAGATAGCAGTCCTATACATTTGGAAAAGGGTAAATATACCTTTGATGGCATACGTTGTTGCTCCCATTGGTAGTTTAGTGTGTAAAATCGTTGACTATAGTGACATAGTGCTCGGTTTAATTCCTTCTGTAAAAAGCTTCAGTTTTTACTTTTGTGTTTAAGATGAAAGGTACATGCATATGCAAAAAGCAGTGGTAATTTTAATGTTTGAATAATTCAAATTTTTAAAAACAAATCCTTTAGGTTTAGCATAATAAAATCCTCTCTGTATGTGGTTTTATCAACTAGTGTTTAAACGTATTGCTCAGAAATTTGTGCATTTGTTTGCACAATAAAATTGCAGTACTTATACATCTTAGTTTCTGAAGGTCACTGCACCTATATTCAGTGATATTTAGTGAAATGTAGAGATTAATTATTGATAAAAAATGTAGTGTAAAAGAATCAGCAATAAATATTCCATTACATGGATATAACAATCAGGGAATGATATACTGCATACTTTTATACAATGAAACCACTAGCATGATTGTTCACCTCTGTAAAGCATTCTGATTGCATACCATCTGTAGTTTTAAATCATAAGTTATGTTATGTTCTGTACAGAATGCATTCATTTGATTTGCTTTATTACATTTAGACAGCAAGTAGAGTATTCCATATATTTTCCAGTCAACAATTTGAAGAATTAAAATAAATAATAGTCAACATCAGGAAACAAAGGCAGGGCTTAAACTTAGAATGTGGTGTCTATGGCTTGAGAAATCCCATATCACCGAGCCACACATGCGTTTTGCCAGTGCAGCAGATGCTTGCATATATCAAGATATCTATCTGTGCTCTCTCTCTCTCTCTCTCTCTCTCTCTCTCTCTCTCTCTCTCTCTCTCTCTCTCTCTCTCTCTCTCTCACACACACACACACACACACACACACACACACACACACAAATGAGATTGCTGATTGCTTTGAACTACTATGAGTCAGAAAAAGTGGGAAATTCAAACCTATTAGTAAATTATTAAAATTCCTTTAGACATTTTTATTTTGAAAAGTATGAAGTTTGGAGGGGAAAAAACTAATGGTTCAGCTCGTTGATTTTATCTAATAAACACTAAAAAAAAAAAGAAAGAAATGGTTTTTACAATAAAAATATAATTTGTTATAAACTTCACTTATATTAAATTCACAGGACTTGTTTTGCAAATACTTCATTTGCATCTTCAGCAAAGTTGTTTATTTTTGTTGTTGTTACTGCTGCTAGGTGACAGATTAGATTATTTTTGTATGTATTACCAACCTCTGAAATAATGAATAAATTAAAATAACAAATAAGTCAACCAGAATGAAGGAACATTTTAGAAATATTAAATATAAACAGATTGATATATCAGCTGTGGCAGATCAGTTTTGGTCATTTAACCATGAAATCATCCAGAAGTTAAATTATTAACGCAATTGAATGGACTGATAGATTTAATGGTTTAAGAGAAAATATTTATCTTAAAGGAAATAGAATTTGTGTGATTTTTTTAAACACTACCAGTCAATTCTGTCAATAAGTTAGTTTTACTTTTAGATGTTGGTAATAAATAAAAAAATAATCATCACCAAACGGCAATAGTAACAGAAATCAACAACGTGGCTGAAAATGCTAATGAAGTATTTGCAAAACTAGTCCTGTGAACTGTGAATAATCTACAATTTCTTAAAAAGATAAGTGAAGTTTTAACAAATTATTATATTTTATTGTAATATTTGTATTGCTTCACTGTTATTAATTTCAGTTTTTTATGTATTAAAACACTTTTTGGTTACATATTGTTAGTGGGTTTCCTACAGAGTTCTACTAGGAGGTTTGAAATTAGGCCTGGGTGGCTCAGTTGGTTCAGTGCTGGCCTATTAATTCCAAAGTCGCATTTGAAACCCAGCCCAGACCAATAGTATTAAGTATATAGTAACAGCTCCAGTCAGTACATTTTCTGGTATGTAAAAGAATACCTGCAGGGCAAAATTCCAGCACACTGACGATGCTGGTATGATCCTGATAATTAACAGTGTTGTTAAGGAAAAAAAAAAATGTTTGTTAGACCGATTGTATTAGTTACCCAAGTAGATTGTGGAATGTATGCTTGGAGGAATTTAGTAACAGTGACATCAAAATGAATCGTAAAACTATTTGTAGTCGTTAATTTATAGATGAGCCGTATTTATTACACATCGGCTTCACTTACGTTAAAATGTTGTCTGGTTTTTAAATTGGCTGGATCTAAATTTCACGTGTTCCTCTTGACTTGACGTCACTTCAATATATTGAGATTTAACTGTATTGGAACACCACAGTGAAGCGATAATAATAAGCGATACTGTGTAATAAATACACAAAGCAATATTGTGTAATAATAAGTGATAATGTGTAATAAATACGACTCATCTGTAAATTAATAATTATTTTGCTTCACTGTGGTATTCCAATACAGTTAAATCTTGATATACTTGTAGTCGGTTTATTGACACTTATCAATAAGGTAATTGACGTAAGTAACGAGTGTCAAACTGACTACAAATAGTTTTATGATTAGATTGTGGAAATTTACAATCTGGTTTGGTGTAATTTTATACAGTATAATCTGAAAACTGCCATGAAACTTTCTTTACCTCTAAGCACTTGGTTGCAAACTGAATTTACACTAGTATAATTTTGAGTGGAACTAGTACTCAATGCTCCATATATTGCTAGTGTTTGTCTAGAATGCATTTCATTAGGACCTTCCTAACATCCTCAGCTAATGTTGACATCTGAATTTTTATTTGGTGATCTCCTTGGAGGTGATAGGAGCATCTCTGTTGGTGGTGTCTTGACGAACTTGAAGTTTGGGTTCTCCTCAGAGATGCTCCTATCACTCCAAGGAGTTCACCAAATCAAAGTTACAGTCGACATTAGCTGAGGATTTGGGAAGGTCCTAACAAAATGAGTTCTCTGTAAACACTAGCAATATATGGAGCATTGAATACTAGTTTGACTCAAAATTATATTCATTTTGTGCTTCATTGTATAATAGTCCTTACTATATAATGAATTTATATTGTTGCACCTCTCACACACACAACAAGAATAAAACAGCTCCAATCAGTAGCTATGAGAAATTAAGCAATAATAAAAGCGCAACAGTTTAACATGGTACGATAAAATGTTTTAGTAAAAGTCATGTGTACAACTGCATTATGTTGAAGTTATTTTGCACTTAAATTATACACTACAGATAAATCTGAACTCATTTTGAAAGAAAATAATGTGATGTAGACTTGGATAAATTAAAAGCTGTACATTTGCAGAGTAGTACTAACTAGACATATGAACAATTTTATCAGATTAATCAACAAAAAATATTAAAAATAAAGTGCATACCTCATGTTAGTGTTTTCTGATTGCCTTTAAGGTTCTTGGGTATCTTGGTCTCCTAGGTACTGAATACAATACATGACCTTTCAGATACGGATCTAGTAATGGAGCATAATTGATCCACTTCAGTATCCCTATAGCAACTTTTCAATAAAGATTACTATTAGATTTATCCTGATGGTGCCAGTTTCTGTAGCTGTGATGTTATTCACACTAGGTATAACCTTGGATAGTTAAAACTCCCACTATCACCTTGCCTTTTGTTGCCAACATTTAAACAGTCAATACAGTGGTCAATAAATGAACTGGTAAGTTTTCACTGATCGAAAGCATAACTAAATTATCTAAACTAATGTTTTAACTAAACTACAAGGTAAATCTCTCTCTCTCATCTGTTGCATAGATATCATCTTTCCTATTTTTGCTGTCTTGGCACCATAGGTACTCGGTTAAATGCACACACATCCATTTGATTCTGTTACATATCCCTCTTCAGAGGTGATGCCAAAAATATCACCAGCGCGTTGATAGTGTGGACATTTGTTCTTGGATCCACAAAATGCAGGTCATGATTTACATTTAAGTGGGGTGCAAAATCTTCAGCCATTGAATCGTATCCATCCAGCAATCATGTGAATTGGCAAAATCCACAGGCTCCTCAATTAAGGCAATGGGGGTGGCACCATCTCTTCGATTATTGAGGCATACTGTCATCCATACTTTGTTAGTGAAAACATTGACCAGCGCAAATATCCAATTTCCTTTCACGATGCAGCCACGATGATACTTCCTACTTCCAATTTTACATTCATTGATCTGTATGACATGACTGGCACCATCTATTTTGCCCCTGCTGTTATATTTGTTGTGTATTGAGGATATGCATACCTCCCAACAATAGCCAATATTGTTCTGTGGGTTATACTTTTATTTCCAATGGAACAGTGTTGAACAATTTGTTCATAAGAGAATTCATTTGTATAGCTGAGTGTAATTAGGAGTGCTTGGGCAGGTGCTAACCAAATACCCTTTGGCAGGGACTCTTGAGAACTGTTCATGTCCTCTCCTACACGAAAATATCTGTATCTCCGATCCTGTGTCCTAATGGGGTGAAGGGTAGCATTATATTCTTGACATAACATAATCCATTCTCAATAAACTTTCATCATAGGAGCTGCATGTATTGTTCCTCATCATGACACAGTTGTGCGAGATCAACAATATTTTCAAATCTACCCATAGCAGTGAAACACAATTTAAACTTACAAAGTTTATTTTCTGAGTGGTAGAGACCGAACAGCATCTTCATTTGCACAATAAATGGTAGAGGTAGCTTCTGAACAATGGCACATGTGGTGGTCACATGTGCAGTTTAAGTACTGTCTGCAACACACATTTCTGGACCATTGGTGCCGAGGTTGGTAGCAAATGGCTCTGCAAATATTGAGGTTACCTGCACTGTTTTTCATAGTAACATCGGTAGGTCCAATGCTGGACTTAGAAAAAATGTCTGTGGGACGTAATTGAAAGAATTACCTTATTGTTTATTTCTCCACTCTTCCCTCATGTTTTATAGAATATCAGTTGTGCATTTTATAACAAAATATTTATGGAAATTAGTCATACAGTGTACCTGCAAGCTATGCTTATGACTTGCATAAATGCAAACTAACAGGTGGAAGGAAAGAACAAATATTTCCATGCGCTATAGTATCTTGCATCTTAAGTTTTGATTTGCTTCTGCTGTATACTGAAAGATTTTGGTCACAAGGGTAGGTAAATGTAATGACTAAGAGTGAGTCAACAAGCCAGGCTATTTAGTGCATAATGCTGCATGTTACACAAGTTATCTCTGATTCTTCCCCCATTGTTTTGCATATTTTTATTTTTTCTTAGGAGTCTGGGATGTTGCATTCACACACCCATGGAAATGCAGCCAAGGTTGGTAAGGAATTCTATTTCGTCAACTGGCAATACATGCAAGGCAATAATGTGAAGTGTTAACACCTTTCATTCTTTTTTATGCTGTGTGACAAGTACAATACATTCTAAAACCACAGTAAGTTAAATAGAAACATACTATGCAATGGAACATTAACAGTATGTTCTATGTCATATGACTTCAAAACATATTTCTTGGTCTTTTGGGCCATATTACCTCAATATATATGAGTGTTGCACTGCACATTGTGTTGTCACATATTAAGATATACATACCAATGCTGCCACTTTGGGAAACCCAGGACTGTAGTTCTGATTATTGGTGTTCACTTATGTCGATTATGGATATGGAACATTTCATATAAGTAATTTGAGTTACGAGTTCCATTTGGGATATTGTTTCAGAATATTATTGTTGAAACAATTGTGGAAGCAGGCTGATAGAACTGATTTCCTAACAAAACACAGTACAACACGTTGCATGTATTAAATCATTCCTTGTTGCATAAGATGCAATTGTATGCATAAATGGTGCCTTATCTTGCATAAAGTAAAATAACAACTTTCAATAATGTAAAACTTTAAAAATATTGAAATCAAGTTTCGAAAGTCTCAAGAGTATCAAGTTCCCATCCCTAACCTTTTTAAAATAAATGTCCCAAAGAAGAATGCATTGAAGGAAACAGAGGTTTTCACATTCAATAACAAGGTTGTTTTATTTTAATTTATATTTATTTAAGAAGATTCATTATACATATATATTGCACACCTGCTTACTACTCATCTTAACACATTTGACTTCCAGAACGTGATAACTCATAAGCTCTCTCCTTACCTCTCTACTCTTCTCTTTATCGGTACTGCTCTCACCTTCCTGCTCTTCTCCATGTGCAGTAAGCCTTCTGAAGTGCTAGGTATAAAATGTATTTGAGAGCAATCTGATCACTGAGGTGCAACTATGTCATCTATTCTCTTCCTACCTATGCAAAAATAACAAATTTATGGATTCAGGAAGAATTGAAAATCATTTAAATTCAAAATAATGCTGTACTAATCCTCTATTTGTTCATGTTTAGATTAATAGTTCTCATAATTGTTTCAATATCCAAATTGGTTTTCATTACTCCCATATTCTTATAAGCTTCAAATGCTCTATTTATTTTGTTACACAAATTTATATTGTTGAGTTATGCCACTGTAGTTTGGGTAATTAAAGAGTGTTTGATTACAGAGTACTTATTGTATTTTAACCCCTTCACTTCAAATTCAATTATGAGATATTTTGAAATTTTTATTTATAATCTACTAATGTTTAAAAAAATGTAATTTTACTTTTGCTTTTTTTAGCAGTTAATGCACTAGAATTTCTAATTAAATGCTGGAAAAAATTGAATGAAATATCCAGTTAAATAAAATGAGTTCATAGGATTTTTAATTTTGTGTGCAACATTTACAGTATTCTAAGTAACATAGAGCAGCAAATTGTGACTAAGGATACAAACTTGTAACTATAAAAAACTATAGCTAGTCACGATATGACTATCTGTAATGTTGGAATTTCTGTAAATATTGAAAAGTACAGTTTTTCTAACTCGCAAGACAGTAGATACCTTATTGGATGTATTTTGAACATATTATGATGGATGAATATTGGAGTCTCAAAGTCTCGCACATAATTCAGATATGTAATAAATAAAGCATATCATGCAGAACAGTTTTAGTGTGTTGCTTCTTTATTTCTGAAGTACATCATGATATCTCACAATCACCACAATTGAAATTAATATGGCAAACTGTCACAGCATCTCCTGCACACTTTACGTAGAAAAACACTTGTTTATCCATGCACTGATTCATAAAGGTATTTTTATGTGTAAGAAAATCTACAGTGATGCAGTAGATGCAAGTTTCCATTACAGCTAATCAAATGAATAACCATTCCTCTCTTTATCCTATTTATGGTACATCTGTAAGAATTAAAATCTGACTGTAATTGTGGTTCTTTTAATAGAAAAAACTTTCATTACTACATAAAATCAGGTTTTTGGGATTGAGTCAGTATTTGATTGCTAGCATTTCCTTTTGGTGAATATTGAAGTTAATGCTGCATTTAATGCAGTTAAGTATTTGTGAATAAACAAAAAGTACAAAATGTTGCACATAACCTTATAATTTGAATGTGTCTTAAAAATAATTCTACATCTTTGTACATACTCAGGTAACAGCCTGCACACAGAGCAGAGGTTTTCAAACTTGGTTTCTAAATTTGTAGTGCCTATTCATAGTTATAACAACATTTCCTCAAATGGCAGTTTTAAAAAAGGTGACTGGCTGGAAAATTATTATGGCAGTGTTTAATTTATCGAAAAAGTAGTTCTTTTAATTCACAGTTCACTTTTATACTGCATAAATCTCTATAGAAACACAACAGGCATATACGAAAGATTATTTTTTATATGAGTTGTTTTAAATCATATTTCCTTTTTTATTTATTTGATTTAATGTCATTTTAAAACAAATAAAAAAGAGATCCCACGTTAGAGGAATTTAGTAACATGTGACACTACTATTCAAAATAACATGATTTACTTCTGCAATTGAAATGTTTTTAAAATGAACATGCAAACAAAGGAAATAAAATAAAAGTAGCACTCAGTGGGAAATTATGTTGTTTATATCTGTTTTGCCACTATTAATGGAAGGTATTTTTCAAGTTACATAAAGTTTGAATCTAATTTTCATTTTTGACAATTGTTAAATGTCAAAAGTTAATATTGAATGGTTTACAGATGGATCAGCCTTGAAAGAACATTATTACATAGTGAGTTTAAAGCCAGGATAGAAAAATATTTTTATTTACATATTTTCACTTTGTGGTTTTTTTTTTTATAAGGGATTTATAGAATAGTTTCCATTTATAATCCTAAAGCACTCTCAAAGCCTTAGTTTAAGAACCATTGGTTGGAGGATTTGTGTCCAGTTGCACAAAGAAACAAAAGATATTCCTTTTGCAAATAATAAACAATACAAGTTTTTTATCCCGAGTCTGATCTGTCAGTAATTGTTCCAATTTTGTTTTATTTTGTGATTTAACATACAAAGAGCATTACAAGATAAAAAAGGCTTGTGCACAGTTAACAATAAGTAACCATACGTCATACCACATTATAAAGATAACTAAAGGCAAATGTTTGTCATGTTAACTATTATTTTAAAAAAAAAGTTATATAAATGAAACAATTTCAGGCTTTGACATTTTGAAGAAACATTCAGATTATAAAGCTATAAGCTGCATTACATGCCTGTTTACTCAATATAATGTATATAACTTAATTTCATTTTTTGCTTTGTCCAAATTTTTTAGCTCACTGTCCTATATTGGACAGCATTGTTTGTACAGATAGTATTTCCCATAAACCAAATAAACTGTATGGGGCAATTAAAATAAATCTGCTTAGAATTTCAAGGAATAAATGATATCAAATTGACTTTCTTCTTATTAAAATGTAAATTATTTTTGGTACAATTATTTGCTCTTTCTATGAATATAGAATGTCTGAGGCTACATCACAAACACTTTAAAGATTTCTTCCATTCTAAATTATAACTCAGTCTTTATGTATGGACATAAAATTATAACTCAGTATGGACATGTATTTCTGAATGAAATCATTTTGTTTTATAAAAACAAATATATAGCAAGGAGGCAAGTAACTTTACTACCAAGGTATTTATTTAATAATGAAAAAGTTAATATTAAAAGTAGTGTCATACAAATTGTTACCAAGAGGAACACTGTAACCATTTACACCGATGGCTTTGCAGAGTTACTGAAATTGTGTTGCATAGTTTTTGTTTGTGTACAGGTGTTTATGGTTTGATTCCTTTCATGTGGTTTTGAAGATTCGGTCATCATTTGAAATGGCATATGCTGGTTTTGTTTAATGACTTTATTTGGTATAGCATTTAAATTACACTGGCAAGGATCTGGTAAGCCAATGTAAAGCATCCCAAAGATGTATGTGTACAAAAAAGTAATGTTTCATTATACAGCTGCATATCTGTATTAAAAGGACTTTATATGTTAGTCTCTTGTGGTATTCAGAAAATTAAGTGTAAATGAATATAATAACATTAGCAAATGATTTTGTCATTACCTCCCTAGGATGTTTTTCTTCAGGTTCCTAAGCATTTTTATGTTATAGATGATGTTCCATGTTTTATAACATAATGTTTTGTATACCATACATGTAGAAAACTATTTATAGTAAGTGTTCCACTGGAGGGTGAAATAATTTTATTGGGGATCTAGCCTTGCAGCCATATTTACTATTCAACTACATAGTATTTTTAAATTACTTCATAAATTTATTTTTCAGTAGTTTGATTAATTTTGTAATAATCTGTCCAAAAATCTATTTTAGTGTATCGCTCTGAGAAAAGGTGAAACAATACAAAAATGGAATTCATATTGAAGATCCAGGATTTGTGCCTTTACACACAGTTTCTCTGTATAGCAAAGTAAGTCTGTCATTTTGGTGTAAAGGTCTATATGGACAAAGTTTTGCAATTGGTTTTAAGTAATTTTATCTTGGAGGTACAACATTTATTTTAACTTGCTAAATATCCTAGTTTTTTGTTTAAATTATACCTAAACTTTCAGTGCCAAATGTGTAGCAAATACTTAATGCTGATATATAGCTTTTGCTACTAGCATAGTAACCTAGAAGAAAGGTTGCGTTGTACCAATTTTCATGCTACAGCTACTGCACAACTTTGCATTTAGCATAACCCATCTTAAGCGTCTAGGTATATGAATGTTCAGTTTTAGAGTCCTTGTAAGAATCCCACTGTTTTCATCATTTAATTCTCTTTTAAAATAATTGTATAATATATTTTCAGTAATCTTGACAAGCTGGCTTACTAGTAAATAATGCTGCATTGCTGACTCCCTATCAGTATTATTTTCAGAAGTATAACATTTGTATGAAACAGTTCATGTTGGTGATAAATGGGACAACACCTTTCATGAAAAACTTGCTTATATCTACCACATTTTTGTTAATATTTACAGCACTTTGTGGTTGCTAAAAGTATTGTCTTGAGGTGTTAATTTTTGGGCTTTACTATTCCTCTTACGATACCAAAGCCCTTTGAAGTTAATTCAAGGGGATTAATTAAAGATATACATATTGATGATGCTGATAGCATATCATGATTCAAAAAATCTATACCATGTTTCACCTTAATACTTGAGCAGTCAAAATGTATTTTACTGAAGTATATTGTTTTGTTTGCCAGACAGTGGGACAGGTAGTGACAAACAAATAATGGAAAACATGTGTTTATGTATATTTGTGCGCATGTTGGAGAACTCTTAATTCAGGTTTCATCCTTTGCACTTGTGAAGAGAAACAGATCGCCACTGGGTACATGTGTGGTAACATTTAATTTGGGATGTTGAAACCTTGTGTGTGGATAGTATCTGATCCATTTTAAATGCCAGTATTTATTTTTACAAATGTTTATACTTATCAAGCATATTCAAATAATTGTTTTTTTGTTGATTTGTTTATGTAACAGTGTTACTGATACTTTGATCTGATTAAAGTGTTAATCAGGTGTCAAAATCATTGTTTATTGCTAAGGGAAACCTTATTCCTCTTTGTCATAGCATTGTTTAAGATGACACTGGACATGTCTTGGCCTGCTACCTGCAACTCGCACTTGGAAGAAATTATAGATACTCATTTCAAGCTTAATCTTAAGTTCCTTCTAACACTCAATTTTGATGGTTGAAAATGCTCATGTGTAACATTTTAATGAGAATTAAAAATTTTATATAATTTACAACATATGATAAACGCAATTTTTTCCCAAATATAGCACATCATAATTTTTGCTTACAATAAAAATTTAACTAGCTGTGATTTATTATGTTTTAAATATTTATTTTTGGGATATAAGGGATAACTAAAATAAAAAGAATATAAACAAATCTAATTTGGAACATTCACATATACAGGATGATCTGTTTAGACGTCAGAAAAGTAAGACTGTATACAAAGGAAACTATTCAACTTTATTAGTTGGTAATGGTATACATTTGTGTATGAAAGTCAGGAGTTTTGTGTCCAGCATATTAGCACTAAACATGACCGCCATCACAAATGCAGCACAATTCACAGCTCGCACCCATGTTTTGCCACATGGCCTGTAGCATTTCTGGAGTGATTTGCTGCAAGGCCCTGTAGTCTCCCTCCCAGATCGGCTAGACTCTTTGGTCTTTTTCCATACACTGTTGCCTTGATGTACCCCACCCCCAAAAAGAAACCAGAGGCATTAAGTCTAAGCTTTTACAAGGCTATGGGATGGGTCCAGCATTTTCAGAGCATTTTCCAAGAACATGTGACATAATAATGCCTAGATGTATGGGTCATACTGACTGTTATACAACTCTATATCTCTGTAAGCTTGCTGGGTTGCTATTTACATTTGAAAATTTTGCATATCATATGACATACTGAGCACATTATTGTGGCATCATGACCATTTTGTTTTGATTTCTTTGCACAGTAGCATTGTCATGCCACTGTTAACATCACTCATTTGTTAACTCCCAACTTTTCTGCTTACATTACAGCAAATTGCTCGGAGATATGTGCATTAGCTAAATAAATATGTTTCAATATTCTGACATCTCAAATAGATCACCCTGTGTATTGTTCTAAGAGTGATTATTCCATCCATATATGGTTATTCTTAATAAGCTTTGGTTTGTTTGTTATTTTATATCTTTATTTCTCCCTTTTTTTTTCTTAGAAATTATTTTGCGTGAAATACTAAATGCTTCAACTTGCCATTAGAACATGGTGGGATGTTAAGGAGTTGTAGAATTGGAAACAATCAAGTATTCTTTCAGATTATGCTCTTACATTTGAAATCATTTAAATGTAGTATGTAATATTCCAGAAAAGACTATCTGTATATTTACCTGAAGTAACATTTTTGTGCATCTCTTGTGGTTTTGTAAGTACATGAAATTCCTCAGGCATTATAAAGGAATTTACTGGATATTCAGAAAAAATTTGATAGATAAATTTTATTTGTCAAGTGAATATCGTATGCATGACATTTTAATAAGATAGTTCAAGTTGTTGAGAAACTGATAAGTATCAAACCTTTTCCCATGTAAAGGTGTGTGTTGCATCCTTGAAAGACGATAATGCAGGGCTTAAATATAAATTTTTATGTTTAACAGAGTTTAAATGTTTTACACACATACGCACATGCACTCTCACACTCCTCGGTCAGGGTGAGTTACCTGGATAAGGTTTTTTCTGGGGTTTTCCCTTATCCTGAAAGATGAATATCAGGTAACTCTAAGCTCTATGGACCCCGGGCTCATTTGAGCATCATTTCACCCATTCCATTCATCGTCCGATATGACTTAACGTTGGAGGACGTAAATTACAAAAAAAAAAAAAAAAAATGCACTCTCACACTCACTCGTTCACTCACTTTTTCTGTAAATGTTTTTCCGATTCAGGGGACTTGAAAACATATTTTCAGTGAAATCTCGTAATCAAATTTTTGGATAGAATGCAATAGCCTCTACTTATTGTGGTAGAAAAAAAGAAAAAAAGTATTCATCTCTTTAAAACACCTAATTTATTTCAAGTAACTTCTTTGTGGCATCAGCCATTTCCAAGATATCCATTATTATTGGTTTGAATTTTTCAATATTTTAATCAAGTATTTTGTGTGTGCGTGCACGCATGTGCATATACAAACTGTTTAACTCAAGAACAAAGTCAGTTAAGTGCCAAACTTGGTATCTGAGTTAGCAATCTTCCACCCCAACTACCCATTACGTGGAACATTTTTCATAAATTTTGAATGAATGAGAGTGTGGAGCTAAAGGCTTGTCAAAGCTTAGTTTTTTTTTAAAAAAAAAAAAAGAATAAGTCATTTGGAGCCATATAAATTTTGATTTAAATTTTGATTTGCTCTAGCAATTTTGATTAAAATATCATTTGTTTAAGAATTTTCAGGACAAACTATATTATATATAATTTTTTGGGAAAAGCCTCTGAATTCTTTGTTTTAAATGACTTTTTAATAGGTAAATGTAAGAGATAGACAAATTTTTGTTGCCATCCATAGTATAGGGGTAACATGCTAACCTCTGGTTCCGAAGATCACAAGTTCAAACAAAGGATGATGCATTGTTTCAGCTGTAAAAATCCTTAGCATTGTTTCCTTCGGAAGGGAAGGAAAGCCAGTGTTCCTGTGTCATAGATTTGCAGTACATTAAACAATTTCAAGTCTGATAGAGACCTTTGAGCAAAATTAAGCGGTTTTTCATATCCGTATAGAATGGGACATGGAGAACCACAGCAGTTAAAGTGTCCATAAATACTTTTTTTAGTTCAATATTTCCAGGATATTGCTTGTTATTGGTTTGTTTTATAATGCTGTTCTTTTCCTAAAGAAATTTTTATTTTCCCCTGGTGATGCAAAGAAAATTAAATTTAAAAGCCATTACATAGCAAACATATCTTACAACATTTGCTCATTGCATAGCCCTGTTCCCATTACATCTATAAGGAAATATGTAATAAAAGCATTTTGTATAAAAGCATATCTTGATTAGCATGAGGTCAGTAGAAGAAAATGAGTAGAAAAAGTTTTGTGAATATTAAATCAGATTTTTTTAGTTGTACCTTATTGCCCATCTCCTAATGTTATACAAAATTCCTTCTGAAGTAAAACAGTGCTACAGGCCATTCCCAGAAAATTAAAGATTAATTTGTATGTAAAGTAAATATTTTAAATATGCAATATTGTATTCAGAATCAGAGAGCCTTTCTTGAGAAAATAATAAATTTTGAACAAATGTTCCATGTTTGTTTTGCAGAGGATTTTCTTGAAAATATTTGTGTCGCATATTTAGAAGAAATTTAACTTAAAACACCAAGTTTGGCATGTAAATGAATTCTCATTTTTTGAGTTATGCTGTTCACATATACATCCCACCTGAATATCTGTCTAAAAATTGTTTATTTTGGTTCCAGGGTGCCTCAAAATATGTATTTCTGGTGATCCCTAAATCAAATTTTTAGATGGAATACATTAACTTATCTACTGTAAGTACTAGGTATGTGGTTGAAATAGTAAACAATTAAGTTCATTACGAAAGGAAGATAAAAACAGTATGATATAGATGTTGAGAGGCTCATGATGATCTATTCCAAATATGCAAATATTTATAAACATTTTATTGCAATCAGTTGTATTCAGATGTGCAACACTTTACTATTACACTAACTGTTCGCACAAATGCAAAAGAGTGGAACTATAGAAGGAATATATTTTGATAAATTATTGATGTGCTAGAGCTTCTCAAGTGTATAACATTTCGTTATGAAGATATAGCTTTGTATTTTAAATGATTGAAAAGAATCACTTCTGTGCAAAAGTATTGAGGATACTAAATATATATACATAATAGCAAAATTTAGATTTAGTTCCCTTGAAAAGCATCTATTTATATAATAGTTAGTGGAGTCAGTTATGTTGGAGTTCAGCACCTGTAACTTCCTAGTCCTAGTTTCCCTTTGATTAATGCTGTTATGAGTCTTTAAATATTGGTGTGATTGTTATAAATATATTTCCATTAATTGAACTTTAATATAACTTCTCTCAAATTCTCACCATTGGATGAAGCTCTTGACAAGCCCAAACACACATTATTTGCCCACTCTTCCACTGGTCCATAAATCTCAAGCACTTCAGCTTTAAATATTTCCAAATAAACTCTTTCCAATAATTTTATTTTTATCCTGGTATACTTGCCTCAGTAGCTTTTCAAAGAACAGCTAAAATATTTTTATTTACTCCTTCCACAATTAGTACACCTAGATAATTCAATTTGTTAACCACATAAGTATTAAGTGTTCAGTATTTATTCATTGCCTACATCATTTATTTAAACTTGTTCTTAAACTGTATTCCTTACAAAAAGAAGCTGTTTTTTTTTTCCTTATTTTTTAACTGATTATTATTGATTCTGCAGTAAGATCAAATAGTAAACCAAAAGTTTCTTTGTTATCCATATCACTTGCATTAGATCCTTTTCACTGTTCCTGAATTGAATGTTGAAAATAATTACTTTTACTTTCTTTACTGTGCACTTAGAAAGTAGAGGAAGTATTTCACATTTCATTTAAAACTTCAGTATTGAGGTTTCACAGTAAATGTGTTTTGAGGCTCCTGAATTAAAAGCATTTTTAGAAAACTCTATTTTGTCGTGGGAAACAAAGCTGCATAACTTAAAAAATGAAAAATTGGTACCTTACAAGGCAGCAACATGAAGCTCTAAAATCCCCACGAATCGTGACATAAAGCGATTTTCATTTCATTTTTATGTTCTCCAAAACGTCTTAACGATTTTGATGAAATGTTACAATTGTGTCTATTGATACGAGGATTGCAACGTATGTGTTTTGAATTATATATGAACATTCAGGAAGCTTCCCTTTAATTGGTTTTTGTGTAAATCTGACAAGGAAGGCCTAACATGCAGACAAATTAATGGTGTAGAATTTCACGGCTAGTTCATATTTCTCCGGGCTTTGGTTTCCGAGGTTCATAAAACCTAACGATTCCTTCCGTAATTCTGGCGAACACCATCCTGCTTAATTTGAAACAATTTTAAGCTAAGCATATATAGTGAGTACTTAACGTGGTGAGGACGAAGGATCACTTTTTGTATAAATAATTAATAAATAAGTATTCGTGAATTTGTCATTGATAGAAAGTTATGTATATGAATAATATTGTTTTCCTCTCCACTGCCCTTTGCCTCTTTTAACATTTTCGATGTCTTCCTGGGCTTTTCACTTTTAAGTAAGATTTTTAAGATCGTAACATTCGATTTCTAGTTCATAGAGATGAAAGAGATTTTAGGAAGCTATGGTGTAGCGGCTATACTACACAGCTTCTGCGACGAAATTGCAAAGAGAACTTGATATTGGAGTCTTAAGGAAACGCTGTATTCCTGCTCGAAAAGGTCTTACGTTCTTGAAATTCCATCCTCTGCTCGATAAAACGTAGACACTGTTGATATTCTTACTATTCCATATGTATAGCGATGTTTCACGGAGGTAGGATTTTTAATAAACTGCTAAAAGTGCATTTTGGGATAGAGCGCGAAAATTCCATCTCTGTTCTGGAATGCAAACTATTGTCAACAGTCTGCCTTCTTACGACATTCTCCGCTGCTATTTTCATATGTTGAGGAGAAAGAAAATTGGTATCTGTACCTTCGAGGGTTCATGTGATCTTCGAAGTAGCAACTCGCGGGGAAAAACGGAAAACGCATATATATAGTTGTGATACACGATTTTAATGTTCATTATCGCACAAGCCAGAAGTTAGCTGGCAGGGTGGTACGCGAAAGGGAGGAAAAACACCCACCCCATTGCTTTATCGGTTAGATTTTCTGTGTAGTAAACTTGAAGGTTCGAGTTCTGTCTTATTTAAGAAGGATTCGATTTGCAATTTGTTTTGGATTGGAATGGATTGTTCGGAGGGGATTCGACACCTCTATCAGACTGGTCTTTTGTACCTATGCCCTAAGTGGGGCACCCCCGGGAGGGAGGATGAAGTGAGAGGAGATAGGACGACCGACTCCAAGGAGGCACCACAGTACCTACAGAGGGCGGCGTTCCTACACTTTACTAGATAGAAACTCCCCGGCGGTCCAGGACAATCGTCATCCTACCTTCCGAAACAGTCACGAGGCCGTGTTCGGAGAGCGGAGGCCGCCTCCCGCCAGAGCAAGGAAGAGTCCAGGCAGGCTTGCACAACCCGCATCCCGCTAGCCGCGTTCTTGAATTGGCCGATTATTCCGTCTCGGAGACCGGAATCCATTCCGGCGGAGGGGAAAGCATTCACTCAGAGCAAATCATCCTGCCATGCACCGCCGAGACTCCCTCCGACACTTCTACCCTGAAAGAAACCACCAGATAAGAGATGATATGAAATGATAATAGTGGTGAAATGGAGGGACAGGAAATTCGGGAGAGGCCACGGGATTTGAATGCCGGCCACAGACGAAACCGCCTGAGCCATCCCGCTCGGTCAAGAAGGATTCTATGTGCAATTTTTCAAGAGTTGTCCCTCGTGAAACGGTTAATATGTAACGCTCTGCTCTTTACATTCCGGGCTCTTTGGAAGACATTTCATTTGTCTTTTAGATCTCAGCTATTAAGAGGGACGAAGATATAATTAGAAGAGGGTTTCGCAATGTTCATTTGCATGGTCATACTCGAAGCTTTCCGTATTCGATTCCCGATTCCTGCAATGGAATTTTACTCTCCTGAAAGGTCTGGTACGGAGTAAATTCAGTTTTATGAAATCCTTGGATACCAACTTCGCCAACTAGAACTACAGCAGCTCGGCTTAGGAACAGTGCTTGGGGTCACATATGACTACACTTCTACGCTCCGGTTATTATAATCCGTGTGAATGAAGGCAGAGGAAGCAGCAGTGTGGGGTACGCTTCAGTTCTGTCAGGCAGTTATGCAACAGAGTCCATTACCATTACATAGGAACTGATCCTTGAATCTAACACATCTGTTAAAGAATATAAGTTGTGTGTGTGTGTGTGTGTGTGTGTGTGTGTGTGTGTGTGTGTGTGTGTGTGTGTGTGTGTGTGTGTGTGTGTGTGTGTTTACGCTCTGAACAACGAAATTGAAAACAAACATATATACAGTAACCGTTTCCTACATAGTTACCGCAGCTTGTTTCAGTTTCGCATGTTTTAATCTTCATTTAAAAACCGAGTGAGATGGCTCCGCGTGTTGGTTTAGATTTGGAAGATCCTTAGATTCACGTTCAATGAGCCACTTTCACCTACATTTTTCCACGGTTTCCCCTGGTTGATAGGCGAATGCCGAGAATTTTTTTATCCTCTCCCATTTCCCGTCATATCATTTCCTTGTGTTTCACGGTCGAAGATTGACGGTGGAATTGCCTTTGCGGAAATGTCTGCCCCGGCTTTTGCTGTCACGGAACCCCAGGGAGACCTTTCAGTGAGGATTTGATTGAATTGTTCGGAGTGGATTCGACACCACGACCAGACTGGTCTTCTGTACCTGTGCCCCAAGTGGGGCACCCCCGGGAGGGAGGATGAGGTGAGAGGAGATAGAGGGCGGCCGGCCCCAAGGATTCACCACAGTACAGAGGGCTAGGTCCCTATTCTTTACCAGATAGAAACTCCCCGGCGGTCCAGGACAATCGTCATACCACCTACCGTAACCCCGAAACAGTCACGAGGCCGGTTCGGAGACCGGAGCCCCCCGCCCCAGAACAGGATACTCCAGGCAGGCTTGCACAACCGGCATCCTTCTGCCGTGTGTCTGAATCGGTCCACTTGGTCGGCTCGGAGACACTTCTACCCTGAAAGAGACCAGCTACCCCCAGAAAATAAAATAAATTGTATAACTGGTTTGTAGACCTTTAACTTAGAGCAAGACATTTGTGAAAATCTGTAACTTTCACCTGAAAAAAAAAACATGTTTATTATTGCATGAAAATAATTTACGCGCACAATATGTAAAATCTCGCGTCCGTGATGTGGGGTTTTGCGGTTGAGGTCTGTATAAAAGGTTTTTCCATTCTTTCAATAATTCACTAAGAAAAACTGACAACTCTGAATGCTTTGCATCCTGGACTCGGTTGAGTATTCATTTCACATATTCATCTCTTTTGACGTGTCCAGTTAAAGAATAGAGTTGTGATGAAAACAATATATCGTTTTACGGAATTCTTGTATGGCATTGGCAACATAGCGCAGTACTGATCCGGATCCAGGATTCGTTTAGGGAGGGGCCAACATATTCTTAAACATACCTTAGGAGTGAGCAAAATACAGTCAGTAATAGAACATTTTCGTTTCTTCATTTTTAAACATTTAGTTATTGACGGAGAATCCTTGAGTGCAAAGATTAATGGAAATTTTGAGAAAATTATAAAATGATTTATTAACTAAAGGGGCTTTTTAATCCTAATATTTGAGTAATTTAATTGTTCAGTGGCTGTCTCGGTAGCGAAGATGGTAGCATGTCTGACTCACGTTCAAGAGGTCCCGAGTTCGAATCTCGGTCAGGGTAAGTTACCTGGATAAGTTTCTTCCGGGGTTTTCCCTTATCCTTCAAGACGAATGTCGGGTAACTCTTAAGCTCCATGGACCCCGGACACATTTGAGCATCATTTCACCCATTTCATTCATCGTCCGATATGACTAAATGTTAGCTCTCACATGGCAGCAAGCTAACCCACTCCGCGAGCTGCCACGCACTCTCTGCTGCCCTTTGGGAAAGCATTTGTTTATCGCCTTGCTAGTATTATATGCATGAAAAACCGTTTATTTAAGCTTTTCGCAACTTCTTGGTACTCATTCGGGGCTGTTAAGTATTAATGCTGGGTGACTATAGTACCGAATAGAAAAGCAAAGCTGCAATAATGGTTTTTATGCCAAAAGGGTCAATGTTTTCACATTAGACTATAAACTGTGGGTTGCATACATGAGAATAAATAGGAGCAGAAGACTTACCTGGTATATATATATATATATATATATATATATATATATATATATATATATTGTGATATACTCACTTTGTTTAGTAAGGTGAAGTTGCCGCCAGGCGTCCGGCTCCTTTTGGCTGGTTGGAGATCTTCGTAGTAGTGTTTCTACGAAAACAACTGATAGCTGTGACCTAGGCAGCCATGAAAGGATCTGGAGCTGGCTGGCCGGGAGATGTTGGATTAACCTTCGCTTTTGTTACATCTCTCCGCGCCTGTGGAATGTTATGTTGTAATGTGTTTAGGTGTTTATAATTTGGAATAAAACAGGTATTTGGATTTCAGGAAGAATTGTGTATTTGATAGTGAAGTGTCTCGTATCTTCTAGGTTTTAGTGTGGGTAATTTGACCTCTCACTCTCCGAGTTGTGTTCCCCAGTGGTATCCTTGGGATGGTTCAACCATTTGTTTCATAGCGGCTTATTGAAATATTTCCAGGGATATCACTATATATATATATATATATATATATATATATATATAATCGGATATTGGACAAAGATGTGTATTTGTATCTGTATGTGTGTGAGTGAATGAATGGGTGTGAACCGCATAATTCATCAACGAAAATTCGGTGTAAGTTCATATTCTTCCAATGATTTTCAAGAAAAACCTTTTACCCACAACTGCCATTTACATTGTAGATTATTCGAAAACTTTGATTTTCTCAAAAATGGCTAATGATTTTGAGTAAAACACCATATCTTTAAAAATTGTTCTTGACATGAAATGTATATGTGTGTAAATATATAAATATAAATACATATGTATTAAACTTTTTGGAAATAGCCTATATAGCCCCTTCACTGACATTCTTAGGGAAACCTTTCGACCTCCGTGTTATCTGGGAGTAACTAACTTCAACGAAGAACGGCTTGCGTAGGCCACCTGGTGTGTATATACATAGCCTATATCAATGGCCTAGAGTATATAAGTGCTGGAGCACCACTTTCGTAACAATAGATGCCAAATATAACTTGCCTATTTTCTTTTCATCACATACGTAGATGTTATTCTGTGAAATCATTTGTAGGAGGCTGGATACATCAACTATTGAGTTTCCACTCCTTTAGTCCCCTTGCTGCTGGACAGTCCTTCATCCGTCGAGAAATAAGGATTCTTTTTCAGTGCCAGGTGCATTCGTGACAGTAAGCTCCAAGTACAATATTTCCTTTCCCCGCTAAGCCCCGCGCCAAAATTGTGTTTGCGGGAGCCAGCTATGTTCCTAAGTTAAATTTCGTTTACTGTATTTGTATTATATATTTCATAAATTAATTAGAAGTTGTTCGTCGGGATTTGTTTAACTGTTTTCCCTGTTACAATCCATAGTGTCATATAATACGAGGGCTGTTCAATAAAGAATGGTCACAATCCTTTTTTGACAATGTACCTTTACTCATCCTCATAATTTTGATGGTCCTTCTCAAAACTGTCTCCCCTGAATGCGATGCACTTGTCCCAACGTTTCTGCCAGTCTTCAAAGACATGCTGGAAACCATTTTTGAGAGATACTTCAAAATCGCCTCCGCAGCCTTCACCACTGCTTCTGCCCCGTAGGGGAGGGGATCCGTCCCCTTCAGCTGCCGTGGTGCGAGCGCTGCGGACCCTTAGCACTCGTGGTACCTCTGACGTTACTAGAGGTATCTCGGGCCGAACATCTGAGCACCTCCTCCGGGAGTTGTTCGGATTGGGATGGTCTCGAGGGGGCAGCGTGTTCCCGATACCCGTGGGAATCGGGTACGTCTACGGACGGGGTTGAGGGAAACCATTAATTCTCCCGGGTATAGCAGCCTCGTTCTTTGAATCCCAGGCGGCTTCAGAAGCGTTCACCTCTGACCGCACATTCCATAAGTAGGCAATTATAGGGGTCCTTCATCCTAAAACATGTGGGGTGATCTGTCACCAAAGAAAAGCGCTGTTGCAACATTTTTCTCGTGACCTTAGATGTTCAGTGTCTGCTATTAGCTTAGACTGTGAACAGGTGTGTGTTCTTATGTGTGTTAATTAAGCTTATATTTATAGAAGTTACATAGTGTTTTACTTAGTGTAGTTTTATAAATTTATTAGTGTTTAATAGTTATTAGCGTTTGGTATTTGCGTAGTTTAATTACGATGTGGAGACCGTGGGAATCGAACGAGGTTTCTCTCCCTCCAGCTGCACCGGAAAATTACCCCTTGCCAAGTACCAGTGGTTCCAGAACTCCGAAGAAGGAAAAAAGACGTACAAAAACCTTGAACAAGCAATGCCAGATTTTCGTGTGCAATATTCATGAGTATGTGAAAAACAATAATTTAGGCAAGGGTTCGATTTCTGAAACTGCAAGAATACTGAAGTTGGACAGGAAAACTGTGCGGAATGTTACGCAGAGAGGCCCAGTGACTCCTAAAAAGCCAGGTAACAAAAGGGCCAAATTTAATAAAGTAGATAATTTTGGCTGTGACTTTATAAGGCGCGCGGTGTATCGATTTTACGGTAAAGGGCAGTCGCCAACGGTCCGAGAACTTTTGCAGCATCTGAAAAGTGTAGCAGATTTTCCTTACGAGGAAACTACACTTCGGGAGCTGCTAAAGAAGCTGGGTTTTCGATTTCACCGTTTGAAAAAGAAAAATGCAGTGATGGAATCAGCAAGAATAGTAGCTTGGCGATATAAATTCTTGCACAGACTACGAGAGCTGCGTTCGCAAGGTTTCAGGATCGTGTATCTAGATGAGACTTGGTTCGACACTCATGACGTTGCTAAGATGGGATGGGACGACGGTACCTGCAACTGTGTGCTAAAATCTCCGCCGTCACGAGGGAAGCGTATTATGGTGCTTAATGCGGGGGGTAATGAAGGGTGGGTGCCGAACTGTTTATTTTTATCAGCTAAAAACATAGGGGACTGCAAAGCTGATAGTCATGATGAAATGACAGCCGAGGTATTTGAAAAGTGGTTTTCCAATAATCTGCTTGAGAACTTGCCAAACAACAAAAAATGTGTGATAATAATGGACAATGCAAGCTACCATTCGCGGCAGTTGTTTAAAATCCCATCCATGAAAACGAGATTACAAGATATTATTTCATTCATGAAAGAACATAACATACCAGTACCAAATCCTGTTCCCATAAAAGCCGTCCTTATACATACAATTAAGTCTGCAAATATAATTTAAAAGTATGTGGTTGATGAACTTGCAGTTTCTCGCGGCCATGAAGTTTTGCGTCTTCCACCCTATCACTGCATATTTAACCCTATAGAACTCATATGGGCTAAATTGAAAGGATTCGTCAGGAAACACAATATGACACCTACCCTAAGTGCAAGCGTGTGTGAGCTTTTGCGTGAAGGTACAAAAAGAATTGACTACAACCTTTGGTCATCATGCGTCCAGTGCACCACCAAAATCGAGGGAAAATATATAAGTCACGATGCAGACAGCAACCAGGAGAGATTCGTGATTCATGTAGGAGACAGTGACAATGATGAATAAAGGTAGGATCAAAGCATTTTTAACCACAAATGTATAATTTTTAATTTTTTTTTTCAGAATTTGTTGAATGAATTTTGCAGAAAGCGCTAAATTTTCCCTTTATGCTTGCTTTATTTTGCGTAATTCAGACATTTGTGTTTTAAATAAAGAGAAATTGCATTGCTAGCTAATAATCTGACATTACATCTAAATCACAATACATGACTTCTTATGTTCGTTTTACATACTAAAAACATTGTCATGTGGAAAGATTTTCTGATCAAAATTACTAGCAAAACTACTTTCTTAAAAGGACCATTCATTTGTATCATTCTGCTGAAAATGGTGCTTCTTTTCTTACTTGTTGAGTTTTGACGAAAGCATTGCTTTTATTTATATCCCATCAAATTTGATTTCACCACATTCTCTGTTTGCCACAGAAACAGAAAGTGTATTTATTTTTTTCACTATGTTCAAACGAACATAATTATTCTCAGGAGAACTTATGCATTTATTTGTACCAAACAAAAGTTTACCGAAAAACAAACAAGCTAAAGAGTATTCTTTTATTAGTAAATAAATATCCGTTGGAAAATACATTTATATTTTACTTTTAAATATTAACTGACGGTCGTCTGACAACGTGTACCTTTCTAGCGCACGTTTGTAAGTTCCCTGGATAAGCTAACATTTATACTTGTAACATATACCTAACAGTATTTCGAACCTTTCTCGAGTTTTAAAATGTTTATGACATAATTATTATGCGGAATGTAGGTGATTATTTAAATTGTGTTTAACAGAAGCCCCCCCCCCCCCCCCCCCAAAAAAAAAATTACTGCTTAACTTTATTCAAGCTTGTAAAATTAGAAGACATCCTAATAGATTTTCCTTACTAGTTTTTCTTTAATTCCTTATTCGGTTTTTTTTTTTTTGCGTTTGGGATATTTACTGCTTTGTTAAATCAACTGAAATTTGATTCCCCGTCTGTAGCTGCCATATAGGAAAATATCTGAGGGTAAATCGGCTTACAATTGCAATAAACAAAGCCCTAACATGCACTCTTTGCTTACAAATTATTATTAACTACCAGAATCAAAAATGCTTCTTTAATTTGCAAGTACATATCCCTCAGAAATTCATGTACACTCATGCAATTTAACCCTTTTAAAATTGTAATGATGGTCCTACAACAAGGTATCGGAATGTTTTACTAAGCTTTCCTGGATATTATGTTAATAACACGCATTTAGTTCTTGTAGGTAATGCAAGTACCAGTACCATAACAACATAGGCAATATATCTCTTTTGAGTTATGTTATAAAGCGTTGTAAAATTAGGATATATTAATGATTTAAATTTTATTTGAAAATGTCAATAAGTAAACCAAATGACGTTCGTACAGTGAAATCAGCTTGAATTTTTTTCCCTTCTAAATGCGTCTTAGAACACCGGCAACCCTGGATGATTTTAGCTATGAACACGAGCCTAACATTCTTCACCCCTCCGCCCCGGTAAGTGTAACCTAAGAAATTTATGACATTGAGGTTAGGGGTGAGAACTGTTTTGCCGTACAAAGGCGACCGCCTGGGGATGGTTTCAGCGCGGCCACTATACTAGCGTGCAAAGCTAGTAGAAGGTATGCTAGATCGCCAGGCGGCCCCACCGAGGTCATATCGGTAGCCTTCACCTTTGGTGTTGGCGCGCGTAAGTGGCGTATCCACTTCCATCCCGTCTTGTGTCCTTGGACCAGATGGGGGGGGGGCTTGTTTGTAACCCAGGTCTTGTCCTATAGAAAGCCCCACGGAGGACGCCGAGCGCCCTTTGGGACAGCTCGGATAACTCCCTGGTTGTAAGAGGCCCGGGTCTGGTCCTACGGGTTCAAGACTAATGGGAGTAGAACCTCTGGACTCAACTCAACCACTGCTCCTGATGATGGATAATGCCTCCCACGAAGGCATTTCTTCAAGTTAGGAAATAGAAAAAAGTCACATGGGGCTAAATCCGGACTATAGGGAGGGTGAGGGATGCACTTCACGTTGATTTTTGCAAGATATTCAGCAACAACATTGGCAATATACAGCCGCGTATTATCGTGGTGCAGCATCCAGCTTGCTTCACAGAAATGTGGTCTCTTGTGCCTGATATGTACCTGCAATGTTTTCAGGACATCCCTGTAGTATTCTTCAGTTACTGATGTGTGTGCAGGTACAACATGCTAATACACCATTCCATGAATATCAAAGAATGAGATGACCATAACTTTTCCAGCAGAAGCAACTACTTTGGCTTTTTGGGGGGTTGGTGATGAAGGAGATTTCCACACTGAGCTCTGCTGTTTGCTCTCAGGATCAAAATGATGTAGCCAAGTTTCATCAGCAGTGATTACGTTTTAAAGAAACTCCGGATCTTCCTGTAACATCAACTTTAGCTGCATGTTACCTCCATTGCAGCGGTAGGCGATACTGAACATGTCTGAACTTGCCTGGTTCTCACAGACGGGAACCAGGAGTACCAACAATGAAACTACTACGGCGTGTTTGTTTCACTTTAAGCTAACAGAATATAATAAGACTGAATTTTAGTGCGAAAAATTATGACCGTAAAAAAATTATGATCATTCTTTATTGAACAGCCCTCGTAGTAGTGACAGAAGTTCTGTTATTTAACAAATGAGCAACGTGGTACCTGCTGGACGCGCTCAGAAGTCGTGACTATATTATGTTTGCCACTTCTCCAGAGTCACGTGGAAACGCATACTACTTGTGATTTCAACTATGAACAACCAAGTATTTCAGATACCCGTAACACGTCACTAACAACTGCAATTGGTTAATGTGCTTGTGTAAATTAACAATTAAAAATAAATCATTTTTCACACTGTCTTTTAGCGAGAAACTTGGTTATAAAGGGTGGGTGACCTAAATCGGGCCTTAAACTAACTGCAGTCACCAAAGGACAGAACATTTTGACCCGAAATTGCCGTGTGCAGATGTATGACACTATACCGATGCAATGTGGTTGTAATAAATATAAAAATTGTTTTGTTGGCCATATCTTCTGTTTTCAAAAGAAAAAAAAATCTTGGACATGCAGAGGTTTCGACAATCTACATAATATTCACAAATCACAAAATCGGCATTCTCTCACTGTGGCTCATGTTTTGTCTTTGAAGAATTTAAACAGTTTTGGAAAAACCAGAAAAATTCAGTCTTAGTGATCAGCATAGGATTCCCAGTGACGACATAATGAAAAAGCTGGGAAAAGCACAAAGATGCTTGCTAATTTGCTACGTATCGTTTGTTTATCAGGAAATCTTGGGTTGTCTTGTCATGCTGACGACTAGTCTGGAATCTCAGCTACCAGAGGCAACTACATTTAAATTGTTTCCTGTTATGATTCTGCTTATAGTTAATGTTAGAAAGTGAAGGTTCTTCCCGACATACAGAACACTTAACTAGCTTCTGTATCTCAGCATGTAGTTCAAAAAATAAAACGAGAAGTGTGCAAGGCAACATTCGTTGTACTACATGTGTGATAAAGCGACAGAGGTATCCATGAAAGCTCAGTTATCAGCAGTTGTGAGACATGTGACGAAGAAAGAACGAATTATTCAAGAAAGGTTTCTGCATTCTTGTCAGTCAGTATTGTACGGTGGATGCTCTCTTTCTGCAGGATTTGGATTATGAAACCAAATTACTGGCACAAACGTATAATGGTGCTGCTGTGATGGCAGTCGAACACAAAAGTTTGTAATCTAAACTGAGAGAGCGTTGCGTTCATTGTTATGCTCATTGACTGAATCTAATGTTACCACAGTCTGTCGGTTATTTCAAGCCTGTGAAGATTTTCTTCTTATCTCTCTCCAGTTTCCGTACACTTTTTTATAAATCCACTAAAGAAACTGCGGCATTGGATGCTGAAATAAAGAAGAGAATCTCTTCGGCTGCTCCTACAAGATGGATATCAGTGTCGAGTAGTGGAGAACGTTCATCACAAAGCTGATATTGAGAACCTACTTATTTCCATAATAGAAAATGTTGATCAGTGCTAAGACGTCTTCTGCCCGTAGTCATCTAACACATTCAAGAAATTTCGATTTCACTTTCTTCTTAGCAATATTCTCACCCACTTTTTCACATTCTGGCCATTTGTTTCAAATGCTACAGTCAAATTCAATTGATCTTTTGTATCTTGTAAGAAAATTTATGATTTTAAGAATCAGTTTCAAGAAACCAGAAACAACTTTGAGCCCTCTGACACGAACCTGTGTGTGCAGCTTCCAGAATCTATTCGGTGAAACGAAATCGCATGGAATCTGTTGAAGATAAAGTTAGAAAGTCTAGATATAAAATATGTATCCTGAGATAATTGACGTACCTTGTTATGAACATACCTGACCGATTTGCTGACATGGATTTTTTTTTTTTAACTTTACGTTCTCCAACGTTAAATATCGGACGATGAATGGAATGGATGAAATGATGCTCAAAGGAGATCACAATGCAAATTTACTAAATCAAAATTGAATTTAAATTGAATTAATCAAATTTTA
The DNA here is from genome assembly GCA_030765055.1 of Mantis religiosa. Lineage (NCBI taxonomy): Eukaryota > Metazoa > Arthropoda > Insecta > Mantodea > Mantidae > Mantis > Mantis religiosa. Next base: position 285,739,142 of record CM060948.1, on the reverse strand, counting down.
GAAGTGAATTACTAAAGAGTTTAACGCAAAATTGCGGATCTCTCTTTGATTTTGTACGTTTTAGAAGTGAACTGACCATTATATTTTCAGATTCTGAATTTGTAAGGTTGGAATGTTCTCTGCAAGTACTTTCGATCGTCTCAGGAGATGGACGATGTTTTTCCTGAAACCTACAACTGAATACATTATTTTGGACGATACCAGTAACGAGTTCCTCAACAGAGAGATTTTCTACCATGAAAAGGATTAAAAGCTATTTGCAGAATACACAAAACCTGGAACGAATGTCTGCTCTATCACATTAAACATACAAAGTCGAAGCATTGATGTCTAAGAAAAGGTTCTTCGACAGCGTCATAGATATCCTTGCTACCAAGACGAATAGTATAACGTTGCATTGTAGGAGTTAAAGTAAGGCTAGCTATATTATTATTGCCATTATTATTATTATTATTATTATTATTATTATTATTATTATTATTATTATTATTATTATTATTATTATTATTATTATTATTATTATTATTATTATTATTATTATTATTATTATTATTATTATTATTATTATTATTATTATTATTATTATTATTATTATTATTATTATTATTATTATTATTATTATTATTATTATTATTATTATTATTATTAGTAGTAGTAGTAGTAGTAGTAGTAGTAGTAGTAGTAGTAGTAGTATTTATTATTATTATTATTATTATTATTATTATTATTATTATTATTATTATTATTATTATTATTATTATTATTATTATTGTTATTATTATTATTATTATTATTATTATTATTAATTATTATTATTGAGGGGCGGCTCCGAGGGCAGTGCCTTTTGCCATGGCACTACCGTAAAAAGGAGCGCATATACGATTTTAAAGTATTTGCGGTCAGGTTTAGTATTTTTCAAGACGCAGTGAAATGTCTTGCCTATCAACAGCAAACCATCGAAGCTCAGGGAAGCCATTCAGAGCTATTCTGTAGCTTCTGGTTAAGAATATTGCTAACAATATTGTTACGGCTAATAACTGAACTTGAACGAGTATGGTGGGTTTTCATATTCTAGCCATGCGGTTATGGCGACGGACCTTCTCAATCATATGGTAGCGAGTAATCGCAAATTCAACAGACCAGCAGAAGAATCGGGTCACTCAGGTTAACCTGAGTGGGGGAGTTTTCGCCACAGCACCTAGCCGCTTAGTGCGACTTTATCTGGGCGGTACAGAAGAATGTAGTTTGTCTCAAGCGTTTGTGTCTGGGCATAGGTTTTTCTGATCTGTTGGGTTTAAGCCGCTCAGGCTGCGCGATGTATTCCCAAGGCCGCCTTCACCTGGTCTCCCCGCTTGAAGGAGGTCAGGTGCAGGCAGCACGATCAGAGGGGGTAGGAAACTGTGTGAAGGGTAGAGATTCTAGACCCATTTCTGGTTCTGAGGTTTTTGGAAAGATGAGAGAAATACTCATAGGCTAATAGCCCATGGAGTCCTTCGGGAGTCTGTATCTCCTCCTCCTCCTGCGAGGAGCTCTGTGGTCATACCGACCCAGAGAGCTGACCAGCTGGTTGGGATGAGCAGAAATTTTGTTGTGGAGGATTCGATCTCTCTCTCTCTCTCTCTCTCTCTCTCTCTCCTCTCTCTCTCTCTCTCTCTCTCTCTCTCTCTCTCTCTCTCTCTCTCTCTCTCTCTCTCTCTCTCTCTCTCTCTCTCTCTCTTCTCTCTCTCTCTCTCTCTACTCCTCTCTCTCTCTCTCTCTCTCTCTCTCTCTCTCTCTCTCTCTCTCTCTCTCTCTCTCTCTCTCTCTCTCTCTCTCTCTCTCTCTCTCTCTCTCTCTCTCTCTCTCTCTCTCTCTCTCTCTCTCTCTCTCTCTGTCTCTCTCTCTCTCTCTCTCTCTCTCTCTCTCTCTCCTCTCTCTCTTCTCTCTCTCTCTCTTTAATTTACGTCCTCCAACATTTAGTCACATCGGACGATGAAGAAATGGGTGAAATGATGCTCAATGCGTTCGAGGTCCATGGAGCTTAGAGTTACCCGACATTCGTCTTTCAGGATAATGGAAAACCCCCGGAAAAACCTTATCCAGGTAATTCACCCTGACCAAGATTCGAACTCGGGACCTCTTGAACGTGAGGCAAAAGATCTCTCTCTTACCATATCCACTATGTATGGGATTTGGGAATATTCATGAAGGATATGAGATGGAAATCTGCACCCAGTATCATAGATCATCCTTGATGCCCGGTTCTGCACGATCTGCAGTCTGGGACGGTGATCGGAGCCGCCAATCCCCAGATCTCGCACCCGTACAGAATCATGGGTGAATAATCGCCCGATACATTCATGCGCTTTGCAGGCGTTTGTTTTTCTACCGCTCTCAGCGCGCCAATTAAAATAGTGCAGTTCCGATCACTTCAAGACTTCCTCTCTATACAGACCAAGATGGAACGCAAACGAGCTACGAAGACTTCGGAAGAGCAATACAAAACATATATTGATTATTGCAGAAGTAATCTCATTATGTGATTCGATATAATGGTTTATACATATAAGAAAAGATGCTGTTCTTTTAGGGTTGTAACGTCTTTAAGCATTTTGAACTTTTATTTACGCCTTATATGAGCTAAGCATTTTAAACTTTTATTTGTTTGGTGTATCAATGATTTATTGCAAAGCAATATAACAAATAACTTCTTAGTACTTCTTAAAGTACTGATAGCATAATTAAAATTGGATTTCGTATTTTTATTGTAATAGTCTCCAGTACTGGAATGAATAAGTTCTAAAGCATCGTAAGTATGAACTTTCAACTTTTACTATTCTTCCAACATCTACTATTAGGTGAAAAATGTAAAATTTTACCAAAATTTCGATAATTGTGCGCGATATAAAAGGTGTATTTCTCTGTTAGGAATTAACGTAATTCCTCAGAGATTTGGTTAGGAAATTCTTTCGTTCAAGCATGCAATGATAGAACGTTATATTCACACTTAGCACATGCATTTAAGGTTTCACTTTACCAGATTAATGTTTAAGCTACTGTCCCAAAGTAATTCAATCACGAAGAAACAGCTAAATATTTGAAATGCTTTGCATTTAATAATTTCTTATAATAATCTATAATCAGTAATGAAGTGAAATACGAGTTCTAGTGATTTCCTAACGTGCGTGTTCTATCTTCTAGCATTTAATTTGAAAGCAACTGCTTTAATTTTGGATATTTGTTAACTTTGGTATCAACTACTAAAGGAGACTGAAAGTCATAGGTTGTAGAACTTTCTGACTCTAACCAGCATTTCAAAGGTTGCACAGCAGAAAATCAAAAGTAAAAGCTGAATTAGAAGATAATTCTGACGGAAGAAATGACTCTCACAGCAAACATTTCTTCGAGATGTTCTTTACTACGGTGTATATGACAAGGGGTCAAAAGTTAGGTTAGGAAAATCTTTACGTATTTCGTGTGTAAGCATACACTATTCATTATTTTCACGCACAAATTTATGGTTTCATTTTACGATGTACAAACATAAGGTTATCTACCTCCTGCGGTGTTCTTTCATGCAGATCTTCTTACTCCAAAAAAAAAAGAGCTGTGCTCTAAAGTTAGCAGTTTGCAATCTTGCAGGCCATACTTTAAGCAACTTAAAATACTTCTTTATTTTGTATATATGTATTCTTCACTATTTTGTATGTTAAAACATCAAGTAAATCCCCTCCACTAACAAAGATGTACATACTATACTTATTTTACTCGCAGACAAAATTACTTTTTTCTGAGTTCATACAGGGGGTACCTTTGGTAATAAAAATGTAATTAATGCAGGTTCTAAATATTTTAATGTACTACCAACAGATCTAAAGGGATTAACTGATATAAAACTCTTTAAGAAAGGACTCAAGAAATATCTACTAACACACTGCTTTTACAATTCACAGGAATTTTTAAACAACAGTACTAATTAGTCTTAAACACATTAACGAAGATGTAGTTATGCTACTCATTTAAAGTGTCATTTTTGTTCTGAAATGGTTATAACTTCCATAAATTTAGAAGTATTCTACTTTTGTAGTTTTCTTCTTTGTTAACTGGTTGTTTTGTTATCAGTGATGCGCAACAATTATTTGTATTCAATAATATGTTCTGAATAACTTACACCTGGTTTTGTGTGCATCATTTTAAATTCTTCATATCATCATAATCATTAATTACCATTTATTAATATTGATGTGTCTAGTACCACTAATTGTATCATTGCAATTATTTGTATCTTATCCATTATAATTGCTTCTGACGTGATCTTCAATAACACCAACTGTGTATATTGTATGATTGAAATAAACTAATACTAATGCTAAGTACCGAACGGGATGGCTCAGGCGGTACCATCTGTGGCCCGCAATTCGGAAGGCCCGGGTTTCAATTCCATAGTCACCCTAACTGGCCCAGGGGTATTTTTGGGGTTTTCCCCTGGTCGCCATGCGAATGCTGAGTAGATTAATTTACATTCTCCGAATTTCCTGTCCCTCCATTTCATCTCCATTATCATTTCCTGTCATCTCTCATCTGGTGGTTTCTTTCAGGGTAGAAGTGTCGGCGGGAGTCTCGGCGGTGCATGGCAGGATGATATGCTCTCCTCCGCGGGACGGACTTTGGTCTGCGAGCCGGCCTAGCGGCCGATTCAGGAACGTGGCTGGCGGGATGCCAGTTGTGCAAGCCTGTCTGGAATCTTCCGTGCTCTGGGGTGGGGGGGGGCGGCCTCTGGTCTCCAAACCGGCCTCGTGACTATTTCGGAAATTGGGATGGCGATTGTCTTGGACCGCCAGGGAGTTTCTATCTAGTAAAGTGTAGGGACCCCACCCTCTGTACTGACTCCTTGGGGTTGGCCGCCCTGTCTCCTCTCACCTCATCCTCCCTCCCGGGGTGCTCTACTTGGGGCATAGGTACAAAAGACCAGTCTGGTCGAGGTGCCGAATCCCCTCCGAACAATCCAATCCAATGATACACAAAGATCAATATGCTGTATTGAGAAATAACAGATAAGCCACTCATCAGTAAGTGTAAAAGTTAGCGGAAAACCGTGTCTTTACATCGGATTTGTCAATTCTCCTTATCCGTATTAATCTCTTCGTGCATTGTACAGCAGACGTAAGGTAATGCTAAAAACTCGCGAGTGATCAATGTACTGCGTTCTGATATTTTATTTATTTAATGATAGTAAAGTAAGTTTTTTTTTTACTAAGTAGCACATTTTCTACATTATCTGAGTAGAGATGGTAAAACTGAAAGACTCGATCCTGATTGGAGCACTGTCTTCAACCCGGAAACAACGTTCTACTGGATTAACGCCGGCCGTGAAAGCCTAAGCATATACTTGATCCTGACCTGCACGTAAATATATTTTTACGAGTGTGGATATTTACACGAAAAATAAATGGTTCTGTGGATGTGAAGTCAAATATGCTTTATTTTCATCTGTGCATTTTGTTTAGTGGCGAAAACCACTGGTCAGAAGAAAAGGTGTAGTGGATTTAGTTCATACCTATGGAAACATTAAGGTACCTTCGAGAGTATCCTAAATTGATTTTTGGAACCTTTTTTTTTTTTTTAATTTAACTCTAGCTCGATGTTTTCTTGAGGGATAAAGTAGGCTAAATTTCCAAGTGCGACGGACGTGATTAATTCTGTTTGTCATTATAGTTGACGGTTAGTGCCAGCCGATGTGCAGCGAAATAAAGTATTACGGTGGTGTAGGTGCATGGTGCATCATATCTTGAGCATCAATTCAATCATTTCTTTCACTCATTGTCGGAAATTTCCTACCGTTTGCTAAAGGGTATAAGGGTTTTATACACAGGATGTTAAGGGCACTGCGAGGTTATTTTTACTCAGACAAGGCTAATTTTTACCAATATTAAAATTTGAATATATAGAAAACTAAACATTATCAGAAATTGAAATTCGGTATGATTACTGTATAAGGATATGTGCATTTAACCACTGTATAATATTTAAATTATGTTCACATAGTTCCATGCAAAAGGGGCATAAATCACACCGTGTGTCCTGAAAAAAATATTGCACCCTATTGGATAGAGTCAGCATGAAAAATTCAATGCCATGAGTCAAATGGAGAATTTAATGTCAGGACGGCACGTTGACCATGGTAGCTCAATGAGTTAGAGCGACTGGACGGAAACCAGGAGATCCGTGGTTCAAATCCCGGCCATGGCATTGAATTTTTCATGTTGACTCTATCCATCAGAAACCTTAGCCTATATACGGCTAGTGTGAAGAAATGATTAATTTCCATCAATTAACTAAAATTGCACCCTATATTTCAGGTGCACTTTACTTGTTGGAATTTAAAGCTACATGCACCAAGTTTTATCCTAAATAACCTAAGATACAGTTTTATAATATCTACCAAATGAAAATCACATATAGTTTATACTATGCACATGAAAATTAATTATTTTTAGTAAAAATAAGATAATATTTTCAAGGACTGAATATTTGTTTTCATCCATTTTATAAATCACATGAATATAAATGTTAGCCTAATGTATTTAAGGAACATTGACAAATAACCACGCCAAATTTTGTATGAATATCTTTCATAGTTTTTGAGAAACATGCACCTAAAGTATGAAAAATCAAGGTTTTGGTAAATCACCATTCTCTGGAAGTAGGCGTATCATTACGCCGCCATGTTTAAATTGACGAATTAAAGGGCTTTAATACCAGCTGACAACCTATGTTATATATCATTTTAAAGCTGAAGAATTATATAACTTATTAACATTAAAGACAAAACATGGATTTTTTTAAACCTATCGACCTCCCAGTGCCCTTAATGAATTACACTGAAATAATTTCAGCGATTGTAGACATGACCAATATAAGCAAGTTGATATAGGCAATGCATGGTGTGTGACTAAACATAACGCAGTTAATTGTGTTAAACCTAATTGCCATCAGATGCTAGTACTTACTAGCAAGGTGAGTGCAATTTTTGGATTAGAATGTCTTTAAAACTTCTACACTCCTTTCCGGGTATAGAAATATCGATTTTTATTAGCTCATTATTTGCGTTCTCAAGGTTTAATGCCTCAAAGATCACTCAAATCTCGGACGAATCACCTGCCAGTGCGACTCTGTACAGCGACGAACTGCCTTCTAGCATTATGGAGCCTACTCGAGTGCTGCTCCTGTAATTGCTCTGATGGCCCAAACCGTAGCGCCGAAATTTCGTGTTCCGAAGGGCACTGGTTCTCTTTCTGTTTTGTAGTTAATTTTTTTCCTTCGTCTTTTTAATACGTAAATTCTAATAGGAAGAAATGGCATGTTTCGCAATTAACTGCCCGAATGATAGCAGCAGTGAACTTATTCGACACGCACGAGTCGTTCCATCGCCGCTGTCAATTTTGCATTGAAAACGCAGGTCGCCATTTCGAGCACTTCCTATAAACCTAACGTATTAAGTTACATTTCCCTTTTATATTATATAAGTTCTTTCATCCTTTAAACCACTTCCCATTTAGACGTACAGCATGTGAAAGTATTACGCAGGATTCAACCTTTGTTAGAAAGAATTGTAATTAATTGCACTACAAGGTGAAATTAAAACGTAAAATGCATACATTTATACAAGAATTAAAAACTTAGACAAAATATTAAAAAGCAACCAAACGAGCAAACAAGCAAAAAAGTAAAGCAGACTCAAACTCGTTTACCTTTCATTTGAAATCTAATGTCATAACCATTGCGCCAGATGGAGCGCTCTAACAGACTTCTTCATTTTCGTGTCTTGTGCACTCGAGTGTTATTATCATTAGCAGTGGCGTACTGGCACTTTAGAAACTTATAGCCGTAACTTCCACATTTGAACCAACAAGTCATAAGTTTGATATCTCAAATTACTTGTTTAATACATCTCCACTTGCTCTGAAAATATTTCGGTGCAGTTCATTATCATCCAGTATATAAATGAGCGGCATGGCTCAGGGATAGCGCTGTGACCACATTCAGGAGGTTGCGGATTCATTTCCCGCGGCTAGCCTTCCTGATCCGTGTGTCCTTTCGGGGGTTTCCCTGAGTTGCTATGCGAATGCCGGATGGACAACCACATCCCCGCATTTCCTGTCCATCCACTTCATCTCACTTCCCATTTCATTTCACCTTCCATTCTGGTTGGCTACTTCAGAGTTGTAATAGTTGACAGAGGTTTCGGGCTCGTTGCTCTCTGTAATTCTCGTCCTTCAGATAGGAAGAGGTGTAAACTCTGTGGAGGAGATGGCAGCTGGTTGTACGAGTTCAAATCATTAGTTATTAGAGGACCCTCCTCTCTGCTCTCGTCTCTCCCCAGCATGACCACTCTTAGTATCCTCTTACTTCACCTCTCTCGCCCAGGGGTACTCCGTCAGTAGCATAGGCACAAAAATTTCATTAGCCGACGTTCTAAGTCCTCCCCTCCGAACGTGTCAGTGATGTTATATATGTTACCGGCTAAGTTGGAAAACCGGCATTCGGTATAATGATTAGCCAATGCGCAGAATGAATAAAATGACCAGCTAGAGTATGAAGTAGGTACATATTATTTTACACTTTTCCTAGACGTTTTATAGAATTACAACAGAAACAAGCAAAGCATTTTTATACCTATAATTCATATGTAATTTCAAACTCAGTCATTACTGTGTAGCATAGTAGCTTCCTCGCTCGAATAGACCAGTATGTCGTATTTAAATTCTTACTATGGCATTGTTATGTAGCATACTGCTTTCTCGTTTAAAATTGTCTGACTTATTATTTGTATATTTAATTACTGCTTGTTTAACAACCTTTTGGTAAAAGGATTCTTTATGTAACTGTATGGTATATTAAATTGTTCTTTGAAATATTACTTTTTTATTTATATGCATCACCGCGACAGGTCTGGTATTTATATGATGTCTAGGCAATATATATATTGTAACTTTGTGGGTTCGTGAAATTAAAAGTCCAATTGCACAACTCAACAATGTTCTTTATTTCCACCGACTTACTGTCGGAACACTTGCCGATTACACAGAGTTACGTAATGCACACAATTACAATTCACCAGTTCGTCTGTCACAGATCCACTGCAAGCTCACAGTTACGTACAACTCCTCTGATGCACGTTCACAGTCTTTCGGTCCGTTAACTCACTCGGCGCTCCTCACGCTGCTCGCCAAGAACTGACTGACTCGCCAACTGCGGGGCTTATATAGGGAAGATCGCCGTTTCTGGAAGATTCGCGGCGCGCACAATTATCCCGAGGTTTCGAGACGTCTGGTGGGAGGGGAAAGAGACGGTACAGGGCTTGCGTCGCTCCCCTAATCATCCCTTCAGTTAGTGACACGAGACAAATGGGTAGGCGTGGTCTGAATGCTTCCCGTCTGGCACTACTGCCGGCCGGTTTTATAGGGAGTTCCGACGTTCGGGTGACAATATAAAATGCTTAGGAAAAGTATAACACATACCAAGAATTTTATACTTTACCAAAAATCGTCCGCCGTTCTGTATGATGCCTGAATTTCATACCTTGCTTGGACATATGCCTATATTGCAACAATTCCTAGAAGTTCTTTGTTATTGATTATAAAGGTTTCATATATTTACAGTTTTCTCCAGGGGAATGTCGTCATTATTACACCCCCTTTTCTTTATTCGTGATCATGCAAGGAGTATGGCAATTAAAAGCATCACATCAAAGCGCTTTTTAAAAATCTGGCAGTCACTTTACTTACTGAATCGTTCAACGAAATGTATAAACGTGAGTTGAAAGTGATCTGGATTGAGAAAAAGTAGTTAATATAATAAGCATTTGTGGGAATGTAGCATCCGATTATTACTTCTTTTTTTCGAATAAGTCATGCAGGACTACGGAAACTATTTAGAGACGTTTCTTTACTCTTCTATGAATCCAAGGTTCTCTCATTCTTCGGCATCGAGCGGGATGGCTCGGATGGTTTCGTCTGTGTCCCGCTTTCGGAGGCCCACGTTCGATTCCCATGGCCACCCTACCTCACCCATGGGGTTTTTCGAGGGTTTTTCCGGGTCGCTAGGTGAATGCTGGGTAGGTTAATTACATCCCCCAAATTTTCTGTCTCTCCATTTCATCTCCGTTATCATTTCACATCATCTCTCATCTGTGGTCTCTTTCTGGATAGAAGTGTCGGCGGGCGTCTCGGCGGTGCATGGCGGAATGATATGCTCTGAGGTAAACTACCTCCTCCTCGGGTAAGTCGAGGTCTCCGCGCCTCTGCTGGGACCATTTCGGGACCACCAGCCAGGGCCCTTTGGGACTCGGCTGCTGGGCTCGTTGCCGTCCCGCAGTAGGGGAGCGCGTCCATTGTCCTGGCCTGTCGGGGGACGTCTCTATCTAAGTAAACTGTAGGGACGCTGCCCTCTGTACTGTCCTTGGGTCTCTTTTGTTTCCTCTCGCCTCGTCCTTGCTCTCGGGGGTGCTCCACTTGTGGGCATAGGAACAATGGGCCCAGCATGATGGCTTACGTACCGAATCCCCGCCGTAGTAAAATCCTAATCCTCATTCTTCGGCTGTAGGCCTTCTTTCTCTGCTCTGTCCACGATGTTCCAGTCTTTTTCTTCGGTTTGACCTCTTGGTCAATTTGCCACTTATGCATCTTAATTTTAAAGACGTCCCTGTCTACTATGTGTTTCAAATGGGAAGGTGTTTGTCCTTGAGCGCTACTAGGTGAGCAACCAATCCGAGTTCTGCGGTGTTGTCGTATTGCATTCCCGCTAAGTGATGTGTGAGGAGCGCCAACCTAATCAATCTGGTTTTTTTTTTTTTTTTTTTTTTTTTTAATTTTACGTCCTCCAACGTTAAGTCATATCGGACGATGAATGGAATGGCTGAAATGATGCTCAAATGAGTCCGAGGTCCATAGAGCTTAGAGTTACCCGACATTCGTCTTTCTGGGTAAGGGAAAAACCCGGAAAAAACCTTATCCAAGTAACTCGCCCTGACCGAGATTCGAACTCGGGACCTCTTGAACGTGAGGCAGACACTCAATCTATATGAAATACTATTCGCGGTAAGACAAAAATTCAGATTTTGCCGAAACTGATCCATGTGGAAGGTAGAGAGTAATGTATCTAACATAACCATGAAAACCCCATATTTTTAGCTCAAATAGTTTTCCTAATACAAATAAATAAAATACTATTACCTATATTATAAAAATAAATCGCGACGTAAGCACTGTATGAATATCATTATTGGTTGGCATGTATGAGTGTACGTATATTTGTAATTACTCAGAACTGAAAGGTAAATGTTTGACATGACGTGATAAAAGAATTACTTTGAATAAGCCAATTCGAGCGAGAGGAAACAATAAATGACCTGTTGCCCTGACAGAACGTGTCTGGTCACATTATATCTTTGTTCATGAATGGTTCGCAATCTCTATTTACTCTAGAGAGTTCAAAGTGGTTGGTGTGTATGTATGTACATATATTTTTCATTACTCAGAATTGAAATTTAAACTACTGCATGACGTGATAAAAGAATTGCTGTGAATAAGTCAAGGTGTTAAATTCGAGAAAAAGCAAACACTTCACTTCCTGTTAGCCTGTGGAATGCTGTATGCTTATGTTTATGAATGAATGCTGGATAAGAAGTGTTTATTTACTCTGGAGAGTTCAGATGAATATCATTCGGTTGTTCTTTACACAATAGAGTAAGAGTTAAATAGTGCAATGGCTTCTTGCGGTGAATTTAGTGGCGATCAAAAAGTCAATTATTGCGAAGTCAGGCTCGAAGTATTATTTTTAAGGTGTGCGCGTTCTTCAAAGAATTGGGCATTGAGGAATATAGAAATCACCTCGATTTCAAAAATGCTCAACGGCTTACTGCTGAAGCGTGTGGTGTAGGTAAAACAAGTGTGTCCCGTATTTGGATTAGAAAGGCAGGTAATTCATAAGCTATAATTATAGTTATAGTATTTAAAAATGTACATAATTTGCGAAAATGCTTTTTCCAATTTTGATTTTGGCAACTGCATCATTGTAAAAGTTTGTAAAATATAATTCGCTTACCCTTACATCTAGCGCCAAGCAGACGTGCATGTTGTATGAGTGTGCGAGAGAGAGAGAAATATAAAAAGAGTGGAGTAACGAGCTGGCAACGCTGAGTGTGATACGGCATCTGATTAGCTGGACTCCAGAACTCTTCCCATTTGAAACACATAATAGGATATCGTCTTGAGTGATTCCTGCCAATTTTAAATATTCTTTTTTATTTTTACTTCACCAATCCATTTTATAGTGTCTACTTGTGCTTTACTTCTATTTTCGTAAAATTCCATAATTTGTTTTGAGAGCCTATTTGAAGTTAATGGTTTAATATTTCCATAAAGTTTTAACCTTCGTTTCCTAATATCACTGTGCATGTCTGTATACTTTTTTGTGTCATTTTTGTTTCTAAGTCTGTATTCTTCACCTACAACTTGTTAACCTAAAATTGTTCTAATAATTTTACGTTCTTCTTTTTCTATAGTTTCGATATCTGCTTTTCATTTCAAAATTAATGTTTCTGCTCCATAGAGGTCTTCTGGTTTAATTAGTGTTATAGTGTCTTAATTTTGTATATTTAGACATGTATTTGTTATTATATAGGTTTTGAGTAAGCCGATATGTTGTGTCCATTTTTTGGCACCTGCTTTTGTTTGCTTTAGATTCGATTCCATTTTCCTGAATTATTTCCCCAAGATATTTAAATTGTGAAGCTCGTTTAATTTTTCCATATTTGTTTTCCATGTGTTTTGGTGCTTGTTTATTGCAGGAAATATATTCTGTGTTTTCGAAATATATGGAAGACTATATCATCAATATCATCATCATCATCATTAATTTTCTATGTATGTATAAGTTTTCTACCTGTAAGTTATTCTCTCAACTGTAAAAGGAAGATAAAATGCCGGACAGGACATTCATTAGTCGGTTTAATATAGGCATTTTATATTACTTCTATATTCTTATTCTTGACATACAAAAGAAATAATACGAGAACTCTTTTCCTCAAGATAAATTCTGGAAATCTCATTGTATTACTGAAGATAATAATGATGCCGCAACTATACCTACGCTTTACTGTGTACGTTTCAGAAAATGATTTTGTAGCCCCTTCGTTTAGAAAATGGTGGTGGATCCCCACAACCTATAAATGTGGCCATAAGGTATCACATAAAGACATGGGCATAAGCAGAAAAGCAGCATTTCTACTTGATTTTTGCTGAGCATAACCGCGGTGGGTATGAAGAGTTAACAGTTAAACGAAAGTAAGATTATTGAGACGAAGATGCGATTGTAGGATGAAAATAGCGAAGGTCGGGTTCAACTGTTTTTGAGGGCTGGGATGCACTCATCCGCTAAAATTGGGTAGCAGGGGATCACTGCCTTGGCGTGAAGTGATGCGTCGTACAGACACTTGGTGTCAGTGACACTGGACAATTGGACAAGCAGACATAATGACAGAAATGTGTGTGCCTTACATACGCAAGCTCTTGCTTCTTGGTAGTGAATATCAATTGCTGGCGGACTTCCAGTAAACAGCGCTAACACATGCACACAATCACACAACTCTCAACCATGATCCATTTCCGGTAGATCTTCAGAAAATAAAACAATAAAACAAACGAAGACTAACGCTTTTGTTTCGTAACGACTGTCATGGAAATATGGTAGTATAAATGTTCTTGAAGTTTGTTAATGCTTAAGTTTGTGTGCTTTCACATTAGATATATGCAGAGTTTTGAGCTTAACGAAATTATCTTGCGGTGTGAACCACATAACCAGATTTAAATAGTATAAAACGAATATAAAATCATTAGGTAGATAGCCTAACGTTTCAGAAATACTCTTATAAAAAGTAGGGAAAAGGGATTACATTAGGATTAGGAATACTATGGGGGGGGGGGGGGATTCCGCACTGCGACCAGACTTGATCTATTGTACCTATACCCCTAAGTGCGGCATCCCCGGGAGGAAGGATGAGACGAGAGGAGACACAAGGCGGCCGTTCCAAGGAGCCATGACAGAGCAGAGAGTAGAGTCACCACATTTTACTTAGATGGAAACCTTCCCCGGCAGGCCAGGATAACGGACATCCCACACTATTGTGGTTCGGATGTGGTCCCAACAGCCGGTACGGAGACCGGCAACCGACCTACCGGAGGAGGAAGGGTTCACTCAGAGCATATCATCCTGTCATGCACCGCCGAGACTCCCGCCGACACTTCTACCCCGAAAGAGACCACCAGATGAGAGATGATGTGAAATGATAATAGAGATAGAAATGGAAGGTCAGGAAATTCGAGGGATGTAATTCACCTGGTGATCCGGGAAACCCCCGAAAAACCATGGGTCAGGTAGGCCAACCACGGGAATCGAACCCGATCCTCCTGAATGCGGACCACCGAAACCGCCTGAGCCATCCCGCTCGGTTAAACAAAATGTAAGGCCAAGTTCATTTTGAAACAATATACCTACTACATATTGGGGAATGGAAATGCATATACCTACAGACTGGGAATTCTGTAAGCTACGAAAATAGTTTTAAAATTCTAAGGTAAGGACGTTGGTGGCAAGCATGAATAGAACAAGGGCTTGCTTAATGGTAGGTTGCATTTTCTCTTTACATGTTCATGTTCATGCGAGGCCAACGCGAGAGTCGAAACTCACCCTTTATAAACCAGGGAGCCACTGGAAAAGCTGCGAGGGCTTTCCATTAGGACAATATTTTGATTCTAAAGAGTCCCTCCCCTTTCAGACGGAAGCGGATATGCCACTTACGCTGGTCAAACCATGCAGGATCTCGTTCGGGCCGCCAGTGATCTAGCATTTTCCCTTTACAGTGAGGAAATAAGGTGCTTGATCCTTGTGGCTATGTTCACTAAAGGGTAAAGAGTAGACAATGCGTACTGCTGCCTCCACACAGATCTGTTGTGGCTAATACCAAAATCGCAGGCAGACGTACCACAGACGTCTTAAGTACATGCCGACTCCAGGACCCACTGCGAACCACCAGCAGTCCAGGTCCGTGCCCTCTGCCACAACACCGCCCAGCTCCAAGAACAGCACCCGCGTCGACATCTGTCCGAGACGAACCTGAAAGCACACCTGAAAGATGATAACGAAATGGTGATATTAAAGTACGCACCCAGCATTCGTCTAATTGACAATGAGTAACACACAAAAAATAGAAGCCAGAATGCGCGTATTGAAACCGCGATGTTCCGAATGCACTCTCAGAGCGTCACCTCGCTCATAGTCACTACGCTGTTTGGCTTGCTGCTCTTTTGTGTGGGGACTGCGTATTCGACGGCCATGTGCAATTCGGGCATTCGTATCTGTGTAAAGCGAAAGTCAAACAGTTTTTATTTATGGACCCCCCTTTAACTGCCGTGGTTCTCAGATTCATATCCTGTATTGGGCGTGAAAGATCGTTTAATTTTGATCAGAGGCCTCTTTATTAGACTTAAGGTTCTTTTACAATCTACGACATGGAACCAAGGGCTTTACTTCCCTTCCGAAGAAAGCCATACTAAGGGTTTTTACACCGGAAAAGATCGTCACTCTCCACCGGGTTTGAACTTGCGATTTCAGCAAGCAGAGGTTAGTACATTACTTTTAAATGAGCATTGTAGTTGGGGAAACTTGTAATGTTCACCTTATAAATAAACAAACAATAAATAAATAAATTACACCTAGACCACAGAGGACGGCATTGTAAAAAGCAAAAGCGTATCAAAGTAACTTAGAAATGCGGGTGAGGAATAGTGAGAACAAATATGCCTGCGCGTGGTCGAACGGTTAGACCGCTTGGGTCTCAACTAGGGTTCGTTCCCAGGCGACCGCTTGTGAGATTGTGAGGGACAATACGGCGTAGGGGCATATGTCTGGTGTTTAGCATGCTAGTTTTCAAATTCGGAGGTCCTGTGTTCGATTCCGGCCAGAGTGAACTTTTTTCATTAGCCAGGATTATTTTCTATCTTCTTTAGAGTCTGGAAGCATGAATGAAATGTGAATGTGTGCGTGCGTGTGTGAATATAATCTAATGACCAACCCAAAGATTAACACCACCAGCCGTTTAACGAGAGTGTATCAGAATTCACAGTAGTCTTTTAACGAAATGACTGAATAAATTAAAGCAATTTGGGTTCAAGCACAAATAACAGATCTCACTTTATTTATTTTAAAATATGATAAATTCGTGTCAAATATTTTCTTAAAGAATGTTAAAAAAAGCTGTTGTGAACATGTATCTGCTAATAAATAAATTAATTAATGAATTAATGAACGAACGAACAAACGAGCGAACGAATGAATCTATATCTAACACTGAATCAATTTCCAAACAGTAAAGAATCACATGTGTATAAAAGATTTAGGACTTTATTTTGTGGTAAAAGAATGCCACGTGCTTTAACTCCGATTAGCCAATGCAAAAATAAACACATTATATTGATAGCCGGTGGCATATTAAATTCTTAATTAAATGATGTTTTAGTTGGTAGCATTTCGATATCAATTGGTTGCGTCCATTAAGGCCTAGAAATATAATTTTTTCTAGCACCATGAACTCTTACTTCTAAAATTGGCTTTCATATAAATAAAATATAATTTAACTTACGTTGGAGGACGTCAATTAAAAAGGTATAGGTAAATAAAATAGAAGTTTATTTGTCTTTATTTAAGATGAGAACATTGAAGTTAAACCATGGTGAATCAGTGATATTCTTTATGATTGTACTCTATCAAGCTTATTATCAAAACTAATTAAACATATTTCATCAGCATACGCAAAAGTTACAGCTTGTAGATTGCTGTCATTTATTATAGTTTAAGAATGACAGGTATCCCAAAACAGATCCCACGGGAAATATGGTGTTACAATTGATTCAGATGATCCAACAAAATGTTTCAGTCTGCTATTAAGTAAATAAGGCTGAAAAATTAAAGCTGGGTATCCCATAAAATTTCAGTTTTTGTAACAAATAATTTAAATCTGTACAGTAAACGCGAACATCCCATAATATACTACATACATACATTACCGCTCAAAAGTTTTTGAATACGCTTCATTTTTAGGATATCTTGAAACAATGGAATAAAAGAGTGATAATACGAGGCGTGGCCGTAAAATAAGGTCTCCAAGGCGCTGGAGCCGTGAGGAATGCTATTACGTGAGATCTGGCAACACTGGCGTGTAGCTTGGTTTCACCCCTTCAAATCCCCACCACAACGAACCCGTTGTAACCATTAGTCTTGGCTGGACAGCCGTTTGCGATGGAGCTTCCTATCACTTCCGCCGCCAAGTGCGAGTTGCGTGCAGTGGTCCGTTTTTTTTTTTTTTTTTGTTTTTTTTTTTTTTTGAGTGCCAAGGGCACTACCTCCACTGAAATTAATCGTCAGGTATGCGAAGTCTATGGGCTGCAGTGTATGGACGTCAAAAACGTGCGAAAGTGGGTCAGAGAGTTCAAAGACGGACAAACAGCGTTCTGGTCGGCCTTCGGTTTTAGCCGAAACAATTGCAAAAGTGGAGCAAGAAATGCTTAAAGATCGGCGTGTGACAGTTCGCGAGCTGTGCGAACTTATCCCTGAATTCAGTAAGACTACGATTGACAAGATTTTGACCGAACATTTGCATTATCACAAGGTGTGTGCAACGGCTGATCTGGCCCAGTTCGGATGAGACATCCTCACCTATCCCCCCCTACAGTCCAGACTTAGCACCTTAGTGATTATCATCTGTTTGCTGAATTGAAGTCACACCTGGGTGGAACACATTTCCAGACCGACGATGATTTGAAAAACGAGGTTGAGCGCTACCTGCGCAACTTGGTGGGAGAGTCCTATGACAAGAGTACACAAAAACTGCCACAGCGCATGCAAAAGTGCATCGATCGCAATGGTGATTACGTTGAAAAATATCTGTAAGTTCCGCCTTTCCATCAATGTAACATTCATTGACAACAAACATGTTTTATATATTAAATAAAATTGGAGACCTTACTTTACGGACACGCCTCGTAAGTAGTCAGAACAACATATTTAATGAAAATCAGCAATACATGTTAGATTTTCCTTTCTTCAAAGTAACATCCCCTTGCTTTAATTACCGCTTTGCAAACTCTGAGCTTCCTTTCTATTAACTGTGCCAGTATATCTCCATAAACATCCCTCCATAGTTTTGCACATGACTCCAAAATACATTTATATTAGTGGTTTGTTTCTTTCTGGCTTCTCTGACTACATGATGCTAAATAGTTCAATAGATTGCAGTCAAGACTTTGGGGGGGGGGGTGCCAAACCATGATCTTCAAGTCTTGTCTCTCTTACAATCGTTCATCGTATCCTTCTACAGGGTAAAGATGTGTACTTAGTGTCACTGTCCTGCTGCAAAATGAAACCCTTGTCAATTAACAGCATCCCAGATGGTTTGGCATGGCACTGGATAATGTTCCTTCTCCATAATTCCGTCTATTTTCACAATATCGCCTGTTCTATTGCCACCAAAACAAACCCATACCAGCACCGAACCATCTCCATGCTTGACTGTAGGGGATATGCACTGAGGTGCCATGCGTTCAACTTTTACACGTCAGACAACTGGCGACGTTTGGAGCCAAATAGCTCAAACTTAGATTCATCAGTAAACAACACCTTTTTACATTGATCATGTTGGTTGGCCCATTATAATCTTTTCCGTTTACTGACAGCTCTCAATAAGGTTTCTTTGCCGCAATGCAACCTTTCAGATGTACATCTTAAAGTAAAACACTCTTAAGATTCATCCCTCAAGTGGTTAGTTCCGCTGTCAGCATGGATGATGTTTGGAAACGATCACGTTTGCTGGTCACTCACTTTTCAAGGTCACCCTGGGCCTCCCCTTTCAATAACAGTCCTTATTGCATTTTGTATTTACATACCTCTTTATAGTGCAATGGACACTTCCCAAGGAAACTTGCCCTCCTCGGTAGCGTAGATGGTAGCGAGTCTGCCTCACGTTCAAGAGGTCCCGAGTTCGAATCTCGGTAAGGGTGATCTACCTGGATAAGGTTTTTTCCTGGATTTTCCCTTATCCTTAAAGAGGAAAGTCACGTAGCTCTAAGCTCCGTGGACCCTGGACACATTTAAGCATCATTTCACCCATCTCATTGACCGTCCGATATGACTTAATGTTGGAGGACCTAAAATTACAAAATAAAGGAAAACAGTGTACTCGGTGTGCCCCAATTACCCATGCTACAGTCCTTTCCTTACAATCTGTCATTTCGTGTATGAAAATCCATATTCTGTTGTGGGACACCAAGTTTCTAATATCCTGAAGTACGTCTTCGTAGCACAGCTTTAGGTATTCCTTGCGTATTGTGGACTCAGATTGCAGTATTTTTCCTGTCTATTTTTCTAAATACTGCTTCAAATAACTATGTTCTGCTTGCCAGAAAGGGATGTTTGCTCCCCCCCATCATGTTGCACAGATCATGATAAAAACTACTGTGTCTGTCTACATTGACGTTTAGACGCTGAAGGCACATTTTCCTCTCTCTCTCTCTCTCTGCTCTCTCTCTCTCTCTCTCTCTCTCTCAACTCAGCTCTCTCTCTCTCTCTCTCTCTCTCTCTCTCTCTTCTCTCTCTCTCTCTCTCTCTCTCTCTCTCTCTCTCTCTTCTCATCTCTCTCTCATCGCCTCTCTCTCTCTCTCTCTCTCTCTCTGCTCATCTCGTCTCTCTCTCTCTCTCTCTCTCTCTCTCTCTCTCTTCTCTCTCTCTCTCTCTCTCTCTCTCTGTTTACCAACAGCACGAGTTGATGACTAACTCAGTTGGCCATCTATACCTCGTGCACACTAACTTAATGAATTTTTGGCTAAACTTCTGGGCCCTAATTATATCACATACTTAGTACTTTAGAAATATATTGGGGATGATAATAGAAATACAAAAATGGCAAAGCGACGAAGCGTATTGACCTTCACTGACAGAGCGCTGCATTCGCTTGTTATCTTGTTTACTAGAAGAACGCAATATTAGTAACTTGCGAACAGTAAGTGACGAAACACAAATAAAGTACTGTAAGTTGTGTGTGTGTCTGATATGAAAGGTTAGGCTATTAATTATTATTCGCAAATATAAAGTACCATTGCAGCCGTCCGTTTTGTGGACTGACATAAGGAATTTTTACTCTCTTTTCTCCTTGTTACAATATTCAGACGCCTTATATATGATTTTACGCGCCTGCCAATGTATGACATTGATATACAGAAGACATTATTACATCTGAACGGAGTGTACATACATCGACTTACCGTAGGTATATGTGCGATAGGCACGCGTAAACAACTCCGTTCTTTTTCATTCTTTCCAATACACCTCGACGCTTTGTCACGTAGTACATGACGTTACAGTGGATAGATATACAGATTCTGAAGGACAGGAGGAGCCAGAACCTGGAGGTGGCTGTTCAAGCAGAATATGACGTTCATCTCCAGAGCAACAGGAACAGGCATGTCAAAACGAGTACGAAATCTCTCCACCCAAAAAGTCGAGGCCCGGTATATTAGAAGATATTGATGACAGAATAATAGAGAACATTTATGAAGATTATTATAATCGTGGCTTTAATTCTTATAGCAAGTTAATGACTTAGCACTGTAATGTCCGATTTCACCAACAGATGTTAAAATCGACATTAACAAATGTAACGTAACAATTGTCACAGCGCTAAAACTAATGTTAAATTTCTTGCATTTCACCAACCTGTTTTCTTAAAATGTTAACAAACCTGTGTTAATGCCAAGAAACTTGTAAACATCACAGCTATAGAAGGCTATGGATGATTTTCTGAACGTACTCCGATGCGCTTTTGTTTTCATTTTCGTCTGCACAATGGCGGATGAACAAAATCATAAATAAAGACGTGAGATAAATTTCTCATCGACGGAGAAAGAATTGGTAATTGAAATGGTGACGAAGTGCAAGGATATCGTGGAAAATAAGAGGGCGGATGCAGTGAATTTAAAAGAAAAAGATGTTGCGGGGAAAATATTGGAAACGAATTTAATTCAAATGCATGTGTCACTACTAGAAGCATCAAACAACTTGTCAGTATTACGTAAATTTAAAACGAGGTGCGAAGAACAAGTGCCTTAAAGTTTCAAGACGGCAGGTGGACAGTGTATTATCCACATAACTCAGTGAATTATAAAATCGCAAAGTTATTAACACTTGAAGCAAAGGCGAGACCGCCATATTCCTTTCGATGCATGTTCTAACCTCTCCTGTACTTCCGCAGTAACCTTCATAGCAACATGTTTCGACAGTCTATGCCTCCGTAAAACAATTTTCTTGGGATAGTTCCTCAAAATCATTTCTCCTCATAGGCCGTACTCTATTACGAATGCCATTTAGACGGTCTTAAATTTAGCAAATCGACACCAACAGCCGAGTTCATGGCCGCAATCTTGACTATTTACAATTGTTAAGGAATTAACATTAGAAATTAGGCTTGTTAGTTTAACATGAGATTTAACATGAGTGTTACGCTAACACTTGTTGGTGAAATGCAATTTTTTATTTAACTATTGCTAAACTCGTGTTAAGTCTTAACATTTGTTGGTGAAATCGGGCATAAGTCATTAATAGCAAATCAAATTGCAAATTAATTCTAAATTATGTGTCTAGCAAACGGCAAGCAGAAGCTCCTTTCAAAGGAAACAGACTGTCTCAATTACAGTCTAAAAGAGCATGTGAATGAAATCTAATAGTGAAAGGACGTATGGATCTAGATTGACTATTATCTACAAATGTGAGCACGTGAACCTCAAATTACTTTATTGGTCATCTTAGCCCTGAATATTGCATTTTATCAAGGCATATTCTACATTTATCATACGCACAGACATGGAAGACAATAATAGTATACGTTAGAAGGCACATTGTCCTACAGGTAGTGTTATACAATCTGTACTTAGATCTACCTACAGCTACACAACTGATGTGACTAGTAAATAAGCTGTATGTACATCTGTTTTGAAGAGACACAAGGAACCTTCAACCGAATTATTTCAAAGAAACTCATAACTTCCCACTAATAATTTCATACGTCCGTCGTCCGTCCATCCGTCAGCCCGTGCCTGTTGCCAGGCTGAGGTACAGCCTGAATGTTGTTCCATGCTCATCCTTAAAGAAGCTTAATCTTAGAATGGATAATTTTGAATAGGCAGTTGTAGGGTAATTATTTTTGTTTTTAAGTTAGAAAGTAGAAAAAGGGATCATTCACTTGTAAGGATGCTGGGCCCACTGCATCCTGATGGGAGTCGTTTAACAATACTGCTATAATTTAGAGGCCAATAAGCTATATGAACGATTTATACGAATCTTAGCTTTAGCTGCTGTTTGGATTTGCTCCAGTGTTATCTCGGGTGCGTTCAAGCCATTGGGGGACCCGATGTTGCCTGAAGTGGCGTCTTCTGATGTCATTATCCAATAGAGACTAACCAAGACGGTTTAATGTAATAGTAGACTGACGTAGAATTTTGCTTCCGGTCGCCTAATTTTATCCTCCATGTATGGAAGAGATGAGGCTTCATAAGGCAGTCTCACGGGGAAGGAGTGACCAACAGAATAGATGGGCCTGAGTACTCTGTTCTATGTACGCTGTCACCGAAACAGCCAGCTGTCTGCGGCCATGTCCCAAATTTCACTGACGTATAACATGTGGGAGACTTGAGCCCTCGGAAGAGGTATAACTAAGGCAGACCGGCATCCCGGACATCAGCATGAAATACAGTAAGGCGATTGTGTCCTTCGCCCACACGGAGAGGTCCCTGACCTATTCTCCGAAACTTAAACTCCTGTACAGTTTTACTCCCAGATGGGAGATTGCATTTCCCCATTCAATCCTTCGACCTCTGAATTGGTATACGGGGCAGTCAGCGGCAGTGTGTGAGTAGAATGTCGTCGCTAGTGTCCAGATTAACGGACATGCGTGAACGCCGATACACTCTCGTATGAGGTGGATATGTCGCTGACTGGAGTTGAAGGCTCTGGTAAGTGTTTATCTCTGCAGAACGGGAATACGTCATCAGAATGCTGGGCCACGTTGAAGTGTCACTGCCTTGAGAGGTTATCATGTAGACGCTGAAGAGCATCGAGGATAACACAGAGCCTTGGGGGAATCCGCCGCTTGCTAGAGGTAGATGTTTCCCCGCGACTGTTACTTCAAATGTACGATAGCACAGGAAGCGGTTTAATATGTTGATAATCTGTGTTGGGAATGACAGTGAATGAGCTTTTGCAGTAGACCTAAATGCCAGGTCTGGACAAGAGCTATATGTCCAGAGACTCCGGGGCAGTGAAGACTCCCTCCTGGAAGCACAGGGCAGGAGCCTCCACCACTCGCAGCAGTTGCTAATAGAGTACCCAAAAAGAAATCAGAACTGAAGGTGGGAAATGGCTTAAATGATGACCAAGAGTGCGACAATCGGTGTAGAATCAAACTCCCATGCGTTCAAGAGGGTCGAAAGGGAGCTGGTAGTTCGATAGCTGGAATGACGTACAGTCACCTGCTCAATGCTAGTCAAACAGCAGTGTCCCTATAATCCTGGTGCTGTGTGTATGTGTCCCTGTTACCTGTGCGGTTTTGTGTGTGCCAGCTGTTTGTGCAGTGGTGTCCTTTGGCATTTCACATTAGCGTTTACGAACTTAAATATACGATGCATTCAAATATATCGGAAGCGAAACGGGGCATGATTGTGGGGATGTGGTTGGCGAACATGGCTCCTCGTGATATTGCCAGAGCAACACTTCCACGCTCTGTACTGTGCATGGCAGGAAGATGCAGAAGGTGGTCTACGTGATCACAGAAGAATAAGTGTGCGACTAAAGGAAACTACGCCTGGCGAGGAGGATGCCATTTTAGCAGAAATGATAATTCATTCTTTTCAGTTATTGAATAATATGATTGCGCAGTTGGAGTTATCCATTAGTGAAACAACAGTTTCTCGCAGGCTAGAAGCAGCAGGTACATGTAATCGCCGTGTGGCTGCAAAGGAACATCTTTCTCTTCATCATAGGGAGCTCCGAGTGGGGTTTGCTTTGGAGGAACGAACTCCCAACCTCCTTCGTGTGTGGGATAATAGTATATACTACTTGGAAAGATAGTTTTCTGTAGTGACCATCATTGGCAGTCGACCTATTGTAGGCCAAATGGCTCTAGGATGGATCCGAGATACCAGCAAATCATAAGGCGATTGGAGCAATCGGGGTGTAGTTGTTCAATGCTGGGTTGGATCAGTGGGGCTGAACCTGGAATGCCAGTTGACACATCCCCAAGAATAAATTTGGTTGCTATATCCCGCGGATGAAATTCCTACGATCCGCATGGTGCAGGATAACGCAGTATGCATGCGTCTCAGTATACACAGGAATTCTTTGCATTGCACTCTGATATACACATCCTGAGCTGGCCCCCAAAATCTCCGGACCTATATGTTATACAAAATATTCTGTCACGGATAAGACAGGTGTGGCAACTCAATCAAAGACGCAGTAGAAATGGATTATTGAAGCACTGCAATAATAGTGGGAACATCTAAGACAGGAGCCAGACTATTCCAAACATCTGATTGAGTCTGTGCCTTCCAGAGTCAATCAAGTGCTGGTTAGGTATGGTAACTAGATCGACTTTTGACTGTTTGGCTCATGTTAGTTAATTAGGACTGTTTATAATTACGAGAAATACTAACGAAACAGACAATGCTTTCGTTATTCCTTAATAAGGGCGTGGAACATGTATATTTCTATTATATGACTAAGGATTTCAATTTATTTCTTATTAGTTTTTGTTAGTTTTAAAATAGCGATTAAGGTTTAAATACATTTTTGTAAATGGAAACAGCTTATAACTTATTCTCCTGTGTTATGTAGCTGTAAAGATTAAAAATACTTGCTATTATTAGTTATGCTGTACATGTATTTCTGTAGTTCATTTGTATTCGCAGTTAACAGTGTGGCCCATTAAGATTGCTTAGAACACAACTGTCAACTTTTAGCAGGCCACCATTCATGCGGCAGCTGATACATACGCAAACATCAGTGAAGTAGTGACTGCCAGCAAATATTTACCTATTTCTTTGTTTACTGAATTCCCGCATGACGCTTACACAATTAAAGATGGAATTAGGAATTGATTAATTCATAAACCTTTATGACATAAGGGTATTTTGTAACCTCTACAAACATTCTGCCCGCCTCGGTAGCGTAGATGGTGGCGTGTTTGCCTCGCGTTCAAGAGGTCCCGAGTTCGAATCTTGGTCAGGGGGAGTTACCTGGATAAGGTTTTTCCGGGGTTTCCCTTATCCTTAAAGATGAATGTCGGGTAGCTCTAAGCTCTATGGACCCCGGGCTCAGTTGAGCATCATATCACCCAGTTCATTCATCGTCCGATATGACTTGACTTTGGAGGACGTAAATTACAAAAAAAAAAAAAAAAAAAAAAAAAAAAAAAAAAAAAAAAAAAAAAAAAAAAAAAAAGGTTACAAACATTCTCTTTCAGCTATTCTTTTGGGGAAATATCTGTGTATCGTTTTTACACCATAGGTATTTAAAATCACTTAACTCAGACTCCGTCTTGAATGATCGCATAAATGGCGGCCTGTATTACAAATCTTAAAGGACGCAACTGCAGAAGAAGCTCTTTTTACAGGGTCACGCAGGTAAAGAGACGCACGTCCATACAACGATAGAAGTGACACTTGTTCCACTGTGATGCCATTAAAACGGGTGAGTGTTCCAGGTCCTCTCGGGGCTTCAAACTGCAGAACACCCGGCCACTTCCCACTCTTGTGGAAAGTACTCCAGTATGAAACGCATTGATAATTATTCTCTGGCGATCTTATATATTACACGGAGTGTCATAATTGTATCTGTGAAGTGACAACTTAGGTTTGTTCAATTATTGCAAATTTGCGTTCGTTTTTCCTGTGTGCAGTTCAAATTATAGAGAATGCTATTTTCGAATACAACAAATGTGATGGTCGATTAAGCAAAATAGTTAATTCTCTCTCTCTCTCTCTCTCTCTCTCTCTCTCTCTCTCTCTCTCTCTCTCTCTCTCTCTCTCTCTCTCTCTCACTCCATATACATAGAAAGTTTGGGATATAAGTGCGCAGGCTTCACGAGCTGGGAGATCCAAATATGACGAATTATGAAGTCCCATAACAATTTCAACTATCTAAAATACAGGAATCTATCTGAATCTAAAAATGAAGGAGGTAATGGGAGACAATTATTACTGAATAATTATGTGCACATTCTGGCAACAGAGAAGGATTTAACAGCTTAATATTTTTGTTTTGGTTTGCTGCCAGACATGAGCTCACACCTACAACGGGTGAAAGTCTAAAATCGGCCAGCGCTTGAAAGCCGGTTCGCCACGTAACTGTGTATTTATGAACTGTCAGTAACGACGGTTGGGGTAGTTTTCTTTTAAGCTATCCGAGGCATTCACGAAACCTAAACTTGAGAGGCTATACATAAGAATATCGAGGCTGCCAAATTCAAATGTTAAATGATTTGGAAATATATACTTCATTCAGGTGTATCGTGTAAAACTAAATCAAGGCCACATTGATTGCTACACATGAAATTTATTAATGGCCAATAGCTGCAACATAAACATGATGTCTATTTACAGTAGATACTCAAAATGTGCTCCGTTGGACTCTATGCTATGACTGTTGGATTTGGAATTCTCCTATTGGGAACATCTCAGGTCTTGCAGTCGGCTTTGCCATAAGCAAGAATTGTAAAGACTGCCGTAGCTCTGAATGCATTAGACGCGTCTGAAGCGCTGACAGAACCTGCTGTCCTGCTGTGTCATGGCAGTTAGATTTACTGTTTACATTCTTGACCTTCCGTTCTAAACGCACGCCCACCGACGTCAATGTTGCGAGGTGGCCAATCATAAGCCCGTAACTTTATTGCAATAGACACGCAGTTATCCAGTCCTTTAATATCATTAGTGGCTAAACAAATCATTTTAGCAACACATGGTAAAGATAAAATATTTCACCTAGTTATTCTAATTGCAAAAGTAAAGGATCAAGGCGTAATGATATGTTTGCAATCAAAATATTGTTCAATTTTATTTTCTATTTGTGCAACCATGCATTTTAGAGGAAAGTGTTATATGAACTTATGTTTCAGCTTAACGTTAGGAAGTTACCGTTGACGTTTGCGCACTCATATCCCTAACACCTTATATATACAGAGTGGGCATTTAAATTAGTACTGTAGAAAGAAATGTCATGAATAAAAGTCGCTTGATATAATGGTGGAAAGTAGATGCCATTAATCATCTTTTATTTGGAGGACGTTGTGATGGATATTTTAAGGTAAATTAAGCTTTTTTTTTTTTTAAATCAGAACCTACCTTATTATTTCGTTTTCTCACTCCTCATAAAAAGCTAAACAACTTTTGTATAAAGCACATTGCAATTGTTGTTACAGCAACGGAAATAATAACGGAAGTTCTGAACGGTTGCCCCATTCAACACAGTGCAGAATGATAGGAGGCAATGAGACACTGTGTCCGTTTTGTTTACTTTCCACGATATGACAGTTTTCTTGTATCTATCATTAATGTACTTGCAGCCGCATTCGAGTCCAGGTGGATCCACTGATAGTACTACAATTAGCGATCACAGAGTAACGGACATCACTTCTATTCAATTTGTTGAGCGTTTGGAAGCATACTCAGTTGACTGTGGGTTAAAATGGACCAACTTTCTCAGCCAGAAAAGGTGGAAATGATTCTCATTTACGGGGAGTCGTGGAGAGATGTGGAACAGGTTATTCTTTTGTACGCGGAGAGGCTTCCAGATAAAAGAACTCCATAAAGAGCTTCATTTTATCGTGAAATAAAGCAATTCTCTGAAGAAGCAAGTGTCCAGCCAAAGAAAAGGAGGCGCAGAAGAACAGCTACGATGTGGAAGTTGGGGTGCTAGCTAGAATGAATTAGAACCCCATGTCAGCTCTCGTGAATTAGAATACAGTGCGGGAATGTCCAAAAGAAAGCAGTATTCTCAGAATACTGAAGGGACATAAATGTCATCCCTTCAAGAATTACATGGTGATGACGATTTTCTGAATAGACTAACGTCCTGTAGGTGGGCACAAGATAGACTGCGGATTAATAACTATTTTTTCAGTTCATATTGTTTAGTGACGAGTGTACTTTCACAAATCATGGTGAAATAAATCAGCACAGTATGCACTATTGGGCGGTGGGAAATCCACATTGGTTACGAGAAGTGGCACATCAGAAACACTGATCTGTTGATGTGTGGTGTGGGATTTTGGTTGACAAATTAATTGCACCCTACTTTATTGATGGCACCTTAACAGGTGCAAAGTACAGAAACTTTTTTACGGATGAGTTGCCGTTTTTGTTTGAAGATGTGTTATTACAAACAAGGTCACCAATGTGGTACCAGCAAGATGGACCCCCTGCATACTAGGTTCTACTGATAGGGAGCTTTTAAATAACAATTGCCATGATCGGTGGTTAAGAGCATAGATCGCATTAAATAGCCAGTTCGATCTCCTGATCTTACATCACCAGACTTTTTCAAACTGTATTGTGAAACACCAACGACATCTGACAACATGAAAGTGCGCATACGAAATGCGTGTGTCACTGTTGAAGAAAATATGGTTTTACGGACGCATCAAACGTTCACTCACAGAATTGGAAAATGCATTGAGATAGGAAGACATACTTTGAACAATTATTGTTACCCTGAGGTACGTTGTGATACTGTGTGTAGCCACCTCTCATCAATGTTTAATTGTTTAGTGAAAAATCCATGTACCATGAAGAATATGGTTTATAAAAAAAATGTTCATTTTGCAATGAGGAATAAGAAAACCAAATAAAAATGTTGGTTCCCTATTATAATAAGCAACTTGACCTTCAAATGGTCATCCACGGATGGTTCAACCAATCGTGCTCTTCATACACGGCCATTGGCCATTTTCGTAGTTATTTACGTTAGTATAAGAACAATTCCCAAGTGCTTTATACAAAACTTATTTAGTTTTTATGAGGAATGAGAAAACACAATAAAAATGGTAGGTTCTCATTCTACAAAGTTGAATTGACCCTAAAATGACAATCACAACGTTCTCCAAATAAAAGACGACCAATGACATTCACTTTTTCCCATAATATAAAGCGACTTTTATTCAGGACATTTCTTTCTACAGTGCTTAGTTTCGGAGATATTGTACTGTCTCAGGATAAATGGTCCACTCTGTATATATACAGTTAAGTGAAGAGGTTCTACTCCCATTGGACCCGTAGGACCAAGGACCCGGGCCTTCTTCTACCCGGGAGCGATGGATACTCCGGGGCTCTTTCCATAGGGCAATACCTAATTTCTTAAAAAGCCCCCCCCCCCCGCTGAGCACAACGTCAAGACGGGATGGAAGTGGATGCGCCACTCACGTGCGTTAACCCCGCAGGGAAGACTACCGAAAACCTCGATGGGGCGCCTGGTGATCTAGCACACCTTCTACTTCCTCTGCAGGCTAGTACCCGGGACTTATGAGGCAACCCTCTACCCCTTCCGGGCGGCCGTAGCCTGGCCGGAGGTACCCAATTCCCCGTTGGTGTCGGGAACACACTGCCCCCTCGAGTCCAACCCAATCCGAACAACTCCCATTCAGGGAGCGGCTCGAATGTTCGGCCCGAGGTTCCTCTTGTAACGTCAGAGGTATCACGAGTGCTAAGGGTCCGCAGCGCCCGCACCTCGGCAGCTGAAGGGGACGGATCCCCTCCCCTAAGGGCACCTGGTCACAGTGCCTGTACCTATGCCCCAAATTGGGGCAACCTCGGGAGTAAGGATGAGGCGAGAGGAGACAGGGCCGTCGTCTCAAGGATTCACGACAGTGCAGAGGGCAGGGCCCCTATATTTTATATATAATGTGTATATATCTTTCCATATTTATATATAAAGCATCACACCTACAGTGAGGTTGACTACAAGGATCCCGAATACTACATTATAGCACATGTAAATTTGAAATAATAAATAATAATGTTTTAGAGTTAAGTAGTACCTTGGAACGGAATCTGACGTAAACAATGAATTTGTTAAGCTGTACACATCGATCACGGATTACAACAACGTATCAACGTAGTTTCATGTCATAAGAGCTTATGTTGTTAAAACCATTTCACATTAAATGTTAATCCAACTGCTTTGAAAACATATAAACGTAAATTAATACAAGCTTAATGAGCGCACCATTTTGTATACGACGGTGGGTCAAAAAGTAATGCCTCTCTCTCTCTCTCTCTCTCTCTCTCTCTCTCTCTCTCTCTCTCTCTCTCTTTCTCTCTTGTTTTGCTACAAACAGGAGTTGAAAATTTTTGTGAGGTGCACCAGAGATTTTCTCAGGAGATGCTTGAGTTCCTCATTAAAAAGTTATTTTTTTAAATTTTATTTTTATTTTTACAAATAATATTAAATTGTTCATACAAAACAAATTCACGTAACATACATAAATTCAATTAAGAAGTCTTGCAGAATTTGTGAAACAATTAGCAACTGCAGATCTATAGATAGTATTAACATTGTACAAATATTACAAAAGAGACACTCTGTCTTAAACATTAGTTCCAAAATATCTGCAGTTTCAACTGCATCATAAATAATAATGAATGTTACACAACACAGGGGCTGTACAACCTCCATAACACATTTTATAAAGCAGTGTTATGGTTATTTAATATTTATTATTCAGATCAGCTAACAACTTGGCACTGACTAAAAATTTTTACAAAACATTTAAATTTAAAGCTAACTCAGATAATCTATCATTTCAGTCTAAATGGCCTTCAATAAA